>CM070506.1:8056684-8656684 GCA_036346375.1 Guadua angustifolia
ACAGAGCATAGATAAGTAAACAAAGCTATGCAATCTGGACAGAGCAAAATGATAATAACAGTCAACAAGAGCACATACTAATGACAGGACCAATAAGCAAGTATATCACTTCATAAGCATACACTATACCACAACACACTATTAGCGTCGGACGTCCGACGTCAATAGTGGGTAAATGCCAATAGAAAAGAAGTCGGCAAAAGTTAGGAATTATCTCTACAGTGTCAGCTGGTCAGTCGGCAATAATACTTATTATTAGCGACGGACCATCCATCGTAAAACTTAATTTTTCCTGTCCTACAGTCAGTCGGCAAAAGTGTATGAAGTTTTCCAGTCCTAGAGTTAGTCGGAAAAAATATGTCGGTAATTATTTTAGCGCGCGCGCGGGCGGGGGTGAAAAAATTAGCGCCAAAACCCTAATATCCCCTCCTGGCTTGTACACTCGATCTCTCCACACGTCAAATCGATCGGCTGCGCCCCGCCTCCTCCTCCCCGTCCTCTCCGCGCCAAAACCCTAATATCCCCTCTCCGCCCCGCCTCCTCCTCCCCGTCCTCTCCGCGCTTAAATCGATTGCAAGGCCTTCCCTTCCTCTCCGACTCCTCCTCCTCCCGTCCTCTCCGTGCCGCCTCCTCCTCCCCGGCCTCTCCGCCGTCGCATCCGCCTCCCCGTGCTCTCCACCGCCGCGCCTCCTCCTCCCCATCCTCTCCGCCGCCACCTCCTCCCCGGCCTCTCCGCCACCGCATCCACCTCCCCATCCTCTCCATCGCCGCCTCCTCCTCCCCGTCCTCTCCGCCTCTACCTCCTCCTCCTCGCGCTACCTTCCCCCCACCGTGGCGTCGACCTCCACGCTGAGGAGATCACGGGAGCGACAGCGGCGATGAGATCCCAGCGACGACTTCACCAGCAGCAGCAGCGGCAAGGACAGGAGACGCATCACCATCTCCCACTCCCTCCCCGCTCTGATCTGGAGCCGATTTGAACTTCTACAGGCGCGAGGAGTCGACAACATCCACGACCCTCATCGGCGAGTGCGATCCTCAACGGCATCGGTGATCCACGACTCTCAACGGCAATCAAGACCGCATCGGTGAACATTTTTAGCTTCTGTAAATAGATATCCCTTCTTTTCTTTCTTTCTTTCAGTTCGAACTAAATTTTGTTGATTTGATTAGAAATTGTTTTACTTTGATATTGGCAATTCTATAAAGTAGATTGTATGCATACTACAATTGTAGTAGTTGTTAGCAGTTTGGGTATTTGATCATGTGATCTTTAATTGATCTGTGCCTTAAGCTAGGAGGGTGGGTACCGTAGCAAATGCATAATTCATGCCTTATCGAGAACCAGTTGAATGAATGAAATCTTCTTAGAACTTCAATGGAGATGCTACTTTGTTTTGGAAATGGCGAAATCTCTGTTCTGGTTATTGACTATCGTGACCTTCAGAAATCGACTTGCTTGTCAAACCAAAACCAAAAAACATCCAAACAATCCCGAACAGAGATAAGGGATGGACGAAAACAACAAGAAACTAAGAGAAAGTATACTGCTATCTAAGATTCTAAGGGACTCTAGATATGAGTAATAGCCATCTGCTTTACTCTTTTCTTCCAGATGTTCTTATATTCATCCGATTACAGAGTCTCACCATAATAGAAAAGATTCCTTCTCTCTTTTCACCCCTCAGTAAAAGATCGATAAAAGTTACAGCTAATTGCAAACCGGTAATTACTATTCATCGTCAACCCGCCCTTAGATCCAGTAAAACTAATTTGAAGCTATCTTGACTGTTCAATCTTCCTTTAAGTGAACTCGCATCGATTCGCCTCATTGTCGTATTCTCATCGTTCTTCGCCTTCCGGATCGATGCTCGACATTTGCCTTCTCAAGCTCAAGCTTGTCCTCAAGCTTGAAAGTGAGGGAAGGTTTTCCTGATAAAACTCGGTAATGGAATGGCTTGTTTCCTACATGTTTTTTTAACTGATTGATGTGAAGTACCGGATGGATAGCAGCAACAGCAGGAAATTGCAGCTTGTATGCCACTCTTCTTATTAGCAAATCGTTTGATCCTATTCTGAGCAGACAGCAGGTTTTCTCTCAATCTCTTGAGCATTTCCTCTCTTTCTTCTAAGGTAACCCAAGCTTCAGTATGAGGCCAATAAAATAATTTCTTCAATCTTTGGTAAGTGTGTACACGAATGACCCCCAAAGGCAGATTGATGGATCGTGTGGTTAGTAACTATGATATGATCTCATTGTTTTTCCTGACATATATCCTCCCTTTATATTTCAGAATTCCAGCCTCTACTTTATATTTGCCAGCTGTATCCGGTTGTTTTTGTGGCATTTTCAAAATCTGGGTTACTTTTGTTTGTACTGTGAAGCATAGATGTGTTGACTCTTGCTCAAGAATCGCAAGCATGCATACACTGACACAGTTCGTACATGATTGTTATTAGTTTATGCGATACAATTTTCATCTTTCATATTCTTCATATTTTAAAAATGCAATATGTGATGCAGGTGGAAGAAGAGGACATCTCTCCTGTTCGTAGGCGAGTTGTGAACACAAGGGTACCTCCAATACATCGTGAACCATTTCCTAGTGAAGATGATAACCTTGTAATTTCTCATCTTGTCATATAAGTAATTATATTTCATCTTTCATATTCTTCACATTTTAAAAATGCAATATGTGATGTAGGTTCAGAATGAGGTAATACTATATGCTATGGTCAGATCAGACACTCCCGTGGGTAAGGCAACAATACCATACAGCATAAGTTTGCAATATTTTTTAATTGAAACATCAGAAGAATTCGCTCTCATGGATGGACACAAGTCAGTCGTCCTCCTCATCAGATATCTTGTTTATGAATGACCAGGCCTTCTTTGTTGCACCTCTTTTGCTTGATTCCTTCCTCCCTTTCTTTGCTGCTGCCGTTATCTCTTTCTCCATCTCACTAACTTGTATAGACATGCCTTTGTTTGGAGGTCCTGACACATTCTTTTTTTTCTAGCCATCTTTAAACATGTGAGTATTAGAGACACACTTAATGCCTTATGGAAAAGTTAGGCATATAGAGTTCAGGCAGAAATTATGTCTCCCTATAGTTTATATAGTCATTTGCACTGAATATTTGGTAAGCCAGTTTAATCTGTGTGTGATTGCATTTGAAGACTAGAAGTTCTTAGAGAACTAACATGTATGAGTAGGTTATTTTGGTTGCACTTGTGTGTAGCCCTGATGTTATCTTTCTTAGTATTAATCTTTCTGTTGTTGAGAAATGCCTTGAGGACCAGAGCAATCCATTTGCTTCTGCCAATGGCAGCACAATATAGTGTTGTTTTTCATGTTTTATTTTCCCATTCCGCAAACATGCATCTTCTCTATTGATTAACTGGAGAAAACAAGCTTGAAGAGTGCTGACAATGACACAAGTAAGCATATATCACTTTATGTTTTAAAAAGTAGCTTATCTGCAGGCATGGGCTTAAATGGGTAGCTCTGGTGAGTATAGTGTTTATGGTTACTTTCCACGAGTATTGCTAGTTCTGCTGCCAAGTTCTGCTTCTCATGGAGGAAACAACAAGAAGATATAATGCTAATGGTATCTCTCAACTCCTAGAGTTGAAGATTGTTCCATTTTCATGTGCGTAAGGAATAGACATCACTCACTTGATATTTATCACCTTAATTTCTATAACTGTTGCTATTTTGCTTGTCTTGGTCATGAAGGTTGAACAAATTATACGCACCAGAGAGGGCAACTTGGTATAGTATATAGTCTACCATCGTATACTTTTTTCATCTAGTAAAATTCCCTGGTAAGGGGATGTCCTTGTATTTTCCAATTCCAACATACGCCAATCACCATAACCTGCTTTTCCTCCAAATTGTGTTAATATGTCTGGATTTCACTCCTCATAATGGAAGCTCTACATATGCAAGGTTAGCATGGTCTGTTTTAGGCTTTATGCCGTCTGTCAGTGCAACATAGAATATGCTAAAACAAACAAACAATTGTAATGACAACCTCCTTTTCAGCCTAATTTCTAGTAACTCTCTTAGCAATTCTCTCCACTTCAGCCTCATTATCCTTTTGATCAAGCACCTGCATCAAAATCGATGAGTGACAAGTGAAACAAAAAGCATTAATGGAAACACAAAACATTAATTGAAACATCAGAGAGCAGCACTGCTTACATCCAGTTCCTTCTCAAAAGCATCAAGGTCTCTCATCCAAAATGTTTTTGGTGGTGTTTTCCTCACTTCCTCAACATCATAATTGGTGGCGCAAAACATTTTCCGTTGATTAGAAGAGCTATTTTTCTTATTATCATCTGCTGCATGGTGATGATGGTATCATGATCCTTCTGGTAAATACTTTCTGTTGATTTGTCTAAAAAAACTTTTTCTGTTGATTAGAAGAGCTATTTTACTTAAATCATTGTCTACTGCATGGTGACGATGGTAGTATGATCCTTCTGGTACTTTTAAACTATGAGGAATTTACTAAACACGCATTTCCTTCTCTCAGGGTTGTTCAATGATTAAAAGATTACACATTTAGCTATTGTATGCTTAAAATTGCCAGCCTTTTCCATTTATTGGATGCCCCATGTAGAGTGCTAGAATTTGAAGCTTTCGCTGATAATCGGATCCCCCATGAGACAATGCTTCTTACTCTGGTACTTTTGTATTCGAAAGTATCAAATGTGCACACTGCATCCATGCTTGTTGTGAAATCCATCTGGAGTGATTGTGGACTTTTAGCTCTGCAGCATATGCTCTCTCTTTTGGCAATGGGTCTAGTTTTGCTTCTCTAATCTCTACTTGAATGGAATCCTGGTGTGCACTTACGTGAACTTCTAAGTTATTTTTGGAGGTTAGCACCTCCATTTTTAGCTAACAGAAAAATTAGAAGAAGCCAATTTCGTGTGTCATGGAGCTTTTGACATGTCCCGTTCTCTTCCATGCATTCCTCTTGCTATGTTGGATTCTGACTTATTGGATAGCTATTTTCTTTAACTTCGATCGCTTGATCTTGCTAACCATGTGCAATATCCATGGCCATTGCCTACATTGATAGTCATATAAATGTTCCATAACATTTTGTCAGTCATGCTAGAATATCTTATGCCTTTTGCAGACCAATTAAGATCGATCTTGATTTCTGAAATATCAATAATTTTATTGTTGCAGTATTGATCTATATATCTTTTGATGACAATAAATGTTCTTTCTGCAGGTAAAAAAGGAAGGGCGTAGCTCAACGATTCTTACACCTCCAGTTCATGCGTGGAGACTCCATACCTCTCTTTTGGTGTTATGTATATGCTTGTACAAACTATTATCTTTTGGGGATCAGAGTGTTGTTGTAATGTACTTTTGGTGTTATATGTAATATTGTTATTGTCTCAGTTGGATGATATGCTATCTTTTGGACAAATTTGATTATTAGTAGAGTAAGTTGTTACTTTGAATGCTTGAATTATCCTATCATGTTTTATTGATACTTGAATTATATCATGTCATGTCTCAGTTGGATGAATTATATGCTGCTATTTTTTTTGAAGCGATCTGATTATAGCAACGAACTGTGTGTCGGCAATACTAGACATTACCGACACATTGTAAGTTGGGAAACACAAGTGCGTCGGCAAAAACTGAAATCAGACGGCAAAGCGAAGTTCGACGGTAAAATTATGTCAGTCGGCAAAAAGTCATCATTACCGACACACTGTCCGTCGGTAATAGAAGATCCATCGGTAAATATTTTTGCTGACTGGACTTTAGCCGACACTCCTAATCCGTCGGTAATACTTTTTACCGACGTACTGTTTGTCGCTATATAGGGTCTATTCCGATGCACAGTTAGACACGAATAATGTGTCATGGTATAGTGATATGAGATAAACTAACAATTGATCTAATCAAGTAGGCAACGTATCCCGCGCACACAGGCTTTCCGTGTACACACCGTGCACACCAACTAACAAAAGTTAGGAAAAATTCTGAAAAAAATTGTAGATGTACTTCATAGATTGCTCTATCTATGTATAAATTATGAGTTCAAATTCATTATATATCAAGACTTAAACTTGTCAAAAATTCTTTTTGTAACTTTAGATATATAATGAATTTGATCTTGAAACTTTATACATAAGTAGAGCAATCTATGAAGTACATCTATAATTTTTTTAGAATTTTTCGTGACTTTTGTTAGTTGGTGTGCACGGTGTGTACACGGGAAGGTCTGTGTGCACAGGATACGTTGCCAATCAGGTAAGTACCAAAGGTAAATATCTATCAGATTGTTGTTACAAATAGTCTATTTCAGTCCCAAATTCTCACTGAACACAGAGTCTCCCACTGGTAAGGTCCCCAAGCCTAAAAGATTGGCCCCTTTGCAATATAATAATAGTAGATCAATAACAGAGTGCGAATACTTACGAAGCACCAACAGAATGTTAGTGCAAATGGCTAGGCACGTCGTTGATGCTGTCCCAGAAAATGGTATTGCTGCTACAATGCCGCAATAATCACTGACAATCAATCCGGAGATACAAAGCCGCAGCTACCACAATGAGGCAATTTCACCAGGTAGTTCAAGATGCATCCAGCCGCACAAGGATTACAAAATCAACTCTCGACCACAGAGAGGAGAGTCGAACACCAGTAGTAGATCACAAGGATAGGTGTAACACCCCGGCGCCAAGCGCACCGCGAATGCTACCAAAAACTCCAAATACGAACGACACATCTACAAAAAGACTGAAACTGAATTTAATCACTAAACACTTAACTGGCCTAAAAAAAACTAAGTCACCGAAATTTACAAAATTTCGGCATGACTTCTCTAGAACAGAGGGCATCCACTCAGCAGACAAAATAATAGCAGCAGATGATATCATTCTAGCAGGTCCTTAGTTAAGCAATCTCACACCCAACAGAATTTAAGAAATCTCGCTACGATGAACAATAAATTACAATCACATTAATTACATTCAGGTTTGACTAATTGATTAAATAAATTGAAACCGCAGTCGTGCACGTGTTACTACTCCCATCCCGATGAATCAGCTTCAAGGTACCTAAGACAGGAAGCAAACAAGCGTGAGTCCAAGACTCAGCAAAGTGCATCAAATAAGAAACGCAATCGAATCCAACGAAATACCAAAACTTTGAAAAGTAACATATTCAAATACTTGATTGAACTTGGTAAATAAATGAACCAAAACTGATTCCAAATACCACAACCAACTCAGGAATTATCTAAACTTTACTCATACCTCGATAGCCACCTTTGGATGAGTCCACGACTCAATTCTCAATCTATAAATGCCATTAGCTCCACGATTTACCATTTACAGTTTCTATTCGCTGCCTTCATGCTCGAGTACACAAAAACATACAAAAGAAGAATCTCATATCCATACTTCACAATCAACTCACTAAACATGATTCATTATTATTAGCGCAATGCAGATGCAAATATGCCATACCAAAAGAAAAATTCATATCCATACACCACAAAGAGAAGAATCTCATATCTATACATCACAATCAATGCATAAAACATGATCCATCATTGACAATGCAATGCAAATTGCACATATGCCATACCAAAAGAAGAATTCATATCCATACACCACAAAGAGAAGAATCTCATATCTATACATCACAATCAATGCATAAAACATGATCCATCATTGACAATGCAATGCAGATTGCACATATGCCATACCAAAAGAAGAATTCATATCCATGCACCACAAAGAGAAGAATCTCATATCTATACATCACAATCAATGCATAAAACATGATCCATCATTGACAATGCAATGCAGATTGCACATATTTCCATGCATATGATGCATCATGCATGCTCATCTCCTCTTTTAGCACATATCAGGGTATGGCCGAGTGCACACCGTCGGCGTGCACCCTCTCATTCCCTTCCACCCGTGGTGGAGGGTGCTTACTCTTCTTGACTCGCTCCCATACAACCACGATATGAGACTATGAGGTAGGACTTTCAGACTCACTACAGGTGAGCCTGAGGCCCGTGATCGAATGGGTCACCTCTTCCATCATGAATGCACAAATGCAATTGACATAAACCAATTTGCAAACTACATTCATTTCTCACATTTGCATAGCCATAGCCAAATACATAAACATCAGCCACTCCTCACATCCATAAATTACCATTCACATCCTCAACACTCATAGTCACATTCGCAACACTCAATAATCACATTCTCAACACTCATAATCACCTCATCAACATTTATATTCATACTCACATCACCAATACCCGAGTAATTACTAATTTCATCTATCTTGATTATAAATCAAACCATTTTTCTCAACAATCTCCATACTCCGTCCTCACATACATTTATCATCAATACTTCATACAAAAATCCTAATCCTTTATCATGAATACGAATTGAACCATCATTTTCAACTCAAAACTCATGTCTTTGATGTCAATAATACCCTAACCCTACTAGTGAGCACCAACATGGAACATAAGTTATCACAACAAGTCACATGAACAAGGCACATGATTCTTCAATGTAGCACACATAGCAAACAAACAAAAATGCGCATGCAAGTTTCATCCTTTAATGTCATTCATGGGTATCCACATAGCCTACCCATACTAGTGTCGTCCATATAACCATAACAAACATTAGCGGTTCACAAATCAAATCAATTAAGACATTCAATCTTCAATTCACAAAGTTCAATAAATTGATGCACTTGCCTTTACCGACGAAAGAATGGAGTGGCATGTGGTTGAGGCCACTCCCGACAGAACCTTCCCTGCAAATAAAACAATATTCATCCAACTCAAATTCATACATACTCGGTACAAGCGACAGAAGAAAACAACTCTACACATTCACATATACAATCGAAACCAAAATATCCCTCATAACCACTTAAGTGCAATCTGGACAGCCGGCATTGAAAATACCGTAACTTCCAAACGGCAACTCCAAAAAGGATGAACCCAGGCTTTAAACGATCGCAAGAGACAACTCTACAACTTCTTCTACAGCCGACCAATCGGGAAACGCACCGATTAATCTCAGTTTTGCAACGAACAGCAGACAAACGCAAAATTTAACTCGTTCTGGACAGCATACACCAAAATGAGCATAACTTGAGTTCTACAACTCCAAATCACATAAACGAATACATTTTCTCAATCTACTCGAAAAATCCTAATTTTTTCTAGGCAATGAAAAAGTCTAATTCGGCCTCTACGATGCTCTAATCTGCATAAGAACACAGACTGAACCAATCGCGACAAGAATTGGACAGCACTCGGTAAAATAGCCATAACTTTTAAATGGCTGAACGAAACTTGATGATTTCAGTCTCTATTGAAAGGTAATTCAATTATCTACAACTTTTGTTATAGCCAAACTCCCAGAAAACGCCTGAAAAATTTTTAAATAGCAGATCTAACCAGGGACAGAAATCTGCCCGAACAGAACACTCCCAAATTTCTCTAGTCTCTCCATTTCCCATCCTCCAACATCTCAAAATCAAGAATCCTAGCTAAGCAATAGCACAAACACCTTGCATGCAAGCAATTTCACCCCCAAAGACCTAGGGTTTTCTTACCTCAATCCTTCTCATGGAGGAAGAAGGGAGGTGGGGAGCCGAGGCAGGGCTGGAGAGGAGCTTGCTGCCGGCCGGAGGGGCTCGCCGGAGGGGCTCGCCGGAGCCGGGAGGACGCCGAGCTGAGGGAGGGCAGCCTGCTGCTGGCTGCACCTTCACCCGGGAGGCAAGGATAGGGGTTCGCCAAGGGGAAGATGGTGGAGAGGAGGCCGAGCTGGGAAGTGGCGCTGCCAGGAGGAGCCAAACCAGACCTCACCCAGGAGAAAAACTCAGGAGCCGCCAACCATGGAGAAGAGCCAGGAGGAGTGAATGCTCGCCAGAGGGGAAAAAAATGGCGCAAGAGCTTGGGGGAAACGGCAGGATGTGGCTGGGAGAGGAAAAAGAGAAATGGGGGTCCACTTAATTCTCTTTCTTGCTCTTTATACTCCGACATTACTAAAGACCACCACCCCTCAACTCTCAAGATAGAAATTCAACTCTTGGCGAAAAGCAAAGATCTTTTTGAGTAAAACTTGCTGTAGAAGAGATACGGCTCGGAGAACATACCCAAACCGATAAGTTAACGGAAAACCCAAAACCTTTAATAAACTGCGAGACGACAAAACTTTTCTCCTGAGTAACTAAAAAGAAACCTTGAATCACGAAGATGGAATCATTTCCGACCGACAGCCCTAGCAAAGGAGATTTGCGGAATTATAATAGGCCACACCCAGGGCAAACCAAACCAATATCCACCAACAATCATATCAGAAAGCAAGCAAATGAGCTGCGCACAAGGGTGCTCAGACCTTGTTTGGCTTCACAAATATGCAAGTAAAACCAAGGCGTCAAGATCAAATCCCCAGTTCAAGTTGGATTCCACACGAGTGTGTTCTTCCACATATTGAACCAATAATAGATCAAGCCAGAGTTTACAAAGAGTGTTGAAAGCACAAATCAAAGCCTGAAACCCAATCAGATTGAGAGCCAAGAATGAGAATTAGAGAAGAGTTCACCGTATGCACCGAAAGAGCCATCCAACTAGCAATTAAAGGAGCTCAAGACGGAGGAGAGGTGGACAACGGCCGCCAGAATGACCGCACGTAGCTGCCACACGCAACGCGCGACATGGGCCATGCCGCCTTCCCAGAGTCACCCATTCCCCTTCTGCCGTTTCTTCTCCTCGGTCAAGGCAGCGCAAAAGCTGCCTCTTAACACTTCCGTCGATTGGGCCGACTGGGTTGGCCTGGCTACAAGGGCTGGGCTAGACCAGTTGGCCTGCCAACATTTTTTTATATATTATTATCTCTGAAATTTGGGGTAAAACCCAAATATCTGCAACAATCCCCACCATTTTGCCTCAAATTTCGACAAGTCCAAAGATCTTGAAAAACCCTGTTTATATACTGCTATTCAGCAAGGTACTGAAACGGTTTGAACCAATGCTTAGTTAGAAAAACTACAACTCTTCAGAGACAGGAGGACTATGCCTTGATTCAAGGTCTTAATATGAGAGTTTTCATTCTAATAACACACAATACTAGACAGCAAAGCTGCATCTCATTCGGGGCAGGATTTTATGGTCATGTCCTTATATCTTTTCATGAGCTCACTAGAGAGTATACCCCTAAACTCTCTCAGACCACGACCTCACGGTCAGTTCACATAGGTGAATTCTTCGGGAAATTCTATAGGATAATTCCTAGCCATAAGGCATTGAATTCATTAAGAGCTTTTAGCTCAACCCTCCATGCAGAATAAGCACAACAGCTAATAGGGTTCTATGAGTTTGTACTTCTGATTCCCACACAGTTTAGCTGTCCTAGAGCCTATTTCATGGGATCGTCGATCTTACAGGTTGGGTTATGTGAGACCTCATCCCGAGGAACAGGAATCTCCATGTGATTACTATACTAGTCCCATGATCAGTGGCTAGCACTCACATGTTTACAATATTAATATCATAACCACACACACAGGATATATATAGCTTGAACGAAGATTAATTATACAAAGTTCATTACATAACAATATAATACAGCGGAAAAGAGCCATAACAAAAATCCAAAAGCCTTGCGGTATGCGATCCAACCCCTAGGCAATCGGCTAGGCCAAACCCTAGAAGAAACGTCGTTAAAGTCCCCATGACCGCTTGGAAGTACGAATCATCGGCATGTCACAAGCTTCGATCTTACGAGACAATGTAGATAACAAGGTTGAGTACATTGGTACTCAGCAAGACTTATAGTGGTTCACAAATGCATATAGTTAAGTATGCAGGCTTAAACAAGAACAAGCTCTAGGTTTCTTTGTAGTTGCATAAAAAATGTAAACATATGATTAAATAGATTGCAAATCAGAATTTATAAAATTGCTAAGGATTTTTGTTATCATAAGCAAGTATCCAATTTCCCAACACAGTCCACCTGACTGCGAAGCACATAAATGTCGATCCTTTGACACAAAACGATGGTTGCTAAACAGTTCCAAACCAAATCCCGTTTGTGAAAATATTAAAATCTAATATTGGAATGACTTCACCAAGTGCCCATGACCGCAGGCACGGCTAATCGATTAGATTTTTCACTCTACAGAGGTGCACAGTTTTACCCACAAGAAATCATCAACCTTTTTCGCTAGGCCAATTAACACACCTTCTTTGGTGTGTCGGCAAGGAGATCATACATAACCGTTGCATTACCTAGATATGACTTTGAACCAGTCCGAGACGTTAAGCTCTCGCTATAAAAACAGAAACACTCCCCCAAGACGTGGTTCCTTTCACACAACACCCAACACACCATTTCTTCTCATGGCAAGGCGTACACCATTGCACTGGCATACATTTACCCACACCAAGGTGTGGAAGCGCCTCACAAGCAGACTAGAAAGGAATGCTTCTGCTAGTTCCCGCCTTCCAAAGTGCAAAGCCATATCTAAGCAACTTAATAGGTTAAGGCCGTCCCATACCAGCCCTCGTGGTTGCATGGAATTCTCAGATCAATAGCGTCCCATTGCTTGGTCCTTAATTTGACATAGGCGATACTTCACCCTACACTACGTGCATTTCCCTTTGCACAACCGGCTATCACAAATAATCACCCGCATCAAAACCAAAATTTTATTTTGGATTTTAATGAAATATTGGCAACCATTCAGTTTAAATAGTGGAAAATGTCGAAATCCATTTTTAAGCATGGCTAAGAAATTATATTATGCTAGCGATTATACCCCAAAATGACATCATCATCTATGTCTAATCCATGCTAAGGTTTACAAGGTTCACTTGTTCATACATTTTAAGGAAATCCACAATTTACAGGTGTAGCTACTAATGCTACCCAAAATAGTAGTTTTATGGGGAATTACACGCATGCATAATACATTGACAAAAGCAACATATTGTAGGTAAATTATCGAGTTCAACATGATCAAGGAGGTGCTCCTTGTCAGGATCAAAGTCTGGATCAACGACAAGATCTTCCTCCTCCTCGGGAACGTCAATGTCTACACGTCACGTAACAGGGAATAAACAACAATTAGCAACTCAAAAAGGGCAAAAAGAAAATAGTTAGTAAAATAAACAAAAACTCTTCATAAGGAACAGTGGTTGATTTTGTAAATTAATTAGTTTCATTTTACAAACTTAAGAAGCTAAAATTACGTATTCTTGTATTTCCATTTTCAAATTCAAGATGCAAAAATTATTTAAGATTATAATAATATGATTATCACTTAAACCTAAAGCAATTTCCTTCCTTTATGTAACACCCCGACGCCATACGCACCGCGAATGCTACCAGAAAACCCTAAATGACGCTTACAACACTCCGGAACCATACTGGTCCAAAGTGTCCCCCAACAAGACCCAGGAAATAAAAATTTGACAAAGAAGTCCAATTGAACTAATAACTCAACGAGCGAGTCACTAAACCTTTTAAACACTACTAAAAGATTGAAACCAACCGTAAAACTCTCTAAACCAACTTAAAACTAAGTTACCGAAATTTACAAAATTTCGGCATGACCTCTGTAGAAAGTAGGACATCCATTCAGCAGACAGAAAACATTTGCAGTTATGATATTATTCTAGCAGGTCCTTAGTTAATCAATCACACCCAATAGAGATTAATAAATTTCACCACGACGAGCAATACATTGCAAGCACATTAATTACATCCCGACTTAACGAATTTGTTAATTAAATTGTGGGAGACCGCAGTCATGCACGTGATACTATTCCCAACCCGACGAGCCAGCTTCAAGGTACCTAAAACAAGAAACAAACACGCATGAGTTCAAGACTCAGCAGAGTACAACAACTAGCAATATCGATAACAATTAAAGCATTTGAATCAGTCATATGCACATACCTCTTATATCAAATTAACAAATGCATTAAGCAAAGAAAACACCGCCAGTTAACTCGTGAATAGCATTGCTCACTCATGATACATACCTCAGTAGTTAATATTGGATGAGTCCGCGACTCGATCCATTCTTGATCTGTGAATTACCCTCAACACAAGGATCCTCAGTTGCCATTCCTAATTAATAGTACCAAGTAATGCATCAAGTGTAACCATAATACACACAATTTGTCGCAACCAATATGTTGACCACCACTCCTTTGCAACATCATGCAATGCGAGTATGCTTACATGCTCATATGCACCTTTCAAGGCCTATACCGGTATGGCTGAGTGCACACCTGTCGGTGTGCACCCTCTCATTCCCTTCCATCCCGTGGAGGGTGCCTACTCTTACTGACTCGCTCCCATGCACTCGTGTGTATGGGACTCTGAATAGGACTTCCGTGCTCACTACGGGTGAGCACCGAGGCCCACATCAATATGGGACGCCTCGTCCATTATGCATGCACAAATGCAATAGACACAATTAAATGGCCACTACAATCATTTCTAGCACTCCATACAGACAAGCTCGGAAGTGTGGATAACAGTCACATTCTCATATTCATGAATACACATTCACATAGTCTAATCAACTCAAGAATGAGACATAGCAATACATTTAATTAGCTATAACCCAAAAGTGAAAGCCTCAACTAATCCTCATATCCATATATGAGCATTCGCACTAGCTTAATCAAAATCATAAATAAACCAGGCAACGATCGCATAAATTAATAGCACGAAGAAATTCCTCAAATATACTAACTCTAGCAATGACTTAATCATTTAAACCTCGCATCTAGGCACTCAAGCCATTTTCAACAACTATTTGTTGTACTTGCCTTTAAACCACGGGAAGTGGAGTGGCGCCTTGAAGAAGAGCCACTCCTCCTGAAATCGTAAATCAAACACGATACAATTTACTGACCAAACAATCAATCGCAACACAGAACCCTTGTGTAGCTAAATCCTTATGGGTAGCTTTACTCAACATTGACTAAGGATAATACACAAACTTAAATATAATGTACTGATCAGGGAGATAACAGGCTGAAATAAACATGATCTCAAATGCAAATGTATCACTCCAACATAATTGGCTAAACAAAATACTAACACATCTGAGTAAAAGAATAAGAACTAAGATGCCGCCATAATAAATTTCTTTGTGAGACACTGAATACCCATAAATTCTAGAAGGGCACTCCACAACCTCTAGCAAAATAAGTCACATATATTACAGAAGCTATGCGTGAGACACCAGAAAATGAATCATTAGGAAGCCACTACCATCATGCTTTACCTATTCATTTAAAGACCAGCATGTACAGCCTAGAATCAACCCATTCCTCATTTATTAAGCACATCCATCCCACAATAAACTCAATGCAATCGATCTTGATGCAACCTCACCTAGCACAAACCTCATAATACAAACAACATAATACCACCATTAACCACAGACGTTAGTTGGCAACCAGAGGGGCTAAAAGTGAGGGAGCAACATACTCTAACATTGTACCACTTACCACAGCTCACAACATATTCAAGCAAATCGATGACACAACATTTGTAATCTTTTAAGCATTTCAGTGAACACCTGGCATGCATACTAGAAACCAAGCATTCCAATGAAATCTAGGCTTGAGTCCTCACCACAGGAAGGTAAGGGCTCTTTGCCTGGTTGCTTCTGCTTCTTCTTGATCTCGCTCATTTCTTCTGTTGTTGCTGGTGGTCGCTTCCTCTTCTTTGCTTTGTCATTGGCTTCGCTGCCTGGGCTGGCTGCTACCTGTAAGGGGAGAGGAGAGGGCGACGCCGAGCCAGAGAGGCAGGGGCAAGCGGAGCGACGTCGGCTGTGTGAAGACAATGCCAGCAGAGGAGAAATGGGGGATCGGCAGGAAAAGGAGAGGTGGCGCCACTCACTGGAACACCGATCTGAGAAGGGAGGAAGGAGTCGGTAGGGAGGTGGGAGGAGGTGCCGCCAGGAGAAGAATGGAGGAGACTGGAGGCGAGCTCGAGGCTCGAGGCGCTGGGCTTGGTTCGGCTAGGAGCAAGCCAAGGGAAGCTTCAGGTAAGTGGATAAGTGGGGAGCCAAAAATTAAACACCCGGAAGAAACCTCCTACCCAAAAACATATGGGAATTCTGGAACTTTTAATTAAAATTCTACAAATGCGTGACGATAAGTCTTTTCTTTCACCGAAATAAATTCTAGATTAAAGAAAAAGAAAACATAACCGGCAAAACCTTTACCAAAGCTTTGCAGTATTACACTCTTCCCCCCTTTAACAGAATTCGACCTCGAATTCTGAACACACAAGAACACCAACAAGAACAACAGAAATAATCTCACCAAGGAAACATACCCGATAAGAATAAGTCTGGGTACTTCTCACGCAAAAGAGACTCCAAAAACTCAAGTCACTTATGTTTCCACCAGAAAAGAGCAGGCACTTAAGTCATTTCATCCCTTTTTTTCTGATCAATACTTACTCTCCATCCATAATTTTGCATGGTACAAAACTCAAAAGCTAGGTCTTTCTCAAAGACCAATCACTAAATCAAATCAACCTTGCGTTCTCACCCCCAACTGTAACACCCCCAAATGGTCTTCTTAAATCAGGAATCCCATAATCACCTTCACAACATGAGAATTTATGTCTCCCACGTGAAGACTCCAATGGATCAGGCGATCAACCAAAATTCCAAATCATACCACTCTCACAAATAGTCTGACAACTCAGACACTTTTCTTTAACTTTTCAGTGTACGCTCTCAAAACTCAACTCTAAGATCCCTATTCTACTTCATTCACCAATATTTTAGAACTTGTACCACATATCATCAAACTCATCATGACATGATTATCGCGAGTCACAACACTCTGGTAGACATCCAACCGACTTCCACCGGATCACCGAATTCTATTTGATTGAACAGTTGGGGTTCTAAATTTGAATCCCCCTAACAACCAAGGAATCACTGTTTCCCATCGTTCCTCATTGCTTAACCTTTATAACCAAAGAGCCACACACATAATTCTTTATTCCAACAAGCTTCTAACCAATTCCGAACATATTACTATTTCTAACCATTTAACATCGGAATCCTCCAGGCACCAAAACACAATTCTTATCTTGCCACGACTGCCCTCGAAGCACAGGATCAAAGGCATTCCTTACTATCGAAATGATTAGCCCAATAGGGTACAAATCCTATTCTCTCACAATATAAAATCATACTTGATTTTCTTTCATGCATGTCTCACACAGGAGACAACCACTCGAAGGAAAAATTCATAATCGATCCCGCCAATTCAGATTAACCAAACATTGAATCCAACCCCAGAACCCGAGGGTTCCGACAAACTTAAGAAAACAATGCATTTAGCGACTGATTCCACCCAGTCCACCAACGACAAAATCCCACACAACCCAGGGACAAGGTGATCAAAATGATCCTCCCACAAGGACAGAACCACGACAAGGAACACCTCTCCGTACCCCCCACATTAAATCCATATACCAATAACACTTAACCCCAAATTAGGACTTCCTTAAATCCCATCCATACAAGGCTCTCCTTCTAGGACAATCTTGCCCAAAGAACGAAAACAAAGAGCATAAGTCTTTGAATTACTCACACAAGGAATCCGCATCCAATCGAAGACAAAGAGAATCTCGATTCTCTTCCAACACTAACCATTCCTCCTCAACTTAAAACCAATGCAATAAGTTTCATATCGAAGAAAATCTCAACTCAAAAGAGGAGCACCACAAAAACTTTTTGCAGAAGTGGTCCCAAAAACCGGAGAAAACAAAGGTTTCTTTCTATCAACAAACCACTTCCATCACTTTAAATTCCAAAGCATAAATCTTCACATCGAAACAACACTCAATAAAAAAAACAACATGACCCATAATCCCAATTGAAGGGGCAACTCACTTCTACCAACAATAATTACTTATGACTTAATCAAACGATTCACCTTTTAAACACATTCACACAATCATTCTCATTTATTTAAGTCCCACTCCAATCGAACTATTAATACCATTAGCTCTCACTCAAGAGCTTCCAACATTTTCCGTTACATCTATTTATTTCTTTTACATAATGAGCTAAAGACATCAAATTCTAATTACTAAAAAGGCACCATCCATTCATACATTCTGAGTGTAAATTCCGCAATCATATCTTGAGCCAATAATTAGCCACGACCACGGAGTGGCGTAATTCAATGTACTAGAGTAGTCCAAAAACTTGCATCACACCAAGTCATAATTGAGTACTCTTTCTCCCTCATAATCTTTCATACATTGATTACATCCGCGCTTAAAAATGTTATTACCTACGCTGAACCGATTCTGCCCCTAGAATGCTTATCAAGGGAAACAGGTTAAGATTGTATCCGCGACCAACCTGACCATCAACACCACTACTTAAACTATTTCCAAGACATCGCTGTTTAAAGCAATCTTTAGCAAGATTAACCTGCCCTCATATTGCCTATTTGACAATAATAGAACGAACACATTAGAGCAACTATTCAAGTCCCCAATACTTTAGACAATGTCTCCCCGAGACATAAATCGCCAAAATGGCTCTAAGGCCATCCGCCGCTAAAGAGCAAACCAAGCTCCAAAATATTCAATCCAATGACTCTTCGCACTTTAATTACAACCTCGACTTAGGTTATACTATCCACACTTTATAAAACTTATTACTCCACACGATCCGACCACTGAGAACACCTCGAACAATTTAATTCCCATCACCCTATTAAATCAAGTTCCTCAACCAAACTTGTTATTCCTTCGTCATCATCACTACTTTTAACCGTAGATCACCATGACCAACATAACATTTCCAGTCATCTATTACTACAAGGTCAACCACCCTCGCGACTCAATCGCTCTACCAATCTCATATGGGAAGATCTTCAATCAACCTGCAATTTACTCGGACTGTCATATCTTCTTTTCCAAACAAGCCAACCAAAACTTCCAAAGAAGCTCGACTCTCAAAAGACTTAGAAGATGACAGGACTCAAGCCTGGTCATTCAACAGATCCCCAACCCACTCATCAAACTCCAAAATTCCACAAAGGAAAGTAGTTACACAAATCAATTCACGGAAAGGAAAAACGAATCGATCGAATTACACTTTTTCCTTTAAAGCCCCAAATCCAAAACTTCAACTCGGAGAACGACAACACAAAGAAATCCACGACCTTCCCCGCCATCAACCAATGAGGCGCAACACCGAAACCCCTTTTCTTTGACTTAAACTTAAAAAAACAAATGAGTCAAAGCGTGGAAACATACTCCATCAATTCTCCCATCTACCACAGAAGTACAACAATTCCTTTTAAACTGGGAGAACGACCAACAAAAGAAGGAATCCATAACTTTCTCCGCACAGTAACCGAAAGAGGTGCAAAACGATACTCTTTTCTTGGTCTTAAATCCGAGAAGTCCAAAGAAGATAAAACCCAAAACAAATTCCATCAACTCTCTAAATTTACGACAAAGGAACAATGGCTCTCCTTACTCGAAGTTATGAATCCTCCGATGCTGGCTTTTAACTGCCACACCGACCAACACGACTACACTATAGGGCCAACATATCTTCGGCACAAAGAGTCCCACCGGACTCCACAAAACAAAACACCACTTCAAAATCATAGCCATCAATAACAAAATAAGCATTCCAGCACAACGCAATGATAACCCATCCCTTTCCTCATCAGGCATCGAGTGTGTCAAGTTTTAAATTAATTAACCATTCTACCTCAAGTTTTAAGGTTATTGCCCTAGGGCCACATTTTAAAGGTTCAACCTATACCAGGTTTCTACCTTCACACAGCAAAATTTTAATTCATTCTAGAATTACTCACTACATTCAAACACCACGGACACAAGCCCGCTCGATACCAATCAGTAACACCCGACGCCATACGACCATGAATGCTACCGAAAACCCTAAATGACGCTTACAACACTTCGAACCATCTTGTCCGAGTGTCCCCAACAAGACCCAGGAAATAAAAATTTGACAAAGAAGTCCAATTGAACTAATAACTCAACGAGCGAGTCACTAAACCTTTTAAACACTACTAAAAGATTGAAACCAACCGTAAAACTCTCTAAACCAACTTAAAACTAAGTTACCAAAATTTACAAAATTTCGGCATGACCTCTCTAGAAAGTAGGACATCCACTCAGCAGACAGAAAGCATTTGCAGTTATGATATTATTCTAGCAAGTCCTTAGTTAATCAATCACACCCAATAGAGATTAATAAATTTCACCACGACGAGCAATACATTGCAAGCACATTAATTACATCCCGACTTAACGAATTTGTTAATTAAATTGTGGGAGACCGATCGTGCACATGATACTATTCCCAACCCGACGAGCGACTTCAAGGTACCTAAAACAAGAAACAAACACGCATGAGTTCAAGACTCGTGAGAATACAACAACTAGCAATATCGATAACAATTAAAGCATTTGAATCAGTCATATGCACATACCTCTTATATCAAATTAACAAATGCATTAAGCAAAGAAAACACCGCCAGTTAACTCGTGAACAGCATTGCTCACTCATGATACATACCTCAGTAGTTAATATTGGATGAGTCCGCGACTCGATCCATTCTTGATCTGTGAATTACCCTCAACACAAGGATCCTCAGTTGCCATTCCTAATTAATAGTACCAAGTAATGCATCAAGTGTAACCATAATACACACAATTTGTCGCAACCAATATGTTGACCACCACTCCTTTGCAACATCATGCAATGCGAGTATGCTTACATGCTCATATGCACCTTTCAAGGCCTATACCGGTATGGCTGAGTGCACACCCGTCGGTGTGCACCCTCTCATTCCCTTCCATCCCGTGGAGGGTGCCTACACTTACTGACTCGCTCCCATGCACTCGTGTGTATGGGACTACGAGGTAGGACTTCCGTGCTCACTACGGGTGAGCACCGAGGCCCACATCAATATGGGACGCCTCGTCCATTATGCATGCACAAATGCAATAGACACAATTAAATGGCCACTACAATCATTTCTAGCACTCCATACAGACAAGCTCGGAAGTGTGGATAATAGTCACATTCTCATATTCATGAATACACATTCACAGTAGTCTAATCAACTCAAGAATGAGACATAGCAATACATTTAATTAGCTATAACCCAAAAGTGAAAGCCTCAACTAATCCTCATATCCATATATGAGCATTCGCACTAGCTTAATCAAAATCATAAAAAAACCAGGGCAACGTATCGCACAAATTAATAGCACGAAGAAATTCCTCAAATATACTAACTCTAGCAATGACTTAATCATTTAAACCTCGCATCTAGGCACTCAAGCCATTTTCAACAACGCTGTTGTACTTGCCTTTAAACCGCGGGAAGTGGAGTGGCGCGCGAAGAAGAGGCCACTCCTCCTGAAATCAGAAATCAAACACAGATACAATTTACCGACCAAACAATCAATCGCAACACAGAACCCTTGTGTAGCTAAATCCTTATGGGTAGCTTTACTCAACATTGACTAAGGATAATACACAAACTTAAATATAATGTACTGATCAGGGAGATAACAGGGTGAAATAAACATGATCTCAAATGCAAATGTATCACTCCAACATAATTGGCTAAACAAAATACTAACACATCTGAGTAAAAGAATAAGAACTAAGATGCCGCCATAATAAATTTCTTTGTGAGACCTTTGAATACCCATAAATTCTAGAAGGGCACTCCACAACCTCTAGCAAAATAAGTCACATATATTACAGAAGCTATGCGTGAGACACCAGAAAATGAATCATTAGGAAGCCACTACCATCATGCTTTACCTATTCATTTAAAGACCAGCATGTACAGCCTAGAATCAACCCATTCCTCATTTATTAAGCACATCCATCCCACAATAAACTCAATGCAATCGATCTTGATGCAACCTCACCTAGCACAAACCTCATAATACAAACAACATAATACCACCATTAACCACAGACGTTAGTTGGCAACCAGAGGGGCTAAAAGTGAGGGAGCAACATACTCTAACATTGTACCACTTACCACAGCTCACAACATATTCAAGCAAATCGATGACACAACATTTGTAATCTTTTAAGCATTTCAGCGAACACCTGGCATGCATACTAGAAACCAAGCATTCCAATGAAATCTAGGCTTGAGTCCTCACCACAGGAAGGTAAGGGCTGCTGCCGCTGGTTGCTTCTGCTGCTGCTGATCCCGCCTTTATTCTTTGTTGCCGTTGGTGGTCGCTTCCTCTTGCTTTGTCGCCGCTTGGTCTGCCGCCCCGCCATTCTTGGCTGCTACCCAGAAGGGGGAGAGGAGAGGGCGACGCCGAGCCAGGAGGGCGGGGCAGCTGGGCGACGCGGCCAGTGAAGCAGTGACGGCCAGCAGAGGAGAAATGGGGTGGGGGGAATCGGCATGGAAAGGGAGAGGTGGCGCCCGACTCGAGGAACACCGTCTGAGAAGGGAGGGAAGGAGTCGGTAGGGAGGCTGGGGAGGAGGCTGTCGCCAGGGAGAAGAATGGAGGAGACTGGAGGCGAGCTCGAGGCTGGAGGCGCTGGGCTTGGTTCGGCTAGGAGCAAGCCAAGGGAAGCTTCAGGTAAGTGGATAAGTGGGGAGCCAAAAATTAAACACCCGGAAGAAACCTCCTTCCCAAAACATATGGGAATTCTGGAACTTTTAATTAAAATTCTACAAATGCGTGACGATAAGTCTTTTCTTTCACCGAAATAAATTCTGGATTAAAGAAAAAGAAAACATAACCAGCAAAACCTTTACCAAAGCTTTGCAGTATTACACTTTAATTAGGATTCAGATTCAAAGCAATGTTTAATTAGAGTCCTAGTCATTTAAAAGCTACTCTTCATTCCAACCGATGCATACACATTAACACACTTATAAGTGCTTACGCACAATGAGACTTATATCGCATTGTTTCTTTAACAACATTCATTTGGCAATTTAATTCTGAAATAAATTTTAGATGTTCTTTCTGAATATACCAGGCCCAAAATTCTTATACTATTCATGATCATAAAGCTTATTCATTTCATAGAGCATTTAATTTAAAACCATATTCATTTTGCATTGGATATTCATCTATTTAGCAAATGAAGAAGATTAACCCTAAACACAAATTTTTTTACATATTTAAACTTCTCTCAGCATGAGGATTCTAATAAAATTTACTTTTCTTTATTTTCACTAAGTTTGAAAAGTCATTTACTTAGTGCATTTAAACCCTACTTATGTATTTCTGATATTAAAAATCACACAGTGGATCTTTTTAAAATATTTTTGTATATTCTGAAACTACTAGATTTTAGATGATTTTAGAAATTTATTTCTTGCAATTTAGAGTTGATATGCAAAAGATATAATTGATTGAATGTGCTCGGTTTATTAAAATGCTGAAAATCAGAAAATATGCCGAAATCGGAAAGTACGCTTTCGAGCAAGGAATGCGCTTCCCTTTTCCAATTAAACTCGTGCTGAGACACTGATAGTCGGGCCCACGAGTCGAAGGAACATGGCATACGGCAGCGGTGTGGTTGGTTGGCTCACTGTCGTATGTGAAAACAATGAGTGTGGTGGCAGTTGGGACCCACATGTCACCCTTCCCACATGATCAGCAACTAACAACCCTAGCTCGGTGGTTAGCGACACGAAGCAGAGGGCTTCAGTTCCTGGCTCGTCGGCGATGAACTAACACTAGAGTGGTAGAATGGGTAGTGCCCTAATGAGGCTAGAGATACTCTCATAAAAATTTCACGTTAATATCATGCTTATTTGTTTTATAAAAATTCTGACATTCCATTTTCAGATTTTCATGGCTTTTGTTTTTGACTTTTTAAAAGTCTTATATGACATGGTAAACTTCTAAAATTTTTACCAAGAGTAACTACTGAATTAAGGTTATTATGGTAATTTTCTCATGTTGAGATAAGGTTTGCATATTTTATGTTAAATCTGACTGTGCTCTATTGTTAGTTAAAGAGGTTTTCATTTCAATTATTAATTTCCCTTCCTGTTCATAACATTTTTATTTATTGACTAAAATGATTTACCTGCATGCCTAGGGTTTGAATGGTAAATTTTCCAAATTTTTACTTTTACTCTTTTTACTTTTTTCCATTTCTTATACTCTATTTCCTTTTTGTTTGATTTTTCTTACAACACAAAAGTCCAAAAGATTCCAATTAAAACAAATAACATCAAGAAAACCCATAAGTATTTATATTCAAATTTAAACATGTATTTTTACTATTTTAAAAGTTTCAAGATGTTACAGGTTACCACTGTTGGAAACCTCTAATAGTGTATGAGTCCTATTCCCCTTGATGCTGCTTGAATAGGTCCTGTAGATAGTCCCTTGGTAAAAGGATCGGCCAAGTTCCTTTTAGACTAGATGTATTCTACAGAAACAACATCTGTCTCTCTTGCATGCCGAGTTGACTTAAGTCTTCTCTTTATATGCCTCAAGGATTTCATATTGTCCTTTCTACTCTTTACCTTGACTATTATAGTCTGGTGATCATAGTAGACTAGGACTGTTGGTATCAGCTTATCCAGCACAGGAAGGTCAGAAATTAGCTCTTTGAGCCATTCTGTCTCTACAACTACTAAATCGAGTGCAACTAATTCAGCCTCCATAGTGGATTGTGTAATGATAGTCTGTTTGAAAGACTTCCATGACAGCCCCACCAAACAACGTGAATACATATCCACTTGTGGCTTTCATCTCATCCGAGTCACTGATCCAGTTAGCATCACTGAATCCTTTTAGGACAGCCGGATGGCTAGAATAATGAATCCCAAAATTCATGGTTCCCTTCAGATACCTAAGTATCCTTTCAAGTGCTATCTAATGATCATCTCCTGGACTGGTCGTGTACTGACCTAATCTACTTACAGCATATGAGATGTCAGATCTTGTAGCACTAGTCCAATACATTAGGGACCTAATTATTTGAGAGTATTTCAGCTGGTCTTTCCCAGGTCCAGTGTTTTTATGCAACTTGACATTTGGGTTATAGGGTGAGGTCACAGGCTTACAATCCTTTAAACCAAAACGGTTCAGGAGTTTATCCGCATAATGGGATTGTGATAAGGTAATCCCATTCTCACCCTTTAGAAGTTTATGTTTAAGATAACATCAGCTTCATCCAAGTCCTTCATATCTAAGTTTTCAGAGAGAAATTTTTTTGCCTCATTGATTACATCCAAGTCAGTCCTAAACATCAATATGTCATCTACATATAAACATAGAATGACACCTCTGCCCCCTCTAAACCGATAATACTCGCATTTGTTGGCTTCATTTACACAGAACCCGACAGATGTCAATATGTTATCAAATTTCTCATACCATTGCTTGGGGACCTGTTTGAGACCATACAAGGATTTAATCAATCATCACACTTTATTTTCATGATTGCTAACCACAAATCCATCTGGCTAATTCATGTAAATCTTCTGATCCAACTCTCCATTGAGAAAAATGATCTTCACGTCCATTTGATGGACATGGAGTTTACATGTGGCAGCTATTGCTAAAAGTACATGGATTATGGGTAAGTGAGCCACAGGAGAGTAAGTATCAAAATAAACTTCTTCTTCCTTTTAAGTGAAACCTTTAGCCACTAAGCGGGCCTTGTACTTCTCAACAGTACCATCAGGTCTTCTCTTCCTCTTGAAAATCCATTTCCAACCCACTGGTTTGCAGCCAGCTAGAAGATCAATGACCTCCCACGTTCCGTTAGCAATGATGGAATCCATGTCACTACGGATTGCCTCCTTTCAATACTCCGCATCAGGAGATGAGTATGCCTCTGAAAGGTTTGTGGTTCATCATCCACGAGATAGGTGACAATCATCACCTAAGGATTTTTCAATCATTTGCCTCTTACTCCTCCTCAACTCCATATCATGAGCGATGTCATCCATACCAGGAGGAATAGAGTATTCACTTAAACTCGAAGGAATAATGACTTCATTTGACCTCATAGGAAACACATTTTTAAATAATGTCACATCATAAGCTTCCATTAAGACATTTGAAGAAATGTCACTAACCTCGGATTTGACCACCAAAAACCTATAAGTTGTGCTATTTTGATACCTAGAAAGACACAATCAACTGTCTTTGGACCAAGTTTCCTTTTCTTTGGTAATAGAACATGAATCTTAGCAAGGCAGCCTCATGTACGATGAAATGACAAATTCGGTTTTCTCCCCTTCCATCCTTCATAAGGTGTTTCCTCATGATTGCGAGGTGGAACCCTATTTAGGACATAGTTGTGAGAACTGCTTCACCTCACCATGAGTCTGACATATCTGAACTTTGTAACATGGCATTCACCAAGTCACAAATTATTCGGTTCTTTCGTTCGGCAACTCCATTTCATTGAGGTGAGTATGGTAGAGTAATTTCATGAATTATTCCACTTTCTTCACAAAACTGAGAGAATGCCTTGAAGATGTACTCTCCTCCTCGGTCTGACCTTAATCATTTAATTGTTCTTTCTAGTTGGTTTTTCACTTTTGCTTTATAGATTTTAAAATGTTCTAGTGCTTCATCTTTCGATCTAAGTAAATGTAACTAAACTTAGTCGAATCATCTATGAGGGTCAAGAAATATCTTTTGCCACCTTTAGTTAAAATACCATTCGTCTCACAAAGATCATAATAAACAAGCTCAATAGGTGAAGTGTCTCTACTCTCAACCAAATGAAACAGCTTTCGAGATTCTTTTGCTTGCACACACACTTCACATTTTGAATCTTTCTCATGGTTATAACTTGGAATTAAATTCATTTTGCTTAACCACACAATGGCCTCGAAGTTCACATGACACAAACGAGAATGCCAAATATCATCCACTTTATTAGAAGAAACATTGTAAACAGAGATATTATTAAGATCCAAAATAGAAAGGCGAAACATTACACCACTATCATAACCTTTCCCAATAAAAGTTCCGAACTTGGTCAACATGACCTTATTAGATTTGAAAACTAACTTAAGACCTTGTCTACAAAGCAAAGATCCATTAAGGAGGTTCTGATTCATCGCCGGCACAAACAACACATCTCAAAGAAACAATGTCTTGCCAGAAGTAATCTTCAAGCAGACCTGCCCAATTCTTCGAATTGCTACAGATGCACCATTGCCCATCAAAACGGATCCACCTCCTTGACCCTGAAAAGAGGAGAATACACTGTGATCAACACGAATATGGTGAGTAGCACCTGTATCAATCCACCAATTAGTTGATGGATTAGCCATAAAGGTAGGTACATACCTGTCAGAACTGGCTGAAGCCAGCACGACATTTGCCACGGCCTTTTGGCCTCCTTGATGAGGAGTAGGTCCTTTGCCCTTCCGTTCACGGCACTTACGAGCAGTGTGGCCCGTGGCTCCGCAAACAAAGCAGACAAAATTATGCTTCTTCTTTTTCATTTGCTTTGGTATGGTTTGGGAAGGAATTTTGGTCTTCTTCTTGGCCCCTTTGCTGGCAGACTTTGTCTCTACATGATGAGCACGTGTCCACTCCTCCAGTTTAATAGCGATTGTCGGCTCAAAGAAAGTCAATCGCTCCTTAATGTGTCTCCGAGCGGTCACAGAGTCACGCCATGAAGGCAGTAACTCTGTCAGTATCACATTCACCTGAAAGCTCTCTGGCAAATTGCAGTTGTATTGAGTCAAGTCCCTGATATAAAGCTGAAGCTCATGGATTTGATCTAATATAGATCTGTCGTCTACCATCTTATAGTTAAGATAGCTTTCTAGAGTGAATGATTCGAGAATTTTGCAGGCATTTTGTAGAAAATGGCTCAATTAATTGCTGCATAAATCGGGAAACTTCCCACCACTACTACACAACAGGCAATCCTTGCCGCCATATCTCTGCCGGTTGGGCTAGAACCATCAGTGATAACATATCACTACCGGCTCATAAGATTAGCAGCACGGGAAACGTATCACTGCCGATTTGAGAAACCTACCAGCAGTGATAACAAACTATCACCGCCGGTTTATACCCAAAACCGATAGTGAAGTATCACTGCCAGTTCTATTTATAACCAGCAGTGATATCAGAACTTTTACTACTGGTTTTACTCTTTAACTGGCAGTGATATGTATTTTCCCATGCATCCAAATTTCCCGCGTAATCTGACCTTATCACTACCGGTTCTGCGTAGAGTCGGCAGTGATAAGGTATTTATATAGCTAGCCCTGACCGACGCCTTCCCCAGCCGAGCAGAATAGAGAGGAGATCTGTTTTGCTCGGTTGTTAATTTTTTGGTGAGTTGCTGCCAAAAAATTGTGCTAATATTTTTCTCGTATTTCTCTTCGAGGTGACATCTTCTTCGACCGAGCAGAATACGGAGGAGCTCTGTTTTGCTCGGTAGTTATTATCTTGGCAAGTTGCTGCTGAAAAATTGTATTAAAATTTGTCTCGTATTTCTCTTCAAGGTTACTAACTTGATCTATGTTATATTTGTAGTAAAATTTTACTTATAGATTGCTCTAGATGTTGATAATTGCTGATTGTATGCTGTGAATATTTTAAGTCGGTAGTGCTCAGTGCATAGGATGTTGTTTTGTAAAGAGAAGTGTATGTGTATTATTTGTAGATACGTTCATTAGTTTCTCGATTTGTTGGCAAAGGTTTCAATGTAGCTAGCTTAGAACCTAAGGTGCTAATCATGCTGGTGCTTGACAAAAGTGTATCTACAGGCTTATGTTTTAAATTCATTTGTGGAGTTAAGTTCAATAATCATTACTTGTGTGTATTGGGTTCCTGCCGATTAAAAATGTGTGTATAAAGATGTATGTGTATAAAGATCAAAAAAATATATGTTTGTATAAAGATGTATGTGTATAAAAATATATATGTGTGTCCTTGAAAGATGTATATCGCAATCTCGAAAATAATTGTAAAAAACACTATCATGTGTTTATGCCATCGTTTGAATTCATAAGTTTGACATCACGCGCAGAAGAATAGTCTAGCTGGCAATGCGGCTATACTTGGGCTTATATGCTTTTACGTCTATTTTCACTCGTTACATCTATCTTCATTTCCTCGTTACGTCTTTCTTCGATACCATTGTATGTGTATGTGTGTTAATTTGAAATTTTTGATAAACTTGCTAGGAATGGCCTCTAATTAGGGACAAGTGCCAGAGAGAGTAGGGCCCTCGAATATAGACGAAGTAGGAATGAGTAGCCCAACGTACTACCTGAACCTACAGGATATTGATATGGAGCAACCTGGCGCCACTGCCATGGACCAACCTGACGCCACTGCCATGGACCAAGCTGACGCCACTAACATAGGCGAGGTAAAGTATTAGTACATTGTGATTCACAAAATATGGTAGGGTCAGACGACTAATAAGAAGATCTAATTGCAGGCTCAGACATCTGATGAACAAAGGCGGCGCACTGGCCGTGGTTTGAACAAGATGCCTAAGGGTGTTCACAATATAGTAGAGCTCTCGGCAGTCGGGGAACCTGCTATACCCGCGTCATCGTTGGGGCTGTACAGGATAGCATGTAGAGTACTTGCTAGGGATTATGCGCCCATTAGCTATAGATCATGTATCAGCCGCCAAGGTGACTAGTGGGTGGTTCCCGATGACTTGAAGGACTTGCTGTGGGACAAGCTAAAAGAAGTATTCCAATTCTCCCAAGGGTCCGAGTTGGTTGCAAAGAAACGTGCACTAAGTATCATGTGCACATCGTGGAAGAATTAGAAGACGATGCTAAATAAGAACTATGTGAAGAAGAATGAAATGCCAAATTTTGACATGTACCCAAAGATAAGGGAGTTTTGGGAGGACTTTGTGGTGTACAAGAATTCTGAAGAAGCCCAGATAGTTTGTTAGAAGAACAAGGCAAATACGGATAAGAATATGTACCCTCGCACACTAGGCACTAGTGGCTACGTGAAGAAAATACCTGCATGGGATATGTGCGAAGAAGAGCTAACTCGTAGGGGCATCATTCCTACGACGGCCGAGTTGAGCGAACGATCAAAGCACTGGTTGCTTGGGAGGGGGGCTTCTGTCTCAGAAGATGAAAGCTTAAGCTTCAGGAGTGATAGAGCCCAAGAAGTGTCGCAGAAAATAGCAGGTGCTCACGTGCAGTCTTCCCAAGGCTTTTTTTAGGCCACGAAGGGAGAATGACGAGCTGACTGTTGCCCTGGGTAACAAGGAGCAACCTGGTCGCACCCAAGGAGTTGGTTTGATTGCACCCGAGGAACTGGATAAGGTTGTGGAGCAAGCAGTATAGAAAGCTCTTAGCTCACGACCACCACCCGATGATAGCCCTCGGAACTTCAGTCATGGTGTTCATAAGAGCAGTTGCGCGTCCACAGGGATCCCCAAAGATCATGGACTCCACTTTCCAGTGGATGACATCACAGAACCGATACCGTGCAAACTGTATTTGTCCGCACATGGCATTACCATCAAGGTGGCTGATGGCAGGGCTTGGCCATGCGGCTCCTCGTAGGTTCTACAATGCCACCCGATACCGCCGGGATTAGCCAGGGTCGAAGTGGACAGTGTAGTATGACAATACCACAAAATGGATGTAAAGATCCCTGGCGAGGACGAAAAAAAACAAACTTGGAGAAAACGTGCATGGCTTCCTCACGTGGCAAAAGAGCTTGATTAAGTTTGGCTCAGATGATGAGGACGACAAAGATGATGATGATCAGTCACACTCTCCACACAAAGACAACGATGATGATGATCCGCCTACACCAACCAGGAAAAGTTCAACTCCTCCGCTAGCACCATCCAAGAAAAGTCCAACTCCTCCGCCGGCATATAAGAAGAATCGCCATCTCGGAAGTCCGTACCGTCTTATAGCAAATCTCGGTCATCTATGAAGTCAGCAAAGCCTCAGAAGAAATTACTAGCAAAGGTGACTGAAGAGGAACACAAAAAGGAAATAAGCGCCTACGTAACATCTCACTTCAAAAAGGTGCCATCACCTGAGAAGACTAAAGTTGATGCTAATGCGCAGAAGTTTTTCTTGAGTATGGGAAAAGTCAAAGAGACGAGGCGAGCTTCTGAATCTTCCCAAATGTCGTACTATGAGCGCATCTCCAGAAAGCAATACTTGAAGGCGGCTAGTGCCGACGCGTTGAGATCGGAAGCTCAAGGAGATGCTACTGAACAACTTTGTGCTCACGAGCAAGGTCTAAGATGGAAGTTCTTTTTGGGGCAACCGCTGGTTAAACCAACTCATTTAGACCACCTAACAACACAACTGCGGCGCGTCCATCAGTGGTACATGCAGCAGTGCAAAAATGGTTTGGAGGCGCTCCCAGTCAAATACAAAGAATCGGATTTTCACAATAGAGATAACATCTTATGGGTATTATTCGTTGAATTGTATATGTTGTACCAGCAAGATGCCCTGGACGTGAATATACTCAGATTGTGTACTTTGCAAGTCTCGATGTATATTATTGTATATTCTTGTACCGTTTAATTGCATGTCTAACTTCTTTCTTATATATGTAGAATGGAGGTACAGATATGTAGAAGAAATGGTAATGACAACTTAGGATTTCTCGATCCGGGGCTTGCCAACGAGAAAATTAGCCGGCAGTCTCCACAGTTTGTTGAAGACTATTTATTTAATACTTTCTTGAAGCTGCAATACAAAACCTCCATACTTTTATATAACTTTGCGTACGTATTACCCTACTTCTAATATCGTTTTACTATTTTTGCGTAACACGGTGTGGGACTAATGGGCTATCTTAACGTATATGTGCAGCTTTCACTGGGTCCTCCTCGTCATCAAGTTAGACGCTAGCAGGATTTTTGTCTTGGACTCGAGGAGAAAACCCCTTAATCTGTATAAAGACTTTTGGGACATGCTGAACAGGTAAACTCGATCGTTGCGTTATTGCTCTAGTAATATTCTATTCTATTGCATTTAAGCTTAATTACTATTTAAAATCATTCACAGGGCATTCGCACGATATTGAAAGAAAAGTGTTCGGCATCGTCCCTACAAGAAAGATTTCCAAATAATAACCGACTTTCTATGCATGAGACAAGAGCCAGGAAATAATTTATGTGCATACTACGTATGTACAAATATGCATTCAATTGTCACGGAGAGTGTCGGCTATAACGAAGCTATGGTGTATAATTACACATTGATGCATACTTTTCTTTCATTTAACATATATCATCATTAATTAAAATTTTCTTTTCTTCAATAACAGCGCTCCAGGTTGAGAACCAATAAGTTACTGCTAATAGAAATTTTAGCAATTCAAGAGCATATCGTTAGATTCGCACGATGAGATCATCAATCCAAACGGCGAGTTCCATGAGCAACTTTAATTCTAGTGGAGTCGTTGAAAAACCAAAGTGAACGAGATGTACTCACACTATATTTGCAAACAGACTATTGTAAAAACTAAATATTGTGATTCTTTAATATATTTGAATTATGATTTAACGACGCTTTATATACTATATATTTGAAGGCAACCCGTGTACACACCGTGCACACCAACTAATAAAAGTCACGAAAAAGTCTAAAAAAAATTTGTAGATGTGCTTCATAGATTACTCTACCTATGTATAAAATTACAGGTTCAAATTCAATACATACCAAGAATTAAAAAAAAGAAAAAATTCTGACAAGGTCTTGTCATATGATAAATTATCATATGTATGAATTTTATTTTATGCCAATTAATTGTGATGCAAATATACATTCATTGTTTCAAATTGTGGCCCTCATGTAACAGCCGAAAATTAAGAATAGTAAAAATATAATATTTAAATTTGATTGTGAATATTTTTGGGATTTCTGAATATTGTTTGCTTTATTTGGAGTTCTTGGATTTTCATGTTGCAAGAAAAAGTAAACAAAAGGGCAACAAAGAATGAAAAAGAGGAAAAGGCAAAAATGTAAAAATTAAAAATTTAAAAAATTTCCATGAGAACCCTGATCATGCAATTAAATCATTTTAGTCAGCAATTGAAATTTTACTCATAGAATAATGAAGAGATAAATTAGAAAGACAATTTTTAAATCAAAACAATGCATTGTAAGAATTTATAAACTATTTATAAAACTCAAATGGAGCTGTAAAATTATCATGAATATAACAATGCAATATCTACCCTTGATTAAAGTGTAATAAATTAATAATATAATTTAAGACTTTTCCAAATTTAAAAATAGAAACTATGAAAATCTAGAAATTGCAATGTCAGAATTCTTATAAAATAATGGAACCATATTATGGCTTGAAAATTTTATAAAAGCATTCTGAGATCAAATCCATTTGAAAAACAAAATTTCAAAAATAATAGACTTCAATTGGTCTCAATCAAAAATCAAAATCCGAAACAAGAAATTAGGAGCAGTCACTGTTGTCAGAATATTAATAATTGTTCGGTAACTCATTTTAACCTAAAACTTTTACCAAACATCAAAATATATTCAAAGAACTTGGTCAAAAAGTTTGGATATTTTCTACACCCATTTCACAGCTCAATAAAATCTGGTTCTAGAAGTCTCCGAGCCGGGTTCAATTCTTTTGGCACCAACCTCACTGACCGGTGGACCCCAGGCCAACTCGTCATCTTCTTCCTCCTCCTGTTCTTGTGACCGAGCGGAGCACTCTGAGTTCATCCCCTCTCCGTTCTCTCTCTCTTTCCAAAGAACTCCCTCACCTACTCCTTGTACCATTGCGCCAACAAGAGCTCGATCAACGCCACGAAGCCTCTCGCGCCATACCGCAGAAGCTAAGCTCGCCAGCTCGCCATTTTCTTGTCGCTTCCAGTGAAACTCCCAGCCGAGACAATCCCAACCAAGGCCGGCTTATCCCCTGCGATCACTGGCTATAAATTGCGCCCTAGTGTTCACAGTGAACTTCTTTCTCATTCCCCTCTACTTGCCCTTTCTCTCCTAGCCTGCACGCAAGAAATTCCTCTGCACTTCCGCCATTGCCAGGGGACTTCAGAGCTTGAGGCCGAAATCGAATCAACCAAAGGAGTGCACCAATCCTGAATCCCTCTGAGCCATAGCTTCCTGATGCTCTACTAAGTAAAAGCCCTCAAAAACATTCGGACACCCTCATGCAAAAGTGTGCCGCCGCCGTGAGCCCATCTTCCCCACTGCCGGCCACCGTGGACAGCGCTCCTCGGAGCTTCTCCCTCACGGTAAAACTCAAAAACGGAATCCTCTCGACTCCCTGATGCTCAAACACTTACTCATTCGAGCTCTAGTGCAGTGATTTCTTCTCTCCACCGCCCGCCATTGATGCCGCCGCAGGAGCTCATGGGCGCACCTCCCTGGTAGCTCTCAAATTAATCGACACCTCCTGGATCTTTGGCCGTGATGATACTCCCCGTATGCTCGCCGTCGCCGGAGGTTCACCAGAAGACCTTCGCCGCCATGCCCTAACCGGACCCCTGTTTCCTCTCTCTACGCAGTGGGGCCGGGTGGTCAGAAGCCTCTGGTGGAAGAAGACTAGGCCAGAAGGCGCTTTCTCATTAGGTAAAGCGTATTTTCAATTTCCAGTTAATTTCCAAACCGAGTGGCATTCAACCTTGAATATCTTTCTTGTTTTTAATCCAAATAAGGTGAAACAAAGTTTTATATTCATCTAAAATCAAAAAGAATATAAATATGTAAAAATATTAAATTTTTGAGTTATAGAATAATTGTTAATATTAAACTTTGATTATGGTACTAATATAGTTTTAATGAGAACTTGTGTATAATAAGTAATGAAATGATGAAATCAATATTCATGAGATTTTAGGATCAGAATGTATTCAAATATACAAAAATATTCAATTCTTGAATCATAGAACAATTATCAAAATCAAGAATTAAATAAACGCACTATTATGGACACTAGGCACATATGGAAAATATAACTTATAAAATCATAAAATAAATGATTATATGCTTCTGGAATTATATTAAACTCAATCATGAGAATATATTTAATTTTTGATCTATGTTTAATTTACTTACTTTGCAATCATCATTAAAACTTGGTATGGCCATTAGTGAAAACAAAAGCATAAAAGCTCATAACAGGATGAAATAATTTGTATGGTGTTCCTGGAATCAATAGAGAATGATTTATGTAAAAATATTTAAAGTGAAACCTATCTTGCATTCCTTGATGCAAGAAAGTGCAACCAACAACAGCAAATAAATAGTTAATCTACCAAGGTTAAGGTCAAAATAATGTAAAAATAGTTTTAAAACATTTCTACAATGGTACTCTGCTAATGCCTGAAAAATGAATCAAGAACCATGTATAGTGTAGTCGCAAACTTAAAATAAATCTTGACCGATTTAGTGTTCGCATTATGATCATTTAGACTAATTCAACAGATAATTAAATAACCCATCTAAATGATAAAATCAGTAAAACTAGTTTAGAATCACTGTACAAAGTTCATACTACCATATTCTGGAAAAACATCTTAATTATAACTTACTTTCCATTTAAATCAAGCTAGTTCAAAACCCTTAATTGTTAATCGTGCAATTCACTTTTGGCTGATTTCGTGTTTAGTAAGCTTTAGTTGCCACATAAGCCTTTTCAGCAATGAATATAAAGACTCGTCTAAATCATAAAACCTATGAAATTAGCTTAGTAATGCCCTACAAAGTATAGTCTACTCTGTTACGAAAAGATAATCTCATTTCATCATGAATTACATATTAATCTTGATAGCTTAATAACCCTAAGTAATAACATTGCGTTAGACCGTAATACGAATGAACGAACTTTGAGTATAAATAAGAAATCAATAATTATAATGTTTGTATCACCAGAACCTTCTTAAATATCATGTAAATTAGGCTAGTAGCCAAAATCAGTAGATCTAACTTGCGTAAAACTAATTCTACGCGAAATCAATTAAAGATAAAGAACTAATCATTTATAGTATAATATGATCATTTAAGCCTTTTATTAACTCGCAAAGCAACTCATCTAAATCTGAATTTAGTAAAGAATAGCCTAGAATTGATCTCTAAGATATAATCTGTCGTAATCTAAGAAAATATTCCTATTTCATCTTGCTTCGAATCTGAATCCTAATAGAGCAAAACACGTAAGTGATAAGGATTGACAGAACTCATATTGAGAATAGTAAAATCTATCAACATTGCAACTAATGATTAATTCTATTAATCCAAACAATCTTTGCATCTTGAATTCGTAAAATAAGATTAATAAATTCATAAAAGAGCAATTCCTGTTCTTGTGAAGAATTTTATTTGTTCTTGCTATCTACTTTCTTTTTGCCCTTATTGAAGTTAGTTATTTGCTTTATTCCCGTTGTTCGACGTGTAGAACCCGACGTCTCTAGTCCCGTCATTGTCGTCGTCAACCGCAATCCTCGTCTTCGTCGTAAACGACAAATAAGCAAGGCAAGCACCCCTTTGATCATATTGATCCTAGTACTTTACCTACAATATGTTGCTTTTTGTACTGTATTATGCATGCGTTTACTTTCTGTAAACTTGCTATTTTGTGGTATTGGTAGTTATACCTGTTGTCTCGTGAAACTCCTTTGATGATTATGAACATGTGAACCTTGATAACCATAGATTAAGGATTAGGCATTACTTAATGTCATCATGGGTATATGCGTTTGTATTATTCATGCTTAGCCATGCTTTAGAATCAGCAATGTACATGATCAAATCAATACTTGTTTCCTGAAAACATTGGGAATAGCACTGTTGGTTGCTGGTACTTTGATTAAAAACCCAAAACAAAACTATGGTTTTGATGCAGGCGATTATTGGCAATAGCCGGAGGTGCGAAAGGAATTGCACGTAGTGTAGGGTGAAGTGTCACCCGTGTCAATTTAAGGACCGAGCAACGGGACGCTATTGATCCAAGAATTCCGTGCAACCACGAGGATGAGTATGGGTTAGCCATAGCCTATTAAGTTATTTAGACATGGCTTTGCTCATTGGTAGGCGAGAGCTAGCGGAAGCATTCCAGTTCGGATTGCTTGTGAGGGGCTTCCATGCAGTTCGTATGGGTAATTGCTGGCGGTTACAGTAATGTGCACGACTGCCGTGTCCAGAAACGTTGTGTTGGTGTACTGAAAGTGGATCCACGGCTTGGGTGTGTGTTTCTGGTTCTACGGCGGGGGTTAACGTCCCGGGCTGGATCAAAGTCATGTCTACGTAATGAACAGCTATGTATGATCGCCTGGCAGGCACACAGCTATTGGAGACGTGTGTCGAAATGTTCTTGCAAAAAGGTTGATCATTCCTTGTGGGTAAAGTTGTACACCTCTGCAGAGTTTAAATCTAATTAATTAGCCGCGCCCGTGGTCATGGGCACTTGGTGAAGTCATTCCAATGTTAGATGTTTTATTATTTTCAAAAGGGTTGGTATCATTTGTTTTGCAACTGTGCTTTATGTCGAAGGGCTGACATTGATGGATTTCAGGATTTGTTGATTCGCCGCTCACGTCATGGAGGACTGTGAGTGTTACTTATACTTTACTTATTTGTTATCAATCAAATGCTCTTATAAATTTCGTTTGCAAATAACTTGGATTTACAACTCAATTTCGCTTTATGCAAATTAACTGTAGTAGCCTCCTTTGACTTAGCCTGCATTTATGCATTTGCTTCAAGTCTTGCGGAGTACGAGAGTACTCACCCTTGCTTAATCTATTATTTATAGGTGGATTAGAATGCGAAGCTTCGAAGGTCTGTTTCATCGCAGGTTGCGGGTTCTCCTTTGATGTGATCTTTTCTAAGGATTTATGCCTAGTCAGTTGCCTGCGGGATTGGATGGGTACACTACAAGGCTTTGCTTCTTTTGCTGCTATATACTCTGAGTTGTAATATTTATGTGTTTATTAGTTTGCGCTTAATTTATTTAATGTATGGTTGTGATTCCAATTGTTGAAATGTGCGTACTAGCTACTGATCCAGGGACTAGTACTGCGTGCACATTAGATTTCCGTTTTTGCATGTTTGTGAAAATGGGGGTCGTTACACTTGGTATCAGAGCTATACTGACCGTAGGATAAATCTTAGATAGACTGGTCATTAGTATTAGAACAAACCAATTCAAAATCATACTTTCCGAAGCTATTATATTTGTAAAATGTAGACTTTGCTATTCCTTCCTCATTCTTAAGAATCTACTCTTACCCCTACATTCATTTTGATCTGTAAACAAATTCTTCTTTCCTGAAAAAGAAATCCTCGCTATGGTTTATCTTCGCTATTGCTTCTGAAGGTGTACAAGACTTGTCGCTGCCATGCTTCATGCCTGCCGATGAAGACTGCAATAGCTACGTCAACAATCTCAAGAAAGCATACAACGCTTCGCTAAACTCGACAAAGCAGAAGTAAAGCTCGAAGATTTTACTTCATGAAGAGACAGCGTCACCCAACAATAAAAAGCAGAAGATTAGAATACATTAGGATCAAACTTAAGATAAGAACCCTTTGCGCATAGCATATTATTCCGCTCTAGTCATATAGAGCAATATATGTTGTTGTTATGTCTTGCCACTTGAAATTGGTTTTGTTCTGAATGTCAGGACTGATTTATGTGTAAACTTAACTTCTTGGTTAAAGTTTCACAATAAGTTGTCCTCATGTATGAATATGAAAAATTCAAACCATAGGATAAATAAGAAATCATAACATAGCTCTGTATCTTCCCTCCATAGAACTTTTTATGAACTTATCTCCTCTCTGTACAGTTTCTCACCTATGTAACCATCATGGTTATTAGTCTGTCTCAAAAATAAAACCCCATCAAGATTAGTAATATAGTCTCTATTACTACTCTTAGCTTTGCTTGAGATCACACCATTCATATATAAACCAAGTTAAGATCTTACCACATTAGCAACACCAAACTAGCTTATGCTGCTTAGGCTAGTTAAAACTTAATGTTCCAATAATAATTTCTAACCATACCTCAAAAACCTGCCTCATTGCTTTGCTTAAATTAGGTACCATAAAAATGAGTTAGAGCCAGGAAAGTTATATACTTCTGAATAGAAACTTTAGAATGAATGTTAAAAATGAAAACTGGAAAGAAGATCGGAAATCCTATTTTTCTAAAAGAAATATAAAGAGAGAAGCATCAGTTATACATATACTCTTTTCCCATCTATAGAAATTTAGTCTTCTTATCTGTATACTCATTTCTCTGTAGAATTTTCTTTCTGCACTCCTAAGTTATTCTTTCTAGAAGTATTTCTCTCCTTATCTTTTCGCGAAATGAAAACCACCAACAAATCTTATTGAAAATAATTCTGGTAACAAGTCAGCAACGTCATGACGTCTATATCAGTAACTTCAAGAAGATAGAGATAGCGAAGCATCACAACTTCTTCGACTTCATCGAAGCCTGGGAATGCCAACATCAACAAGTTGTGCAAAAGATAAAAGAAGACTTGTCTATGAATAACCTACTTTAGAAGATAGCATTATACAAGCTACACATATTATTCTAGCTATATAGTAAACCTTTTATACATAAATACATATGGCCAGTAAAAGAAAAACCATAGATACCCTTCCTATGTACTAAGTTAAATATATGTATAGTATTTTTGTGTTGTTGAATTTCTGTTACAAATCTTTTGTATTGCTTTCGGGTTACTCTCGTGAATGTTAAACCACTAGGTTGAAATTTACGATGTGTCAACCCTACTTAATAAGAAAATTTTAATTAAAAAGATTTTAAGAACGAAACGTTGCCTTATAAACCAAACTAAAAACCACTTAGCCCGCATAGAAACCTTTCCTAAAATAATATTTTAAAGAACGAAATGTTGCCTTGTATCCCAACAGAATTCCATCTAAATAGCTTAACTCTAATAAATACTGTTGCAGGATGCCTGCGACATAATCCATTAATACATCTACTAAAAGTAATGAGTAATAAAATCTTTAGCCTTTATAACTGACCTTCAGCTCTCCCCAAATAAATCTGGTTGAAATGTATCCTTTCATTCATCTCAAATATTTTAACATACTCTGTATCTCTCTTTAAATTAGCTTATTCTTGCTAATGATTCTCAGTGTAAACTGTTAACACTTCTCATCTACTTTGTGAAACCAGACAATACACTCAACTACCAAGAAATGATAATCCTATCCAAGTTCAACTAAATTCTTCGTATTTTGCTAAAACACTTCCTTTTCAACATAGCAATCGTCATAACCCTCCACTTTCTCGGTGTTCAAAAAAAATGTTATAATCTGTAACCATGGTGTAAATGCTCACATAATTGAACAAAATCACCAAATGCACACCTTTTGCTTTGGCAAATAGCACAAAATATTTCCAACCTTGGCATGATTCTAACCGAAAAAAAAGAAATGGTTCAAATCAGAAATCTACTCTTATACCTTATTCGATAACTAAGGTCTATTCTTTGAAATGTTGTCAACCCAGCCAATTCGAAGATCATGCTTGCATTCGCTATGGAGAAATAAGATATGTTGTTGATGAGAGTGCAATCCATTGCTTTAGTTGTGAAGGAAATTATTCCCCTGAAAAACGTCCTATAAACAATACCATTTGTTACCTTTGTGAAGGTCAAGATTATTGTCCAATTCAATGCTTTCTCGATCTAATAGCCTATCCAATTATTCCTAATAAATATTGTTGCAGGATGCCAAAGTCAAGATCTTTCGGTGAAGTCATGGAAAGTGAAACTGTGCAAGACTCTCAACCACCCAGGGATGATAACCCTACCTTGATCCAACCAAGATCGGGACATCCAGTTGGGATATCCTTCTTACGACCTGGCAACTGTCACGATTCCATATCTCCTCAAGGTTCGCAAGAAACTAATTTGGAAGAGCGATTGCCAGAATCTCCATCTATGGCGCAAATGCTGGCCATAATTCAACAAAATCGCCTTGATACACACCTTTCTTCTTCAAACAATTAGCGCAGGCAATACCACTTGTTACCCTTGTGAAGGCCAATGCTCATTAGAATCGAAATCGCTAATGCAAATCAGCATCAACAAGAGAAATTTCAAGCTTTAGTTGCTCAAGAATTGACAAGTAGAAGAGAAGCTGCTCGAGGAATGTTACTAAAAGAATTGGAGAAGCAGTATTTCAGCTTTAGCAATTATCATCAAGAAGGCAGTAAATGGCCTTCGCCAATGACATGCTTCTTATGTGATGAGGAACATCATTGGGCCAAAGAATGTTCTAAGAAACAACAAGATGAAAGCTACAAGGAAGATAGGGTTGGACATATAACTGGGCATAGCAAAGTGTCACGAAAGAAACCAAAGTGCCACATCTGTCGCAAGAAGGGTCATATTGCTAAACAGTGCCCCCAAAGAGAGCAAACATCTCCTAGCATCCTAGACAAGCCAGAAAACACTGTAGTCAATATGATAACTCCAAGAATGGAAGAGATAAAATCTGAAGTAGGTTGCTCGAGGGATCAATTAAAGAAGAGGCATTGGAACGAAGATGCTTGTTCTGAGAAGAATTCTACACAACTCCATCCTCAGCCTCAACCTTCATCTGTGCCTCCCTCTAACCAAACCAATGAACAATTCTTTGATACTCAAAACCGGAAAGCCAATGTTACCTGTTTCTGCTGTGGTAATCAAGGACACTACTCCTACGAATGCCCAAAGAAGAAGAAAAATCCACCTTATCTTACCCGCTGAAAAAGCTTAGGACCCACCAGATGCACTATCAGGTACGATACTTATATAATTGAACCTTACCAGGATATAAAATTAATTTTAAGATCAATTCATTGACTCTAGTTACTTCCTGATCATCTATCGTATAACATCAACGAACAACCTTTATAATGTTTTGAAAAAGACAGATAACCTCATCTGCATCAACCAAGAAGAGCTTGGATATTTCGCCAACATCCACCCAAGAAGAGTTCTACTTCGCCTTGTCAAGAAAGACATTAGTAATTTCTAAGCTGTCTTGAAGACTTAGAAAATATTAAGTACTCAGAACAACCCCTGCCTCGATGATAGACTCTGAATGTAAATATATTCCTTATATGGTTGTAATCGACTCTTAATGTGATATTAAGTATGTCTTTTGTATATTTAAATCCTGCAATCAACCTTTCGATTCTGTACATTTCCTCGCTTCGTAGTTGCTAAATCCAAAGAAAAATCAAAACTCTCTATTTGCTAAAATAACCAAACAAATCAAATCATCAGAATCACTTATTAATTCTTCTACCTCAATTCAATCCTTGAATTATCTCTACCTTGTTTTAATCTAAAGTCAACCCGAAATGACATTTATTCTCAGCTCATTTCATCAACTGATGTTGAACTATACAAGTCAATCATTGTATTCAGATATCCTTCATGGTATTAAACATTCGATTCTTCCCAAATGAATCTAATGACAATGCAACCTTTCATTCGCCCCAAAAATTCTAAATATACCACTCTCTAAATTAGATTATTAACAATACTAGTTATTCAAACAAAAGAGACGTGTATAAAGTATTATCGCTTTGTTTGGTAGCTCAGACGTCGGAACTGGCTCGATTCATGCATTGATCTGCGTTCTGCTTTCGCGTTTGGTTCATTGCATCACTCCTGCGAACTGGTGAACGCATGCAACGAAGGCCAAAATCCTCAACGCTACAAGCATCGGAGAGCGGCGCTCGAGGCGTTCCAGCGGGCTGGCTCGAGCGAGGCCGGCTCGCGACGACTGAGCTACCAAACAAAGCGATTAGTATCTCTCATATGCTTACCTAAAACTCAAATAGAAGTCTCCTCTATTTCTGACGCATCAACTTGAAAACACAAGATGAAGATCAAGTAAAGCAACGGCAATAAAGACGAAATGTCAACAAGCTAGAACGACAAGGTCACCTTCGATAAAGAATTCCCAAATCTATCTCATCTTCGAGAATTGCAAGGTTCGTGGTATTCACCGTTTCCACATCTGAGGTAACCTGGAGCCACGATATATTAGGCCATGTCGTATCGTTGAAGATGAAAGAAAAAAAGCATATAAATTAAAGTTGCCATCTCCGCTATCCAGTGTTCATAATGTCTCCCATGTATCGTAATTAAGGAAATGTCTTCATTTTCTTCTGAGCTCATCCAGCTAAATAAAATCGATCTATAATCTGATTTAATTCATCGGGAGCATCCGAATAAAAATCTTAAAAGAAACTAAACGTCACACTCGCAATAAATCCCACAAGATGATCAAAGGTTCACTGGAGCAATCATTCTGAAGAAGAAGCAACTTGGAAACGAGAAGACCGACTCAAGGAGGAGTTTCCTGACTTCTTTTAGAAATAATTTTCCTTAGACCCGCCAAATCTCGGGGTCGAGATTTTTGTAAGGGGGTAGATCTCATAATGACCGAAAATTAAGAACAGTAAAAATATAATATTTAAATTTGATTGTGAATATTTTTGGGATTTCTGAATATTGTTTGCTTTATTTGGAGTTCTTGGATTTTCATGTTGCAAGAAAAAGTAAACAAAAGGGCAATAAAGAATGAAAAGGACAAAAAGGCAAAAATGTAAAAATTAAAAATTTAGAAAATTTCCATAAGAACCCTGATCATTCAATTAAATCATTTTAGTTAGCAGTTGAAATTTTACTCATAGAATAATGAAGAGATAAATTAGAAAGACAATTTTTAAATCAAAACAATGCATTGTTAGAGTTTATAAAATATTTATAAAACTCAAATGGAGCTGTAACAATTATCATGAATATAACAATGCAATATCTACCCTTGATTAAAGTGTAATAAATTAATAATATAATTTAAGACTTTTCCAAATTTAAAAATAGAAACTATGAAAATCTGGAAATTGCAATGTCAGAATTCTTATAAAATAATGGAACCATATTATGGCTTGAAAATTTTACAAAAGCATTCTGAGATCAAATCCATTTGAAAAACAAAATTTTAAAAATAATAGACTTCAATTGATCTCAATCAAAAATCAAAATCTGAAACAAGAAATTAGGAGCAGTCACTGTTGTTAGAATATTAATAATTGTTCGGTAACTCATTTTAACCTAAAACTTTTACCAGACATCAAAATATATTCAAAGAACTTGGTCAAAAAGTTTGGATATTTTCTACACCCATTTCATAGCTCAATAAAATCTGGTTCTAGAAGTCCCCGAGCCGGGTTCAATTCTTTTGGCGCCAACCTCACTGACCGGTGGACCCCAGGCCCACTCGTCATCTTCTTCCTCCTCCTGTTCTTGTGACCGAGCGGAGCACTCCTGAGTTCATCCCCCCTCTCCGTTCTCTCTCTCTTTTCCAGCAACTCCCTCACCTACTCCTTGTACCAGCTGCGTCAACAAGAGCTCGATCACTGCCACGAAGCCTCTCGCGCCATACCGCAGAAGCTAAGCTCGCCAGCTCGCCATTTTCTTGTCGCTTCCAGTGAAACTCCCAGCCGAGACAATCCCAACCAAGGCCGGCTTATCCCCTGCGATCATTGGCTATAAATTGCGCCCTAGTGTTCACAGTGAACTTCTTTCTCATTCCCCTCTACTTGCCCTTTCTCTCCTAGCCTGCACGCAAGAAATTCCTCTGCACTTCCGCCATTGCCAGGGGACTTCAGAGCTTGAGGCCGAAATCGAATCAACCAAAGGAGTGCACCAATCCTGAATCCCTCGAGCCACTGACTTCGATGCTCTACTAAGTAAAAGCCCTCAAAAACATTCGGACACCCTCATGCAAAAGTGTGCTGCCGCCGTGAGCCCATCTTCCCCACAGTCGGCCACCGTGGACAGCGCTCCTCGGAGCTTCTCCCTCGCGGTAAAACTCAAAAACGGAATCCTCTCGACTCCCTGATGCTCAAACACTTACTCATTCGAGCTCTAGTGCAGTGATTTCTTCTCTCCACCGCCCGCCATTGATGCCGCCGCAGGAGCTCGTGGGCGCACCTCCCTGGTAGCTCTCCAGCCGAATCGACACATCCCCTGGATGCGCCTAGCCGTGATGATACTCCCCGTATGCTCGCCGTCGCCGGAGCTTCACCGAAAGACCTTCGCCGCCATGCCCTAACCGGACCCCTGTTTCCTCTCTCTGCGCAGTGGGGCCGGGTGGTCAGAAGCCTCTGGTGGAAGAAGACTAGGCTGAAGGCGCTTTCTCATTAGGTAAAGCGTATTTTCAATTTCGATTAATTTCAAACCGAGTGGCATTCAATCTTGAATATCTTTCATGTTTTTAATCCAAATAAGGTGAAACAAAGTTGTATATTCATCTACAATCAAAAAGAATATAAATATGTAAAAATATTAAAATTTTGAGTTATAGAATAATTGTTAATATTAAACATTGATTATGGTACTAATATAGTTTTAATGAGAACTTGTGTATAATAAGTAATGAAATGATGAAATCAATATTCATGAGATTTTAAGATCAGAATGTATTCAAATATACAAAAATATTCAATTCTTGAATCATAGAACAATTATCAAAGTCAAGAATTAAATAAACGCACTATTATGGACACTAGGCACATATGGAAAATATAACTTATAAAATCATAAAATAAATGATTATATGCTTCTGGAATTATATTAAACTCAATCATGAGAATATATTTAATTTTTGATCTATGTTTAATTTACTTACTTTGCAATCATCATTAAAACTTGGTATGGCCATTAGTGAAAACAAAAGCATAAAAGCTCATAACAGGATGAAATAATTTGTATGGTGTTCCTGGAATCAATAGAGAATGATTTATGTAAAAATATTTAAAATGAAACTTATCTTGCATTCCTTGATTGTAATACCGCAAAATCATCTTCCTGGTTTTTTTTTGGTCGGAATTATCTTCATTTTCTTGATTTGAGGTTTTATTCTGGAGAAAAGTTTTGTCGCCTCGCAGTTTATTAAAGGTTTTGAGTTTCCGTGAAATACTTATCGGAATTGGTGTTTTCTCAGTGCCGTTTAGTTTTGCGGCAAGTTGTCTATCTTAACAAGTGTCGTTTCGTGCCAAGAATTTAATTTTCTGGTTCACGCTGCGGTTAAAAGATGGATTTTTGTTTTGGAGGGGTTTTTGAGAAATTTTCCCCTCCCTCACCTATCAACTCTCTCTCTCTTCAAATATGTGGCTGAAATTAATCTTGGAGGAGTCTTCATTGTTTTCCTGGTGCTGCCGACACAGTCCTGCTCCTCTCCCATTCTTTTCCCTAGCCGCCCCTTCCAGCCATTCTCTCCACCCGAGCCAACCTCCAGTGCATGCGCCCCTACTCTGGCCTCCATCACCTGAGTCGCCCCTGGCTGTTTCCCCCCTCTGGCGCCGCTCCTGCCCCCTCCCCTCTGGCTCGGCGAAGGCACCAGCAGCAGCTAGGGTCGGCAGCAGCAGCTCCGGCGAGCCTCCCTCTGGCCGGCGGCGAGCCTACCTCCGGCCGGCAGTGAGCCCTCACGACAGCCTTGCCTCGGCTCCTCCACCTCCCCTTTTCTCCTTGAGTTAGATTTGAGGTAAACCCTAGGTCTTTGGGGGATTTTATTTCTTGCATGTAAGGTGTTTGATCTAATGCCCAGCTAGAATCCTTGTATTTGAGATGCATTTAGTTGAGGGATTTGGAGTCTAGAGTGTTTTTTTTAGATTCCTGCTTGAGCTGAATTCTGTCCCACTATTTGGACGGCTAATGGAAAATTTTGCAAGTGTTTTCTGGGGGTTTGGCTATTACGAAAGTTGTAGATAATTGAATTATCTTTCAATAGAGACCGAAATCAACAAGTTTCGTTCAGCCGTTTGAAAGTTACGGTTATTTTACCGCGTGCTGTCCAGAGCGAAGTATTTTTGCGGCTGTCTGCTGTTCGTCGCAAATCTGGGAATAATCGGTGCTTTTCCCGGTCGGTCGGCTATAGAAAAAGTTGTAGATAATCGAATTACCTTTCAATGAAGTCCGGAATCGCTAAGTTTTGTTCAGCCGTTTGAAAGTTATGCCCGTTTTACCAAGTGCTGCCCCGGGTTGGCAGATTTCTGTTTTTGGGTTTTAGGAGTAGGTTGCGAAGCCAACTTAGTTATGAGTCTTGCGTTGAATTGTGGGCGTGTTTTTGAGTGGATTATACCCATGTGCAGGTGGTGTGACCCCCGGGGGTGGCAATCTCGTCTCGCCTCACCGTCTCGAGAAGTTGAAGGCAAGTGTATTGTCTTCGGTTGTGGCTTAGGTGGCCATTTGGTTTTGCAAGCATATAATTATCCATGTGTCACTTTAATATTTTCATGCTTGATTTTGCTTATGATGTGATGAATGGGAATGGTTAATTGGTTATGCTATCGCTCAAACCTAGATTATATGAGATGCATCAATGTCTGTTTGTTTGTTATATGTGTTGATTGACTAATCATATGCTTTGTCAATATGCCCGTGTTACATTTTTTATATGCCTTGATGATGCTCCCTAGTATGATTAGACTAATGGGAACATAAAAGCTATAAGACTTGAGTTAGGAAAATGGCTCGAATTGTGGTCATGATATGCGATTGTATGCTTATGTGAGTGTTGATGATATATGTGACCTTATGGATATGAAAGTTGAGAGTGGATTTTGCATATATGCAATTATGAAAAGTGCATCTTTGGAGTGAATGCTTTGTGGGTTGTGTGATGGACCCTGTATAATCGCCAAATCGACATATTGCTATATCACACGTTCATAAGATTGCTTACTACTATGATAGGTGAACGTGAATAATGACGTTGTGAGGTTGGATTAATAGGAAAAGTTGATTTGCTATCTTGAAAATTAATTATGTCTTTGGTGCGAGTGTTAATGACAGATTGGCCATGTTGATGAGATTTGTTGAGAATATGGGTACGAGTGTTGATAATGTGATTTGAATGTTGAGAATGTTAATTTATGGATGTGAGAAGTGGCTGATGATTATGTAGTTGGCTATGGTTATGCAATTGTGAGAACTGAATGTAGATTGCAAAGTTGGTTATGTTAACTGCATTTGTGCATTCATGATGGAAGAGGTGACCCATTCTGATGCGGGCCTCTGTGCTCACATGTAGTGAGCACGAAAGTCCTACCTCGTAGTCCCGTATACTTGGGTGTATAGGAGCGAGTCAGTAAGAGTAGGTACCCTTCACCACGGGTGGAAGGGAATGAGAGGGTGCACACCGACGGTGTGTACTCGGCCATACCCCAGATATGTGCTAAAGAGGAGATGTGCATGCATGACGCATCATACGCATGGAAATTGTGCAATCTGCATTGCATTGTCAATGATAGATCATGTTTTATGAGTTGATCATGATGTATGTATATGAGATTCTTCTTTTGTATGGCATACTTGCATCTGCACTGTATTGACAATGATGGATCATGTTTTATGCATTGGAATTGTTGATTGTTGATGGATGTGAATTGAAGCATGGTTGCGTCACATCATTTAGTATTTCATTGCCCTGCATTGACGTTGTATATATCATTGTGCATCTGCATGGGATATTAGGTGAATGCAATGCATGGTTGTGTTGCATTATATATCTTCGCATATATGTATGAGATATTATGTGAATGATAGCACAAAAGTATTTTCATTTCATTGTGTATTGCGATTGATAAAGGTTGATTGATGAGAATGGAAAGAACAGGTTGAGAGTTGAATCGTGGGCTCATCCAGATTTGATTCCCGAGGCATGGGTAAGGTTTTGTTATATTGTCAAGTTGGTTGAGGTAAGTGGAGCTGTTACTACTTCTGTTGCTGGATGTTTCAGTTAAGTAATGGTTATTTAAATGATGAAGTAATCGTGCTTTTACGTTATGGATCCTTTATGAATTCAACTGTTCCTTTATTTACGGATGTTAATTTAAGGAACTGCTTCTTGATGTCTTCTAATAGTTGCATTTAAGTTTAATGCCTTACCTCTTCCTACTTGTTGCACTTTGCTGAGTCTTGGACTCACGCTTGTTGCTTCCTGTTCTAGGTACCTTGAAGCTGATTCTTCGGGATGGGAGTAGTAGCACGTGCACGCCTTCAATCACTACCACCTCATTTAAATTAACTTGTAAAGTCTGGATGTAATTAATAAGGTTGTAACGTGTTGTTCGTCGTGGAGCTTATTACTATCTATTGGATGTGTGATTGGATAACTAAGGACCTGCTAGAATGATATCATATTATCTGCAATGTTTTCTGTCTACTGAGTGGATGCCCTTCTTTCTAGGAAGGTCATGCCGAAATTTTGAACTTTATGCTGACTTAGTTTCAGTCGGTTTTAGAGTTAGCGGTTGTTTTTAGAAAATTCTGTTGAGTTGTCGTTGAGTGTTTAGAGTTTTGGGTAGCACTTGCGGTGCGATTGGCGCCGGGGTGTTACAGTTGGTATCAGAGCGGGCTTCAGGTCCGTGGTGTTTGAATGTAGTGAGTAATTCTAGAATGAATTAAAAATTTTATTGCGTGAAGGTAGAAAAGTGGTTTAGGTTGAACCTTTAAAATTTGGCCCTAGGGCAATAATCTTAAAAATTTGATGTAGAATGGTTAAATAATTTAAAACTTGACACACTTTGTTGCACAGTAGGAAAGGGATGGGTTATTGTTGCATTGTGTTACAATGCTTGTTTTGTTCTTGATGCTATGTTGATAGTTGTGGTTATGTTACTTGTTAGCTTGTTAAGGCTATGGTTGTATTTATGGTTATGCTTTTGAAGTGGTAGATTGCTTTGTGGGGTCCTGTGGGACCCGTGTGCGAAAGGATTTCGCCCTATCGTATTTGTGTTGGTCGGTGTGGCGATCGAGAGCCAAGACGAAGGATTTCTAACCCCGGTGAGGATAGTCCTAATTCCTTTGCCGTGAATCGAAGGGTATTCGATCTCTTGTTTTTCGTGGTTGAGAAAATTTGATTTGGTGACTCTCTTTTGTCGTGGGAGTTTTGTGATTTATCCGTGTTTCGAAATTTGTGGGCACGACGCGGGTTGAAGTTTTGGATTTGGGCTTTAAAGGAAAAGTGTTATTCGATCGATTCGCTTTTCCTTTCCGTGAATTGATTTATGTAACTCCTTTCCTTCGTGGAATTTTGGAGTTTGAAAATTGGATTGGAGTTTTGTTGAATGACATGGCTTGAGCCCTGTCATTTTCTAAGTCTTTTGAGAGTCGAGCTTCTTTGGAAGTTTTGTTGGCTTTTCTGGAAAGAAAAATTCGGTAGTTAGAGTATTTCGTGTGTCCTGGTGACCCACCGTTATAGTTGGAAATTTATAAATGGTTTTTACGTAAGGTTATAAATGATTGTGTTAAAGAGGTAATAACAAGTTTGGTTGAGGAACTTGTTAATCAAGTTGATGGGATTCGATTGTCTAAATTATTGGAAACTTAGATAGTTGATCTTTGTGCGGCATATGGTTGATGAATAGGAATTTTGGATGGTAGGTTAATTGGGATAAAATTTTAATCTGTTTCCTTTGATGAGTGATGGGGGAGAATTTGTTTAATGTTGGTGGTAACATTCTCGAACGCGGATGTAACTAGTCGAAAGGATAACTATTGGAGAAAGTGATTCGAGGAAGAGTGGTTATAAAGTTCTTGCTATGTCTTGATGGGGCTTCCCAAAGGCGCTAAGTGTGAACATCGAAACCTTTATTGTTAAAGGTGCAAGAATTTTAGAGATAATGGGATGTAAGATGAACATAGGTTTAATTACCTATGGAAATGGGGTTGTCGGTGTAATTATTTGGAAGGTTGCCCTTTTGGTTTAAGGCATTTTGTTGGTGTGCAATTGAAATTGCTATATGAGTTGTGTTTCGCCAAGTGGTGGAGTTAGTGGATGAAAGATTATGAGGAAAGAAAGAATGCATGCTTACGGAATAGTGTGGTGTTAGCCTTTGTACTTGCCATTTAAAGGAAATAAATAAATGTAATGGAAAATGTTGGATTTCAGGATCGTTTTGCTATTCCCGAAATGTTGGTTTTGGGATTAGTGTGTTGTGTTGTTTTTAATCGAGTGGGATTAGTGCTTTGTAAGAGAATCGAGATTCTCTTTGATTTTTTTTAGTGTGAGAAAAGAAAATGTTTAGTTGTGGTTCCTTGCTTGAGTATAATTTGAGAGTATGCTTATTGGTTTCGTTCTTCGGACAAGATCGTCCTAGGAGGAGAAACATGTGTGGATGGGATTTGATGAAGTCCTACTTGGGGTTGAGTGTTAATGGTATATAGATTTAATGTGGGGAGTAATAAGAAGTGTTCCTTGTTGTGGTTCCGACCTTTGTGGGAGGATCGTTTTGATCACGTTGTCCCTGGGTTGTGTGGGACTTTGTTGTTGGTGGGCTGGATGGAATCAGTCACTAAATGTTTTATTTCCTTAAGTTTGTCGGAACCCTCGGATTCATAGGTTAGACTCAATGTGGGTCAGTCGGAAATGTATGGTGCAGTTGTGAACCTTTTCCTTGCGTGGTTGTCTCGTTGTACGAGACAAATTGAAAGAAGGTCAAGTACGATGTTGGGTTAGGAGGGAATATGATTGGTGCCCTGTGAGGCTAATCATTTCGATAGTAGAGAATGATTCTTGATCCTGTTGTTTCCAAAGGGCAACTGTTAAAAGGGTAAAAGTTGTGTTTTAATTCCTAAAGGATTCCGGTGTTACTTGGTTAGAAATAATGATATGTTCGGAATTGATTAGAAGCTTGTTGGGATGAGTTAAGTTACTTGCTTCTTTTTATTTGGAAGAGAAGTGGATTGAATTTTGGAGTTCCTCTTGTATAAGAAATGCTCGAAATTGTTGTTTCGTATTTTGTTTCTGTTATTCTTGTGGTGTTCTTGTGGTGGTCAGAATTCGAGGTCGAATTCTGTTAAAGGGGGGAAGAGTGTAATACCGCAAAATCATCTTCCTGGTTTTTTTTTGGTCGGAATTATCTTCATTTTCTTGATTTGAGGTTTTATTCTGGAGAAAAGTTTTGTCGCCTCGCAGTTTATTAAAGGTTTTGAGTTTCCGTGAAATACTTATCGGAATTGGTGTTTTCTCAGTGCCGTTTAGTTTTGCGGCAAGTTGTCTATCTTAACAATTGTCGTTTCGTGCCAAGAATTTAATTTTCTGGTTCACGCTGCGGTTAAAAGATGGATTTTTGTTTTGGAGGGGTTTTTGAGAAATTTTCCCCTCCCTCACCTATCAACTCTCTCTCTCTCTTCAAATTTGTGGCTGAAATTAATCTTGGAGGAGTCTTCATTGTTTTCCTGGTACTGCCGACACAGTCCTGCTCCTCTCCCATTCTTTTCCCTAGCCGCCCCTTCCAGCCATTCTCTCCACCCGAGCCAACCTCCAGTGCATGCGCCCCTACTCTGGCCTCCATCACCTGAGTCGCCTGGCTGTTTCCCCCTCTGGCGCCGCTCCTGCCCCCTCCCCTCTGGCTCGGTGAAGGCACCAGCAGCAGCTAGGGTCGGAAGCAGCGACTCCGCGAGCCTCCCTCTGGCGCGGGCGAGCCTACCTCCCGCCGGCGGTGAGCCCTCACGACAGCCTTGCCTCGGCTCCTCCACCTCCCCTTTTCTCCTTGAGTTAGATTTGAGGTAAACCCTAGGTCTTTGGGGGATTTTATTTCTTGCATGTAAGGTGTTTGATCTAATGCCCAGCTAGAATCCTTGTATTTGAGATGCATTTAGTTGAGGATTTGGAGTCTAGAGTGTTTTTTAGATTCCTGCTTGAGCTGAATTCTGTCCCACTATTTGGACGGCTAATGGAAAATTTTGCAGGTGTTTTCTGGGGGTTTGGCTATTACGAAAGTTGTAGATAATTGAATTATCTTTCAATAGAGACCGAAATCAACAAGTTTCGTTCAGCCGTTTGAAAGTTACGGTTATTTTACCGCGTGCTGTCCAGAGCGAAGTATTTTTGCGGCTGTCTGCTGTTCGTCGCAAATCTGGGAATAATCGGTGCTTTTCGGTCGGTCGGCTATAGAAAAAGTTGTAGATAATCGAATTACCTTTCAATGAAGTCCGAATCGCTAAGTTTTGTTCAGCCGTTTGAAAGTTATGCCCGTTTTACCAAGTGCTGCCCCGGGTTGGCAGATTTCTGTTTTTGGGTTTTAGGAGTAGGTTGCGAAGCCAACTTAGTTATGAGTCTTGCGTTGAATTGTGGGCGTGTTTTTGAGTGGATTATACCCATGTGCAGGTGGTGTGACCCCGGGGTGGCAATCTCGTCTCGCCTCACCGTCTCGAAGTTGAAGGCAAGTGTATTGTCTTGGTTGTGGCTTAGGTGGCCATTTGGTTTTGCAAGCATATAATTATCCATGTGTCACTTTAATATTTTCATGCTTGATTTTGCTTGCGATGTGATGAATGGGAATGGTTAATTGGTTATGCTATCGTTCAAACCTAGATTATATGAGATGCATCAATGTCTGTTTGTTTGTTATATGTGTTGATTGACTGAATCATATGCCTTGTCAATATGCCCCGTGTTACATTTTTTTATATGCCTTGATGATGCTCCCTAGTATGATTAGACTAATGGGAACATAAAAGCTATAAGACTTGAGTTAGGAAAATGGCTCGAATTGTGGTCATGATATGCGATTGTGGCGTTTATGTGAGTGTTGATGATATATGTGACCTTATGGATATGAAAGTTGAGAGTGGATTTTGCATATATGCAATTATGAAAAGTGCATCTTTGGAGTGAATGCTTTGTGGGTTGTGTGATGGACCCTGTATAATCGCCAAATCGACATATTGCTATATCACACGTTCATAAGATTGCTTACTACTATGATAGGTGAACGTGAATAATGACGTTGTGAGGTTGGATTAATAGGAAAAGTTGATTTGCTATCTTGAAAATTAATTATGTCTTTGGTGCGAGTGTTAATGACAGATTGGCCATGTTGATGAGATTTGTTGAGAATATGGATGCAGTGTTGATAATGTGATTTGAATGTTGAGAATGTTAATTTATGGATGTGAGAAGTGGTGATGATTATGTAGTTGGCTATGGTTATGCAATTGTGAGAACTGAATGTAGATTGCAAAGTTGGTTATGTTAACTGCATTTGTGCATTCATGATGGAAGAGGTGACCCATTCTGATGCGGGCCTCTGTGCTCACATGTAGTGAGCACGAAAGTCCTACCTCGTAGTCCCGTATACTTGGGTGTATAGGAGCGAGTCAGTAAGAGTAGGTACCCTTCACCACGGGGTGGAAGGGGAATGAGAGGGTGCACACCGACGGGTGTGTACTCGGCCATACCGGTATGTGCTAAAAGAGGAGATGTGCATGCATGACGCATCATACGCATGGAAATTGTGCAATCTGCATTGCATTGTCAATGATAGATCATGTTTTATGAGTTGATCATGATGTATGTATATGAGATTCTTCTTTTGTATGGCATACTTGCATCTGCACTGTATTGACAATGATGGATCATGTTTTATGCATTGGAATTGTTGATTGTTGATGGATGTGAATTGAAGCATGGTTGCGTCACATCATTTAGTATTTCATTGCCCTGCATTGACGTTGTATATATCATTGTGCATCTGCATGGGATATTAGGTGAATGCAATGCATGGTTGTGTTGCATTATATATCTTCGCATATATGTATGAGATATTATGTGAATGATAGCACAAAAGTATTTTCATTTCATTGTGTATTGCGATTGATAAAGGTTGATTGATGAGAATGGAAAGAACGGGTTGAGAGTTGAATCGTGGGCTCATCCAGATTTGATTCGAGGCATGGGTAAGGTTTTGTTATATTGTCAAGTTGGTTGAGGTAAGTGGAGTACATTACTACTTACATTCTTTGGATGTTTCGATTAAGTAATGGTTATTTAAATGATGAAGTAATCGTGCTTTTCGTTGTGGATCCTTTATGAATTCAACTGTTCCTTTATTTACGGATGTTAATTTAAGGCGCTTCTTGATGTCTTCTAATAGTTGCATTTAAGTTTAATGCCTTACCTCTTCCTACTTGTTGCACTTTCTTTGAGTCTTGGACTCACGCTTGTTGCTTCTGTTCTAGGTACCTTGAAGTGATTCTTGGGATGGGAGTAGTGTGCGTGCACGCCTTCAATCACTACCACCTCATTTAAATTAACTTGTAAAGTCTGGATGTAATTAATAAGGTTGTAACGTGTTGTTCGTCGTGGAGCTTATTACTATCTATTGGATGTGTGATTGGATAACTAAGGACCTGCTAGAATGATATCATATTATCTGCAATGTTTTACGTCTCTTGAGTGGATGCCCTTCTTTCTAGGAAGGTCATGCGAAATTTTGAACTTTATCTTGACTTAGTTTGATCGGTTTTAGAGTTAGCGGTTGTTTTAGAAAATTCTGTTGAGTTGTCGTTGAGTGTTTAGAGTTTTGGGTAGCACTTGCGGTGCGATTGGCGCCGGGTGTTACTGATTGGTATCGAGCGGGCTTGAGTCCGTGGTGTTTGAATGTAGTGAGTAATTCTAGAATGAATTAAAAATTTTCTTTGCGTGAAGGTAGAAAAGTGGTTTAGGTTGAACCTTTAAAATTTGGCCCTAGGGCAATAATCTTAAAAATTTGATGTAGAATGGTTAAATAATTTAAAACTTGACACACTTTGTTGCACAGTAGGAAAGGGATGGGTTATTGTTGCATTGTGTTACAATGCTTGTTTTGTTCTTGATGCTATGTTGATAGTTGTGGTTATGTTACTTGTTAGCTTGTTAAGGCTATGGTTGTATTTATGGTTATGCTTTTGAAGTGGTAGATTGCTTTGTGGGGTCCTGTGGGATCCGTGTGCCGAAGGGATTTCGGCCCTATCGTGTAGCTGTGTTGGTCGGTGTGGCAGTCGAGAGCCAGCACCGAAGGATTTCCTAACCCCGGGTGAGGATAGTCCTAATTCCTTTGCCGTGAATCGAAGGGTATTCGATCTCTTGTTTTTCGTGGTTGAGAAAATTTGATTTGGTGACTCTCTTTTGTCGTGGGAGTTTTGTGATTTATCCGTGTTTCGAAATTTGTGGGCACGACGCGGGTTGAAGTTTTGGATTTGGGCTTTAAAGGAAAAGTGTTATTCGATCGATTCGCTTTTCCTTTCCGTGAATTGATTTATGTAACTCCTTTCCTTCGTGGAATTTTGGAGTTTGAAAATTGGATTGGAGTTTTGTTGAATGACATGGCTTGAGCCTGTCATTTTCTAAATCTTTGAGAGTCGAGCTTCTTTGGAAGTTTTGTTGGCTTTTACGGAAAGAAAAATTCGGTAGTTAGAGTATTTCGTGTGTCTGGTGACCCACCGTTATAGTTGGAAATTTAGAAATGGTTTTTGCGTAAGGTTATAAATGATTGTGTTAAAGAGGTAATAACAAGTTTGGTTGAGGAACTTGTTAATCAAGTTGATGGGATTCGATTGTCTAAATTATTGGAAACTTAGATAGTTGATCTTTGTGCGGCATATGGTTGATGGATAGGAATTTTGGATGGTAGGTTAATTGGGATAAAATTTTAATCTGTTTCCTTTGATGAGTGATGGGGGAGAATTTGTTTAATGTTGGTGGTAACATTCTCGAACGCGGATGTAACTAGTCGAAAGGATAACTATTGGAGAAAGTGATTCGAGGAAGAGTGGTTATTAAGTTCTTGCTATGTCTTGATGGGGCTTCCCAAAGGCGCTAAGTGTGAACATCGAAACCTTTATTGTTAAAGGTGCAAGAATTTTAGAGATAATGGGATGTAAGATGAACTTAGGTTTAATTACCTATGGAAATGGGGTTGTCGGTGTAATTATTTGGAAGGTTGCCCTTTTGGTTTAAGGCATTTTGTTTGGTGTGCAATTGAAATTGCTATATGAGTTGTGTTTCGCCAAGTGGTGGAGTTAGTGGATGAAAGATTATGAGGAAAGAAAGAATGCATGCTTACGGAATAGTGTGGTGTTAGCCTTTGTACTTGCCATTTAAAGGAAATAAATAAATGTAATGGAAAATGTTGGATTTCAGGATCGTTTTGCTATTCCCGAAATGTTGGTTTTGGGATTAGTGTGTTGTGTTGTTTTTAATCGAGTGGGATTAGTGCTTTGTAAGAGAATCGAGATTCTCTTTGATTTTTAGTGTGAGAAAAGAAAATGTTTAGTTGTGGTTCCTTGCTTGAGTATAATTTGAGAGTATGCTTATTGGTTTCGTTCTTCGGACAAGATCGTCCTAGGAGGAGAAACATGTGTGGATGGGATTTGATGAAGTCCTACTTGGGGTTGAGTGTTAATGGTATATAGATTTAATGTGGGGAGTAATAAGAAGTGTTCCTTGTTGTGGTTCCGACCTTTGTGGGAGGATCGTTTTGATCACGTTGTCCCTGGGTTGTGTGGGACTTTGTTGTTGGTGGGCTGGATGGAATCAGTCACTAAATGTTTTATTTCCTTAAGTTTGTCGGAACCCTCGGATTCATAGGTTAGACTCAATGTGGGTCAGTCGGAAATGTATGGTGCAGTTGTGAACCTTTTCCTTGCGTGGTTGTCTCGTTATGCGAGACAAATTGAAAGAAGGTCAAAATGCGATGTTGGGTTAGGAGGGAATATGATTGGTGCCTGTGAGGCTAATCATTTCGATAGTAGAGAATGATTCTTGATCTGTTGTTTCCAAAGGGCAAGCTGTTAAAAGGGTAAAAGTTGTGTTTTAATTCCTAAAGGATTCGGTGTTACTTGGTTAGAAATAATGATATGTTCGGAATTGATTAGAAGCTTGTTGGGATGAGTTAAGTTACTTGCTTCTTTTTATTTGGAAGAGAAGTGGATTGAATTTTGGAGTTCCTCTTGTATAAGAAATGCTCGAAATTGTTGTTTCAGTATTTTGTTTCTGTTATTCTTGTGGTGTTCTTGTGGTGGTGAATTAGAGGTCGAATTCTGTTAAAGGGAAGAGTGTAATACCGTAAAATCATCTTCTGGTTTTTTTGGTCGGAATTATCTTCATTTTCTTGATTTGAGGTTTTATTCTGGAGAAAAGTTTTGTCGCCTCGCAGTTTATTAAAGGTTTTGAGTTTCCGTGAAATACTTATCGGAATTGGTGTTTTCTCAGTGCCGTTTAGTTTTGCGGCAAGTTGTCTATCTTAACAAGTGTCGTTTCGTGCCAAGAATTTAATTTTCTGGTTCACGCTGCGGTTAAAAGATGGATTTTTGTTTTGGAGGGGTTTTTGGGAAATTTTCCCCTCCCTCACCTATCAACTCTCTCTCTCTTCAAATGTGTGGCTGAAATTAATCTTGGAGGAGTCTTCATTGTTTTCCTTATGCTGCCGACACAGTCCTGCTCCTCTCCCATTCTTTTCCCCAGCCGCCCCTTCCAGCCATTCTCTCCACCCGAGCCAACCTCCAGTGCATGCGCCCCTACTCTGGCCTCCATCACCTGAGTCGCCTCTGGCTGTTTCCCCCCTCTGGCGCCGCTCCCCCCCTCCTCCTGGCTCGGCGAAGGCACCAGCAGCAGCTAGGGTCGGCAGCAGCAGCTCCGCGAGCCTCCCTCTGGCCGGCGGCGAGCCTACCTCCGGCCGGCAGTGAGCCCTCACGACAGCCTTGCCTCGGCTCCTCCACCTCCCCTTTTCTCCTTGAGTTAGATTTGAGGTAAACCCTAGGTCTTTGGGGGATTTTATTTCTTGCATGTAAGGTGTTTGATCTAATGCCCAGCTAGAATCCTTGTATTTGAGATGCATTTAGTTGAGGATTTGGAGTCTAGAGTGTTTTTTAGATTCCTGCTTGAGCTGAATTCTGTCCCACTATTTGGACGGCTAATGGAAAATTTTGCAGGTGTTTTCTGGGGGTTTGGCTATTACGAAAGTTGTAGATAATTGAATTATCTTTCAATAGAGACCGAAATCAACAAGTTTCGTTCAGCCGTTTGAAAGTTACGGTTATTTTACCGCGTGCTGTCCAGAGCGAAGTATTTTTGCGGCTGTCTGCTGTTCGTCGCAAATCTGGGAATAATCGGTGCTTTTCCCGGTCGGTCGGCTATAGAAAAAGTTGTAGATAATCGAATTACCTTTCAATGAAGTCCGGAATCGCTAAGTTTTGTTCAGCCGTTTGAAAGTTATGCCCGTTTTACCAAGTGCTGCCCCGGGTTGGCAGATTTCTGTTTTTGGGTTTTAGGAGTAGGTTGCGAAGCCAACTTAGTTATGAGTCTTGCGTTGAATTGTGGGCGTGTTTTTGAGTGGATTATACCCATGTGCAGGTGGTGTGACCCCCGGGGGTGGCAATCTCGTCTCGCCTCACCGTCTCGAGAAGTTGAAGGCAAGTGTATTGTCTTCGGTTGTGGCTTAGGTGGCCATTTGGTTTTGCAAGCATATAATTATCCATGTGTCACTTTAATATTTTCATGCTTGATTTTGCTTGCGATGTGATGAATGGGAATGGTTAATTGGTTATGCTATCGTTCAAACCTAGATTATATGAGATGCATCAATGTCTGTTTGTTTGTTATATGTGTTGATTGACGAATCATATGCTTTGTCAATATGCCCCGTGTTACATTTTTTTATATGCCTTGATGATGCTCCCTAGTATGATTAGACTAATGGGAACATAAAAGCTATAAGACTTGAGTTAGGAAAATGGCTCGAATTGTGGTCATGATATGCGATTGTGGCGTTTATGTGAGTGTTGATGATATATGTGACCTTATGGATATGAAAGTTGAGAGTGGATTTTGCATATATGCAATTATGAAAAGTGCATCTTTGGAGTGAATGCTTTGTGGGTTGTGTGATGGACCCTGTATAATCGCCAAATCGACATATTGCTATATCACACGTTCATAAGATTGCTTACTACTATGATAGGTGAACGTGAATAATGGCGTTGTGAGGTTGGATTAATAGGAAAAGTTGATTTGCTATCTTGAAAATTAATTATGTCTTTGGTGCGAGTGTTAATGACAGATTGGCCATGTTGATGAGATTTGTTGAGAATATGGGTGCAGTGTTGATAATGTGATTTGAATGTTGAGAATGTTAATTTATGGATGTGAGAAGTGGTGATGATTATGTAGTTGGCTATGGTTATGCAATTGTGAGAACTGAATGTAGATTGCAAAGTTGGTTATGTTAATCGCATTTGTGCATTCATGATGGAAGAGGTGACCCATTCTGATGCGGGCCTCTGTGCTCACATGTAGTGAGCACGAAAGTCCTACCTCGTAGTCCCGTATACTTGGGTGTATAGGAGCGAGTCAGTAAGAGTAGGTACCCTTCACCACGGGGTGGAAGGGAATGAGAGGGTGCACAAGCGACGGTGTGTACTAAGCATACCAGGTATGTGCTAAAGAGGAGATGTGCATGCATGACGCATCATACGCATGGAAATTGTGCAATCTGCATTGCATTGTCAATGATAGATCATGTTTTATGAGTTGATCATGATGTATGTATATGAGATTCTTCTTTTGTATGGCATACTTGCATCTGCACTGTATTGACAATGATGGATCATGTTTTATGCATTGGAATTGTTGATTGTTGATGGATGTGAATTGAAGCATGGTTGCGTCACATCATTTAGTATTTCATTGCCCTGCATTGACGTTGTATATATCATTGTGCATCTGCATGGGATATTAGGTGAATGCAATGCATGGTTGTGTTGCATTATATATCTTCGCATATATGTATGAGATATTATGTGAATGATAGCACAAAAGTATTTTCATTTCATTGTGTATTGCGATTGATAAAGGTTGATTGATGAGAATGGAAAGAACAGGTTGAGAGTTGAATCGTGGGCTCATCCAGATTTGATTCCCGAGGCATGGGTAAGGTTTTGTTATATTGTCAAGTTGGTTGAGGTAAGTGGAGTCATATTACTACTTTCATTCTTTGGATGTTTCGGTTAAGTAATGGTTATTTAAATGATGAAGTAATCGTGCTTTTACGCTAGGATCCTTTGAATCCTTTATGAATTCAACTGTTCCTTTATTTACGGATGTTAATTTAAGGAACTGCTTCTTGATGTCTTCTAATAGTTGCATTTAAGTTTAATGCCTTACCTCTTCCTACTTGTTGCACTTTGCTGAGTCTTGGACTCACGCTTGTTGCTTCCTGTTCTAGGTACCTTGAAGCTGATTCTTCGGGATGGGAGTAGTAGCACGTGCACGCCTTCAATCACTACCACCTCATTTAAATTAACTTGTAAAGTCTGGATGTAATTAATAAGGTTGTAACGTGTTGTTCGTCGTGGAGCTTATTACTATCTATTGGATGTGTGATTGGATAACTAAGGACCTGCTAGAATGATATCATATTATCTGCAATGTTTTCTGTCTACTGAGTGGATGCCCTTCTTTCTAGGAAGGTCATGCCGAAATTTTGAACTTTATGCTGACTTAGTTTCAGTCGGTTTTAGAGTTAGCGGTTGTTTTTAGAAAATTCTGTTGAGTTGTCGTTGAGTGTTTAGAGTTTTGGGTAGCACTTGCGGTGCGATTGGCGCCGGGGTGTTACATTGATGCAAGAAAGTGCAACCAACAATAGCAAATAAATAGTTAATCTACCAAGGTTAAGGTCAAAATAATGTAAAAATAGTTTTAAAACATTTCTAGGATGGTACTCTGCTAATGCCTGAAAAATGAATCAAGAACCATGTATAGTGTAGTCGCAAACTTAAAATGAATCTTGACCGATTTAGTGTTCGCATTATGATCATTTAGACTAATTCAACAGCAAATAAAATAACTCGTCTAAATGATAAAATCAGTAAAACTAGTTTAGAATCACTGTACAAAGTTCATACTACCATATTCTGGAAAAACATCTTAATTATAACTTACTTTCCATTTAAATCAAGCTAGTTCAAAACCCTTAATTGTAAATCGTGCAATTCACTTTTGTCCGATTTCGTGTTTAGTAAGCTTTAGTTGCCACATAAGCCTTTTCAGCAATGAATATAAAGACTCGTCTAAATCATAAAACCTATGAAATTAGCTTAGTAATGCCCTACAAAGTATAGTCTACTCTTATTACGAAAAGATAATCTTATTTCATCATGAATTACATATTAATCTTGATAGCTTAATAACCCAAAGTAATAACATTGCGTTAGACCGTAATACTGAATGAGCGAACTTTGAGTATAAATAAGAAATCAATAATTATAATGTTTGTATCACCGAACCTTCTTAAATATCATGTAAATTAGGCTAGTAGCCAAAATCAAGAGATCTAACTTATGTAAAACTAATTCTACGCGAAATCAATTAAAGATAAAGAACTAATCATTTATAGTATAATATGATCATTTAAGCCTTTTCATTAACTCGCAAAGCAACTCATCTAAATCTGAATTTAGTAAAGAATAGCCTAGAATTGATCTCTAAGATATAATCTGTAAGTAATCTAAGAAAATATTCCTATTTCATCTTGCTTCGAATCTGAATCCTAATAGAGCAAAACTCGTAAGTGATAAGGATTGACAGAACTCATATTGAGAATAGTAAAATCTATGAACATTGCAACTAATGATTAGTTCTACTAATCCAAACAATCTTTGCATCTTGAATTCGTAAAATAAGATTAATAAATTCATAAAAGAGCAATCCCTGTTCTTGTGAAGAATTTTATTTGTTCTTGCCATGTACTTTCTTTTTGCCCTTATTGAAGTTAGTTATTTGCTTTATTCCCGTTGTTCGACGTTTAGAACCCGACGTCTCTAGCCTCGTCATTGTCGTCGTCAACCGCAATCCTCGTCTTCGTCGTAAACGACAAATAAGCAAGGCAAGCACCCCTTTGATCATATTGATCCCAGTACTTTACCTACAATATGTTGCTTTTTGTACTGTATTATGCATGCGTTTACTTTCTGTAAACTTTCTATTTTGTGGTATTGGTAGTTATACCTGTTGTCTCGTGAAACTCCTTTGATGATTATGAACATGTGAACCTTGATAACCATAGATTAAGGATTAGGCATTACTTAATGTCATCATGGGTATATGCGTTTGTATTATTCATGCTTAGCCATGCTTTGGAATCAGCAATGTACATGATCAAATCAATATTTGTTTCCTGAAAACATTGGGAATAGCACTGTTGGTTGCTGGTACTTTGATTAAAAACCCAAAACAAAACTATGGTTTTGATGCGAGCGATTATTGGCAATAGCCGGAGGTGCGAAAGGAATTGCACGTAGTGTAGGGTGAAGTGTCGCCCGTGTCAATTTAAGGACCGAGCAATGGGACGCTATTGATCCAAGAATTTCGTGCAACCACGAGGGTGAGTATGGGTTAGCCATAGCCTATTAAGTTATTTAGACATGGCTTTGCTCATTGGTAGGCGGGAGCTAGCGGAAGCATTCCAGTTCGGATTGCTTGCGAGGGGCTTCCATGCAGTTCGTATGGGTAATTGCCTGGCCGGTGCAACGGTGTACGCCCTGCCGTGTCGAAACGTTGTGTTGGTGTCTGAAAGTGGATCCATGGCTTGGGTGTGTGTTTCGGTTCTCTGGCGGGGTTAACGCCCCGGCTGGATCAAAGTCATGTCTCGTAATGAACGACTATGTATGATCGCTGGCGAGCACACTGACTATTGGGCGTGTGTCGAAATGTTCTTGCAAAAGGTTGATCATTCCTTGTGGGTAAAGTTGTACACCTCTGCGAGTTTAAATCTAATTAATTAGCTTGGCGCCCATGATCATGGGCACTTGGTGAAGTCATTCCAATGTTAGATGTTTTATTATTTTCAAAAGGGTTGGTATCATTTGTTTTGCAACTGTGCTTTATGTCGAAGGGCTGACATTGATGGATTTCAGGATTTGTTGATTCGCCGCTCACGTCATGGAGGACTGTGAGTGTTACTTATACTTTACTTATTTGTTATCAATCAAATGCTCTTATAATTTTTGTTTGCAAATAACTTGGATTTACAACTCAATTTCGCTTTATGCAAATTAACTGTAGTAGACTCCTTTGACTTAGCCTGCATTTATGCATTTGCTTCAAGTCTTGCAGAGTATGAGAGTACTCACCCTTGCTTAATCTATTATTTATAGGTGGATTAGAATGCGAAGCTTCGAAGGTCTGTTTCATCGCAGGTTGCGGGTTCTCCTTTGAAGCGATCTTTTCTAAGGATTTATGCCTGGTTAGTTGCCTGCGGGATTGGATGGGTACACTACAAGGCTTTGCTTCTTTTGCTGCTATATACTCTGAGTTGTAATATTTATGTGTTTATTAGTTTCCGCTTAATTTATTTAATGTATGGTTGTGATTCCAATTGTTGAAATGTGCGTACTAGCTACTGATCCAGCGACTAGTACTGCGTGCACATTAGATTTCCGTTTTTGCATGTTTGTGAAAATGGGGATCGTTACACCTCAAAATCCAGATAACAGTCAAAATGTTGCCACAATTTCTGACTTTACAGGTTGGTAATCATCTAAAAATTTTATGGCAAGATTAATGATGCATCACGATTATCCAATCAAAATATCAAAATTTTCTAACGTAATTTCAAGCATTTTCCATTCGGACAACACCATTGTCCGAATTTTTAAAAATCTCTTGAGCTTTACCACACTTCTACAGAATAGGTCATCACGGCTCGTCACGCCATTCTTGCCGGTTATGGGAGCCGCGATGATTGGTCGGCGGATGATCTTTGGGGATTATCATCGCTGCGGCTCGAAACCGGCAGTGATAATATATATCATTGCCGGTTCATTGTACAACCGGCAGTGATACTCAACTATTTCTGCTGGTTTATACTAGAACCCGGTAGTGATACTCGACTATCTCTGCTGGTTCACACTAGAATCCGGCAGTGATATATGTATATCTCTGTCGGCTTATACGAAGAACCGACAGTGATATATGTATATCACTGACGGTTCCTAGACGAACCGGTAGTGACAACCGAATTCTGAAAAAATTTGTAGATGTACTTCATAGATTACTTTACCTATGTATAAAATTGTAGGTTCAAATTCAATACATATCAGGACTTACAAAAAAGAGAAAATTCAATTTTCTCTTTTTTTGAATTTTCTCTTTTTTTTTGTAAGTCCTGATATGTATTGAATTTGAACCTACAATTTTATATATATAGAGTAATCTATAAAGTACATCTACAAATTTTTTCAGAGTTTTCGTGACTTTTATTAGTTAGTGTACACGATGTGTACACGGGAAGGCCTGTGTGCACACGATATGTTGCCTTCAAATATATAGTATATAAAGCGTCGTTAGATCATTATTAAAATATATTAAAGCATCACAATATTTAGTTTTTACAATAGTCTGTTTACAAAAGTAGTGTGAGTACATCTCGTTCACTTTGGATCGAGGATGTCATGGTGGAACTCGCCGTTTGGATTGATGACCTCATTGTGAACGAATCCAGCGATCTGCTCTTGAATTGCTAAAACTTCTGTTAGCAGTAACTTATTGGTTCTCATCTTGGAGCGCTGTTATTGAAGAAAAGATAAATTTAATTAATGATGATAGATGTTAAATGAAAGAAAAGTAGGCATGAATGTGTAATTATATACCATGGCTTCGTTATAGCCGACACTCTCCGTGACAATTGCATGTATATTTGTACATACGTAGTATGCACATAAATTATTTCCCTGGTCCTGTCTTATGCATGGAAAGTCTGTTATTATTTTGAAATTTTTCCTGAAGGGACGATGCCGACCACCTTTCTTGCAATACCGTGTGAATGCCCTGTGAATGATTTTAAATAGTAATTAACCTTCAATACAATAGAATAAAATATTACTAGAGCAATAACATAGCGATCGAGTTTACATTGTTCATCATGTCCCAAAAATTTTGATCTGATTAAGTTCTTTTCTCGTGAGTCCAAGACAAAAATCCTGCTAGCATCTAACTCGGTTGAATTTAGAACCGGCAGTGATAATATTATCACTGCCGGCTCGAACCTACCCGGCAGTGATGGGGGTCGTGGATGAGGCAGTCTGTAGTAATGCCATCATCTAAAAATTTTATGAAAATATTAGTGATATAGCAAAATCATGCACAAAAAATTTCAAAAATTACTAACGTGGTTTGTTCCATTTTTCATTCGGTTCAGCATTGCTGGTCAGCATTTTATTAAGACAGTAGAAATGTTTGAAATTTTAAAAATTACATAGGAATCATAATTATCTGAAATTTTTATGGCAATATCATCAATCTGTCAAGAGCCTTTAGCAAAAATTTCAAAAATTTTCATCATCGTTTGACTCACTTTTCGACCGGTGGAAATACACTGAAATCTCGGTAAATCTCGCCGAGATTTCGGGTATACCGGCCAATATTTCAGCTTTCCCGGTAGAAATCAAACCGGATTTGAATTTTTATTTTTGAATTTGGGCTGAGATTTGCCCAAAATTCTAATATCTCGGCGAGATTTTGGATTTCGATCACCATCAATATTTCATCCAAAATGAAATTTAAATCCTTGCTCTGTGCTATATACGTCCCATTGCACACGATTGCTTTATAGGGGTGGCTATCCAGTTTGTTTCAAAATTGATATAATCTCATGTAAGTGGTTATTTCAAGCTAACAAGCAACTATATATCAAGCTGAGCCACATTAAAATTTTTCAATCGATATGGACTCATTTCAAATTTAAACTTATTAACCACTATAATCAAAGCAATTTTGATTTGAGCCTTAATGAGCTTTTTTTTCTTTTCTTTTTTTCCGCTCTACTGCTTTATCCTTGACGTCGTTGATATGTCGCCTTAAGCTTGCTCGTCAAATTTGTTGTTCTGTGAGACCCCGTTCTGAAGAACAGGAACCTCCATGTGATTACTGTGCTATTCCCTGGATCAGTAGCTAGCACTCACATGTTTACAACAATTGGAATCACAACCATACATCAAATTAATTAACCGGAAACGATTAAATACAAATAAATATTACAACTCAGAGAATAAAGCAGCAAAAGAAGCAAAGCCTTGTAGTGTACCCATCCATTCCCGCAAGCAACTGACCAGGCATAAACTCCAGATAGAACACGATGAAGAAAATCCCGCAACCTGCGACGAAAAGAGACTTGAAGCCTCGCCAACTCGACCACCTAAATAATAATTAAGCAAGGGTGAGTACTTTCGTACTCCGCAAGACTTGAGCAACACCTATAATATATGCAGGCCATTTCAAAGGAAAGGCTTCTACAGTTAATTTGCATAAAGCGAATTTGAATTTGTAAATCAAGTTATTTGCAAACGGAATTTATAAGAGCAAGTTTAATTGATAACAAGTAAGTAAAGCATAATAACACTCACAGTCCTCCATGACGTGAGCGGCGAAACATTCAAATTCCTGAAATCCATCAATGTCAGCCCTTCGACATAAAGCACAGTTGCAAAATCAAATGATACCAACCCTTTTGAAAATAATAAAACATCTAACATTGGAATGACATCACCAAGTGCCCATGACCGCGGGCGTGGCTAATCGATTAGATTTAAACTCTGCAGAGGTGTACAACTTTACCCACAAGGAATGATCAACCTTTCTACTAGGCCATACGACACACTTCCTTTGGTGTGCCGGCAAGGCGATCATACATAGCCGTTACATTACCTAGACATAGCTTTGATCCAGCCCAGGACGTTAACCCCTGCCGTAGAACTAGAAACACACACCCAAGCCGTGGATCCACTTTCACACACCCAACACAACGTTTCTAAACATGGCAGGGCGTACACCGTTGCATTAGCAAGTAGAAACCCTATCAGGCAGACTTGACTGGAATACCTGTGCAAGCTCCCGCCTACCAATTGTAACACCCCGGCGCTAAACACGCCACGGATGCTACCAACACTTTGAATAACTAATGTCACCACTAGCGAAAAGACAGGAATTAACCTCTGACTCTTAAAACAGGTTTAAAACTAAGCCACCGAAATTTGCAAAAATTTACAAGACCTCCCTAAAACTAGGGCATCCACTCAGCAGAGACAAAAGAGCAATAGCAGTTATATAATATATCAAACACTTAAAATAGAATCAAACCATCTAGCAGGTCCTTAGATAATCAATCACACAACCAAAAAGAAATTAATAACTCCATCACGACGAGCAACACATTACAACACCATTATTTACATCTAGGCTTTACAAATTAATTAAATGCGGTGGTGATGACCGGAGTCGTGTACGTGCTACTACTCCCATCCATGCATGCCTGCTTCAAAACACCTACAAACATTAAATAACAAGCGTGAGTTCAAACTCAGCAAAGTACACGAGAATAACAATTCCAATCTATCAGAAGTAAAGCAAGAGTTTGACTATAAGAGCTAGTAATACAAATGAAACAACACTCGGACAAGACGCATTTATATCCATTTAAAGCAATAACTCAACCATACCAAAAATTACCGCAATCAAGTCATCAGATTAATGATAAAACCACTCAATGCCAAAGAGGTATCACTTGACTCTAAGCTACAACGTCTCCCGACTCAACCACCCCTTGTTGTAACTCAATTCATTTTCATCCATTTTTATTTGAGTTCATAACTCAACTACACTCTCCGATATTCGTCCAACATACTTAGCAAAGCAGGGAAATGCGCTAATTCATCAAATTCAATTCAATCTCCCCTATTTGGGTTGAATCCACGACTCGACCTCCAATTACCATAATCACCGCCCACATGACACACCATTTACCATAACACTCATTATGAAAGATGCAATGCACATGAATGCTCATTTCCATGCACGTACCGGTACTGCCAGTGCCCACTCGTCGGTGTGCACCCTCACGTCCCTTCCATCCCGTAGATGGAAGGTGCCTACTCTTACTATCTCGCTCCCATTCACCTCGATGAATGGGACTACGAGGTAGGACTTTCGTGTTCACTACGTGTGAACACAGAGTCCCGCATCAGCATGGGTCGCCTCTTCCATTATGAATGCACAAATGCAATTTTCATGAATGAAATACAACTTTTCATTCAATGCATACACAAACATACCATATCCACATACACACACATAGCCAATTCTCACATTTATAACCATAACTTCACACATACATAACATAGCCCAAATTCTCACATTCATAACCATCTAATCTATTCGCACACATACTCAATTCCATTTCCCGGATGGGGGACAATTAAATACACAGTACCCACATACCCCATACTCGCTACTCACGGCAATATTAACAAAGGCATGAACTTACCAGAATAAGGCTTACTAGGGACCACTCGAACTCAATAGTTAATCACGTCCTCGAAGGGCGATCACCAATATAACTCATACTTGCGAAAATCAATAGAAATAAGCCATGAATAGCTAAATAAATAACAATGAACAACTCAATTAAGCACACCGCTCGATGTACTTGCCTTTAACCTCGTGAGTAATGGCGGCGGCCCATTGGAGCGCTAGCAACCACCAACCCTAGAGAACAAACAATCCAAGATAGGGCAAGGTATAATTGTCACATTCACCGATTTACATGCATGCAGACCGGACATAAAAGAGATACTCTACAATCTGGAATTAAGACTTGAACTTTCAATCGAAGCAATAATTCAAGTTGTTCATAAGGTTTTAAGAGTTATGGTTTCTACTTAAGCTTTTGCATACAACTACTCGAATGACAGATTAACCATTTCAAAAAAACAACCTGAACCCTTTTCTATGTCTTCATGAACAAACAGTGGATACACACAGTTCCCCGAACCTAATCATCATTGGAGCAAAGCATTATACATATGAGTCGGATTCTGAATCCTACTACCCTAACCCATATTAAATGCAGAATCCAATAATATGTACATTTCTTACTGCCTCTAAATCCCAGAACATCTATATATATCCATGCCTCCTTAACTCAGTGCACCGACAACTTCGGGCCTTATGCCATGCAAGCACAAAAGAATGCAAAACACAAGCGTCCCTTGCATAACTCAACTAAAATCAGCACAGGCATTTTCAAGTTATCATGTAGACAGCAAGAGGTTGGTAAATGGATTGATTTTAATCCATTTCTAGGATTGACCACAATGCCATATAAGGCCTTAAAACATTCCAGAGCTTTATTCATAATCATAATAGATGAGCTAATACCATTAATAAGGGAAGCAATAAGTTTAGCTCAAGGACTCATAGATCATCACTCAAAAACACAGCGCGATACCATACAATAACTCTTTTAAGCATTTCAACAAACACCTAGTATGCACAAAAGTACCCAAGCTAGAATACCTCAAATCTTGTTCATTGATTCATGGAGGAAGTGGTGGGGAGAGGTCATGCCGAGAGGCGCCACGGAGGCGAGACGGCACGGGAGGCGCTGGAGGAGGCGCCGCCACGGGAGGGAAGTCTTGAGCAGCACACCGCACGCCGGGAGCACCAGAGGGAGAATGAGCCCGAACAAGAACAGCAAGCATGGCAGGCCGGTCTCTGAGTTTGAGGCGCCTGAGGGACGGCTCGAGGATTTGCAGACGCTATGACGCTGGCGCTGGGCCAGCAAGGATTGTGGAACAAGTAGGCGTCTGGGAGGACATAAAGCTCGGGAGGGCACGGCACGGCGGCCGGGCGCGACGGGCGATCGGAGGCGTCTTGGTCGGGAGTCGCTGGGAGCAGGCGCAGAGGAATTAGCAGGGAACCGGAGGGAGTCGGTAGGGAGAGGAGGAGGAAAAGAAAATATCCCCCTCGATGATTGTGACCACTCAAAAGAAAAAGGGGAGAGGTCAGGTAAAAAAATTAGGTGGAGAGCGGGAAAAAAATAAATAAAAGTTACACAGAATTCTAGAGACCACAAACCCACAATCTCCAAAGATTTGAATTTCAAAATTCACGGCGAAATGAAAATCCTTTGAGTAAAACTTCTGATACACTCTTCCCCTTTAGCAATTAGACCTCGAATTGGAACACCTCAAAACTCACCCACAAGACAGCAATCGAATTGCAAAATCAATATGCCCAAAAAGAACAAGGCGGTACTTCACGCAAGAGAAGACTCCACAACTCAAACCACGGCTCTCGCCAAATAAAAGGAGCAAGCAACTGAACTCGTTTCATCCATCAACAAATCAACACTCACTCTAACTCCTCAACTCGCATGGTACAAAACTTGGAAGCCAGGCCTTCTTCAAAGACCAACACTAATCCCAATCGACCTTGTGCTCTCGATCCCAAAAGGTTTTTCCTAAACCAGGAATCTCACAAACATTTTCTCAACCGGAGACATGCACATATCTCACGCTTAAACTCCAATAGATCCAGGCAAACAACTAAATTCTCAATTCATACCACTCTAATAACTATCTGACAACTCAGACAACCTTTCTTTAACGCTTCAATACACGACCTCCCAGTCAACTAATGTTTCTTCCCGGAAGATCATAGTACTAACTCCCAAACTCAATTCTCATTTCTCTATTCAATTTCACTCACCCAACATAAATTTCCTCTCTCAAACTCAGTACCGCAGATCAACCAACTCGTGATGACAGAAATAACACGAGTCCCATCACTCTATTAAGCATCCAACCCATATCATCAAAACACCCAAGCTATCCGATTAAACAGCTGGTTCTAAACTTGGATCCCCTACGAACCAAGAAAAACACTGATTCCCATCTCTCATTGATTAACCTTTCTAACCAAAGAGCCACACACAGAATTCTTTATTCCAACAAGCTTCTAACCAATTTCGAACATGTCATTATTTCTAACCATTTAACAGGAATCCTCCAGGAACCAAAACACAATTCTTATCTTTTCAACAATTGCCCTGGAAACAACAGGGCACAGTCATTCCTTACTATCAACATGAATCGCCCACCTACAACAAAGTCCCACACAACCCAGGGACAACGCGATCGAAATGATCCTCCCACCAAGGTCGGAACCACGACAAGGAACACTTCTCATTACTCTCCACATTAAATCCATATACCATCAACACTTAATCCCAATTAGGACTTCATTAAATCCCATCCATACGAGGTTCTCCTTCTAGGACGATCTTGCCCGAAGAACGAAAACAAAGAGCATGAATCTTTAAATTATTCACACCAAGAACCGCATCAAATCGAAGGCAAAGAGAATCTCGATTCTCAATCTCAGCTCAAAAGAAAAGCACCACAAGAACTTTTGCAGAAGTGGTCCCACAAACCGAAGAAAACAAAGGTTTCTTTCTATCGGCCAACCACTTCCATCACTTTAAATTCCAAAGCATGAATCTTCACATCGAGACAACACTCAATTAAGAAACAGCACATCCCATAATCCCAATTGAAGGGGGCAACTCACTTCTACCAACCATAATTACTTATATCTTAATCAAACGATTCACCTTTTAAACACGTTCACATAGATCATTCTCATTTATTTAAGTCCAACTCCAATCGAACTATTAATACCATTATCTCTCGCTCAAGAGCTTTCAACATTTTACGTTACATCTATTTATTTCTTTTACATAACAAGCTAAAGACATCAAATTCTAGTTACTAAAAGGCACAATCCATTCATACACTCGAGTGTAAATTCGTAATCATATCTTGAGCCAATAATTAGCCACGATCACGAGTGGCGTAATTCAATGATTTGGAGTAGTCCAAAACTATCATCACACCAAATCATAATTAAGAACTCTTTCTTCCTCATAATCTTTCATCCCTTGATTACATCCACGCTTACAAGGTTATTACTTACTTTGAACGGTTCTTTCCCCATGATGCTTATCAAAGGGAAGCAGGTTGAGATTTTATCCATAATCAACATGTCCATCAACACCACTTCTTAACCTATTCCTAAGTGTTAAGCTTTTCAAAGCAACCTTTAGTAAGATTAGCTTTGCCCTCATATTTCCTATTTGACAATAACACAAGGAGCACATTAGAGCAACTATTCAAGTCCCCACTAATTTAGACAAGGTCTCCCCGCGACATAAATCGCCAAAATGGCTCTAAGGCCATCCGCCGCTAAAGAGCAAACCAAGCTCCAAAATATTCAATCCAATAATTCTCTGCACTTTAATTACAATCTCGACTTAAGTTATACCAGCCACACCTTATAAAAACTTATTATTACTCCACACAATCCGACCACTGAGAACACCTCGAAACCATTTAATCACATCACCTAATTAAAACAAGTTCCTCATTCAAACTTATTATTCCTTCGTCATCATAATCAGCACTAGCCCTACCCAAACACCATATCCATTCCTCCACTCATTACCGTGGGTTACCAAAACCAACACTAGAGTCCTTAACATCTAACAAATTAGGGTCAACTACCCTAACAACACAATCCTTCTATTAAACTTTTACGGGAAGATCTTCAACCAACCCACAACTCACCACGATTGCCACAAGATTTCTTCTGGAAAACCCAACTAAAAAATGAGGACTCAATCCTCGTCATTCAACGAACTCAAACCAATCTTCAACTCCAAAATTCCACGAAGGAAAGGAGTTACACAAATAAATTCACGAAAGGAAAAGCGAATCGGCGAATAACACTTTTTTTTCCTTTAAAGCCCCAAACCCTTAAATAACGCGACAACTCACAAATATAGACAACACCAATAAACATTTTCTTTCGAGGAAACCCATCCATAAATCACAAAGGAACTCGATTCTCAAATGCCCACTCTAGCATACAAAAGCTCTTCAAGTAAATCTCAAGATTTACAACTTCCACTAAGGAAGATGTATACAGGAAGAAAACAAATGATCAACCAAATCCTTTCCGATAAGACCTTAACACTGAAAATCTACACGACTTAAGGTTTGCACCAAATAAACTTCAATCACTTTCTTAAATGGAGAACAACAACTACAGTAATTTTCTCTACAAGTCAACCCACTATAACCAACAAAACCAAAGAAAACCAACGAATCCGAACTCCAGAAGGATGAAAGCAATCGAAGGACTTCATCATAAACCGTCCTCTTTACTTCCAAAGGAATGAAGCCAAAAGAAACCGACCTTCTCCACTCAATCTCTAAACTATGCGCAACAAACAACAACCCTCACCTCGAGAGATTCTCATACTTCAAAGGGGGCTTTAACCGGCCTCACCAACACCCAAGACCCTTAACACAATTAAAGTATGAGGACGAAAACATAATGATTCAAACAACCCTTTTCATAATCAAAGCAACATGCACAATAATTTAACATTCAATCATCAAAACTAAAATGCAACATTTAAGCGTAATGCAATGATACCCATCCTTCTTCTTGTACTTTGAGTGTGTCAAGTTTTAAATTAATGTACCACGCTATTCCAAATTTTAAGTTTATTGCCCTAGGGCCACATTTTAAAGGTTCAACCTAAATCATGTTTCTACTTTCATACAAGCAAAATTTTAATTCATTTTAGAATTACTCACTACATCTAAGCACCACGGACACAAGCCGCTCGATACCAAGCTGTAACACCCGCTAAACACGCCACGGATGCTACCAACACTTTGAATAACTAATGTCACCTCTAGCGAAAAGACGAGAATTAACCTCGACTCTTAAAGCTGGTTTAAAACTAAGCCACCGAAATTTGCAAAAATTTAAAGACCTCCCTAAAACTAGGGCATCCACTCGCAGACAAAAGAGCAATAGCAGTTATATAATATATCAAACACTTAAAATAGAATCAAACCACCTAGCAGGTCCTTAGATAATCAATCACACAACCAAAAAGAAATTAATAACTCCATCACGACGAGCAACACATTACAACACCATTATTTACATCTAGGCTTTACAAATTAATTAAATGCGGTGGTGATGACCGGAGTCGTGTACGTGCTACTACTCCCATCCATGCATGCCTGCTTCAAAACACCTACAAACATTAAATAACAAGCGTGAGTTCAAACTCAGCAAAGTACACGAGAATAACAATTCCAATCTATCAAGTAAAGCAAGAGTTTGACTATAAGAGCTAGTAATACAAATGAAACAACACTCGGACAAGGCATTTATATCCATTTAAAGCAATAACTCAACCATACCAAAAATTACGCAATCAAGTCATCGAATAATGATAAAACCACTCAACGCCAAAGAGGTATCACTTGACTCTAAGCTACAACGTCTCTCGACTCAACCACCCTTGTTGTAACTCAATTCATTTTCATCCATTTTTATTTGAGTTCATAACTCAACTACACTCTCCGATATTAGTCCAACATACTTAGCAAAGCGAAATCGCTAATTCATCAAATTCAATTCAATCTCCCTATTTGGGTTGAATCCACGACTCGACCTCCAATTACCATAATCACCGCCCACATGACACACCATTTACCATAACACTCATTACGAAAGATGCAATGCACATGAATGCTCATTTCACGCACGTCTGAGTCTTGCCGGTGCCCACCCGTCGGTGTGCACCCTCACGTCCCTTCCATCCGTAGATGGAAGGTGCCTACTCTTCTTGTCTCGCTCCCATTCACCTCGATGAATGGGACTACGAGGTAGGACTTTCGTGTTCACTACGTGTGAACACAGAGGCCCGCATCAGCATGGGTCACCTCTTCCATTATGAATGCACAAATGCAATTTTCATGAATGAAATGCAACTTTTCATTCAATGCATACACAAACATACCATATCCACATACACACACATAGCCAATTCTCACAATTATAACCATAACTTCACACATACATAACATAGCCCAAATTCTCACATTCATAACCATCTAATCTATTGGCACACATACTCAATTCCATTTCCCAGATGGGGGGACAATTAAGTACGAGTACCCACATACCCCATACTCGCTACTCACAGCAATATTAACAAAGGTACAGTGAACTTACCAGGATTAAGGCTTACTAGGGACCACTCGAACTCAATAGTTAATCACGTCCTCGAAGGGACGATCACCAATATAACTCATACTTGCGAAAATCAATAGAAATTAGCCATGAACAGCTAAATAAATAACAATGAACAACTCAATTAAGCACACCGCTCGATGTACTTGCCTTTAACCTCGGCGAGTAACTGACGGCCCATTGGAGCGCTAGCAACCACCAACCCTAGAGAACAGCAATCCAAGATAGGGCAAGGTATAATTGTCACATTCACCGATTTACATGCACAGCAGACCAGACATAAAAGAGATACTCTACAATCTGGAATTAAGACTTGAACTTTCAATCGAAGCAATAATTCAAGTTGTTCATAAGGTTTTAAGAGTTATGGTTTCTACTTAAGCTTTTGCATACAACTACTCGAATAATGATTAACCATTTCAAAAAACAACTTTGAACCCTTTTCTATGTCTTCATGAACAAGCGGTGGATACACACAGTTCCCTGAACCTAATCATCATTGGAGCAAAGCATTATACATATGAGTCGGATTCTGAATCCTACTACCCTAACCCATATTAAATGCAGAATCCAATAATATGTACATTTCTTACTGCCTCTAAATCCCAGAACATCTATATATATCCATGCCTCCTTAACTCAGTGCACCGACAACTTCGGGCCTTATGCCATGCAAGCACAAAAAAATGCAAAAACACAAGCGTCCCTTGCATAACTCAACTAAAATCAGCAGGCATTTTCAAGTTATCATGTAGACAAAGAAGAGGTTGGTAAATGGATTGATTTTAATCCATTTCTAGGATTGACCACAATGCCATATAAGGCCTTAAAACATTCGAGCTTTATTCATAATCATAATAGATGAGCTAATACCATTAATAAGGGAAGCAATAAGTTTAGCTCAAGGACTCACAGATCATCACTCAAAAACACAGTAGCGATACCATACAATAACTCTTTTAAGCATTTCAACAAACACCTAGTGTGCACAAAAGTACCCAAGCTAGAATACCTCAAATCTTGTTCATTGATTCATGGAGGAAGTGGTGGGGGAGAGGTCATGCCGAGAGGCGCCACGGAGGCGAGAGGCCGGGAGGCGGCGGAGGAGGCGCCGGCCACGGGAGTGTGAGTAAAGACGTGCATGGCAGCTAGCGAGGAGCACCAATGAGGGAGGCAGAGCCGGCGAACAAGCGCATGGCATGGCGGCCGGAGTTTGAGGTGCAGGACGCCGGCTCGGGGCAGACAGACCTGTGACGCTGGCGTGGACCCTATTGTGTGAGAAACAGTGGCGTCTGAGGAGGATATAAGCTCGGGAGGGCACGGAACGGCGGCCAAAGCGACGGGCGATCGGAGGCGTCTTGGCGGCCGAGTCGCTGGGAGCAGGCGCAGAGGAATTGGCAGAATGGCTGGAGGGAGTCGAGTGAGGAGAGGAGGAGGAAAAGAAAAATATCCCCCCCTCGATGATTGACAGCCACTCAAAAGAAAAAGGGGAGAGGTCAGGTAAAAAAATTAGGTGGAGAGCGGGAAAAAAAATAAATAAATGTTACACAGAATTCTAGAGACCACAAACCCACAATCTCCAAAGATTTGAATTTCAAAATGCACGGCGAAATGAAAATCCTTTGAGTAAAACTTACGGTATTACACTAATGAACAAAGCCATGTCTAAATATATAACAAGCTATGGCTACCCCATTCTCACCCTTGTGGTTGCACGGAATTCTTGGATCAATAGCGTCCCATTGCTCGGTCCTTAAGCCCGACACAGGCGACACTTCACCCTACACTACGTGCAATTCACGTCGCTTTGTCCGCTATTGCTAATAATCGCCCGCATCAACACATAGTTTTATTTTGGGTTTTTAATCAAAGTACCCGCAACCAACAGGGACATTTTCAATGTTTTCAGGAAACAAATACTGATTTGATCATGTACATTGCTGATTCTAAAGCATGGCTAAGCTGGTTAATATGATCGCATATACCCATGATGACATTAAGTGATGTCTATCCTCAATCTATGGTTATCAAGGTTCACATGTTCATAATCATCAAAGGAGATTCATGTGACAACAGGTATATCTACCAAATCCACAAGATAGCAAATTTACATAAAGTAAACGCATGCATGAAACAATTTGATGCACAAAAGGAATATAAAATACTGGGATCAATATGGTCAAAGGATGCTTGCCTTGCTTAATAGATGCTTACGACGAAGACGAGGATTGCGGCTGACGACGACGACGGAAACAACAACGTCGGGTTCTACACGTCGCTCAACGGAAATAAAGCAAATACCAAACTTTAATAAAGGCAAAAGAAGATCGACATAAAATCCAAATAAAGAATCACTACAGAAAACAGGAATATCTTTGAGTTGGATTAGATGATTTCAACATTTTTCGTTTTAGTTGATTAAACATCTATTTATTAATAACTTTTAGGTTGGGCAAGGCATGGCTCTCTTATGAAGATTATCCAACCTTGATTTATGAATTTTATACATATAACCCGAATACAAGATGCAAAAATTAGTTAGATTAGTAAAGTTAAAACATTAATCACTTGGTTGAGCGCATAAATGAATAGTGATGATTAGTCTATGAAAAGCAACTTCAAAATGTTAATCTGCTAAAACAGGTTATTGATTATACATTAGCGCTTTTAAGAAGACTACGGCAATATAAGCGTCTTAATCATAGATTTCTTTATTCATCTTGAGTTCGTTTGTTCATAAACTAAAGCTTAAAATTATGATTTTTAAGGTTTTTCAACTACTAAGATTTTTATGATAAACACTATGGAATAACGTTATTTCTTTAGAACAAGGTTGTATATACATTGAATAATGTTTCTAAACTCATTTTATAATTTTTAGTGTTTGGTTGAGGTATTAAACCTGTTGCTGAAAAGGCTTATAGGATGCTAAAGTTTACGCTATAAGAAATCGGCCAAAAGAGGTACGGGAACTCTTATCGTTTAAGGGTTTTGCGCAAGCAGAAACTACATGATCCAAGAGCTGTAAATAGAATATTTTCTTAGAAAATTTAAGTACATATCCTAAACATCATTTTTGAGCTATTCTACATAGAATTTGCACTTAGACGAGGTATTCTACGGGTGGACAAAAAGGCTTCAGAGACTAATCGCGTAACACTATTTTGGGTCGTATTAAATCTCAACTTGCGACTACACTATACATGACAATTGACTCATTTTTCTGGCATAAGTAGGGGATAATCTTAAGAATATTTTAAAGTATTTTTTGTGATATTTGGCTTTTATCCGAGATGCTTTTCATATAAATGTTCATTAGGGCCTAATGTATACTTAGCTCAACTTTGTATTAATATGAAGTATTTTTGCCTAACCAGCAAAGATATTATTCATCAAAGTTATAGGATTTGGTCTTTTCAAATTTTAAATTAGTTTATGAAAGTTATGACTATTCAGATAACACAAGTATTAATACTTCAGCTACGTGGTTAAGTGTTAATCATAACCTTGTAATAGTGATTCTTTACTATATTACATGGTCTGATCATGCAAGGCATTCAGTAACTAGTTATTCATGCATTAGCACTTACTTGTGACATTTTCTACACACCGGTTGATCATACTCAATTCTTTAGGTACATATAACATGGAGGCATATATTGCTTAAGAATTTAAGCCACGACTACAATGCATTATGGTTATTTTTGTTGTAGAAGATAACATGGTCCTAAGGAGCCCTTCTCTTACCTTTTTACTTATTTATGAACTTTATTTATGTACTAGTCACCTATATATATACATACATCTTTTCCATGCGAACTATTTACTATTCATGAAAACAAATCTAAATCAAGCTCCTACTTTAGTCATTTCAGCATAATGTGGTAGCCCTCTTGCCATATGAATGTTTATAAATCAATTTCATTTATTTGATTCCTCTTGCACAATTTATTCATTTTTGAGTATTTATTGGATTGAAAATAACCTTTGGTATAAAACGATCCAACAAAGGTGAAATATAAACATTCTTATATATTTGAGTTTCTGGTAGCATAAGGATTCAAACAAAATTAGTTTCATTAAATTTTGAGTTTGTTTGCAACATTTTAATATGTAGCACATCTTTAAACCTTTTATTCAAATTTGAATTTCAAATTCATCCAATACTGTTTTTCAAAATATTTTTGCGTATTACGGAAGAACTAGATTTTAGATGATTTTAGAACTTTGTTTCACTTAATTTGGTTTAGAAATGCAAAAGTTATGCACATATGAGGTTGACTCGATTTGGAAAACCAGAGAAAAGGAAAATACGCTTTCTGAATCAAGGCGCATTCCACGGTGTGCTCTGGGCTCGGCTAGTAGCCACTTGACCTCTGGGGCCCGTGTGTCGGCGAGAAAGAACAGGGGAGCGGCTAGGGCATGGCGGCGAGGGCACTCCGGTGGATCTCCGTGACGGCGACAAGACAATGTTGGAGCACGACAGCGCTGCAGTGGTGGAGTTGATTCCACGGAGAGGTAGCAGGTGGTCTTGTGAGGAGGGGTGGCGGCTCCAATGGCGGACGGTGGAGGAAGCAAACAAAGGCATTAGAGTTGAAATCGGTGGCCTTTTAAGCATCACGGGGTACTAGAGCTTCCATTTTTGGGGTTTACCTGGAAGGAGAAGCCCGGAGGAGCTCCGCCCACGGTGGCCAATTTTGGAGAAGAAGGGCGCACGGCGCGGCGGGGTTGCAGGCTTGAAGAACTGAAATTGAGGCTTGCGCTGGACTCAGTGGGGGTCAAGGATGCTCCACGCTTGAGGAATTGGAAGGAGGATCATTCAATCACTCGGATTTTGCTTCGCACTCGAGCTCAGAGGCTTGCGGTCATGGCGGAAATTGGGCCGAGTTCCATGCGCTAGCTTGAGGAGAGGGAAGGAGAACTGAGGGGGAATGAAAGCACTGCCTCTGGTGGTTTTGTAATGGTTCGGGTGAGCTAGGACGCGCGGTAGTGATCGAGCTCGCCTCAGTTGTCCTGCGCTCAGAGCTTCGAGAGTTTCGCCTCTAGTGGAACGAACGGAGTTGAGGGCGATGAGTTCGGCAGCAAGGCTCTGGGACCACTGTCAGTGACTGGAAACTACTCTATTGCGCCAACGGAACGGGACAGGGACGGATTGGCCCACACGTCGGTGACTGATCGAATTTTGTTTTGGATTTTGATTTTTGATTGAGAACAATTGAAGTCTATTATTTTTGAAATTTTGTTTTTCAAAAGGATTTGACCTCAGAAGGCTTCTATAAAATTTTCAAGTCAAAATATGGTTCCAATATTTTATGTAAATTCTGACAATACAATTTCTAGATTTTTAGAGTCTCTGTTTTTGAATTTTTAAAAGTGTTATATCTCATGATCAGTTCCTAGAATTTTTACCAGAGGTAAATATCACTCTGAGGGCATTATGGTAATTTTCTTGGATTCAGATAATGTTTGGATGATCTCCATTCTTTAATTCTATTTGTTGGATTTTCATACAATACAAAACTCCAATGAAATTCAATTTAAAACCAATGATGCCAAGAAACTCAGAAATAAATATTTTCAAATTTAAAATATTTATTCTTATATTACTTTACTTTTTAGGATGTTACATGTTCCTAGCCACTGTCTGTACTGTGGTTGTCTATGGATGTGAAAATATATACATGGTGCACTATAACATGCCTAGCTAGCTAGAATATGGCTATATATATCACATGTATGTAAACACAAGTGCATGCCTAGCTAGCTAGAATATGGCTATATATATTGCACTGCAATAAATTTATGAACACATTATCCGAACTAGTCATCAACCCGTACATACGCATATATAGGCGTCTCGAGATATATTGCTAGTTTTAAAGAACATGCACAATTTAGCATGATAACTTCCAACATGCTTGCAAAATAATTGAAGTTTGGGGATTCGGGAGTGATTAGAACTCTCAGATGTTTATTTGACGGATTGAGCCAATCAAGTAGATGGAACCTGTTTTGATCATGATGGATAGAGTCATGAGTTGGTTTACCTTAATCTTTTAAACTGTATGGATAGAGCCAGTATACTAGTGATGGTGGATAGAACCTTCGCTAGAATAATAAATATATTCAATTGTTAAAATGTGCATTGTGAAAATCATTATTAAGTATAGTTTGATGAAACTTGGCTTTATGCAAAAGAACCCTAAAAAGCTTTCCTTAAAAAGTCTTACATGTTGCATAATTTCCTAGACTTGTTGAGTACGTTTGTACTCACATGCTATACAAATTTTGTCATCAGAGAATTACCTAGATGCAGCCGAAGACAGTGAGTTCTATAACGAGGAGTTCGTTGAAGATCGCCAAGATAACTAAGCGCGCGCTCCTAGTCGTCGCATGTGGCGTCTTTTGGGTTTTATCTTTTTGTTATTTGTTTCTGCTGTTGTGAACTCTGGTCATGTGACCGGGAGATGTAATAAATAGCCATGTGGCTGGTACTTTATATTTATGCTATTACTTCGTTCTGTTCGGTAATGATTCATCACTGTTTGACTATGTGTACTAGCTACTGATCTAGAACTAGTACAGAAATACACAGGAGAGATTCCGGGTAGCCAACCTGGGGTCTCACAGAGATTAACCCGACATGCCTGTTGCATGAATGAAATAAAATAGGCCGGAGCTGAGGCACTCTACCTACAGATCGAAGGCAAATTGGATAGCACAATGAACGAGGCCAGCCGGCTGGTCACGTCATCCCCATCGCCGGTGACCAAATCCGGCCATCTTCGGCCACCAAAACTGGTCACCTCAGATATTAGGGCCGAGATCTCGGGCATTTGGGCCGAAATATCGAGAAGGTTAGCCGAACTCTCGTCGTAATCCCTCCCGAAATCTCGGTTGTTATGCCCGAAATCTCGGCATATTTGAGCGAAATGTGATGTATACCTCCCGGATCTGGCTGGATGTTTGGCCTAAATGCATGCATGTATATACCATCCAGAGCAGAAAATCAAAATAGTAGTTTGGTGGTTTGCAAATCGGTTCAGAGAATTAATGTATGATTAGGGAATCCGTAACTAGCTTATTCGGCAAAGGTTTTGCTGCTGTTTTTATTACTACGGCAGCAAGCCACAGGGTTTAATTATGCTGCTTATGCTTTACTATTATTTGTCTATCAATGTTCAAATGATTTTACATTTACCGATCGCAATGTATTACTCTCTACTGTAAATGAAAACTCGCTTTATGCTAATTAAATAAAACTAGATAGGGCAACTACCCTTCTCTAAGCCTTGCATATTATATAATGTTGCTTAAAAGTACTACAAAGTACAACTTTGTAGTCATGGTTGCTTGTTTAACAAATTTAGAAGATGTTGTGGAAAACCCATCATATGAATATACTTCCAAACGACGGATTCCAGCGACAATGATGCTAATTTGTAGGGGTTTAACCTATAATATGTATGATGGCTATCATTTATATGGTGTATTTAATCATATGAATCATTTGTATCGTAGTATCATTATGTTTGGTATCTTTTGTGCCCCGTTGCAGGCCGTGATGGTAGATCTTGCAGGTACCATATGGGAGCACGGGGAGTGTGTTGGCCAAGGGTTAAAGTACAACTACAACAGGCATGTTATGAATGGTGGAGGGGCGACCCGTCTGAAGGAACATCTGGTTGGCCGTGCCGGTGATGTGAAGGCCTGTACAGGCGTGTCTAAAGTAGTTAGACAGGCCATGCTCGTGGACCTCCGTAGAGGTCAGGAGAGGAAGAAGAAAAAGGAGGCGGTGCGCCTCCATAAGGAGGAAGCATCACTACTACAGAATAGGTCATCACTGTCGGTTCGTCCACGCCATTCTTGCCGGTTATGGGTGCGGCGATCATTGGTCGGCGATGATACTCGGGGTTATCACTGCCGGCTGAGGAACCGGCAGTGATAATAGATATCACTGCCGGTTCATTATACAACCGGCAGTGATATTAGACTATCTCTGCCGGTTTACACTAGCATCCGGCAGTGATACTCAACTATCTCTGCCGGTTCAACCTAGAATCCGGCAGTGATATATGTATATCTCTGCCGGCTTATACGACGAACCGACAGTGATCTGTGTATATCACTGCCGGTTCCTAGACGAACCGGCAGTGACAACCGAATTCTGAAAAAATTTGTAGATGTACTTCATAGATTACTCTACCTATGTATAAAATTGCAGGTTCAAATTCAATACATATGAGGACTTACAAAAACTCTTTTTTGTAAGTCCTCATATGTATTGAATTAATCTATAAATACATAGGTAATAATCTATAATACAAATTTTCGAGTTTTCGTGACTTTTATTAGTTGGTGTGCACGATGTGTACAGGAAGGCTGTGTGCACATGATATGTTGCCTTCAAATATATAGTATATGAAGCGTCGTTAGATCATAATTAAAATATATTAAAGCATCACAATATTTAGTTTTTACAATTAATAGTCTGTTCACAAATGTAGTGTGAGTACATCTCGTTCACTTTAGATCGTAGCTTAGTCGTGGAACTCGCCCTTTGGATCGATGACATGTTCGTCAATGAATCAAATGATATGCTCTTGAATTGCTAAAATTTCTTTCGACATGAATCGATTGGTTCTCGGCTTGAAGCGCATTATTGAAGAAAAGAGAAATTTAATTAATGATGATAGATGTTAAATGAAAGAAAAGTAGGCATGAATGTGTAATTATATACCATGTCTTCGTTATAGCCAAGCGATCTTCGTGACAATTGCATGTAAATTTGTACATACGTAGTATCTTTATAAACTATTTCCTGGTCTGTCTCATGCATGGAAAGTCTGTTATTACTTTGAAAGTTGTCTGTAGGGAAAATCGACCACCTTTCTTGCAATACCGTGTGAATGCGCTTATGAATGATTTTAAATAGTAATTAACCTTAAATACAATAGAATAAAATATTACTAGAGCAATAACGCAATGATCGAGTTTACCTGTTCATCATCTTCCAAAAATTATGTTCATACTCACAAAGTTCTTTTCTCAACGAGTCCAAGACATAAACCTCGCTAGCTTCTAACTCGATGACGAGGAGGACCCGTGATAACTAGACATATATGTTAACACGACCTATTAGTCCCACACCGTGTCACGCAAAAATAGTAAAACAATATTAGAAGTAGGGTAATACGTACTGAAAGTTATAGGGTACAAGTACGGAGGTTTTATTTCTTAGCTTGAAGAAAGTCTTAAATAAATAGTCTTCAACAAACTTTGGGTTATCACAGACGAGTTTCTCGTTAACAAGCCTCGGATCGAGAAATCCTAAAGCTTCATCCTTATTTTTTGCACATAATTGTATCTCCATTCTACATATGTAAAAAAGAAGTTAGACATCTGAGTTGAGCGGTAGAAGAATATACAATAATATAAATAGAGACTTACAAAGTCCACGAGTCGACCGATGTGGCGTCGAGCATCTGGCGGTACAACATATACAATTCGCAGAACTCTAACGAACATGCCATCCCCATTGTGAAAATCCGAATCTTTGTATTTCCTTTGGGATCGCCTACATACCCTCTTGGCATTCTGCATGTATCTTGATGGGACGCGCCGCAATTTTGTTGTTAGGTTCTCTAAATCTTTTGGGGAGCCATCGGTTGCCCTTAATGTACTTCTAGCTTAGACCTAGCTCGTAATTACGGCGTTGTTCAAGAACATCTTTTGAGCTTGCGACATCGACGCCAAGCACTAGCCATCTTCAAGTTTTGCTTTCTAGAGATGCGCTCGTAGTCCGACATTTTGAAGGTTGAAGCCATACTGTCTCTTTGGCTTTTGCCATACTCAAGAAAAACTCCTGCGCATTAGCATCGACTTTAGTCTTCTCGGGTGCGGCACCTTTTGGAAGTGAGATGTTACCTCGGCCTTCGTTTGCTCTTTGCGTTCTTCTTGATCATATCGGTAGGTAATTTCTTCGAGGTGCCGCTTTTCCTGAGATGACCGAGATTTGGTACAAGGCGATGCGGACTTCCAAGATGGTCTTGATGTTCGACTCTTCTTATGTGCTTGGTGAGGAGTTGGACTTTTCTGGTGGTGCCGGAGGAGGAGTTGGACTTTTTTCGGATGGTGCCCGGAGGAGTTGGACTTTTCTGGTGGTGCCGCGGAGGAGTTGGTCCTTTGTGGATGGTGCGGCGGAGGAGTTGGACTTGTCCTAACTCGGTGCCCGGAGGAGTTGCACTTTTCATAGGCGGCAGGTCTGCGTGTGGAGAGTGCGGCTCATCATCATCGTCGTCGTTGTCGGCCTCATCGTCCGAGCCGAACATAATCAAGCTCTTGCGCCACGCGAGGAAGCCATGCACGTTTTCTCCAAGTTTGTTTTTTCCGTCCTCGCTAGGAATCTCTACCTCCATTTTGCGATATTGTCGGACTACACTGTCTACTTCGACCCTGGCGAATCCCAGTGGTATTGGGCGGCAGTGCAGAACCTGCGAGGAGGCGCATGGCCAAGCCCTGCCATCAGCCACCTTGATGGTAATGCCATGTGCGGACAAATGCAGCTTGCACGGTGTCGGTTCTGTGATGTCATCCACTGGAAAATGGAGTCGATGCTCTCCGGAATCGCTATGGGACCTTGCATTGCTCTTAAGAACACCGTGACTGAGGTTCGGAGGGCTGTCATCGAGTGGCGGTCGTGAGCTCGAGCTTTCTGTACTGCTTGCTCCACAACTTGATCCAGCTTCGCTCTCTCTTCCTCTAACGCTCTTGCCACAGCATCTTGTATTTGATTTTGCGGTTCATATTCTCTTATTCTTTTTGCCGCTTGTACAACAATGTGTCATCTAGGAAGCCTTCTTTCCACGGCACCAAACCAACTCCTCGGTGCGCCCAGATGCTCCTGTTACCAGGCAGCGATCGACTCATCATTCTCCTTCGTGGCATGAAAAGCCCTTGGGAAGACTCACGTGAGCATCGATATTTTCTGCGACACCTCCGGGCTCTATCGCTCTGAAGCTCAAGCTGCCATCTTCGAGACGAAGTCCCCTCCCAAGCAACCGGTGCTTTGATCGTGCAGTGAACTCGGCCGTCGCAGGAGTAATGCCCTTGAGGATTAGCTCTTGTTCGCGCCTATCCCATGCAGGTATTTTCTTCACGTAGCCACCAGTGCCTAGTGTGTGAGGGTACATATTCTTATCCGCGTTAGCCTTGTTCTTCTGACTCACTGTCTGGGCTTCTTCAGAATTCCTGTACTCCACAAAGTCCTTCCAAAATTCTCTTATCTTTGGAAACATGTTAAAATTTGTGTAACAGAATTAGCAAGTACGAATGGTTCTTCTCTGTATCCGACGAGTTTGAGGTCCACGGTAGTGATGCGTGACTTGTCGATATTCACGCCCGGGGAAGTCGACCCATTGGCACCGAAGAGAGGACCTTCAAAGGACCATAGTAAAGCTCCCAAATCTCTTCTATGAATCCATAGTAGGTTTGCCTATTTTCATTGTTGTCATAGGCATCTATACGGATACCGCTATTTTGATTGGTGCTCTTTTTATCTTGCGCTCTTGTATAAAATGTAAAACCATTTATGTCGTATCCTTGGAATGTCCGAATTGTAGTTGACGGTCCACTGAGCCAACAATTTCAAGCGAGTCTGATCTGTCTCAGACGCATCATGTGTCTACACAACCAATCGCCGAAATTATCTCTGTGCTCTCTCTGAGCCAACCCTCGACCTCCACAGGTTTGTTTTGGATAGCACGTTCTTGTGCATGTCGACATATGGGGCCACCACAACCGATTGTCCCAAAGCTGCGAAATGTGCTTGTGTAAATGCAGCTAGATTGCTAATACGTCTTGATTTCTCGCCTAGTGTCCCTTTCCTGTAGCCTTCCCTCATGCCGAGATCTGAGCACACCAATCGGTTTGAGATCCATATAATCGACGCAGAACTCAATGACCTCCTCGGTTCCCCGACCATCGGCAATGCAGCCTTCTAGTCGATTTCGATTCTGAACATATTTCTTTATAACCCCATGAATCTCGAATGGGTACATCGATGTAGAAATACGGGACCAAGAATTAGTATCTCTTTCACAATGTGAACAATGAGATGGACCATAATATCAAAAGAAGATGGAGAAACACATCTCAAGCCCGCGCAGTGTGAACCACGTCTTCTGCAGCTTGTCTAGTATTAATGGATCGATGGCCTTCGTGAAATCGCGTTGAATAATGAACACAACTTGATAATTGGGTCTCAGACTTTCTCTGGCAGAACCCCCCTAATTGCAATTGGAAGCATCTGTGTCATCATCACGTGGCAATCGTGAGACTTCATACCAATTAACTTTAAGTCTTTCATTGAGACTAGTCTCTTTATGTTAGCGAGTAACGAGACGGAACTTTGATTCCGTGCAAGCATTCATAAGCGCTAATTTTCTCTTTCTTGCTCAAAGTGTAGCAGTTGCGGAAGGTACTTTTTGCTGTATCCATTTCTTCGTGATGCGGCTCCTTCCTCGATTTCATATCTTGAGGTCCATCCTTGCTTGAAGTGTATCTTTCGTTTTGCGGTATGTCGAGAAGATACCAAGCAAGCTATCACACACGTTCTTCTCTATGTGCATGGCGTCGATTGCGTGTCGAACTTCAGTCTTGCCAATAAGGTAGGATCCAAAATATTGATTTCTTTTTCCACAAAGGAGCCTTATCCCGGAAGTCGGAATAGATGTCTTGCCGCACCCTTTCCGTGAATAATTGTAAGGTCCTTTACAGCGGCAAATATCTGTTTCCCGATCGATTCTTGAGCTAATGCGTCTCCTTTGTCCCGTCAAAAGCTCTCTTATTATTGCGGTATGGGTGATCCTTACGGAGGAACCTACGATGCCGCATGTAAGCCATTTTTCTATTGTTCTTCACCACGGCTAAATTGTATCATCCGAGCCTTTGGGCGCATCCGTTGAAGCCTTTTGTCGTGCGGCCCGACAGGTTGCCAAGCGAGGATAATCATTAATGGTTACAAACAATAATGCCCGTAGGATAAAGTTTTCTCTTTTATACTCATCCCATACACATACACCATCGGTCCACAATATTAGAAGATCTTCAACCAATGGTTTGAGGTACACATCGATATCATTGCCGGGTTGCTGGGCCCTTGGATCAATAGTGGCATCATAATGTACTTTCGCTTCATGCAAAGCCAAGGAGGAAGGTTGTAGATGCATAAAGTCACCGCCAAGTCTTTGTGGCGACTACTCATGTTGCCAAAAGGATTCATCCCATCGTACTCAACCCGAACCTTATATTCCTCACATCATATGCAAAGCGCTTCTTATATTTTACGTCGATGTTCCTCCATTGCACGAGAATCGCCAGGTGTCTGAGCATTCCATCCTTCTTACGCTCTTGGCGTGCCATCGTAGCAATTGGGCATGCCTTTTGTTTATAAACAATCGCTTCAGACGGGGATTATAGGAAATACCACAACACCTTACGGGACACCTCTTCTTCTTCGCCTCACCCGACATCTTCGTTCTCGATATCGTCGTCGTTGCCCTTATACCGCTTTGCTTTGCAAACAACACGAGCATCCATGCGCAAACTCATTGCGATACAATATGCAATCGTTTGGACATGCGTGTATTCTTTGTACTTCCGGTCCCAGCAGGCGGACAACCTACTTAGCACGATGCGTAGTTGAAGGCAACACGTTACCCTCTGGAAGCAAGTCCCCAAGAGACATAACTTACTCGATAAAGCTCTTATCGGACCAACCATTGCTTGCCTTCAAGCTGCGATGAGTGAAAGCACGGTATGCGACTTTACGTGCTCCTCCTTGCGGCCGGGTACAATGGCGTTGTAGAGTCCTCTACCATCTGTTGGAACTTTTGAAACTCCCTTTCACTCGTGAAGTCCCCTCCCCATCACGCGACATTTGATCTAGATCATCTTCGTGGGTATCAACGAACGCATCTTCCACCGCCGTCATATCGTTGTCTCCGTCATCTCCATCAATGTGTTGCCCTTCATGTACAATATCATCTTCATCAATGTGTTGCCCTTCATGTACAATATCATCTTCACCGTGCTCGATCCAACAGTATAGCCACCTTGAAACCCCTTCGAAGCAAGTGTGCACATATCGACTCTATGTTACAAAATATCTTCTCATTTTTGCAATCAACGCATGGACAACACATATAGTCCGCCAGGTTTCTCGACTTGTGTGCGCGACCGCATTGAAAAACAAGTCACACTATTAAAGAACTCGCACCACGACGGTCCGTGTCATACATCCACCTTCGGTCCATCTACGATTAATTATATCAAACTACATTTCATTATATGAACAAACGATATCAAAATAATTTATTCTTTACAGTAGTCATGCATTGCTAATTAATTAAAGCGATAAACACATTATAAGCACATAGCGCAAATAACAATATATAATTGTAAATGATTAGTTTTACAAATACATCTAGCAATTTTGCCTATATAATACATCAAACCTTTTTCACTATTCAAATATCCATCTAGCATTTTTAATTATTTAGAAGATTTCTTCATTTCATTTTGTTATGTAGCGCTAGCTATTAAATTAAATTAATCTATAACAAATTAACAAGCATATAATTGAATATAAGGATATATTTCTAAATAATTATTTATGTTCCAACTTTCATTATTGCAAAATCCATCTACCATTTCCCATTATTTAAATATTCAACTAGCAATTCTCACTATTTATAATTGATCATCTAGCAATCTTTACTATTAAAAATCCATATAACAAATTTTCATTAATTAAATTAATTACAATTATGCATAATTGTCTATCTAGCAATTTTATTACTTAAACATCCACTACATCACTAAAATGGATATGAATTTCTTGCAAATAACAATATATAATTGTAAATGATTAGTTTTACAAATATATCTAGCAATTTTGCCTATATAATACATCAAACCTTTTTCACTATTCAAATATCCATCTAGCATTTTTAATTATTTAGAAGATTTCTTCATTTCATTTTGTTATGTAGCGCTAGCTATTAAATTAAATTAATCTACAACAAATTAACAAGCATATAATTGAATATAAGGATATATTTCTAAATAATTATTTATGTTCCAACTTTCATTATTGCAAAATCCATCTACCATTTCCCATTATTTAAATATTCAACTAGCAATTCTCACTATTTATAATTGATCATCTAGCAATCCTTTACTATTAAAAATCGGCGTGAATTATAATTTATTCAATATTTTAGCTACAATATGAATTATAATTTATTCAATAATTTAGCTAGATCTTAATTTGAGCGATCTGACATAAACTGTTCACACAGTACAATCAGCAATTATCAACATCTATAGCACTCAGTAAAGTAAAATTTTACGACAAATATAACATACATCAAGTCGGTAACCTCGAAAAATTTTAATACAATTTTTCAAAGAACAACTCCCCAAGATAATCTGACTCCTCTTTGTTTTGCTCGGTCGGAGAAGATGTCGATTCGATGAAAAATATGAACAAAATCTCGACACCAAATTTGGCGGCACCTCTCTAGGAAAAATACACCCGAGCAAAGAGCGCTCTCGGTGAAGATTGCTATATAAATAGCTTATCACTGCAGGCTCGCCAAGAACCGGCAAAGTGATAAGGTCATATTACGCGGAAAATAACTTATCACTTGCCGGTTACGTGCGTAACCCAAGCAGCGATAAGGTCATACTACGCGGGGAAAATTGCGTTGCGCGGGAAAATACATATCACTGCCGGTTGAATCTACGAACCGGCAGTAAAATTTAAATATCATTGTCGGCTATAAATTAAACCGGCAGTAATATATCACTGCCGGCTATAGGTATTAACCGGCAGTGATAGTCAGTTATCACTCCCGGTTGGTAATACAAACCGGCAGTGATACTCGAACGTTCCAACTCCCGCGCCAGCCAACCGTCGTGCTTGCCCGTTCCTCTGCCGCGCCAACCGTTGCGCTTCACATTCCTCTGCCAACTGTTGCCCTTCCCATTCGCCTCTATATAATGCGATATTATTGCATCCAATCCACTCTTGTTGCAGCCCCCACAATCCACTTTTGTTGCAACAATGGCACCCCTAAGAAGCGTGCGTGTTGGTGAGCCCCCCGATCCGTCGCTCTGAAGGAGGAGGAGAAGGAGGAGGAGGAGGAGGAGGAGGAGGAGGAAGAGGAGGCAAAGGCGAGGAGGACGACGCAACGACGGCGGCGAGGAAGCTGCGGCGTTGGGGCAAGACCAACTCCGCCACCGAATCGGATTCGGATGAGAAGGAGGGCGAGCACCGCCGCACATCAAGCGGCAGCCCCTGACGAGGAGGAGGAGGATGGCGGCGGCAGCGAGTTTTGGATATAGGGCTTCGCGCCATTAGACTATTATAATTAGGACTAAATATGTAATCTGAACAAATTATGCTTTGTAAATGTTATTTTAATTAATACATATCTACTAAATTACAAATTTGCTTTCATATGTTCATTTTTTAACTAATTATGCTTTCATATGTTACATGCGAGATAAATTACAATGTTTATTATGTTACATGCCGAACTAATAATGGGGAATAGTAATATCACTTTATCGGTTCTATAGTAAAACCGGCGGTGAAAATGGTCTTATCAGCATCGGTTTTACTATAGAACCGCAATAATAAATCACTACCGGTTTTACATATAAACCGGCGATAATATTTTCTTATCTTTGCGGTTCTCTATTAAACCGCAATGATATTACCTCCATTCTTTGCGAGAAATTGAAACTATTCTTATCTTTGCCGATTGAAGTTTGAACGGCGGTGATAATATTCGGCGGTTGGCGGTGATAATATTATCCTTCTTGGCTCGGACCTACCGGCGATGATGAAATCGCGATGAGGCGATCGTAGTAGTGCATGCAATAAGCGGGCAACCTTGGCCACGAGTACCGTACAAGCGAGGAGACTCTTTGTCATTTGACTACACTCATCCATATGTTAATCCGTACCATGACATACATCTGTCAGGTACCTTCACCAGTCAGAGAATTATAGTGGTTGGATAGCTCATTACGAACATTAAAAGTTTACCTACCTACCGTGAGACATGACCTGGAAAGAATACAAGTAACTGCACGAAAGGAGGTATCACGAGCTCGCTGTCGATAACGAGGAGGTGGAGTTTGCACCACACGCGTACTATTGCTCGTAGGTACGTGATGCAAATATACATTGATTTTATTGTGATGTAAATATGTGATAAATTATCATATGTATTAATTTTATTTTATGCCAATTAATTGTGATGCAAATATACATTCATTGTTTCAAATTGTGACCCTCAAAATCTAAATAACAATCAAAATGCTGCCAAAATTTCAAACTTCATGGATTGGTAATCATCTAAAAATTTTATGGCAAGATTAATGATGCATCACGATCATCCAATCAAAAGGTCAAAATTTTCTAACGTAGTTTCAAGTATTTTCCATTCGGACATCACCACTCTCCGAATTTTTAAATATCCCTCGAGCTTTACCATCATCTAGAAATTTTATGAAAATATTAGTGATATATCAAAATCATGCACAAAAAAATTCAAAAATTATTAACGTGGTTTGTTCTATTTTTTATTCGGTTCAAAATTGCTAGTCAGCGTTTTATTAGGATAGTAGAAATGTTTGAATTTTTAAAAATTACATAGGCATCATAATTATCTAAAATTTTTATGACAATATCATCAATGTGTCAGGAACCTCCAAAAAAAGTATAATTCGTCATCGTTTGGCCTACTTTTCGGCCAGTGAAAATACATGGAAATCTCTCCGAGATTTCAGGTATACCGGCCAAGATTTCGGTTTTCCCGGTAGAAATCAAACCAGACTTGAATTTGTGTTTTTGAATTTGGGCTGAGAATTGCCTAAAATTCTAAGATCTCGGCGAGATTTTGGATTTCGGTCACCGGTGAGATTTCATCCAAAATGAAATTTAAATCCTTGCTCCTGTGCTACTTCTGCCCCATTGCACACTAGTGCTTTATAGGGGTGGCTATCCAGTTTGTTTCAAAATTGATATAAACCTACATAAAATTATTTTATAGCTAACAAGCAACTATATATCAAGCTGAGCCACATTAAAAATTTTCAATCGATATGGACTCATTTCAAATTTATACTTATTAACTACTATAATCAAAACAATTTTGATTCGAGCCTTAATGAGATTTTTTCTTTTTTTCCCTCTCTACTGCTTTACCCTTGACGTCGTTGATATGTCGCCTTAAGCTTGCTCGTCAAATTTGTTGTTGCTAGCCACTGTCTGTGGTTGTGTATGGATGTGAAAATACATGGTGCACAATGATCTCCATTTTGTCGCTAATTATCATGCAAACTAATCCTGCGGCCTGCTTTGAGCTATGTTAATTATCAGGAAGTGAGACGCTAGCAAACTAATATATGCAATACAGAATACTAGGTAGTAGTACATATAGGAGTAGTGCGTACTGTGATCTCCATTTTTGTGCTAATTATCATGCAAACTAATTCGCGGCCTGCTTTGAGCTATGTCAGCATGAGGTGAGACGCTAGCATACTGGGTCTGTTTGGTAGAGTTCTAGATTCCAGCTTCACCTGAGATCTGAAACTTGTAGGTTAAAATAAAGTGAATTAAGTTTATATTTTTGGTCTAAAATTTAAACAAGATGATCCATCTAAGCACTCTTAATGTACTCACAGCTCCAGTTTCACGAATCTGATGAAACTAAAATTTTCAGCCACGAATCTGATGAAGCAGAATCTCTGCCAAACACACTCTAATATACACAAACAGAATACTAGGGAGTAGTACATTGAGTGGTGCCCGACGAGATATATGGACATCCATCGATCGCATGCACCTGGCTCGAAAATTGCAAAATCTAGCAATACTGAGAACTAGCCATGCTGAACATGATCCATATATTTCATCCACATTTTGTTTGATCATATATCACATGTATGTAAACACAAGTGCATGCCTAGCTAGCTAGAATATGGCTATATATATTGCACTGCAATAAATTTACCAACACATCATCCGAACAGTCATCAACCCGTACATACGCATAGTCGTCTCGAGGTATATTGCTAGTTTTAAAGAACATGCACAATTTAGCATGATAACTTCCAACATGCATGCAATATACAGATTTTAAATTTAAAGGTTCATAATTTTAATTTTTTGTTAGTTTTAATTATGATTTTTGAAAATCCCTTCATTATCCATATAGAATTGAATTAACTGGAGTTTGTACACACATAAACGTGCTTATATTGTAGTTTTTCATTCAAAAATTAATTTTATGTGTCAATTAACGTTTAAGTTTATAAATTTCCAGTTCTTCATTAACATTGATGCATAAACTGTACCCAATATAATAGTAAAATAGCATGCATACAAATTCCTATGACATTCCTGCATTCCAAACGGTGCCTCAGCTCACGTATGAATGGGGAAACATTCATGCATTCCAAATGGGGGTATAAATGGTTTTCTAGCCTCTTATGCATGTGAAAAGCTTCATCAATAATCGATTCTTGGTCAAATTAAACTAAGATTGGGATACTGATACAGTAGAGATTAACCCACATACATGTTGCATGAATGAAATAAAATGGACCGGAGCTGAGGCACTCTACCTACAGATCGAAGGCAAATTGGTTAGCACAATGAACGAGGCCGGCCGGCTGGTCACATCATCTCATGATATCTCCGTCCTCGATGGAGACGCCGTCGCCGTCACTGCAACCGGGACGGGCACGTGGCCGGCGGCGAAGAGCCTGACGTGGCCCATGAGCTTGTCCTTGCGGGAGAAGGATGTACCGCATGAGCAGCGCCACAGGAGCTGGCCGCAGTGCTTCTCGTGGGTGCGGAGGTCCGATAGCACGGCGAACTGCTTGTCGCTGCACCGCCGGCACACGTACATCTTGGGGCAATGGCTGCGCCGGTAGTGGTTCTTGGCGCACACCACCGACTTGAGCGGCTGGAACCGCGGGTGCCGCCTGTTCCACCGGCACCCTTCCGCAGGGCACGAGTAGCTCTTCTTGGCGCCACCGCCGTCGGCGCCGCCATTTTCGGCGCCCAATGGGTTGCTGAGCGAAGCCAACGTCTTGTACTCCTCGCCGTGCGCGCGCATGTGCATCCGCAGGTTGGCATCTCGTTTGAAGCCCTTGCCGCAAACCTGGCAGTAATGCGTGTACCTGGCGAGAAGGTACGACGAGTCCAGCTCCACCACGTCGACGTTGTCGCCGTGCGCGAGCTCGCTGCCTGTCCGGCCACTGGTTGACGCCGCCGAATGGCTGAAGCTCCCGGTACAGTCTATCGAGGCGTGCGCAGCGGTCGTCGTGGCACCGACGCCAAACATGTTGGCCGGCTCATGTTCGAACGGCGAGGCGTCAGCTTGATGCGCCGCTGCGAACATCTGCTCGTTGACGTTTTCGGCGATGGCCACTCCTCGGTTGAAGGAAGCCTCCGAGCCCGCACGCTCCAATCGGTGCGCTACGGCGGACGCCGCTGCGCTTATGTCTTGCAAGACGGAGTAGGCGCTCGAAACGGCCACCGCCGCAGCCTCTTGCCGGAGGTGGTGCGCGGCGGGAGATACGACCATGCCAACCAGGGGCTCGAGCTGCTGGACCTTGTCGCGCAGCACGGCGACATGGTACGCCAGCGCGTCGGCCGTGGCTCTCGCGGGCGCCACCTCTCGGCTGCCATGGGAGACCGAAAGCACGTCGTGCTCCACCCCTGGAAGAATTGGAAGCCCTGTGGATTGTGAGGAAGCTTGGATTCATGGCTAATCAACTTGCAGGATAGAACCTAGCTGCCAGGGCTTGCAACTGGCTAGCTACTAGCTAGTGATCAAGGAGAGAGAGAGAATTCTTCACATGATGCCAACAGCATGTATATATGGTGTTTGTGCCTATCTAGTCACAGGCTCAATTCAAAGGAAAAAACTAAGAGAAGATGTGAAGAAGACGAAGGGAAGTCAACGGATGAGCTAGGAGAGCTTGGAGCGTAGCATCCCTGCATGAGCCTCCCTCAAATGCTACCAGGGCCATATGGAGCAATTCTATATATATAGAATTTGCAAATTATCGTGAAAAGTACTTCCATTTTAGTTATTATATTTTAATAACTCTTACTAATATATATATAAATATATATAATTATTAAAATAATAGTTGAAGGTGTATATTGGAGATCAAGTCGATGACTATTACTGGAGCTTCCACCGCTCCTCTCTCCAATCCGACTCGCTGGGCGCTTCACTAAAGCCCAGCTGTTATGGCTTCAAGAAGCTACAACCAGTCGATCACCATATTGGAAGTTACCACCCAAGCAAGCCGAGGAAGCACACATGCACTCTATCTCCTTCAAATACATGAATGGCTGGCCTTAGTTGTTCAAATTAACATGATTCAAATGATGTTCCAATTGTTTTGTATATACCAATTACCAAGTGACAATTATATATCGAGATAGATAGATCGTGCCTAGGTACTGCCTAGCTAGTTAAGCAACTACACTTCACAATATAAGCTACATATATCGTCGAAAAAAAAACCTCATCATAGCTAATGTTGCAAAAACCTGCTATTTTTATTTCAAATATGATATATAGTGTATTGTACATGTTTATATATATCAATAAAGCTATATTTAGTTAATTATCAGAGCGAGGTTCTAATTAATCTAGCACAATAAATGATGTACATGAAATTAAGTTGCATGCATGGCAATGCAAAGTTGCACACATCGGCTTATATATAGTCGTTACGAAACATAGAATTATATATACACACACTCCCTTCGTTATAGACGATATTTTAGGATTTTGTATTTTAACCAAAACATATGTAGAGATAACTAAATTGTGCTATTTTATTAGCTCACTTATTGCTTTTGCATAGTGTGCTGCTTTATTCTATAGTAATAATTAAATAACTTTAAGGAATAATGAACGGTAGGGGTTCGTATTCAAAAAACAGTTAAAAGTTGTCTTGAGAGTGCAGAAACGTTATGTATTTAAGAATGAAATTTGAAAGTTAGAATAACGTATATAGAAACGGAAGGAGTACTAATATATATGTTGTCTCTTATGAGATATGAATGCAAGTATGTTTGTTTTGTATAGCGGCAAGTTTGGACTTTTGTGCGTGTGGTAAGTTGATCACTTCAACGAGACCACCGCATAAAAAACGATCCATAATGACCTCGATCGACCAGCTAAATTAATTATTTGAAATTATGCGTTTAAGTATGTATATACGGGTTTATCTGTCAATCTTCAGGTCGTATCTAGTGCGAGTGCATGCATGCTTGCTACTACTAGGCTATATTTTTTTAGACGTACTAGGGTAGCTAGTAGATAAAAGAATCCGGACAAGTCCATGAATATAATACAAGTGTTTTCCTAATTAGACTCGATCTGTCCTCGGACCTCAAGTAGCAATGGCATTGGACTTTTTCATGTTAGATAAACTAATTAAGGCACTCTATGCAAAACTATGTTGACTTTATAAGTTCATGTCAAAATAAACGAACAAAAACGGAGGGATTGTTGTCAATATGGATATGTGTGGTGCTAATTAATTTCAAAAGAGGTCCCCTTCTCAATCTGAAATCATCTTATGCTTGCTTCTTGTGATCTGCATGGCACAGTACAGAAGCTAGCTTACTGATTAAGGTTTAATTAGAAATGGGTACGCAAGTCACAGTACTTCTTTTTGTTAAGTCTTTTTTTTTTCCTTTCATTTTCTCTATGGCCAGCTTCAAAATGCCACTTTTTGATCCACTATATATTGCCATTTTAATTTCACGAGTGGCAGACTAATTATGTTTAATTTGCTAGTAGTGGCGCGCGTGCGATGCACGTACGCATCAGCGCTTTAATGAGTTTTATACAATGTACAACGTCTTCAATTAGTATATGCATTCACAAAATGAAGGTCGATCAGGACTTTGGAGCAAAACTAAGATTACAACGCTGCATGCAAATAAGCAAACGCATGAAGGACGGAGAGGCACATAAATATCTCAGGAGCAATATATACTTGGAAGCTAGCCAATCCGAGAGACCTTAGCCAACCGAGTGTGGTGACACCAGTCGAGTCGATGAACCAAAGATCAGGTGCCTATGGTTATTGCCCAACTGAGTGTTCGGTTTAAACTTCAAAGTGCAATAATACAAAGAGGATACTTCCTTCGTTTCTTAATATATGTCGTTCTACAATTTCTAGACAATTTTTAACTGTTTTTCCTTTATATACCCCTATCATGTATTGTTCCTAATATTATCTATTACTGTGGAATAGACTAACGTATACTATCTGTCGGTGTATTCTACACCGCTGGGGTACTCTCTCCACCGCTGTTAGGTGGGACCGCGCGCGCAAGAAGGTCCTGTATAAAGGACTCAACCTGCTGAAGAGAGACTTGGCAGACGACTAGGACGCGTGGCCGCCCGACGAGCAGTCGGGTGACCAGGTCCCGACCCCAGGGGACCAGGTCACGACCCCCAACGACCAGGACACGTGGCCACTCAGAGAACAGTCGGGCGACCAGGCCACGTGGCCGTCCGACGAGCAGGCGAGCCCATTACCAGTCATCCACACAAACAGAGCTGGGAGGCTTCCACCCGAAGCCTTCGCCAGGATCGCGACGTATCATAGTTATTAAATACGCATGGGAGCCATTAAATGCGCATGGAGCCGTTACAATGCGTCTAGGAGCCATTAAATAGGCGTGGCTCCCTGATGGTATGATGATCTGTCCCTCCAACTAAGCCAGCTCCACCACTCCCGTTCCATCTACACCGCCTAGGGCAAGCAGAGAGAGCAGCGTGTACCGGGCATTAAATCAGCGTGGCGTCCAGACCCCTCCCCTCGGGCAATTCGAAGACAGGCGGTGTCTAGCAATGACGTAGACAAAGAGGCTCAAAAGGACAGTAGCGATAGGACTCGACACAATCAATGTAATTAATGTAAAACCACTCCCTCCACTTGCTCTAGTCAGTCCCGAGAGCATATAAGGGAGCTAGTGTCAGTGGCGTATCCAGGATTTTAGGTATGGGTGGTCCAACTTGGTATAAATTTTTTAAATACCGTAAATCTAACATGCTAATATACAATATAAGTATAGAATTTACCAAAAGTGCATCATGATATATTAATAAGGTGTCTTACGAACATCTTAAAATCAATAACTAAGTATGAAATTTGACTTAAAGAAACTTACACAACTACAATAATTTGAAGAAGATTACAGTACTACTTTTTGTTGGGTCTACGCTTTCTAATGGCATTAATTTGAAGAAGATTACAGTACTACTTCTTGTTGGCTAAAATCAAATTTTTGATTATTTTTGAAATACCCCAATTAACTGATTCGGATTCGACAAAAACAGATTAACCTACGTTCACTAAAACAGTAATTTCTGATGATCCCACCGTTAGATCGATGTGAAATTTTAACTACTGAAACTAGACTCAATTTTCAAGCTAACACAACAAAAATCAACTCGATCGGATCTACGGATCTAAAGTTATTTTCTTCGCAATTTTACTGAATCAAACGCCAGACCAAATAAAAACAGATTGACTCACGTTCACCAAAATAATAATTCCTAAAGATCCTACCGTTGGATTGTTGTGAAATTTAAACTGTAGAAACTAGATGCAATTTCGAAATTAACACAACAAGAATCAATCCGATCGGATCAACGGATCTAAAGATATTACCTTCGGATCAATGAACCGATTTGAAATTTTTGGGTGGGCCGGGGCCCACCCGGCCCACCCTCTGGATCCGCCAGTGGCTAGTGTGTATGGGGTGGAGGAGGTCGGTCGATCAGCTCACAACAGAGAAGAGATCCAAAGTTCGAACGATCGAAAGATCGGGCGAACTAAGAACAAACGGATTACTAGAGCAACACGAACTTGAGCAGGACGTAGAGCTATTACCCGTATTGGGGGCCCGAATCAGGGTAAATCCCTGTGTGTTTTTGTTTCCTATCCTACTCATCACGGAAAGAGAGTTGAGAGTGATACAGCTGCGAAGATCCCCCTCTACCGAAACTCGGTTATACACTCGAACCAATATTGTCTGGCATAAACACGCCGACACTATCCAAAATCAATAAGTGAGCTAATGAAAGATGGTGATTTAGCCATTTCTATATGTACTTTAGTTAAAATATAAAAATCCTAAAATATCATCTATTCTGGAACAAAGATAGTATTAAATTTGCGTTATGTCCATGGACATATACACACCACCAATTAGGTGATCCCTATACATTTTTGTGCTAATTCGTACATTCAAGATATGTCTATATTTGATTTATCATAATGGACATAAATGCACACTATGGCCAAGATGCCAGGAAATTAAATTCCCCTATTTTTCTGAGGATGTGGGAATAATTGATTAACTAATGTAGCTATCTTAAGGCTCATAACTTACACGTACGTCACGTATTTAAATCATGAAAGGCCATATCATTCCTATGAAATTCACTCACTTCATTCGTACGTACGTACATACATACATGCATAATTAATTAATTAATTAACCTTTAAGGTTGGGATAGCTCTTTGTATAGACTTGACGAGGTATATTAGGGCATGAGCAATGAGCTCACAATTCAGGAGATGACGAGAGAACGCCCTACATACTTGGCACCAGCCATTAGAAGACCATGCAATGCTAAAAAGAAAAAAAAAATAGGAGCCAAGCTCATGTTCAAGGGTCGGTTCCAAAACAAGAATAGCCGGCAAGGAGAGAGGGAGGACGTGGAAGAGTTCTTTTTCATTCTATTTTAATATACAATAGGTCCGACCTTACGGCGAAAATTGGGTGCTAAAAACTAGAGATAGAAATGGCAAATTTAATTAGCAGGTGGTGATGTGATCAGTGTGACATGTCTAGCCATCCTTCGCGACACGGCTCTGGGTGCAGGGCGCCGTGCACGTAATATATATACGCAGGACTAACCGTATATTTAATTTGCTAAGTGTCCTATTAATAGGGCCCACGGTCTATTAACTAAGATTAGATTTAATGGAGGCATCTGCCCTTTTTATTCACGAGTCATCAAATTTGATCTTCCGTCTTTCTTCAGCCATCAAATCATGGATGCAAATATATATAAATTATGTATCAAACAGTACTATGAGACGGATAAACAATTCACAAACCAGGACACGAATAGGAAACAAAAAAGGACGGGACAGGAGATTTTTTTCACCAAAATACTTAACGACAATATTTCGTACTAAAACTTAATTGACAGATCCTACATCCCTAGTAGGACACTTGGCAAAATACGGTTGATTCTATACACATATTAAGGATCTGTTTATTTTTTTCTTTGGATTCTGCAAAAACTGATTCTAGATTGTGACTTTAGAGAATTTGATTTTGGATTTTAGATTATAGGATGGTATTTGGTGGGTAATTATTTGGAACTTTCAATGGTATTATCATATTTGTATTCCTCATAATCCACAGAAGCACATATAAAATAGATTGCGTGGATTTTAGTGTATAGAGTAAACTAGATTATGAGAATCGATTCTGAAAATAAGATTATTTATTTTTGATTCTGAAAATAGGATTATTTAGAGAATCTGATTTTGGATTTTAGATTATTTCATTTTGAGCCAGAATTCAGAATCTACGGCAAAAACAAAAGCCTACTCACATTGCGCATGCTCGTAGTGCGCTACTGAACGTGTCCTCTTAAGGCAACAACATCCAGCCCAAGATCAATTTCGAGCCCAGCAGCCCAGTAGCTACTCCCCTCTGTGGCCTTTGCTCTGAATTCCCCTATGAACGAGGCACACACGAAGCCCTAACCCACCTCTCGTTCATAAGACATCAAAGCTCATATCCATTCTATATTTCTTTTGATCTGGGAGTTAGGAATTGGTGAAATTCTGAAATATGATTTGGAAGGTTGGGGGATCTTGTTGTGATTTGCGGATGTCGAAATGTAGAATAGAAATTTTCTAATTGAAAAACGAGAATTCTTTCGTCGGCTAAAGATATTTTCGTCGGCTTTCTCTAAACCGATGACAATAATAATACATCTTCGTTGGCCCCAATCAAGCCGACGATAATATATATATTTTCGTCGGCCGGAGCCACAAACCGACGAAAATCGGTATTTTTTCTAAGCAGACGAAAAAAAGTTCTGCCAAGGGCGGCATTGAATTTCAAATTATTTTCGTCGGCTTCTCAAGCCGACGGAAACAGGTTGGCTCAATTATCTTATGCCACGTGGCAGGGAGAGCTATTTTCGTCGGCCACTCGGTAATTGTGATATTGGTAATCTTGTGAGCTTGACATTGGATAGGGTCGGTGTTAATGCTGTTGGACATTGGGCTTTTATGATCCTAGGCAATTCGTTTCCATCATTCCCTGAAGATATTCTCGTGCTCTTTGTGAAGCGAACTGTTTTAAAACTTTTTTCTTATGTATGCGTGATTCAGATGTATCATATGATTTTTTTTAATAATATTATTTTTATTCAAATTTACAAAAATAATACGTCGAAAATAAAAATAGCAAAACTACCCCTCGTCGCCAAATCCATTTAGCGAATACCTCTCTGTCGCCAAATGAAATGGCGACAGGCATTTATTTTTTTTAAAAAAGTAAATTGTGTGGAAAATTACAGAGATTTTTTCAAATGATTTTAAGATGTGAGGAATTTTTTAAAATTCAAACAATATAACTTTCCTGATAAAACGCTGGCCGACAAGATTGAACCGAATGAAAAATGAAACAAACCACGTTAGAAAATTTTAAAAATTTTTGTCCATGGTTATGATGCATCACTAATATTCCCATAAAATTTTCATATAATGATCAAGCTCTATGAATTTTTAAAAATTCAGACAGTGCTAGTGTTCGATATGGCAAAATTGCATAAAGAGCATCTGTCGAATTTTTAAAAATTTATAAAGCTTGATAAAAATTTTATGGGAACATTAGTGATGCATCATAACCGTGGACAAAAAATTTCAAAATTTTATAGTCGATAACAAGTCATGTTATAAACACTTAAATTATTTGTTAAACATATATAAGGGCACATACACCGAAAGTTCAGGTGATAAAATAAGCAATAGATTAGATTATATTACAAGGGCATTACAACAAAGGACGAAATTGCTTGACTTAACTAACTAACGAAAGACTGTTTGTTATGGTGGAACAAATGATCGTTCGCCTATCTCGGTACACAACCGTAACGATGTCCCACATTTTCTGCATATTACCTGACCCGTGTTAAATTGGCGATTTGTCGTCGGACACCGCTCAATCCCTACTATGAAAGAACTCCATGGGGATCCGAGGTTCTCCCAATTGTCGCCGAATGGGTGGCCTATGTCGTACGTCTCGGGTGTATAAGACATAATTTTTTGGTCTTTTTTATGTGGATTTCTGCCTCCCATATGGGCATGTCATCCCGATTCGGCGTCCCCTATGTTAATACCACGGGTTCCGGATGGTCTGCGCAAGAACGCGTCAAGGATTTGTTGCGTCTTTGTGGACCTCGGTATTTGCTTCCTTGTCCCTTCTTCTTCGAGAGGAGGAACCCTCTTGCACATCTGGTGTGTTAGCCGTTGGCGGAGACATGCGGAGACGCCTGCTCTGTTTCGGCTCGCACTCCACTATATGGTGCAGGAGGTGTGTGTTGGGCTTATCCTTGGACAAGCTGAAGCGTGCCTGCAGATCAATGCAGATGCCCACTTTGGTCGTTGCATAACACCGTAGGCGTACTCGTGGTCTGGCTTTTCTGGGCGGTAGTGGCACCACGGAGAGGGTTGCTCCTCCAGTTATCCCATACAGGAAGTTTGAGATGTGGGTGGTACGTCTCCGGGTCCACCCAGTTGAAGTAGCCGCACCATTCATCCTCGGCCAAGGGCACCGGTAGAATCTCGGTCCGCTAGATCATCGTGGCGGTATCAACCTTTGCTGCAGCCATGTTCGCAAAAGTCGGGCTTTCGAGTGGCCTGGAGGAGGTTTCTCCTTTGACTTGAGCAAATTTGCAAGTTTCCTTTTGAACTCTGTGTGCGATGGCGGTTTAGAACTACTACTTTGTGAGTTTAACATGAGTATGTCGCATGAAACTCATCGATTGGTTGGCCCCTTGCCCACCGCCCTAAGCTCTGTCGATCTAGAAAAGGACATATCTGGCGGCCTTTCCCACCGGGTGAAGTTCTCGGCGAAGCAGGGCAGGCGTCGTGGCGCTTGGAGAGAAATTTGAAGTCACGTCGTTCTACCCGTCGATCCATTGGAAGAAGCAACACCGGTCCTTGTGCCGAGAAAAGAAAGAACGATGCATGAAATGGTAGTGTTACCCTGTATTGTGTGGACACCAATAGGTTTACCTCATAGGTGCGCACAACTTGATGGTGATGCTGAGCGACCGTCTCTGGATGGGTAGATTGCATCATCTTCGTCGGTAGGTTGCAGTCGCATTTGGGTCGGGGCAACTCCGGTGGAACTGGGGCGTCGACGCTACTGGCATCCGGATATTCGGGGCGGGATGACTTCGCTTCAAGAGGCGACGACAGAGAAACGACATTGTGCCCTAATTTGTGTGGATTCAGCTGACGTTTATTGCTGGTTTGGCTGTGTTGGATGTCTACCCCTCGGTCCTGCTTTATAGTGGTGGTGAGGGGTTACTCCACACAATTACAGCACTTGTCCATTTTGATGGCCTGGCATCCTCTGTGAAAAGCTGCATCGAGTAGTCACATCGCGCTGAAAAAGCTGTTACGTGTGTTGTCGTGTTCAGCCTGGTAAAGCTGCTAGCACTGACCCGTCGTCAACACCACAATGTCCCCATCGTGGGACAATCAACCTCATCGCCGGGGGGCCCGTAGAAACCTGCGCCGTAAGGAGACAGGTCCATCTGTGGTCGTCCAATCTGGAACCTCTCGAACGACCACAACTGGAGAAGCAGAGGGCAGCCGGTAAGAGTCGACGAGTCTGCTGTGCGACGACACCCAACGCACAGGGTCCGATACGTCACATCCTGTGGGGGCAAGGTCGCTAAGCGGCTTCGGTGAGTCTGATTGATCACCGGGTTGATCAACTCGTACTACCGCACGCCCGCCATACCTGCAAATAAATAAGGTCATGTTAGTGCAAATCATTATTAATAGAATAAATACGAATATAATAAATACGAATACAATAAATACGAATACAATAAATACGAAAACAACAATTAAGAATAGAATAAGTACGAATTTAATTCAGTAGGAGAACATACATAGTACATATTTTCCTTGCACGTACAAATGGGATGCAACAAACTAAAATTGCAGTGCATTGAAAGGCTACAATTTATTACAGAAAGGCTACACAACACTTCACGGCCTCTGTACATTCGTGCAATTCTTGAAAGTGTGCCCCGTCTCCTTGCAAACCGAACATTTCTTTACGCGACGACCACTCTCAGCAGCATCCATATCGTTCCTTATACGCCTGGTTTGCCTTCGTCCTACTCCCTTGAGCCTGTTGATATCTGGAACCCAGCGTGTGTCCTCCCATCTGTGATGCTCCGTGAATAAACCCACAACTCGGAAACCGTACATCTCCGCGCCCCAAGTTGCAGCCACAGCTTCCTTACTGAAGAATTGGGACAGGAATATACCTGGATCCATACGAATCGTCGAGCAGGCAGCCATGACATGGGAGCATGGCCTACGTAACAAGAGAGGCTTGTTACAGGTGCAGACACAAGTTTGCCTGTGTATGATGCATTCGTGAGCGACCTTTCGTCGGTTCGTCCCACGACCGGCCTTCTCTTTGCACAGCACCTCGAAGCGAAGCTCCCTCGTGCCCATCTTCATTGCTGCGTGCATCTCCCCCTTCTTGCCTTTGTCTTCCATGTATGCAGAGATCATCTCCGAATACTTCGCAGCAGGATCGTTCATACGCCAACGCCCTTGAATGACAATCGACGAAGTGCCGTGATGCCACGAAGAACACCTTCCACTATAGCAACCAAGGGAAGGGGTCTCAATCCCCGCATCACCCAATTGTAAACCTCTGCAAGATTTGTTGTCATGACCCCATACCTCGCACCATCATTGTCGAGAGCGAGCCCATTTCTCCCTCGGCTCGTGCTCTATCCATTCGAGAAGTATTTTGTGGCCCTACCATTCCTTCGGACAAAGCTGTGGAGGGTCGTGGGTAACCCTCGGAGCGTTGGGGCCTCCCCGTGGCGGGGCTGCCCTCTTCACCGCCTCCATTGTGTGCCTTGATGTTAGGGCGTCCAATTTCTTCCAGGGTGCATCGAATTTTCTCTGTTGGTTCTGGTCGCAAAGCCTCTTGAAAAGTTTTGTTAGCTCCTTGTTCCTGAACTGCTTATAGAAGTTAGCACTCATGTGGCGCTTGCACCACCTACTACGGAGATCAGGCCATGGATGAGCCTCTTCCAGACCTTGCTGCAACTGAACAATTGCCCTCAAAAGCCTAGGATGCCGATCGTGTATGACACAAACTCTAGGCCGTTGATCGACAACACCAGCTTTGACATTCCGTAGGAACCAGTGCCAGCTGTCTGTGTTCTCACCCTCCATGAATGCAAGCGCTACAGGAAGAACCTGATTGTTACCGTCCACTCCTATGGCAGTCAAAATCTGCCCTTTGTATTTACCAGTCAAAAATGTTCCGTCCACGCACAACAACGGACGGCAATGCCGAAACGCGTTGATGCATGCACCGAAAGCAAAGAATGCTCACTTCAAAACCATCTTTCCAGGGAAACGCTCAGATGGAATCTCACAAATGTCCACATAAGTTCCAGGATTTCTTTCCTTTATCACCTGAAGCAAACCTGGCAAGTTCTGGTAGGAGTCTTCGTACGTGCCGAACCTAGTTTCCAATGCCTTCTACTTTACTCTCCATGCCTTCGCGTAGCTTATGGTGTACTGGAACCTCTGCTGTATTGCGAGTATTATGGCACGTGGCTCCAAATTCAGATTACCCACAATCTCTCCGTACATTGCATTGGCAACAAAGCTTGATGACAAGTTCTGTGGGATCGCATGGACTCAGATTAGCACGCATGTGTGTGGGGCGACTATTGAACACCTCCGGATGGTGTCCCACTTAGGTGGTATGCATGGACACGCCACGGACAACCCTCTGTCTGGCATATGACATCATACACCCGCTGATCGGACTTTGCAACCTTGAAGGTTCTGCGTAGCGACACTGCCCATCTTTGTGGCGCTTCCTGAACCTCACTCTTATTCTTATAAATTGCACCTTGCCTCACCTCATTCCCATCGTACTCCCAAGCGAAATGTTCGCCATTGTTGATCACCAGCCTGTTGAACGGACACTCATCCCACTCTGCGGGGAATGGCTCTTCATCGTCTTCTTCATCACTTAAAGCCGCGTACTCCTGACTCTCTCTCTCCATCTCTTGGACCAAAGACTCATTGTTTTCCCCCTCATCTGCCACACCCATTGCTTCCTGAACCTCTGCCATTGCGACATCAGCTGCATCACCTTGCACTCCGTACTGCCCTGAATCTTCATCATGCCTTACGAAGCCTCCTCTACTACTGCTGCTCTCTCCAACTTCCTCCGGTTCTTCACCAACAACCTCCTGCGATGTCGTATTGCTACTATTGCTCTTTTGAAATGCTTGCGCCAACAATACTAGTGGCCATCCTTTCTCAATTGCAATTCTTACCTACGAACTCCAAGATTTCGGCCCTCTCAATTCCATTAACTCCTAATACGTGCAATCCATTCTCCAGGAACCCACTCCGTGCAACTTCAGATCATGCAATTCACAGTTCAGAGAAAACATATGGTACAACCATCTCATAACCGTGCCCCATGAACGATCTCCTGCACGTAACAGGCTAGCTTCGACACTTGCAAAATGACTTAGATCTACCCCTTCAACACCCATGTGAGGAACCCCCTCTCCGTAGAATATTGTAAATTTCACTCGTTCATCCATACCTGTCAGGTATTGCATAAAATTCTTATCCACAACTATTATTAATCAAAAAACCTTATTGCATTGGTTCCAGAATTGCGTCCATAATTCATACATAGACTGTCTTAAAATATTTTAATATAGGTCACTAATGTTCATTTATGTTAAAAACTTCGCACATAAAAGTAAAATATCGCGGATGTAATTTTAAAACACTTCCAAGACCATCCTTTGCTAATGCCAGAAAAATGAATAAGTAATCATGTTCAGTGTAGTCGCAAACTTAAATTCAAATCCGATTCTCGATAATATCAATTTTGTGATCATTTAAGCCTTTTCGGCTATCCTTCAAACTTCTCGTCTAAATGCCATTATTACACAAACTAGTTTAGAAACACTCTCCACCACATGTACTACCATAATATAGAAAAATATTCTATTTATAACTATCTCTGTATATAAATAACGCTACTGCAAACAGCCTTCATGAATTAGTCGCGTAGAAAACTAGACTCACTTAAGACTTTTCGACGGCTTGTAGAATAACTCGTCTAAATGACATTATTAGGGAAATTAGTTCGTAAACACTCTCCATCATATGTACTACCATAATCTGAAAAAATATTATATTTATAACTAACTCTGTGTATAAATATCGCTGCTGCAAACAGCCTTCAAGATTTAGTCGTGTAGAAAACTAGACTCACTTAAGACTTTTCGACGGCTTGTAGAATAACTCGTCTAAATGACATTATTAGGGAAATTAGTTCGTAAACACTCTCCATCATATGTACTACCATATGATGGAAAAATATTCTATTTACAACTAACTCTGTGTATAAATATCGCTGCTGCAAGCAGCCTTCATGAATTAGTCGTCTCAATGGAAATGTTATTTACAATCTAATTACATTTTCCCCTAAATGTACAAATCGATAACAAATATTCCTCTGCAAAACTAATAAAATTGAATCGCTCGCAAATCATCTAATCGATAACTCATCTATTACTCTAAACCCTAATTGCATTTGCCCTAAATCATCTAGTTGATCACTATTTACGCTAAAATGCTAATTAAATTGATCTCTAAGTCATCAAATATGCAACTAGTCTATTCTATTTAATCTAATCACTACATTATATATCTACAACTAAAATACACAAAAAATAAATCATACCTGGAGTTTTGCCTCTCCTCTCTTTCTTCTTCTTCCTCCTTCCTCCTCCCTCTCTTCCCTCTCTTCCTCCTCCCTCTCTTCCCCCTCTTTTTCCTCTTCTCTTTTCTCTTTTCCTCTCCTCACCTCCTTCTCTTTCTCTCCCTCGCGCGCGCACGGCAGCAGCTGCTGGTTTCTTCGCTCGAATGGAGAAGAAGAGCGGCGGCAGTGCGATTTAAAGCACTCTGTCGCCATTTCATTTGGCGACAGGCGATCGCCTGCTGCCAAATGAAATGGCGACAGAGTGACTGTTCGCCTCTGTTGCCATTTCATTTGGCGACACAGAGGGCGACAGACCTCTGTCGCCAGTCCATTTGGCGACAACCCTTTGTCTTGTCGCCAAATGGACTGGTGACAGAGGGGCAGTTTTGCTATTTTTATTTTCGACGTATTATTTTTGTAAATTTGAATAAAAATAATATTATTTAAAAAAATCTGTATCATATAGCTGAGCATTTTTTTTCCATCTATACACATCATTGAGTTCCTTTGAGTTTCCATGCTCGAAAGTAACAAAGCTGCTCACTCGTTAATTTCAGGATCAGAACTTCGAAGTATGGATTAAGGTCTACTTTAGTACACCTGGTTCTTGCGCAGTTATTGCTCCAGTATAGAACTGTTCAATTAAATTTATGTGAGTATGCTTCCTAAGATTACGTTATCTTTATCTTAAAATAGAAAAAGTCCATATTTGATACCTGCGGTTTGGTTCGATTCACCCCTGTATTATAAAACCAGGTATCTAAGCCCTGTACTTGTAACACTAGATCAAATCCCCCTTGGTGGCTTTGCACTGATGTGGCTTCCAGCTCATCCGGTGGCCAATGGACTCAATCCATTTCTCTTCTCACTGCCAGTGGGCCCATGGCTCAACCTGTTAGCCTCCTTGCCATCCCCTTCCTTCTTCCATGTACCTCCCAGTCCCAGGCTCCCAGCACAGGAGAGCAAGCAGCAGTGCGCTGCCTCCACTCCACGTCACCTCGGTGAGAAGCAATGGTGACTCCTTCAATTCACCCTTGCTCTTCGTATTTGCCTCAGCTTCATCTTCTCATTGCTCACCTAGATTCTTCTTCCCCCACAGAATCGGCGTCGATGACCTCATCTTCTTCCCCTCTGGTGACAAGTCGCCTGCACTGCCCATCTTTGCCGAGTCTCACCGACCCGTCTGGTGAGCTTCGACCCTGGCGCTCACACCCATCGGCTTCGCCTCGGCCTCCTCCATTCCACTCTTACCTCCTTTTCATCCCCCTTGCATATGAACACTTGAAATACCGTCACCATTCTTTTCTGCCCCAGTAACCTTGGAGGTATGCTGCGACCTCCACCCACAACTTAGTTTCATCGTCCTAGCCACCAACCTGTAAGTGCACATATCACATCGTGTTCTAGGAGTAGGCAAAATTGTTAGGCCAGCCAATTTGGGCAAATAGCACACTGCATAGCCATTGTGCCTTCACCCCCAGCTCTGGCCTCCATGGACGGCCTCGCTTAGAGCACCACATGTCGGGTGAGTGGCACTACTTGAACCCCTTGGGTTGTAGATGCTCTGTGTGCCCAATATTTTGAGTTGGGCACTTGGGCTGCTAGCTAGCTGTCGCCACTATAGGCTAGATCGTCGTTGTCGCTGTGCATAGCCGCGCCACCGCCTTGGGCCACTTCAGTCGATACCATTATCACAGATAGGTTCTCCGGGGCAGGCTGTCTCAACTTGTTTTGGTGTTTGAGCTCTGCCGAGGCTAGCTATGGCGCTCCCCTGTTCTGGTTCGAATTAGGGGAGAAGAACTCCAGCTCCCACGGGATGAGTTGGAAGCCACATCAACGCAGAATCACCGTCGGATGTTGCCCAGGGGGATTTGATCTAGTATTGTAAGGGGTTAGATGTTGGAAATCTAGGTATTATTTTAATTGCAGATTTGAATATTAAACATAATCCCAAAATAATCAAACACAACAGGCTAGATAGAATATACCACATATTTCTGAAAAGTAGATCTAGAAATGTTGTGTACGAGATGAACATAGGGAAAATATGAGAATTCTTACGATGGGCTTGATGACGCAAAATAAGCAGCGCAGTAGCGACCGACCGTAGAGGAAGTAGTCGACGTCGTGGATCGTCCAATAGCTAGAGCTCGAGCGGTCGCGCAGTTGCGTTGCCAAGAAACCTTATTGCCGCCCGTGCGGTTCTCGCAGCGACAGCGGTTCGAGATCCGCTCTCCTTGCCTCGCGGTGCACGCCGAGAGGAAGGTCGGTGAAGAACGAGCGCAGCACAAAGACGCAACACAAGTCACAGTGGATGAACGCGAGCGCAAAAGCCAAAAAGCCCAATCTGTCTGGACGTCTCCAGAATTTATAGCCTTGCACCAGTAACAGTCAATAAATTGACCGTTACAGCACCATTATACGCTAGTAACTGTAGGGCATTCAAACGACCGTTTCTATTAAAAACTGACGTCATTACGTTGTTTGAATGCTTAGTTAATAACCCTGTAATGTAGAGAAACCGAAGATTAAAAAGGGTTTAAACGTGCCAGGAATTTAATCTACGGCACGGCACGGCGACTCGTCGCAAGTCACAAGTCACGCGGGAAAAACACGCGGAAATACGCCGTAATTCGTGAAATACGCGCGCGCGCATGTGTGTGGCTTTAGCCGTGCTCCTCACCCTCCATACGCCTCATTACAAGGCATGGTGGGAGCTCTTCCTTTTAAACTGGTGTTCTACTCTCTCAACTAGCAATATGGTACTAATCTTTGTAGCTTTAGCATTAGAGATAAATGGGCCACTTGGGCCTCATTTCTAACAATCCTCCACCAATGCCGAAGCAGACAAAGGCTCAAAAGTTTGATCACTGTGTTGAATCTTTGTTTAATATATCAGTGTTTCGGTGTAAGTCCCATACGGGTTGAACTTTCACCTAGAATAACGAGATCCATCCTCCCACAGCTAATGAATGGACTAAGCCTTGAATTCACAGCTTTGTGTGCTTAGATTTCACCCGAAATCTTAACTGATACTAGGCTGCCAAAGAACTTCACCTCAACGGAACGTTAAATGGTCATGCTCCCTAATCTTCTCATGAGCTTTCTAGAGAATGCCCCTTTCTCGTGAACTGCGACCTCACAGTTAGGCTCAAGTAGGTGTATTCATTTTAGGTATCCTGTAGGCCGATACCTTTTCCTCTCATTAGGACACTAGAATACATTAAGGTTTTAAACCGACCTTCCGACGCTTGAGAGTACTTAGAACATGGGTAGATTTAGTGTACTCTCTTGTTACAACCACAACTTGTTTTTCCCATTACCTAATTCACGGGATCTCCGATCAAAAGGATGGGTTACAATTGTGAAGTAACTCAAATGGGCCTCATTCTCATATCCTTGACGCAATAGAAATCGCATTTCTTGTTAGCCCCTTTGTAAAAGGGTGCGCCATATTTTTCTCGGTCGTATATAATTGATGACTATCACTCGGAGCATCTCAATTTTCGTGATTTAAGCCTCGTTTCACATATCTCGGAGGACTTTATATTATCCTTAGCACTCATAACCTTGATCAACACTTTGTTTGGTTATCGCGATACATTAGGATCGCCGGATTGGTTTCTCAACCAATGGCAAGTCCAACTGAAGCTCTCTTAGCCATTCAGCCTCAATAGTGGTCGTGTCTAGTGCTACAAGCTCGGCTTCCATGGTTGACCGTCAATATAGTCTGTTTACATAACCTCCATGGCTGCAGCACCGCTAATGTAAACACATAGCCACTAGTAGCTTTGATCTCATCTGCATCGAGATCCAATTTGAATCACTATACCCTTCTAATGGGAGGGTATCCAAGATAGTGAATTCCATAAGAGGTAGTACCTCTCGAGATAGCATAACACTCTCTCAAGAGCTTCCCAATGATCATCTCCGGATTCGATGTAAACCGGCTTAATTTGCTCACAGCAAATGAGATGTCAGGTCTCGTTGCACCAGCTAAATGCATAAGGGACCCAATTATTTGTGAATATCTTAATTGATCTTTCCCTAATTCATTATTTTTGCGAAGTTTTACACTTGCATCATAGGGAGTTGGGGCTATTTTGCAGTTCTCAAATCCGAAGCGGCTCAATAATTTTTCTGCATAATGGGACTAACTCAAAGTAATCTCATTCTCGGTTCTGATCAATTTAATATTTAGAATTACATCTGCCTCACCCATGTCTTTCATATCAAAACAACTAGATAAGAAAGACTTGACCTCGTCAATGATAGCAGTGTTGGTCCCAAATATAAGTATGTCATCAACACACAAACACAATATTACTCCTTGACCCCCACCATAGCGATAATAAACACATTTATCTACCTCATTCACAGCAAAACCAGCAGATGCCAAAGTTTTATCAAACTTTTTGTGCCATTGTTTAGGTGCTTGCTTTAAGCCATACAAGGATTTTAATAATTTGCACACTTTATTTTCTCGTCGAATCGCATAACCATCTGGTTGCTCCATATAGATTTCTTCCTCCAACTCTCCATTATGAAAGCTGTCTTTACATCCATTTGATGGATGTATAGACCATAGGAAGCTACTAATGCAATGAGCACTCTAATGGTGGTTAATCCGCAACAGGAGAATAAGTATCAAAATAATCCTCTCCTTCTTTCAGGTATAACCCTTGGCTACAAGTCTTGCCTTGTACTTATCAACAGATACCATCGGGCCTCATTTTCTTTTTAAAGATCCACTTACATCCAACTGGTTTGCACCCAAGAGGAAGTTCAGCAATCTCCCATGTTCCATTAGCCATGATGGAATCCATCTCACTTCTGACGACCTCTTTCCAATACTCTGATCGGTGATGCATAAGCCTCTGAAAGAGTTTTTGCACATCATCCACAAGGTATACAATAAAGTCATCACCAAAGGTTTTCTCAACCCTTTGTCTTTTGCTCCTGCGAGGAGCCTTATTTGTGACAATATTGTTATCCTCCTCAGGGATATCACAAGCTGGTTCAACAATATTTGGTAATTCAGAAGTAGATAGAAGATCAGAAATTTTAGAATTTTCATTAAATCCTGCTACTCTCATAGGATAAATATTCTCAAAGAAAGAAGCATATCTAGATTCCATTATTGTGTTAGCAATAATCTCAGGGGAATCTGATTTTATTACTAAAAATCTATAGGCCGTACTGTTATGTGCATATCCCAGAAAAATGCAATCGACTGTTTTAGGTCCAAGCTTTCTCTTTTTCTGCAATGGTATATTGACTTTTGCCAAACACCCCCATGTTCGCAGAAAATTGACATTTGGTTTTCTCCCCTTCCATCCCTCATACGGAGTAATCTCACTTCTTTTAGTAATTACTCTGTTGAGGACAAAGGTTGCTGTTAAGATAGCTTCCCCCCACCATGACTTAGACATACCAGCACTCTCCAACATGGCATTCACCAAGTCTATTAGTGTCAGGTTTTTCCTCTCAGCCACCCCATTAGATTGAGGTGAGTATGGTGGTGTCACTTCATGGATTATACCATGCTCAGCATAATATTGGGAGAATTCCTGAGTGATATACTCTCCTCCACGGTCAGATCTTAGCCTTTTAATTTTCTTTTCTAGTTGGTTCTCAACCTCGACCTTATAAATTTTGAAGTAGTTTAAAGCTTCATCCTTTGTTTTCAACAAATACACATAACAATAACGTGTTGCATCGTCTATGAAAGTTAGAAAATATTTTTTGCCTCCTTTTGTCAACAATCCATTCATCTCACACAGGTCAGAATGGATGAGATCTAATGGTGCCAAATTCCTTTCTTCCTCTAACCCCTTAAAGGGTTTTCGAGGTTGTTTTGCTTGCACGTAAGATTGACACTTTGATCCTTTGACAATATCACATTTTGGAGTTATTTCAAATCTGAACATTCGAGCAATGGTATCGTAACCAATATGACATAAACGAGAATGTCAAACATTGGATTCACAATTATTAACTTGAGTAGCAACATTTAAATTTAAACAAGAATCTAGTACACTTAAGCGGAACAAGCATCCGCTCTCATAACCTTTTCCAACAAAGTTTCCAAACTTGGACATTACAAGCTTATTAGACTCAAATACTAGCTTATAACCATCTCGACATAATAGGGAACCACTGACAAGGTTCTTATTTATTGTTGGCACATGTTTGACGCTTCTCAGCGGACAGTCTTTCCTGAAGTGAGCTTCAGTTCAACCGTGCCAACACCATGCACAAAAGCATGCGACCCGTTCCCCATTAGGACGGAGGAAGCCCCTGCTGCCTGTTAAGAAGAAAATAGAGATATGTCAGAACATACGTGAACATTTGCCCCCGTATCAACCCACCAATCAGTGGATTGACATGCTGAAAAAACAACAGGAGAATTACCATACCCTCCTGAAGTAGTTCCCTCACATATGGTCACGTTGGCAATTTTCTTGCCTTGCTCATTTGGCTTTGTTCTTGCGGAAGCAGCGGTCTTTAGCCATGTGACCATCTTTTCCGCACACAAAATGTAATGTTCTTCATATCTTTCTTCTCAAACTTCTTCTTCTTGAAGCTAGTATTTTTATTTGGTTTCAAGCCTTTGTTGTTGTTGCCACCCTTCTTCTCAATCACATTTGCATTGTTTGGTTCCTGAGAAGAAATTTTTGGTGCATCTTTGGCTCTGGCTTTTTCTTCCACATCGAGGGCAGCAATGAGATCTTCAATAGAAATCTCTTCCTCTTGTGTTTCAGCACCGATGGCAAAATTCCTCGAAGATGGGGAAAGTTTAGCCACAATGCCCGCAGCCACAAATTTTGCAGGTAAAGCACATCCCAAATGTGCAATCTCGCCCACTAGTAGCTGAAAGTCATGCGCTTGAGTAATAATCGATTTAGACTCATCCATAGTAAAATCGAATAGTTGCTCGCACGTATACAACCAGCGACCAGCCTCAGCTTCTGCATATTTTTGTTCAAGAGCCAACCACAACTCAGTGGCAGATGTGTAACTCATATACACATCATATAACTGATCTGCCAAGATGGTCAGAATGCAGCCTAATGCGGTGTTATTCGCATTCTCATACTATGCATTCTCCTCATCCGTAAGCGGGTATTGAGGGAAAATCACCCACCACATACCCAGAGACATGAGCCAAAACTTGGCTCTAGTCTGCCACCTACGGAAGTTCTGACCATTGAACCTCTCAGGTTTCATGGCATCACTTGCACCAGCCATTGCTGAATCACAATCACACAAATAATACCAATAAGGTTTCTGGACTATTGGAAATCTAGGTATTATTTTAATTGCAGATTTGAATATTAAACATAATCCCAAAATAATCAAACACAATAGACTAGACAGAAGATACCACATATTTCTGAAAAGTAGATCTAGAAATATTATGTACGAGATGAACAGAGGGAAAATGTGAGAATTCTTACGATGGGCTTGATGACGCAAAGGAAGCAGCGCAGTAGCGACCGGCCGTAGAGGAAGTAGTCGACGTTGTGGATCGTCCAATAGCTAGAGCTTGAGTGGTCGCGCAGTTGCGCTGCCCAGAAACCTTATTGCCGCCCCCGTGCAGGTTCTCGCAGCGGCAACGGTTCGGAGATCCCGCTCTCCTTGCCTCGCGGTGCACACCGAGAGGAAGGTCGGTGAAGAACTAGCGCAGCACAAAGACGTAACACAAGTCACAGAGGATGAACACGAGCGCAAAAGCCAAAAAGCCCAATCTGTCTGGACGTCTCTAGAATTTATAGCCTTGCACCAGTAACGGTCAATAAATTGACCATTACAGCACCATTATACGCTAGTAACTGTAGGGCATTCAAACGACCGTTTCTATTAGAAACTGACGCCATTATGCTGTTTGAATGCTTAGTTAATAGCCCTGTAATGTAGAGAAACCGAAGATTAAAAAGGGTTTAAACGTGCCAGGAATTTAATCCACGGCACGGCGACTCGCGACGTCACAAGTCACAAGTCACAAGTCACGCGGGAAAAACACGCGAAAATACGCTGATAATTAGCGAAATCTGCAGCAGCGTCGTGTGGCTTTAGCTGCTCTCTCACCTCCATACGCCTCATTACAAGGCATGGTGGGAGCTCTCCTTTAAACTGGTGTTCTCCTCTCTCAACTAGCAATATGGTACTAATCTTTGTAGCTTTGGCATTAGAGATAAATGGGCCACTTGGGCCTCATTTCTAACATTAGATACCCAATTTTGTCTTAGATTGGGTGTATCGAACCAACTCGTAAGTACATGTATCAAATATAGACTTTTCCTCTTAAAATTTATCAAATTGAAATTTTCTTATGGCAACTTGAGCATTTTGGTATTTCCTTTTGTTAATTATGTTGGCTCACATCTAGTCTTTTAGGATTTGAAAGGGATAAATTATAATAGGATAAGGATTCGTACTTTATTTTGGAGTAGGATTTGTACTTCTCTTTAGAGAAGGACTAAAGGGGCTATATAAACCCATGTGGTGGTTATGGAGAATCGAAGCCACAAATCAACTCTCCAAAGCAAGAGGCCCATGGAAGGATTAGAGACTAGGTTATTATTTACTACTATATTCTTGTATAGGGCAAGAATCCAATGGTTCTAAAAGGTTCGAGAGATTTGTGAGAGATCAACAATCCCTTGTACTCTTTGGAGGTTATGTTTAAGAATTTGTAGTCGGCTTCGCCAAAACTTCCCTTTCTCATTGTGGTTGCTTTAACATCGTTATTTTGGTTTTCTCTGTGAGATTCATCTTCTTCGTTCTAGGGCTATTGGGTATAAGGGGTATCAAATTTAACAAGTGATATTATAAAACCAAGTATTTGGTACCTGAGGTTTGGTTCGATTCACCCCTGTATTATAAAACTAGGTATCTAAAGCCATGTACTTCTATAGAGAAGGATTCAATGGTCCCAAAAGATTTGAGAGGTTTGTGACAGATCAATAATCCCTTATACTTTTGGAGGTTATGCTTAAAAAATTTGTAATCAGCTTCGCCAAATCTTTCCTTTCTCATTGTGGTTGCTTTAACATCGTTATTTCGGTTTTCTCTGTGAGATTCATTTTCTTCATTTTTGAGATCGTGCACGCTCGTGCCGTATCTCATAAAACTTTGATCCACTTTGGGGCTATTGGGTATATGGGGTATCAGAGTTAACAAGTGATATCAGAGCAAGGCCGAATTGATCAAATTTATGAAAAGGTTGGAGAAACGTTAGGTAGCACAAAATCATGATCGATGTTGGTGATGTGGAATTAAGTAGAGAAATTTGACGGTGGAAAAAATTTCAGCGTGTGGCAATTTGTGTTGAAGGATGTCATTGTCAAGTAGAAGTTAATTTTTGCTTTTGAAGGGGACAAATTAGGAAAGACGTACATTGAAAATTGGAATGTGATGGAGCAGTAGGTTGTTAGTACAATCTATCTATGTCTCTTCGATGACATAAATTGCTCGGTGGTCAAGGAGGATCCATCGAAGAAATTATGGAATAACTTAAAAGAATTGTATATGACAAAACCATTAACACATCAGTAAGTGTTGAAGCAATAGCTGCACAAGTTGTGCATGGAGAAATGTACACGGTTTGTTGACTATCTCAATGTCTTCAATAAGCTTATTACGTAGCTGATTAGTGGATGAGAAAATTGAGGAGAAGGGCAAGAGTAAGGGCACATGTGTATGCTATCTATGTGACAAGAAAGGTTATGTGATAAAGGATTGTCCAAGTTTGAAGAAAATGAAGGGTAACTGCTCAATGGCGGTAGCAAAAGATTATTCCGATATAACTATCGTCAGTCAATTACATACTTTTCATGGATGGATATTAGATTCAGATTGTTACTTGTACATATGTTCAACATGGGAGATATTTGATGAAGGATATCTACGCCTGGTGCATGGAATTGTTCATTTAGAGGATTTCAAGGAGTATACAATTACTAAGATTGGAACAATTACATTAGAGATGTATGATGGAGCACATCGCACATAGGCAGGTGTGCGGTATGTTCTCGGCTTAAAGAATGATCTAATATCTATGAGGTCATTTGAACTCAAAGGTTGTGAGGTATCACTTCGAGGTAGAGTCATACGAGTTACATAAAAAGAGTAGATGACTATGAAAAATATTTGGAGCAATGGGGGATACCAATTCATGGTGTAGGGTCGAGGATGCGCCTAGAGGGGGGTGAATAGGCGTTTTACAAAATTTGATCGCTCACTAAACAATTCGCTCTAATCAACCCCTATGTCAAAACCTAATCAAATATATATATGCGGAAGCGATAGATAGGTTTTGACAATTAAAGCCTAAATCAACTAGGCTCACTAGTGCACTAACTAAATTATGTCTCTAAACTAGAATTGCTAAATTGATCAATCAATTAACACTAAGCAATTCTATTACAATCAAGCAATTGAACAATATACTAGAAATGTAAATACTTGAAAGTAAAAGAGACAAGAGGCAAACGATGTTTTTCCGTGGTGTTCGGAGACTTGCCGGTCTCCCCTAGTCCACGTTAAGGCAAGCCCAACCACTTGGACCGGCTCCCGCTCGAGCACCCGCCTCTTTCCACTAGTAGTGGTTTTTCACGCTTTAGCGTAGGCTCAACCCGAACCTTCACAAACTTTGCCGGGGCTTCTCACACCTTGAGAGCTCCCGCGCATGACGCTCTACGCCGTCTAGGAGTCGGCAACCTCCAAGAGTAACAAGTCGATCCTTCGCTTGAACTTCACCGAGCACAACACATGCGCTCCCGGTGATCACCTAGTGCAACATATGCACATAGGCTCCTCCTCAAATGCAACACATGCACAAGAGACTCTCAACCCACTCCTAATTGCAACACATGCAATTTGTCTCACTCTTAGCTCAAGAATCAAATATGAGTATGCAACACATGCACCACCTCATGCAAAATACTCAATCAACCAGCACATGCCCCCCATGACCTCCTTTTATAGCCTCACAAAGAAAACTAGCCGTTGGGGGGCAAAACGGGCATTAAAAGTGCTGAAACTAGCCGTTGCTACAGTACTTGCGGTACTACCGGCCCCTACGGGCGGTAGTACCGGCCTAGGAGTTCAAAAGACCCTTCTCTGGCAAAAATCTACCGCAAGGGCGGTACTACCGGCCCCTACGGGCGGTAGTACCGCTTTTGCGGTAGTACCGCAGCAACATTCACTAAAAAGCTCATAACTTTTTACTCCGAACTCCGATTTAGGTGATTTTGGATTCTATGCGAAGCTTATCACGAGAGCTACAATCTTCACCCATTTTCAAGATTTAATCAACCATAGATATTTTTAAATATCACCAAAACTAAACTCTAATGTAGTCATTCAAGTCTAAAATCTGATTTTCTCGAAATACTTCACATAGACTTGATCAAAAACATGACTACAAGCTAGCAAGGGTCAACAACCTTGAACCATGTGATGATCAACTCATGATCAAAATAATTTGCAAAACACATTTGCAAATACTATTCACATGCTTCAAAGAACTGTACGTAAATTCCAAATCCAACTAGCTTGAGCATCCTCGTTTTGCAACACATGCAAAACCTAGCTCCAATCAAAACCAAACAAACTCAAATGCATGAGCTCACTATTTGCAACACATGCAAAACTTAGCTCCAAGCAACCACTTTGATTTTGAAAGATTTGTTTTGTAAAGAGAAAACAAAACATGAAGCTTCAACAATTGCAACATATGCAAAAGTGAACTTCATGCAAAAGCCAATGCATACGCTTATCCCACTTGCAACACATGCAAATCAAAGCGTAAGCAAAACCAAATGCATATACTCTTCTTCTTTGCAACACATGCAAATCCGAGCATAATGCAACAACAACCAAGCATAAGCTTAACTCATTCACAACACATGCCGAATGGTTAGCTCTATGCAAACACCAAATTCAAATAAGATTTGAGCTTGAGTGAACACGGGATTGAGATCATCAACACATGATGAAGCTCAAGCTAGAGACAACCCTCTTAATAGTACGGCGATAAAACTTTAGACTCAAAGACTACAAAGTCCTTAGCCTATCGAATTATACCTTCGCCGCCGTACGTAAGCAATCTCCTTTGGGTTCTTTATGATCATCACTTTGATTCTTCTCTTTGTCTTCGGGATCTTCTCTTGACGCCCATCACCTCATGATGCCGTCTTTATCCCGTTCTCAATCATCTCATTCATCTTTGGACCTAACTCAATCACCACTCATAAAATAGTTAGTCCAAGATGCCCGGTTGTCTCAATTATCTCTTGCACTCCATTAACACATAATGGATGCCTTTAGATCAATTGAGCACAACCTAAATCAATTTGAATGATTTAAGTGTGTCTTAAGTACAATAGTGCAACTCATGCTTTATTATACTTAAGAGCTATTCACTTGTCCTTAATTAATCATGGAACACCATCAACACATGATGAAATGTTCTTTAATGATTAACAAGACAAATGAACTCAATTTAAATTATCATTTAAATCGATGTGAGTATATATTAACTACACAAGTTTTCATATACTCATGTTGATGAGAGGTGATGATCCATTATGTGTAAACTATATGGAAATGATCATTACTCTAAGTCATCGACTATAGAATACACCCCACATGTATATGTGCATAAGTATAATTGACTTGAAGATAATATGCACATATTCAATTTTATCATATTGGAGTATATCCTATATTACCATGAGTATACTATAGCTAGGCAATTTAAATATATACTCAAGGATTTAGTTTCTTTGTCTTGATCCTTATATGTGTCAATAAAGAATAGATCAATACAATGGAACTTTCAAGTTAAATTACAAACTCCCCCTAAGTATGTGCATCCATGTAATATATGGATTGGGAAACATGATGCACGTTTTGTGGTTAATATAATGGGGACATTCATACTTTAACTTGAATCCAAAGTATGCAATTAATACTAAAAAGAATATGCATACATACCTTGGGTTTTCCATTTTTCATCCAAATATGAGACTGCTAAATATATGCTCAATAAAACATGTTAGTCTTATAAAGATTAGATTTATCATTAAACACAGATTAAACATTAATTAACATCAATCACCAAAACCAAAGACGCTTGAACTTACACATGGGTAAACTTAAAGAGCGACCAATGGAAGGTCTTGAAAAATTCTAGTCAGGAGATGTAAACCGTGTATGTGTTGTTAATGGTAGGTACTCGGATCTCAGCTATAATTTTGTGCGATACCTGCCAAGACGGTTATAAAATCTAGTAGATATAGAGGCAAAGGTTGAATTTTTTGGAAGAAAGAAGATGTGGTGGGACCAACCACATGGTACCAACAAGCAGGTGGAGCTTGAAGGTGGTACAAACCTATGGCATGAAGGGCTATGAGAACAGAAAGTGTGGTTAATCAAACTATACAAAGAAAGGGCTCTCAGGTGGGTGGTTCGGTAGGCTAAGCCCGAACACTAACATACACATTGCGGTGATGTGCATGTGCCCCTATGGTGGGGGCACGCTCAAAAATGAAAAACAAAAAATACAGAGCTAACTTGGAGTGATATAAAGGAGGAGCATTGTGATTTCAACAGATAAGAGTCAAGGTGAAGATTATCAAGTATAGCGATTCATACCTAGTCTTTTATGATTTGGAAAGGTATATTAAATGAATCTTAATAAGATTAGGATTTCTACTTTATTTTGAAGTAGGATTTCTACTTCCCTTTGGAGGAGGATTAAGAGAGCTATATAAAACCATAGAGTGGTCATGGAGAACCTAAGCCACAAACCAACTCATCCAAAGTAAGAGGCGTACGAGAGGATTAGATATTATGTTATTCTTTAACACTAGATTTTTATATATGGCAAAAATCTAAGGGTCCTAAAAAGTTCAAGAGGGTTGTGAAAAAGCGACAATCCATTGTTCACTTTTGAGGCTATGCTTAGAGAATTTGTGTTCGGCTTCACCAAATATTCTCTTATTGTGGTTGCTTCAACGTCATTATTTTGATTCTCTCTATGAGATTGATCTTCTTCGTTCTTGAGATCATGCACTCTTATGTTGTATATCACAAAATTTTGATCTGATCTTGGGGCTGCTACGTATAAGAAGGGGTGTAAGAGTGTAACACCTTTTAAATTGTTTATACTTTTATGAGAAACTTATCAATTGCTAATTCTGAACTTTTCTTGGTTTTTTGAAGGGTGGATCTTTTCTCTCTAAAATTTTAGTGACCAATATGCTAAATTATTGGAGAGGGTTTTTACCTTACTTTGCCACCTCTACATGGTTGGCATTCATATCCTTAAACTGTTAAACACAGTGTTTTTGCCATGTGACTACTGGTTGCTTAAAGATGATTTGCTGTCTGAAGTTATTATGAGTGTTGTCATGCCATATTGCAGATTTATGCTTATATTGTTCTTTATGCATTGTGTTTTAGCACTGAATAGGACAGCAATTCATTATCAGCATTGAGGTAGGAAAGGTATTCAATACGCCTTTCATATATCTACTGCAGTTGTCTTGATTCTTGAAATGTCATGTCGTTGTGATTTTGGCTCATTTGCAAATTCTAGTGAGATACTTGTCAGTTTGACCTTCTAACTGTCTAATATGCCAATGTTTTTTTACTTCTTTCTGGACCCTCTTTTTGCCAATGTTTCTACATCTTGTTTGCAGAGCTTTCCATGATATTTGCTACCCTCAAGTACTTTTCTCCTTTTCTGTTGCAGTGTCAAGTCAAGCACATGTCCAAGGCACGAAATGCTTTAGGCCATGTTTGGATCGCCTAGAACTAACTGTTAGTTGGCTAAAAATTAGCTCTACCATTAGCCAGCTAAAAATTAGTCCATCTATTAGTCTTCCTGTTTGGATAGGCTAATTGTTAGCTCACTCTCACTAGCTAATGGGCTAATTATTAGCCCAGAGGTTGGCTAAAAATTAGCCCACCCTGTTTGGATGGACTAGGACTAATTTTTAGCCAGCTAACAATTAGCCCAAGGATCCAAACATGCCCTTAGTTGCCACTGGCTTGTTGGCCTTCGCCGGTGCTGGCTTAGCATTCCCGTTCTTTTTTGTGGAAGTGTGAATTCATCTTTCTAGAACCTTCAACCTACAGAGAAACTTAGGGTGAAGCACTGTGCATTAGCCTTTCTTTTTTTATCTTCACCCATTCTTTTTCATGAAGTCAAAGAACAGACCTCTTATTGATTCATCAGAGCCTCTGCCACCGCAGGCTACTTTCCGAGCACCGTATGTAATTACTGGATCCAGGGATTGAATTCTCACCGAATTTCGGCGAAATTTTGGTTTTCGGCCTCCCACGAATTTATATATGCCGGCCAAATTCAAAAAAAATTAAAAAATTTGAATTTGCTACAGTGTTGCTACAGTAATTTCGGAATTTTGGCGAAATTCGGCCAAATTTCGGGTTTGGAGTCCGGATTTTGAAATTTGACCACCGGATTTGAACGGAATGGGTCTAATAACCCTTAAGAAAGTCTTGTTCCATGAAAATTTGATGACAAACTAATTTTTTGAGATTTTTTAAAATTTGGGCAGAAACCTTGTCATATTTTTAAGAATTTTTCAAAGCTTGATAATGATGTGAAAAAATTATGGTACCATTCTTAGTAGTTTGGAATCATACAAAAAAATTTTCAAAATAATTTAACATCATTTGTTATCTTTAAAAAATAAAAAACCGAATGGACATAATTGGGACAGTAAACTTATTAGATTTTTAAAATATTTGTCCGGTGTGATCATGATCTGAAATTTTTATGACAAATTAATAATTTCATTAGTACCATTCTATAAAATTTTCAAAAAATTTTAACTTTCTTTGTTTGCTCAATAAAATCTATCAATGCAGTAAGCACTGAACTTATATGATTGCAATCTGCTCTGCACAGTTTTCAGATTTCGGATTTTGATTTATCAGACAATTCAAATATTTTCTAAACTTTTTGAAAATTTGTTTTTCAAGTTTATTTCAGGTAAGGATCCTTATGTAAAATTTTCAGCTCCATATATTGTTCCAGGAATTTACAATAATTCTGACAATGTACTGTGTACATATTTCTGTTTTCTGTTTTGGATTTATCAGGCAACTCAAATATTTTTATAACTTTTTAAAATTTTGTTTTTCAAATTTATCTGAGCTATGGATTCTTATGTAAAATTTTCAGCTCAAAATAATTCTCCAGGATTTTATAAAAATTCTGACATTCAAAGTACTAGTTTTCAACTCTCTCTGTCTTTGAATTTTTAAAAATTGATCACATTTGATCATCATCTGAAATTTTTACAGATATATCATAAATACGTTAAAAATCTCCATAAAAAATTTTAAAAATTTCTAACGTCGTTTGTACTATTTTTCATCCGGTTCAAACTTGCCGATCAACGTTTCATCTACATAGTATCAGTGTTTGAATTTTTTAAAATTGCACAGATATGATAATCAGCTGAAATTTTTATGAGAACATCTCTAAGATGTCAGAAACCTACCAAAACAATTTCAAAATTTTTTGACATCGTTTGAACCATTTTTCAGTCAGTTCAATTTGGGCAAAATTCGGTCAAATTTCGGGGTGTTTTCGGCGAATTTCGGTGGAAACAAACCGGATTTGAATTTTAAATTTTGAATTTTGAATCTCCTCCGGCCGAAATTTCTGAATTTCGGCCGAAATTTTGGATTTCGGAGGTTAGTGAGATTTCTCAGTAAACGAAAACTTAATCCTTGACTGGATCACGCGACATAGGGCCTGATCCTACCAACTACCCCAAGAAGTGATATTTCCTTACTTTTGAGGCACCATTCATCTTCCTTTTTTTTTTGACAGAAATCAGTGAAACCTGTAACGTTTGATGTTGCACGGAGATGATCAGGGTTAACAAAATCGGTATGGAAAAAATCGCTCAAAATTCGAAAATCAGAAATATCGAGCCGAAAATCGGTTAAAAATAAAAAATCGACCATTTGCACAGAAAATCGGCCGATTTATTTGAAAAATTGTCAGACTGGTTGAACTTTTTTGGCGATCGATTTTATGAGCGATTTTCGTTTTTCACCAATTTGGATAATTTTTTTCAAAATTTTAAATTAGACAGGTTTACTGAGCGGTTTTAAAAGCCAAGCTGCACCGATACGGCCGAAAATCGCCTAAAAACATTTTGCAAACCCTGACAGAGATTATCATTACGACTTGTCTTCTGATCTTGTCTGTAGATCGTGATTGATGGTTCAGCTTCTGGACTTTTGAATGGCCATGTGCCCTAGCAATGCAATTACAGTAGTGAACTAGTTTCATTTTCGGCTATTATGTGGAGGATGCTTCTATGGACCTTCAAGATGTGTGAACTTGGACCATCTTTTGCACTGTTCTGTTTTTGTGCATGTACGTTTGGAGGATTAATTAGTTGCATTTTGCGGTGAATTAAGCAGAATATCCAGCCTGTTGTAAAACGTCGAAGAATGCTAACGAACAATCACAAATAGTAGATGCAATCACGAGAGCAAGAACAATAGACACATAATATAGGGGTGGAATTTTCTCTCGCTTTATTGATTCAATCGTTTACAATGAGGGGGCACCCGATATATATAGTGGTGAGAGAGAGAGAGTTCGGATTCGACCACATTAGGAAGAGATAGAGTCCTAACCATATTTGGTTTAGGTTTTCTTATCTCACAACACTCCCCCTTGGTTGAATACCGCGTAATGCATATGTCTCGTTAAAAACTCTACTAAAAAAACCTAATGGGAAAAAGGAGATGGAGAAAAAAGCACATCGCACTCGCATGCTATGTTGCACTAGTTGCCTCATTAAAAACCTTTATGTGAGAAAACTTCAGAAAAACTCACAAAGGGAAAAAAATACAACTTATAACCTTTAGGGTTTTATTACGATGTTCAGGAACGCAATAGGGTTATGGTTCAAGGGTTTCCTCCCCCTGAGCTATGCATCTCTCTAAGTCTTTTCATTCCAATGCCTTTAACATATCTTTGAAATATGGATTTAGGCAAGGACTTGGTGAATAAATCTGCAAGATTTTCACATGACTTAGTTTGCAGGATCTTTATCTCACCACTCTTCTGGAGTTCGTGAGGATAGAATAACTTAGGAGCAATATGCTTCGTGATATTGCTTTTTACATAACCCAATTGCATTTGTGTAACACAAGCAAAATTATCTTCATAGATAATTGTGGGGGTATCGACGGTATTAAGGCCACATGACTTCTGGATATGACTAATCACACGTCGCAGCCAAACACATTCACGTGAGGCTTCATACAGGGCTATAATCTCTGAGTGGTTGGTAGAAGTTGCTACCAGGGTCTGTTTATAAGATTGCCAGGAAAACGGCTGTACCACCGCAGAGAAACACAAAAACCAGTCTGAGATTTGGCACTGTGGGGATCAGACAGATAGCCAGCATCCGTATATCCCACCATGGTCAAGTCTTGGTTCTTCAGGAAAAACAACCCAAGATCTTGAGTACCTTGGAGATATCTGAGTACAGCCTTTACACCAGCCCAATGTCTTCTGGTTGGAGCTAAACTATGTCTTGCTAACAAATTCACTGCGAATGTAATATCAGGCCTTGTGCAGTTCGCAAGGTACATGAGTGCTCCAATAGCACTTAAATATGGGACTTCGGGTTCTAAGACTTCCTCATTTTTCATCCTCGATCTGAATGGGTCTTTATCCACTTCGAGGGATCTGACAACTTTGGGGTTTTCAAGGGATGTGATTTATTTATATTAAACCTCTCCAATACCTTCCGGGTATAGGAAGACTGGTGAATAAGAATTTCTTCTGGTAAATGCTCTAGCTGCAGTCCTAAGCAAAATTTGGTTTTACCCAAATCTTTCATCTCAAACTCCGTCATAAGGTAAGCACTTGCTTCCTTTATCTCCTCTATTGTTCCGATGATGTTCAAATCATCGACATACACTGAGATGATACTGAATCCATTCTGGGATTTCTTTATGAACACACAAGGACAATCATCATTATTAGAGTATCCCTTCTTCAAGAGGAACTCACTAAGTCGGTTATACCACATTCTTCCTGACTGTTTTAACCTGTATAGCGATCTCTGCAATTTGACGCTATACATGTTGCGATTATTAGGATTCGGGACTTTTATTCCTTCAGGGACTTTCATATAAATGTCCGAATCCAGTGACCCATATAAATATACGGTCACCACATCCATCAACTGCATTTCTAAATTTAAGCCAGCTGCCATTGATATTAGATATCGGAACGTTATTTCACTCAACACAGGAGAATAGGTTTCATTGTAATCGATGTCGGGTCTTTGCGTGAACCCTTGTGCTACAAGCCTCGCTTTTTGTATCTCACGACCAGGGTATTTTCATTTCTCTTCTGGATGAAAAACCCATTTGATCCTGCAGGGAATCACTTTAGGAAATATTCAGTCAATAGGACCAGAAACTTTCCTCTTATTAAGCGAGCGCTGCCTCAATTGCTTCTTTTGTTTGACCCTATCTGAGCGCTTCTGGCACTCTGCCATGGGCTTTGGATCTGGATCCAGTTTTTTTAGCAATTTTAGAGGCAAATATATGTCAACAATTGTAGTCTTTTTTTTTTCTCCTGTATCACTTTGGGGATATATCTATATTAATTTCTTCCAGCTCCTCGTGATTTCCCACAACGAAGGAGTCTAGGTGTTCTGACTTCCAAGCGTGGAATTGTGCGCGCAAATATACGCTGGGTTTATCATCTTCAAGATGAATCACTTCAGGGATGTTACCATCTCCGGGATGGCTCACTTCAGGGATTTTCTCAACATCAGGTTGAGCTTCTTCTACTGTCACAGGTAGTGTTCTTATTTGTTCGGTTCTCTACTTCTGTGGACGTCTCCGCGGAATTGAGTCCCGTGCACCTGGAGGCCTCCCCCTCTTTTTATCATAAGGGTCAAGAGTGGGTTCAATATTCTTCTAGGGCATTTCTACTCTTTCAGGTGCATATACTACATGTATATGAGATCTTTCACTTCCTTATGACCAGTGAAGGCATTTGGCAGATTATTAGCTTATTTATTCCAGATTCATTATCTTTTGAACTTCAAGTTCGATCTTTCCAGTGTGTGGATCTAAGGATTCGACATTCTCTAATGTGGTACTTATCTCTCCCTAATGCCGAAAAATGTTCTTAGTATGATCAGCGTACCGAGTCAACCTTTGATTTGCATAAGAGTAACTTTAGAGGAAACTTTGAAAACATCGGTAATTTAGCAATTGTTTGGCTTGACCATTTGTATTTGCCCTAGCCCTCGTCTCCTACTCGCCTGTCACCGTGTTGATCTGGTGCGGCGGCTCATCCCCAACCAACTGTGATCAGCCGCGCTACCCCCACCCACCCACAACTAGCCCTCTTCTATACTGCTCTCCTTTTTGCCTCGACCCTCATTTCCACTTATCCAGAGTATATCTAGAATAGTATTATGGTAATATTTTTTAAAATAAATTTACAAAAATAATATAGTAAATTAAAATTTTACAAAAATATACATCTATCGTTATTTCAAATGATGACAAAATCCTCAGCCTTATCAACCAAATGAATCACAATAAAATAATCCGTCGGTCAATGCAAATCGCAACTAAACAGATATCTATCGCCATTTGAAAGAACGACAGAGGTTTTGTATACTTTTATAAAATTTTGATTCGGTATATTATGTTTCTAAAATTATTTAAAAACATTATTTTAAAAAATAATTCGACTTTTTTATATGAGGGTGGAGAGCCATCGTGTCAATTTCCCTCTACATCTTTAGTAATCAGGTAATCATGGGAAAATTATTATGTAATTCATATTGACTTTCTTAGTCTAGTATTTGGTTTATGAGTCATATGTCAATCGGCCTCCATGAGCTACTTAGTCTAATATTTAGTTTCTCCCTATGCATGTGCGGGCTTCTCTGATTGATTGCCACCAACGCAGAAGGAAGTTTCAATTTTGCAAATGATAATTACCGGGGTTGGCACGATTAGAGGGACATGTGCTTTTACGGGCTTATACTTTCATTCTCGTTTGAGTTGATAAGGATATAAAACTACTTATCTAACCATCCACCTAATTTTTAAGTTAATTGATGGCCAACAGGTTAAGTATCTTTAATTGTGAATCATCATATTGCAATTAATAAATGGCTCACGTACCTTCCAAGCAACGGAGAAAATATCTTTGTTTTTATATTTTTTTGTGATGCATGAAAGCCCCTTAATTGTATACACAAAATGAACATAACAACATAACAAGTTTATTGGATCCAGACATTCATGATTTTTTTGCATTTTTAGCTAGGATTCCTTCACGAACTCTATATATTGATGTATATGTTAGTGTATACTAGGCTAATAAAGTATGATGCAAATGCGTTGGGCAGAAATAGGGGATATATGCTGCGGATATCTAGCCTTCTGAATATCTAGATCCGTATTCACAGATAATGAGTTATCAAATCCGTATTCGTTTCTGGCCAAAAAATATTCATTTTTAATTAAATAATGCCCAACGAATAGTCCAAGTAGATTGGAAACTATCCGATCTATTTTTATCCCTATTTGCAACAGCATATGCTGTTGAACGTGGGGTTTCTTCTTTTCTGACAGGCGGCTAATGCACTGCCAGAATCCCAAATCTTTTCTGACGGCAGAAACTGTCATTAATATATTTATCCCTAAACTGCAACATGCACCGTTCCGCATGCTAAACGGTGTTGAATCGCACGAATATTATCACAAGTACCAGGAGTTTTGTGCAAAAAATTCGAGGAAAAGGAAAGCTCAAGACCAGGCAAAGAAGAGACTTGGGGTTGTTTGTTTTGATTCCCATGGTTACTGTGTTACCAAATTTTGGTAGCATTGATCATATTTGAAAGTATTTGGTGAATTGTAGGTTTAATATCACCCCCACAGTTACTGTTGTCTTAGATGATTTGCTATGCAATGTTCAGAATATATTTTCACCAATTCACCACACAAGTATTCCTTTACGACCTTTTTGTTGGTAAACTCAGTCTTAGTCATTGACCTCCCCAAGGTTAGCTGAATCTGTGCGAGCAACTTGCTTCCCTTCTCCCAGTGAGTGTAATAAACCTGCAAGGACCTATACGTAATTCGGAGAAACGGACAGACTTTTGCGCAAAATCGAAGGCTTGACACGTGGACCACCTCCCCTTGCCGGAACTCTGCAGGCTTTAATAGGGGGACTAGACACGTGGGCGCGGCGCACGCCGCGCCACGATACGATAGCCAATATAAGACAAGCAGCGAAAATTCTGTAAGCTCTGGAAGTTCAACAGAGAAAAAATAGACCAATACATAATCTATGATATCATATCGCGAAAACATTCCTAGCGATATCATATCCAAGAAGCTTACTCCTTTGTAACCATTGGGCTGAATTAAAACATACAAATATATTTGTAATACTCATCATATTATGTGCATAAACACAGGCAAAACTATAAAAACAGCAACAGGGAGCGCTAAATCCACATCCAAATCCAATCTGGTCAAGCTAAATAGTATGCGATAGCGCACAGGACATAAGCCATGTTCCATAGCAGGTATAATCAGTAGGCACAGCTGTGAACGCTTGCTTCTTTTGTTTTCTTTGGCTCATCAGTTGCTGAGACATTTATGTTTAATGGATAGATCACCGCATCCAATTCTTGTAGGGCCTGAGCTCTGCAGCTGCGCCAATCTTTTTCTGACGCAGAATTTTCCGATGGAGAGACAAAAATTCGGTATTTAACAAGACGTCTTTTGACACATTCTTCTGCTAATGCCATATAATCTGATAAGCGACTTTCTGGGACTTCTTATGTTTCTGGCAGCATGAAGAAGTCAATTAGATGTAGACTCAATCAATAGCTTTATGTAATATATGATAGAAGAAAAGAAAGATACATGGGAAAGCATGCTGTAAAACAATAGTAGATATTTTGCAGAGCGCCTTTGATAGCAACAATGTATAGAAGGAAAAACTGACATTTTGACATACAGCATGCGGAAAAGCACATCTGAAAACCATTGGAAGAACGATAGGTACTGTTCAGGAGCTTGTTTGATAGTACGAAATTATGTATAGTTATGCAGTTTCCTTTTGCCGCAAATAATTTTGTCAGACATCTTATTTTTTGGTTGGGCGAAATGAGATTCTAGATCCATAGTGTGATTTTGTATATCGATTTGGCATGCCTAAAAGGAATGATCTAATTCTGGATGATCTCAGGAGCACAATCATCATATCTATTTTTAACATGTGGAAAGCAAACATGTAGGCATCTGCAAATTTCTTAGATGCAATAACAGAATGCACCGATGCAGAACGGTAAGGCAAAGTAAATATCAAACAGGTTGCTAAGTTCTCCATAAAACTGTCTATATCATTTTATAAAATTGGTGCAGTTCATCTTACACGCATTATCTGCTATGTACAGCAAGCGTAGCTATTTGGAACAGGTGAACACCAAAAGATCTCTTTGTACAGGAGCAACTCTAACAACACCATCCATTCCGTCAGTATTAGACATTAACTTAAAAGAATACTAAATTCTGAGTGCATATATACCTGATAGATAACTCGGTGTAGCCATATTTGTGTATATGTTTTGTAGTGCCAAGAACCCAACTATTTTTAGCAAACGATAGTTTGAGTTTTTGACATATTGGCAACATAATATATGAACAGACGGTATCATCTGTGGAACCAACAATTTTGTTGTCCACACCATCGACCAGATTGGCCGCCTCTTGAAAATAATATTAGCACCGGCAAAATGCAGATACTAAAAGAATTAAGACTCCGAATATAGAAAACAGCTAAGATGTAATATGTTTGCTCTGAGGAAGGAAAACAAAGGTAGAATATATTATTATGCATGAACTGGGACGGCTTCTTTGTTGGATTTGGCGTGTTGAACAAGAACATTTTTCTGTCTTTTTTTTATGAGGGCCAACACTGCCGACAGCAGACAGGGATAGCATAACTGAAACACATATTATATGGTAGTGTTTTCACAGCTGTATAAATATGTAAATGTATCCCTAAAGTGGCTCTACATCCTGTGTAAGACGTGCTGCGGAACAGCAGGGCAGAGGGTGATCAGAGAGCAACTCTATTAATAGAAGATTATAGCGTATCAAAAAGAACAGGTAAACAAAAAATAAATGCATACCATAGTGTTTTTCTTGGTAAGCATAAGACACCGCATATCTGAATCCAAGAGCGAAATTAGTCTGTTGTATTGGTAAAGAGTAGTTCCATCAATAGAAGATCATAACACATCAAAGAGAACAGGCAAACATAAAATAGCTGCGCACCGTAGTGCTTTTCTTTGTAAGCACAAAGCTTCATATATTTGAATCCAAGAACGAAATATGTTTGCTGTATCGGTAAACATGGCGAACACTTTTTTTTTGTCCTTGAAGCAGATGTATTTCTGGACCGAGAATAAGAAGCTGGCTGCAATACTGTGAACAAATAGGAAACGACTTAGCTAAATACCAAAACCAAGAAAAGCAGGTAAAACACAAAAGGGGCAAGAAGTGCAGTACCGTTATTTAATAAAGAGCAAGATATGTTTTATATCATTGATAGGCAAGAGATCATATAAGCACTGGCGCGACGGAAAAGCAGCTAAACCGAAGGGGACAAATGCGCCAATACGGAAAACTGAAGGGGCCTATCTCAAATTGCGTGACGTGGCGCATCTCCTGGCCGAGAACCGTGCAGACTTTAATGTAGGGATGATTACCACCACGCACGAGTTACAACAATAAGAAAACATCAGCCTCACTAAAAACAAAACCCAGAAAACATCAGCAGATGAAGGGGGAAACGATCATAGCAACTGGCAACACTAACGCATTCTACCAGAGGCGATGGCGGGTTTCAGAAACCGTGAATCGCTTCGCCGACTAACCAATCAAGACGCCTCTCGTGATTGAAATCAATCGGGAAACGATGCGCCAAGATAGGTCGAGGGAGACTGGCTAAAAATAGGGGCGTGATTGAAGGAATACATATATAGGATGGTTCTTGGTGAGATAGATAATAATAAGATCTTTTAAAGCAAAAAAAGTTATTTGTCAAAAAAACAAGAAGCACAACAATAATATAACATTCTCAGCACATCATGACACCTGACCACTTGTTGAAATTCTGTCAATGGCAGGCATGTGAACCATAGGTGCCTTAAACCTTTATAATAACATCTACAAGTACACTAAACATTACTACCTTTTCTACTATTCTCTCTCTTCTTAGCTGCATTGGAACAAATATGGTTCAAAATACTGCTAAATAAACACCTAGCAGAGTCGTAAATAAACAAATGGAAAGTGAGAACATACAGCCTAAAGTAAAGCGGGCATTCATATACGTAAGCACACATAGATAAAAAAAAAAGATAAACAGGACGTCGCCGTTGATGCCCCAGTCCCATTTTATTTGAAAATGAGTTCCAGTTTCATAAGCACAACATAGAAGCCGAAAACAAAATTCTACAACTGCTAGAAACATGATGCTGAAGTTCAAAGCAAGCAGCCCACCTAAAGCGGTAATATTCCAAAGCTAGATAGTAGTAATTGCATAACAGGATTGCAACAGGACACATGAATCGTCAAAAGGAGCAGACTTCTAGTATAATACAATGACATGGCAATTTTGAGCCTTAAAGGAAAGGCCAAATGGCCACCCATCATCTAGCTAACGCAACAGTCCTTTTTAAAACCTGTGATGACTTGCCCAGCAAGAGAATGCATTCAATATGGCAACATAGACGCTCAGTACCAAGTTGAAGCTGATTATTCGATCACACTATGCAAGCCAGGACACGAGACAAACTAATCGCCTGTGTAGTATATGGAACGCGGCGCTTAGGAGTCACAAATCTAGTTCTAACCAATGCGAATCTCCACACCAAAAGTCTAATTAACACCTGATCCCCTTGCAAACGGCATGGATGGATGCGTTAAGCTACAAGAGTTCCACTGCAGGAACGGATTTCGTTACCCTCTCGGCGATGCTGTGGGGGTCAGTCGCCTGCCCTCGACGCACCCGCACCTTCGGCCTCGACGCCGGCTGCTGCAGCCCAGCGGCTGCCCCTCCCAGCTTCTACTGATGCGCGTGGAACACCTGAAACCCACCGCAAGCACGACAATTAGCACCAGCCCTAAGAATTCCCAACTAAGACATACACGATTTGTTAGCCTCCGCTTCAGCAGGGTACCTGGGGAGGCAAGCTGGCGTGGAGGTGCGATGGCTGCACACCACCACCAAACACCGGCGGTAAGAGGCCAGGGAGCTGCACAGCCCCAACGCAAAAGCCAAAAAGAAGCGGAAAGTTGAGAGGGCGCTCACCGCCTTGCCGCCCTCGGGGTCGTCGCCGAGGCGCTTCCCGCTCCCGGACTCCTCGGACATGGCCGCAGCTCTGCGGCGTGGAGGTCTTCGGAAGGCTATGGCACAGAAGACTCCAGACGACGGCGGCGTGGAGGGCTTTGGATGTGCAGAACGAGGCGCAGAGAGACCTCAAGAGGGAGCTCGCGAGGGGCACGCGGCGCGCGAAGGAAGGACCCCGGTGAGCGGAGCGTGGGGCGTGCGCGAAGCAAAGCATGAACGGCCGGATCCGCATCGACGCGAAGAACGGACGGCTCTGGGAAGCTGCGTGACGTGGCTAGCCTCTCCAACCGGGAACCTTGCAGACTTTAATATAGGGATGATGATTCCTTACTGGAATTCTTTTCTTGCCAACTTACAATACCAGCTACAGAGGATGATATTTCTCGGTGCTGTCATTAAACAAATAAGTCATGGGTAGAAGGGATATCTATGGTGAGCGACGCTCATTATAAAACTGAGCGAATTTTCAATTGATAATATGGCAGTATGGAACATATATCAGATGATCCGTAAAATTTCTCTATTACCATGAAAAATCTATCACTTATACCGCTGTAGAAGGATTCTGATGCCATTTTAAGCTATTTTGTGATGTATGCTGTTCAAAATTGTGCAGGAATTAGTTTTTTTTTAGATAAAGGGAAGAAAATCCCAGTCTCTGCAGAATGTATACGACCAAATTACAAATTACAAAGTGTTCAGCAAGCAAGCTTATCTCGAAATAAGGGAAAACCGATAACTAAACAAATATCAAAGACAAAGTCTATTATTATGTCTCCATCCATTCTTGGCAAAAATTTGTAACGCGACGACTTCCAGAATGCTACTCGCCAACCGGACAGGTGTCCTTGAGTTCTCATGCTACAACTGTGCCCAAAATCGCAACCAATATGTCCCTCTGAAGATAGCCTACAGACAAGAAGTATATTGTTTATTTTTAAAGAGTAAATCATTGCGTGTGCACCAAATAGCCCACAAGAGAGCTGCAACCCCCGCAAAAATTATTCTTTTCTTTATCTTTTCAAAGCCTGATAACCAATGTCCAAACATGTGCGAAATAGATCTTGGTGCAGTTAACACAGTAGCAATTTGAATAATTCGCCAAATATCTTTGGTATGCTGGCAATCAATGAATAAGTGTTTGATTGTTTCATTGCTGTTGCAAAAACAACACTTATAACTCCCTGTCCAAATTCTTTTAGCTAGGTTATTTTTGGTTAAGATCACACCTTGCTGAACATACCAAAGGAAAATCCAAATGAACTTACTATTGAACGGAATACCATGATTCATTAAATAAGTATACATAGACCTTATTGAAAATTGACCATGGCAGTGTAAATCCCAGGTAAATGTGTCCCTGCCAGCTATGAGCTGAGTACTAGCAACTTTTGCTACTAGGTAATGCCACGATGACAATTTATCCCCCACAAGAGCACGCCGAAAAGTAATTTTTGGTGGCATTTGCGTCATAACACTTGCCACCGTGCTATGAGGACAATTGACAATGTTAAATAAACCGGGAAATTGCTCTTTGAGTGGTTTAGAGCCCATCCACTTATCTTCCCAAAACCTAGTTTGTGAACCATCCTGTATATGAAATGTTCCACAACTTAGGAAAATGTCCCTAACCTTGAGGATCCCTTTCTAGAAATGTGAATATCTAGGTTTGAGTTGTACCTAGGATAAACATTTTGAATTCAGGTATTTATTCCTGAGCAAAGACTGCCAGGTCCCCTCCTCATTTAGTAGCTTAAATAACCACTTACATAAGAGACATTTATTCTTGATTTCAAGATTAGCTATTCCTAAACCTCCTTGATCTTTGGGACGACACAGAATATTCCATTTGGCAAGGAGAAATTTTCGCTTATCAGAATTCCCCTGCCAAAAGAACCTTGATCGATAAGAATCCAGTCTTTTGCGGACACCCTTTGGGATTTCAAAAAAAGACATCATGAACATAGGAAGGCTACTCAAAACAGAATTTAAAAGAATGAGCCTGCCCCCGTAAGAGAGATATTTGGACTTCCATGTACTTAGTTTACGTTTGAATCTATCCTCAATAACACTCCAATCTGCATTGCAGAGCTTATGAAAGTGCATCGGGATACCTAAGTACCTAAACGGGAAAGATCCTAACCCGCAGCCAAACAAATTAGTATACATTTGTTCATAATGTTTGGCTTCCCCAAAGCAAAAAATCTCACTTTTATGAAAATTAATCTTGAGATCTGATAATTGTTCAAACACACTGAGCAATAACTTCATGTTTTTAGCTTGCTCAATATCGTGATCCATAAATAAGATCGTATCATCTGCATACTGCAGAATGGATAAACCATCCTCTATTAGATGGGGAATTACCCCCCTAACCTGACCATCTTCTTTTGATCTCTTAATCAATATAGAAAGCATATCTGCCACAAGATTAAAAAGAATGGGTGACATGGGATCACCTTGCCTGAGTCCTTTTTTGTTTGAAAATAGTGTCCAATGTCATCATTAACTTTGATGCCCACACTACCTCCAGTAACAAACTTTTCGACCCATGAACACTATTGTTGGCAAAATCCCTTCATACGAAGGGTTTGCTGAAGAAAAGACCATTTGACCTTATCATAGGCCTTCTCAAAGTCAATCTTTAGAATCACCCCATTGAGCTTCTTAGAGTGCAGTTCATGAATGGTCTCGTGTAATATCACAGCACCCTCCATAATATTCCGACCCGGCATAAAAGCTGCTTTTGGTTGTCGCACCACTTTCAGCCACTCCCATAAGTCTATTTGTAGCCACCTTAGTGAATATTTTAAAGCTCACATTTAACAAACATATTGGTCTGTATTGTTGAATCTTTGTTGCCTCAATAACTTTAGGCAATAAAGTAATTATTCCGAAATTGAGACTATACAGAGGTAAGCGGTCGTAATAAAAATCCGTGAACAAAGCCATAAGATCCCCCTTTATTATGTCCCAAAACACCTGATAAAATTCTACTGGGAAGCCATCAGGACCAGGCGATTTATTATGTTCCATATAGAATACCGCCTCTTTAACCTCATTTTCGGTAAATGGTGCAACAAGGAAGTCATTTTCTTCCTGTGTTACTTGAGGTAAATCTTGATTCTGATTCTCCACTAAACTGAAGTTATTTTCCTCTGGTGGTCCAAATAACTTTTTATAATAGTTCGTGATATACGCTTTTAATTCAGCATCACCCACTATTATTCCATCTTCTTGATCTAACCTGAATATATGTTGTTTTCTATGTTTACCATTAGCAACTAAATGGAAATAATGAGTATTATCATCTCCTTCTAAGAGGTGTTTGGTTTTTTCTCTCTCATACCATTTGATTTCTTCTTCCCTTAACAGGTGAACTAGTTGCTCATTTAGGTAATGCTTCAGATTTAATTCTTGCTCTGATAGGCTCGTACACTCTGCCTTTTTATCTAAGTCATCAATTATGGAAATCAACTTCTTCTTCTCCTTTCTGTTATGGCCAGCTGTATTTTTAGCCCAACCTCTCAAAAATTGACGAAGACATCTAATCTTATTCTGCCATCGTTCGATTGCATTAGTCCCTCTCGACTCTGATTGCCACTTATCAGCAACCAATTCATAAAAACCTTCTCTAATCAGCCAGGCCCGCTCGAACTTGAATAGAGGCGCCTTTCTATTATGAGTAGACGCCCCAGTATTCAATAACAATGGTGTATGGTCAGAGGTACTTTTATCTCTAGCATGTACCCTCGTGAGTGGGAATTTTTGCTCCCATTCAGTAGATACCAAAACCCTGTCTAATTTTTCATAAGTTGGGTTATCCCCACTACTCGCCCAAGTGTAATGTCGACCAGACATATTTAACTCTTTGAGACTTAGAGATTGAATAACCATATTAAAAAGATCTGGCCATTTTGTTTCAAAATTGCCCTTATTTTTATCATCAGGGCGACGCATAATATTGAAATCCCCACTAATAATATACGGCAGAGTTTCTTTGCTACAAACATGCGCCATCTCTGTTAAAAACGTCGCTTTATGTTCTTGTTGTGCCGGACCGTATACTGCAATTAAGGCCCATTTGAAGCCATCATCCTTATTACGAAGAGTGAACTTCACATAAAAATTCCCTTCGTCGATGGCCCCAATATCATACACCATAAGATCAACCCCGAGAAGAATACCCCCAGACCGACCATGCGGTGCCATGCAGTGCCATATAAAATCTCTGCCACCACATAATTTTCTAAGAATCCTATCTGGGAACTGATCCCGACCGGTTTCCATAAGAGCAATAAAATCTATTTGCTCCTCTTTAACCATGTCCTCCAAATACCCATGCTTAGCCAAGTCTCCAAGACCTCTGCTATTCCAGAAAATCCCTTTCATTTGAGACTTAGTTTTCAAGGTGTCTTAGGTTTTTTAGAATCCCCCATATTAATCTTTCTAAGATTGATTTTTTTCCTACGGGGCACAGCAGTTAGATCACAACAAATATGATCAATTCCTTCCTCATTCTCATTCTCCTTAAATTCTCCACGAATGTGACCAAGATTTGTATCCAAAACTTCTTCCTCCTCCTCATCCAGGTTAATCTTAGGTGAGGAGTGCTTACTTTGTGTTATAGAGCTTTTGGCCGACACCCTAAGCCTATCAATTTCTATGTTTTTAATAGAGGTAACAGAGGAAAAAATAGTTGAATTATCTCTACCCATAGAAACACCTAAGTTGGCAATTCGAGACATAATCGTAGAATCTGAAAACGTGGTAAAGGATAAACAATTACCTGGCTCCAACGAATTCTTTTTGGCCACCAGCTTCTGAGCTTTCTCCATAATATGAGAGTCCCCCATTGCTGCAATCCGTTCACTTGCTCTATTCTCCCACATCTTCGGACCAGGCCTTGAATGTAAGTTGATTTCCTCCCACCCAATGATCTTATCCAATAATTTAAGAGCATTCTCCATAGCCATATTGGACATATTAGCACGAATACCATTCCTCTTACATAAAGCTTGCAACGTTTGACGTGATAATCCTTGAAGATTCGGGCCAATACATTCTTGTTCCTCATGAACAAGCAGAGAATGATCACCATCCGGAAACACTTGCACGTTACAAACAGGAGAGAGCTGCACAGGTTCACCATTCACTTCTTCCACTGAGTAGCCAACGACATTCACAGTCCTAGCCAATTCGGCATCATGCAGAACCTGCACCAGATCATCACAGAACTTGCCCTGCACATTGTCAGCATGAACAAACCCTGATGTTGCCGACACTAAACCAGCAGCAATATCTTGACCCTTGACCTGCGTAAACTTGAGCTTAGCTTCCACCCTCTGATCAACGCCCAGCGAAATTTCATTACCATCCGGCAAAGTAATAACAGCCTGCCCATCCTCCTCCTTTGATTGATCCGACTGCACATAACACTGGGAATTGTTAGCAAGCAAGCTCACGTTACCAGTGTCCACTTGATCCTTTGGCAGAGTCTTGACCCCACCTTCCTGCCCAACCGCCAGAACCTTCTGACAAACAACATCTTCTCCGACCGAGCAGAACAAAGAGGAGCTCTATTATCTTGGCGAGTTGCTGCTGAAAAATTGTATTAAAATTTTTCGAGGTTACTGACTTGATCTATGTTATATTTGTCGTAAAATTTTACTTTATAGAGTGCTATAGATGTTGATAATTGCTGATTGTACGGTGTGAACAGTTTATGTCGGTTGTGCTCAAATTAAGATCTAGCTAAATTATTTAATAAATTATAATTCATATCGTAGTGAATGTTTAAGTAATAAAAATTGCTACATGGACAATTATGCATAATTTTAATTAATTTAATTAATGAAAATTTGTTATTTGGATTTTAATAGTAAAAATTGCTAGATGAATTATAAATAGTGAGAATTGCTAGTTGAGTATTTAAATAATGAAAAATGGTAGATGGATTTTGCAATAATGAAAGTTGGAACATAAATAATTATTTAGAAATATATCCTTATATTCAATTATATGCTTGTTTGTTGTAGATTAATTTAATTTAATAGCTAGCGCTACATAACAAAATGAAATGAAGAAATCTTCTAAATAATTAAAAAATGCTATATGGATATTTAAATAGTGAAAAAGGTTTGATGTATTTCAATATATAGGCAAAATTGCTAGATGTATTTGTAAAACTAATCATTTACAATTATATTGTTATTTGCAGAAATTCATATCCATTTTAGTGATGTAGTAGATGTTTAAGTAATAAAATTGCTAGATGGACAATTATGCATAATTGTAGTTAATTTAATTAATGAAAATTTGGTTATATGGATTTTTAATAGTAAAGATTGCTAGATGAATTATAAATAGTGAGAATTGCTAGTTGAATATTTAAATAATGGGAAATGGTGGATGGATTTTGCAATAATGAAAGTTGGAACATAAATAATTATTTAGAAATATATCCTTATATTCAATTATATGCTTGTTTGTTGTAGATTAATTTAATTTAATAGCTAGCGCTACATAACAAATTACAATTATATTGTTATTTGCAATTATGTGCTTATAATGTGTTTATCGTTTTAATTAATTAGCAATGCATGACTCTGTAAAGAATAAATTATTTTGATATCGTTTGTTCATATATTTGAAATGTAGTTTGATATAATTAATCGTAGATGGACCGAAGGTGGATGTATGACACGGACCGTCATGTCCGAGTTCTTTAATGGTGTGACTTGTTTTCGAATGCGGTGCGGCACACAAGTCGAGAAACTGGCGGACTATATGTGTTGTCCATGCGTTGATTGCAAAAATGAGAAGATGTTTTGTAACGAGAGTCGACACGTGCACACTTGCTTCAAGGGGTTTCAAGGCTGGCTATACCTGTTGGATCGAGCACGGTGAAGATGATATTGTACATGAAGGGCAACACATTGATGAAGATGATATTGTACATGAAGGGCAACACATTGATGAAGATGACGGAGACAACGATATGACGGCGGTGGAAGATGCGTTCGTTGATATCCATGAAGATGATCTAGATCAAATGCTGCGTGATGGGGAGGGGGACTTCACGAGTGAAAGGGAGTTTCAAAAGTTCCAGCGTATGGTAGAGGACTCTACAACGACATTGTACCCGGGCTGCAAGGAGGAGCACAGAAAGCTGCATACCGCGCTTTCACTACTGCAGTTGAAGGCAAGCAATGGTTGGTCCGATAAGATCTTTACTGAGCTGTTATGTCTCTTGGGGGACTTGCTTCCAGAGGGTAACGTGTTGCCTTCAACTACGTACCAGGCCAAGCAGGTTGTCTACCCGTTGGGACTGGAAGTACAAAGAATACACGCATGTCCAAACGATTGCATATTGTATCGCAATGAGTTTGCAGACATGGATGCCTGTATTGTTTGCAAAGCAAAGCGGTATAAGGGCAACGACGACGATATCGAGAACGAAGATGTCGGGGTGAGGCGTAAGAAGAAGAGGTGTCCCCGTAAGGTGGTGTGGTATTTCCCTATAATCCCCCGCCTAAAACGATTGTTTGCGAACAAAAGGCATGCCCAATTGCTACGATGGCGCGCCGAAAGCATAAGAAGGATGGAATGCTCAGACACCCTGCTGATTCTGTGCAATGGAGGAACATCGACAGAAAATATAAGAAGCACTTTGCATATGATGAGGAATATAAGGTTGGGTTGAGTACGGATGGGATGAATCCTTTTGGCAACATGAGTAGTCACACAAAGACTTGGCGGTGACTTTATGCATCTACAACCTTCCTCCTTGGCTTTGCATGAAACGAAAGTACATTATGATGTCACTATTGATCCAAGGGCCGAGCAACCCGGCAATGATATCGATGTGTACCTCAAACCATTGGTTGAAGATCTTCTAATATTGTGGAACGATGGTGTGCATGGTATGGGATGAGTATAAAGAGAAAACTTTATCCTACGGGCATTATTGTTCGTAACCATTAATGATTGTCCTGCTCTTGGCAACCTGTCGGCCGCAGACGACAAAAGGCTTCAACGGATGCGCCCAAAGGTTCGGATGATACTGACTAGCCGATGGTCAAGAACTGCCGAAAAATGGCTTACATGCGGCATTGTAGGTTCCTCCGCAAGGATCACTCATACCGCAATAATAAGAGAGCTTTTGACGGGACAAAGGAGACCGCCTTAGCTCAAGAATCACACGGGAAACAGATATTTGCGGCAGAAGGATCTTACAATTATTCACGGAAAGGAGCGGCAAGGTACATCTATTCCGACTTCCGGATAAGGCTCCTTTGTGGAAAAAGAAATCATATTTTGGATCCTACCTTATTGGCAGCACACGGAAGTTCGACACGCAATCGACGCCATGCACATAGAGAAGAACGTGTGTGATAGCTTGCTTGGTATCTTCTTGGACATACCGCAAAACGAAGATACACTTCAAGCAAGGATGGACCTCAAGATATGAAACTTAGGAAGGAGCGCATCACGAAGAAATGGATACAGCAAAAAGTACCTTCCCGCACTGCTACACTTTGAGGAAGAAAGAGAAAATTAGCGTTTGTGAATGCTTGCACGGAATCAAAGTTCCGTCTGGTTACTCTGCTAACATAAAGAGACTAGTCTCAATGAAAGACTTAAAGTTAATTGGTATGAAGTCTCACGATTGCCGCGTGATGATGACACAGATGCTTCCAATTGCAATTAGGGGTTACGCAGAGAAAGTCCGAGACCTAATTATCAAGTTGTGTTCATTCTTCAACGCGATTTCACGAAGGCCATCGATCCATTAATATTAGATAAGCTACAGAAGACGTGGTCCACACTGCGTGCTTGAGATGTGTTTCCTCCATCTTTTTTGATATTATGGTCCATCTCATTGTTCACATTGTGAAAGAGATACTGATTCTTGGTCCCGTATTTAAACATCGATGTACCCTTTTGAGAGATTCATGGGGTTATAAAGAAATATGTTCAGAATCAAATCGAGGAAGGCTGATTGCCGATGGTCGGGGAACCGAGGAGGTCATTGAGTTTTCGTCGATTACATGGATCTCAAACCGATTGGTGTGCCTGTATCTCGGCATGAGGGAAGGCTACAGGGGAAAGGGACACTAGGCGAGAAATCAGTTCGTACTAGCAATCTAGCTGCATTTACACAAGCACATTTCACAGTTTTGGGACAATCAGTTGTGGTGGCCCCGTATGTCGACATGCACAAGAACGTGCTATCCAAAACAAACCCAGGGAGGTCAGAGGTTTGGCTCGCGAGAGAGCACAGAGATAATTTCGGCGATTGGTTGCGTAGACACATGATGCGTACAGAGACAGACTGCACTCAGTTGAAAGTGTTGGCTCAGGGACCGTCAACTACAATTCGGACATTTCAAGGATACGACATAAATGGTTTTACATTTTATACAAGAGCGCAAGATAAAAAGAGCACCAATCAAAATAGCGGTATTCGTATAGATGCCTATGACCGCAATGGAAATAGGCAAACCTACTACGGATTCATAGAAGAGATTTGGGAGCTTGACTATGGACCTTTGAAGGTCCCTCTCTTTCGGTGCCAATGGGTCAGACTTCCTGGTGGCGTGAATATCGATAAGTACGACATCACTACCGTGGACCTCAAACTCGTCGGATACAGAGAAGAACCATTCGTACTTGCTAATTCTGTTACACAAATCTTCTTTGTAACTGACCCGGCTAACAAGGAGCGCCACGTGGTTATTCAAGGAAAAAGAAGGATTGTCGGAGTTGAGAATGTTGTCGACGAGGAAGAGTACAACCAATTCGATGAGCTTCCCCCTTTTGGAGAGGACGTTGACCTAAGTACCATGGAAGAGAGTGACGAAGCTACGTACATACGCCGCGATCATAACGAAGGTCGAATCGTAGCTTAGTTGCAGTAATGAAATGTATGCTTTCTTTTGTATGAACGACATGTTTATTTTCTCATATGTAACAATTAATGTAATATATGCAATAATGGAAATTGAGGTTATGCTTTCTTTTGATCGAATTGAAAGTTTCACTTATATGGTCGGAGATTAGCATATCACTGCATTTGGATTTTTGTGATTTTGACTGCACTTGAATTTGTTTGAAGTTGACAGCATTTGTTGTTCAATTTTCAAGCATTATTTGATTTTTGAAATATTAAAATAATTAAAATAGTTAGCAATCTAATTTTTATAATTTTAGAACCTAATAAAATTTGGGGAAATATTTAAATAAAATATTAGATGTCCTATAGTATGCCTCCAAAAATTTTAAGAGAATTTGGATCAAATTTAATAGAATTTGGCCAGAGAGCGTATCACTGCCGGTTGTACATATGGTTCGGCAGTACTATTCCGCTATCACTGTCGGTTGTACATATGGACCGGCAGTAATATTCCACTATCACTGCCGGTTGTACAATGGACCGTCAGTAATATTCCACTATCATTGCCGGTTGTACAATGGACCGGCAGTAATATTTCATTATCACTGCCGGTTGTAATTATTGACCGGCACTAATATACTATCAGTGCCGGTTGTTTTATTGAACCGGCAGTGATAGTCCACCCCTATAAATATACTTTTACTGCGCTCTCCTTTTAGTTACCCTAACCCTAGCCCGCGCCCTCCTCTCACTTTTACAATATTGCCGCCGGAGCTCCCCCATTGCGCGCTGCTCAGACCACGCCACGGCTCGCGCTGAGCTCCCGCCACCGCCGACTCGGGACGCCGTCGCCTCGCTTCGCCTCGGACCGCCACGTCGCCTCGACTCAGGCCGGCCCCCGTCGCCTCCCCACCGTCGCCTTCACCTCCACGCTGTCTCCCCGCCGTCGCATCGACCTCCCCGCGTCTCCCCACCTTGGTACACCTCTTGCGATGTGTGAATGTGCATGTGCAAATGTGAATGTGAATGTGATTGTGAATGTGCAGATGTGCATGTGCAATGTGAATGTGCAGATGCTAAGGAACCAGTCAATTCGTTTGGCTTGGGGACCTAGCATGTGGGTATAGTGTTCAGTGAGGATTTGGGACTGCAATAGACAATTTGTGACAACTAATCTGTGATGATTCTACGGTTATCAATGAGATAGACATTTATTCTATGAATAAGGCCTTAAATTGATAGACTTACATGCTGTAGAAGTACTGATTTATTCACTGTCAATTTGTGGTTCTTGTACAATTTGCATCCTGTGATTAGTATATTCATTTGTTCAGACTGCCAATTGTTCTGAACAATAATAACTGAACACTACTTGGTTGCCTGGTTGGAATAGTTCTTAGTTGATCCATCAAACCTAGGGCCACAATAATAATAATGAACAGATTATAGAACATAAAGTAAACCACCAAAGGATGCATGCTGCCTCTTATCTGTAGATAGGAGTACATTGTTTCACATTATATAAGGGTTAAGAAAACAATTCAACCAATGGGCATATCCGATTTTGAAAAATAACTTAATACCTGCAGCTGTGGATTCTGCCCTGTAAATGGAACTTATAAGAGAATGGCCTTGTTGGACGTTGGTTACTGACAAAAGCATTTAGCAGCATGATACTGAGACATGAGAATGTACTAGGAGAAATCATTGTTACATTACCATCCTGAAGATATACAAAACTACTGAAACATACATAATCTCCAGAATGCCATAGTCTACATAATTTTTGGCATCTTCACAATTATGTCAGATTGGCCATTTTTGATTCATGCATTTGTGTTTGATGTTTTGGTTAACTCTTTTGATATATTAATCCTGAATTAACTTACTTCGCTGGGAATTAATCAATAACTAAGGTAAGGTTGTCACAAATTAGTCTATTACTCGTCCGTTGTGGCGAGGAGGGCCTTTGGGCAACCCGACATCTGAGAACACTCAAAATAAACAAGTTTTGATTATTTTGCTCTATGGTTATTTATATTGCCGCCAAAAGTAAACTTCAATTTGGTGCTTTGTATATGTTCTCCATCGAGGCCTTTTGCATTTCATACATACCTAATATATCCTTTCTAATAGTATTTCTTGAGACCATCCTAAACATTGGTTGTAATGCAGAACAAAATTTTCTAAAGCCTTCATGATCAACCATACATAAAGGATATTCATGAACACATATCATCATTGCTAGCTCCTTCCTAGCAATATCTTGATCAAAAATATAGTTTTCTACATTCACTCTCCCTTGTTCTCCCTTTGTCATCCTCAATTTTTTCTGCTTTGGACCCATTGCATTTTTTGCACCGCAATTACTCAAGTGTTTTGATAAATGTGAAGTTCCATGAGTTGTGTCTCCACTAAGTTTAGCATTACAATACCCACAAACAGCTTTCCATTTTCCATTAATCAATACATGTTCAAACTCTTCCCACACTTTAGATCTTAGTTTTCTTTTATTACTAGTTTCAGCTGTTTTGGATTCATTGCCTTCTAATGATCTACCTTGACCCACGTCGGAGCATTGCGCTGCCGTTGCACCGACAGCTGAGGTCTGATCTCCTATAGATGAGCTCTGCGGTGCTGACTTAGGGTTACCTCCATCCGGAGACACCATTTCAGATTTCACTGCACAAATCAAGTGCTAACTGTTACTCCTCAATTGCAATACAAATTACCGAACTACAATCAATAAAAGAGCTATTGAAAATCAGTATAGAAGATATTACCGAACTACAATCAAAAAGTAGCAGCTAGCAGTATTCGAAGAAATTCAGTGTAGTCTTGTTTGTCTTTTATCCAGAAGAAACGCATCCAGTAATTCTACATCACCAAATTTTTCACTAACTACCTTGAGGTTGTAGGAGGCGGAGGCGGCCTTAGAGTTGGAGTCGAGGACCCCGGAGACCGACGCGGCAGAGGGGCGGTGGCGGATGCATGGTGGTGCGGATGGGTTGGAAGTCGAGTGGGAGCACGCTGTCGGCGCTGCCGTTGAGCTGTGTCGGCGGCGGTCCTCGGTCGGTCGGTCTCCTCTCGGGGTTGGGGCTCATCGATCGAGGAGTTCAAGGCCGGCGGGTGGTGGAGGTCGGGCTCGGGCGACGGCCGACGGGCGCCAGTGGGCGGCGTGGAGTCGTGTGAGGGCCGTGAGGCGTGCAGGCGGAGGCGGCTAGGGTGAGGCGTGGAGGCGTGGTCGCGTGAGGATGGGAGACTTGGAGAATGGAGACTGGAGTCTGGTCCTGGAGAGTTGGAATTTTGGATTAGGGATTGGGGAAAGTCGCGTTGGGAATGGGATGGGCCCTGGGCCGGATGCCCGGATGGCTGAATGAATCAGTGAATTGCCAATTGAGCTAGTAATTTTGGGTCCAGGTCTACATTCGGACCCGGACCCGGACCCGATCAAAAATACCCATGGGTCCAGATTCGGACCCAGACCCGAACCCATCGGGTCGGGTACCCACGGGTACCCAAACCCATGGGTAAAACTGCCATCCCTATTTTCAGGGGCACTGGACTCGGGTAAGGGCCGTTTGGTAGAGCTCTACATCCCAGTTTCACCTGAGATATGAAACTTGTAAGCTAAAATAAAGTGAATTAAGTTTATATTTTTAGTCTAAAATGTAAACGAGATGATTCATCTAAACACTCAAAACTCCAGTTCCACGGATCTGGTGAAGTTAAGAATACCACAGATCTAGTGGATCTGAAGCTCTACCAAACGCACCCTAAGTGAGACTGTGGGTGGCCGTTTATCCTACAAACCTCCAATATATGGCATAATTGCGCCAGATCTGTACATCCCTTTCATGGCATTTGGTAGCTTCATTGTTCTCGCAGGCTTTACATTAGGCTTCATGGGAAAGCGAGTTTTTGACTATTGCTCTTCGGTTGCAACACAGGAGCACTTCAAACCCAATGTTCCTAATGCACTTGATACTCATGCAGGTTCACTCCAGAAGCTATAAATCTGCAGTTTACAAGATGACTCGTCGGATGGGACTTACAGATTGTGATCCTGAAAGGGCTGCTCTACTCAATGGGAGGAGGCGAGGTGCCAATGCTTGACCTGGTAGCTTACGGCAGATATTTGTTTGCAGGGCTTTCACTTGCTGTAGTTTTAAGGCTTCTATGGGCTTATTCATATTACGGCATGATGCCATGGATGAGCCTGTGCATTGGGGTGTTCTTAGTAGGGTTTTTTGGTTCGGTTTAGTGCAAATATCGGCTCCCACCGAAATAGCCTGAATTCCCGAATTTTGTTGAAATTTCGGCCAAATTCAAACAAAAAACAACAAAATCTAACCAAAACCCAAAATTCGCGAAATTTCCCACTTTCCGCTCTGGGCCAAAACAACCGAAATTCACGAAATTTCGCCGGAAAGAAAAATCCCTGGTTCTTAGTGAGGACGATGAAGAGGGTGCTCTTCACGGAGATAGGAGTAGTGAGAGGCACTCCACCCGGCAGAACTATTTCCTGATCTTCATGGCAATTGCACAGTTCCCCTTGGTTCTTCTGGCTTGGCAGCATAGGTGCATGAGATAGTTTTCTGGTTGTAGTTTGTCAATATAAAAGTTACCTGTGATGTCTAAGGTGCATTGTAAACTAGCCCAAAGAATGATGTCTCATGTGTTCCTTGACAGGGCTTCAGATGTAATTATGTAAAGTTTATGAATTTTGCTATGAGTCACTCTTCTTACTTGATTTGTGTAGGATGCATGTTGAATTAGCGTAAAATATATACAAATTTCGATTTTAGAGTATGTTTCTTGACAGGGTTGGACATGTGAATTTTGCTACGATTCATCCCACCATGCCTGATTTTCTTATAGCGTATGTTGCTTGAGATGCGATTTTTGTGAAGTACGAATTTATGCTTTACAGTGCTGCCTGTTTCAGTGGCAGTCATGTACAGCCACTTCTGTTGAGTCACTGGCATGGTAGCAAGATTCATGAAGGTATGTGCTGCCATGTAGGGGTGAGCATTCAGTTTTTTCGGTTTAATCAATTCGGTTTTAAAATAATTCGGTTTTTGAAAACTAAGAATCGAATTTCTCGAACAAAAAATAAAAAAACCGAACCGAATTAACCGAAATATTTTGGTTCGATTAATTTGGTTTTTCTGTTAACTGAAATATGAATAATACTAAGTAGATTAGATTTAGTCCTTCTCATATTGCAACACAAAGTATAGATAAATCCACACAATATTCATATGTTATTATAATATAAGCATAATAGAACATATGAATATACTAAACATATGCATAAATGTATTACAACATGAGAATTGTTTAGTGGATTTAGGAAGAATATTATAAAAGTGGTATTGTACATGGGCTATTCAGTTATTTTGGTTTTTGAAAGCGAAAAACCGAACCGAACACCGAAATCCGAATTATACCAAAACAAAAACCGAACCGAACACCGAAATCCGAATTATACCAAAACAAAAACCGAACCGAACACCGAAATAATCGGTCAATTCGGTTCGGTAATTCGGTTTAAAAATACCCACCCCAACTGCCGTGGGTTTGTAAATCAATGATTTCGTGATTGTAACAACAGATAGAGGAAGATACCGAGTGTTACTCAAACCTGTTGAAACTTCTTGCATCTCGTTCGATAAACTAGACTTATAAAAATCTGAAACTTGTTAAAACTTAATCTTGAAATCTTCTAGAAACTCACTAAAACCTAAAACATTCTCAAATGTTTTTTCTTGGAAATTCTGAAACTTGATGAACCTATTACTATACCGTTGTAATGGTATAATGTTCTCTACTCGCTTCCATATAACGCTTACAACAAAACCATGACATTGCCAAGTAACATCTCAATTCTCAAGGGATAAAAACAGAAGTAAAATCAGGACCATAAGCCAAACAGACTCCCGGGTTTTCTTTTCTTAAGCAAAAGCACAAATGCATCCGCAATGAGGTTATTATGGGTTTCACAGTATGCAATTGCGTATTATATAGCCACTAGTCAAAATGTATATTACTGGAACGGTAGTTGGAACTTGATGTACGTGCCATATCAGGAGTAGGTATCATGATGTCAATAGCGGAAGAAACTTCTGCATCTCGGAAGATGGCAAGGCACTCGGCATCTCGGAAGATCGCAAGGCACTCAACCTAGGCTACATCAAATCCCTGTAAAACTTAATATTATTACACTAGATATACTCCTTTTCGTCATTGTCACAATCATATGGCCACAACCATCTTGGTAACAACTTCAGGGTGATTTGTGAAGACTCATCAGAGGTTGTACCAATGAAGACGACCATGAACACACCCACCACCAGCAGCTCTGTTGATCATCCTCTGCCAGAACAAAACCTTGTAATTAGACAAAGATAGAAAATACAGGGGGAAAAGGAATGCAAAAGTTATACAATTTAGAGTAATAACGTTGGTAACAATTTAGACTAAGGAAACAAAGAAGTGATGCTCCTAACATCATCAATTAATATCAGTACAATCAGTATCAAGTACAATGGGTACTTAACTTAGAAGGAAACATCTCTTGGAGCACATTTCGTACTCCCATGCAACTTGAGGGATCATTCGTTTCAATAATAATTTTTCTTTGAATTAATTTCGTGGTAGCAGAATAGGACCAATACATCATGTATACCATACACAAATAATGTCTTAGGCTTCCTTACACATGCCTTAATGACATATGTACTTGCAATTTATTATATACAAGAGTGTCAGAAAAGCAGTACAATAATAAGTAACAAAAACTACCAGAAAATGAACCACTGCAGCACCAAACAAAACGCACCAGTTTTTTTCTCAATGGAACCTTCATATCAAAATGAATGCTTAACATCGCACTAGGACAAAAAAAAAGTCCAATTTCTTGTGATCTTGCCCCTGATGGATCTCAAGTATTTTGTTATGCGCAAATCCTTTGATCATGATTATTATAGGAAGAAGGGGACTTAGGGAAGTTCTGATACTGCTTAGGTTATTTCCTTGTTTACGTTAGCTGTTTCCTTTTCAGATTACTATCCTTAGTTAGGTCAGTTAGGGATAAGTTTGTTAAGATATTTCAACTCTATATATATGAGGAAATAAAGAGGAAAAGGGCATACTGATTTTGATGCTGCAATTCTGGGCGTGAGGCGGTGGCTTCGACAACAGCCAACTTATCCCATCTGCGAGCAGCACCGGAGTTCCAACGGCGGGCGGCGCGTGTCTTGGCCTTCGGCCAGGTACTCGGGCGTACTCGCAAGGCCTCCCGGAGTCTGCTCATAACAAGTTGGTATCAGATTCCGGCGATTCTGTGCCCGTGGTTCCACAGCAGTCTAGCGGCACCAGCGCTTCCATCGACTCCAAGCAGATGGCCACCAACCAATCGCTGGAAGATCGGGTCGCTGCGCTGGAGATTGCGGGGAAGGAGACTCACCGCTTGCTTGAAGAAATACTCAGCAACGTCCAAGCCAGCCGACAAGCCGCCAATTCAGTGTTGGCCAGTGGTAGCCATGTGCCGGGACAGGCTGAGCCCGGGGATAGGCTGCCGGCGGGCTTCCATGGGCGCTCCCAGCACCCGCCTCGTGGCGAACCGGAAGGCCCTCGCCGGCGCCCGTAGGGTATCGGCAGCGAGGACTTCGACCGGCATTGGACTCCAAGGCTGCCTCGATTTGATCTATCAGAATACAATGGCGCCGACGATCCCTTGGGTTGGTTGCGCCAATATGAACGGTTTTTCCGTTTCCACCGCATCCCGCAGGAAGAGTGGGTGGAAATTGCCGGCATACATCTCCGGGGGGAAGCTCTGGAGGTCCTCGATAACTGGCAATTGGAGGGGCGATTCATTCACTGGGATGATTTTTATGATACTTTCTCCAAAAGATTCACTCGTTCCTCCAGTATGGGGCCTCTGGCCAATTTGGTTAACTTGAAACAGGGCACTTTGCGGGTGGATGAATATGCGAGGGAATTTCAACGTCTCCTTGCCCGTACACCGCATACGCGCCGCCATGATCAGATTGAGACGTTCACCGCGGGGCTCTCCGTCGCTTTGGCGGCGGACGTCTGCCGGGACCGCCCACACGACTTGGCTGAAGCCATTGGCTTTGCTCGAGATGCCGAAGATCGCAAGGAGGCCTGGTTGGCAGAGGCTGCTCAAATGGGGCTTGCTTCCGCCGGCCGTTCCCGCCTACCCTTCAGCAGAGGCGCACCCTCCACGGCTAGCACACCAGCCTCCTCCACCTCGGCGGGGCCTGGAGGGCGCGTCGGCGAAGCCCGGCCACATACTTCCGCTCCGGCCGGCGCAGCTTCAGGGACTGCCAATCGAGCGGGACCACCTGCTACTTCCGCCGCCAGCAGTCAACATAGTTCATCACCGTTTCGCCTGCGTCTCAGTGCAGAGCAATTGGCCGATCGCCATGCCAAAGGCCTCTGCTACAATTGTGATGAGGTCTATACGCGGGGTCATCGGTGCAAGCGCCTCTTTCACTTGGAACTCCTGGAGGACGATGCAGCTGACCAGGAAGAGACCGAAGCCGCATTGACAGAGGACGAACCTTCTCTGTCTCTATTGGCTATTCGCACTCCCAAACAGGGCGCCACAATGCAAGTGCAGCTTCATCTTCAGGACCGGTGCCTTCTCACTCTCATTGACAACGGCAGTACTCATAACTTCATCAGTGGGGCAGCTGCTCTTCCTGGGTCTTGGACATCAGTGTCAGGCAAGCCACAGCAAGTTCTGGTAGCTGGAGGAGGCCATCTTCCTTGCCTCGGCATGATTTCAACCACAGAGTTTACCATTCAGTCCCACAATTTTCTGGCTCCTTTCCTCATTATTCCCTTGGATGGTTTTGATGTGGTCTTAGGGGTTCAATGGCTGCGCACGTTGGGGGATATTCAGTGGAACTTTGAGACCCTTACCATGACCTTCATGTCCCAGGGATCTCCGGTCAGGCTTCACGGCATGCGGGATGAACGCCCAGCCCAGTTGCTCCACTCCACCGCCGCCGAATCCACCCCAGTTCAGGAGATTTTACACCGGTATGAAGCTATCTTTGCTGAACCACAGGGCCTTCCCCCGTCTAGGCCCTGCGACCATCGCATTTGTTTGACGGCGGGTACTGATCCAGTGGTGGTGCGCCCTTATCGCTACCGTATCGTCAGAAAGATGAGATTGAGCGTCAATGCACCGATATGCTCCAACAAGGCCTCATCCGGGTTAGTCGATCTCCCTTTTCTTCCCCGGTCTTGCTTGTTAAAAAGGCGGATGGCTCATGGCGATTCTGTGTGGACTACCGAGCGCTCAATGCCTGTACCATTAAAGACCGCTTTCCCATTCCGGTGGTTGAAGAGTTACTGGATGAACTTCGGCACGCTACCTTCTTTTCCAAGCTGGATCTTCGCTCGGGATATCATCAAGTAAGAATGCACCCAGAGGACATTGAAAAGACGGCATTTCGGACACATCATGGCCATTTTGAATTTCTTGTCATGCCATTCGGCCTGTCCAATGCTCCGTCCACATTCCAAGCTCTCATGAACGACATTCTACAGGATTTCCTTCGTAAATTTGTGCTAGTCTTTTTTGATGACATCTTGATTTATAGCCGTTCGGAGGAAGATCATTGTTCTCACTTATGTTCCGTTCTAGACCGCCTTCGCTCCCACCAGCTCTATTTAAAGAAGTCTAAATGTGCCTTTGCTCAGAGCTCCATTGCTTATTTGGGGCACATCATCTCCGGACAGGGCGTGGCAGCCGACCCTGCCAAGTTACAGGCTATTGCTTCTTGGCCGCGCCCTCTGTCAGTGACAGCTTTACGTGGTTTTTTAGGCCTCTCAGGGTATTACAGGAGGTTCATTCGGGATTACGCCTCCCTGGCCGCACCACTTACTGCTTTGTTGCGCCACCACAATTTCAGCTAGACTCCTTCGGCTGAAACTGTTTTTGTTCGGTTGAAACAAGTCTTGATGTCTCCTCCTGTTTTACAGATGCCGGATTTCTCTTCTTCCTTTATAGTGGAATGTGATGCTTTTGGTACAGGCATTGGGGCTGTGCTACAACATCAGGGCCATCCCATTGCTTACTACAGTCGTCAATTGGCTGCTCGTCATGTCAAGTTAGCCGCTTATGAGCGCGAACTTATTGGTTTATCTAAGGCCGTGCGCCATTGGCGTCCATATCTGTGGGGGCAGTCTTTTATTGTTAGAACTAATCAGGGCAGCCTCAAATATTTGTTGGAGCAGGCTCTCGTCACCCCACCGCAGCAGCATTGGTTGAGCAAGCTTATGGGCTTTGATTTTCGGGTGAAATACAAGCCAGGCAAGTCAAATATGGTGGCTGACGCCTTATCACGCCTCCATGCCGTCGAACCAACTTGTGCATTGCTTTCTCAGCCGGTGGCAGTCACTAGAAATGAGTGGCTTCAGGAGTTGCGCAATCATCCAGAAGTTCGGCGCCTCATCACCAAGCTCGAGCCTACAGCTGCTGTCCCAACAGAGCAGCTAGGGGCGCTCACTCCTGTTTTCAGCCCAGCCACCGCTCCGTCCGCATCCGACGTCTTCACCAGCCATTCCACCTCCAGCAATACTTCCGAACAGCCTAGTACTCAGTGGCACCATTGGCGGGTGGTGGACGCCTTGGTATATCGCGACCATTGCCTCTTTGTGCCGGCTGCGTCGTCCTTGGTGACCACCATTATATCTTCCATCCATGACCTTACCCATGAGGGTGTACAAAAGACGTTACACCGCCTTAAGGCCGAGTTTTATTGGGCTAAGCAGCGTCAAACAGTGGAGGCCTATGTCGCCAATTGCCAGGTGTGTCAACGCAATAAAACAAGTTCTTTATCTCCGGCGGGCCTATTGCAACCCCTCTCAATTCCTCGGCAGGTCTGGGCGGATATTTCCATGGACTTCATCACCGCCCTTCCTAAGTCGCTGGGCAAGACGGCCATCTTCGTGGTGGTGGACAGGCTCTCTAAGTATTCCCACTTTCTGGCTTTACATAAACCAACCACAGCAACCGCAGTGGCCTCGCTTTTCTTTGATCACATCGTCTGCTTACATGGGATTCCGGAGTCCATTGTCTCGGATCGAGACCCTATTTTCCTTAGTGCCTTTTGGCAAGATTTATTCAAGCGAAGTGGTACTACTCTCCTGTTCTCCACAGCTTATCACCCACAGACGGACGGTCAAACAGAGGTGGTTAACCGCACCATCGAGATGTACCTTCGGTGCCTTGCCGCTGATCATCCTTCGTCCTGGGTCAAGTGGCTTCCCTAGGCCGAATTCTGCTTTAACACATCCTTTCATTCTGCCCACCGAATGACACCATTTGAGTTGGCCTATGGCCGTAAGCCTCCCGCCTTACTACCATATCAGCAGGGTCTGACACCCATTGATGCTGTCGATTGTCAGATGGTCGATAGGGACACCCTTCTGGCTCAAGCAAAAGATCATTTGTTACGAGCTCAAAATCGTATGAAGCAGCAGTATGATACCAAACATCGCGAAGTGGAATTTCAAAAGGGCGATTGGGTCTGGTTTCGTTTACAACCACACCGCCAGCTCTCTGTCCGCAGCACTTCTTCCCATAAACTTGCTACGCTACTTCGGACCATACCAAGTGGAAGCTCGGATTGGGCCTGTCGCTTACCGTCTAGCATTGCCCCCAGATGCTCGTCTTCATAATGTTTTCCATGTGTCTCTTTTGAAGCCATTCAAGGGCGACCCTCCCGGTGAAGTTCCAGCTCTTCCAGGTGAGGTGTCGCCAACTCAGGCTGCTGTTACAAGGGTGCCGTATCAGCTTTTGGCTCAACGTTTTCTTCACGGACGGCGCCAATTGTTAGTGCACTGGTCCGGTGAATCCCAAGACGACGCAACATGGGTGGATGCTGCAACTCTCCGCCTATCCTTTCCTGACATTAAGCTTGAGGACAAGCTTGTTTTTCAGGGGGTGATGTTATGCGCAAATCCTTTGATCATGTTTATTATAGGAAGAAGGGGACTTAGGGAAGTTCTGATACTGCTTAGGTTATTTCCTTGTTTACGTTAGCTGTTTCCTTTTCAGATTACTATCCTTAGTTAGGTCAGTTAGGGATAAGTTTGTTAAGATATTTTAACTCTATATATATGAGGAAATAAAGAGGAAAAGGGCATATTGATTTTGATGCCGCAATTCTGGGCGTGAGGCGGTGGCTCCGACAACAGCCAACTTATCCCATCTGCGAGCAGCACCGGAGTTCCAACGGCGGGCAGCGCGTGTCCTGGCCTTCGGCCAGGTACTCGGGCGTACTCGCAAGGCCTCCCGGAGTCTGCTCATAACATATTTCGTTTCAGCAGGACAGACCCTGCTATGCTGTTTCTAATGCACATGAGAGAATCCTCACGCACGTTGTTGGTGTCATGGTGCCACTCCCTAAGATTCTTAATATTCACTACAAGCCTCTTGAAAAAGCTACACGCTATACCACTATAAGGATGCTCTCAAAAAATTCCAGGTAGGTTAGAGATTAATCTAATGGTATGCATAAAAACAACTGTATGTAAAAAAAAAAATCAAAACTCGTTCATATGTTTGAGCACATGACACTAGGAAGAACGCAAATATCATCACCCCAAAATAAACTACTAAGTACTTTGACATTGAACTAATTAGCTGAAATACTTTGATCTAGATCTAGATCCAAGAAGTTAAAGTTATTAACAGGCATACGTTCGTAAAAAAATAATACCAAATAGCAATGTGACATGGCCCAAGACACCACGATACAGTTGCTACTTGCTACATTACACTTAGAAAGAAGCAGTTCATGGTATCTTCATTTGTACAAACTGATAATGGGTGATATTGACCCATTAACATCAGAATTCAGAAGCACAGAACCATGAGGAATTGAGGATGACATATTTTTGCAAAGCACAACAAGGATTCAATCATTTAAGCATTGCTTCCAAGTACAAAGATTCCACTTTTCAACCTATTATCATTTCATATAATTGTTTGTCAGTGCCAACCATTATAATCTGAACATAAGAAACTATGATGTTGCTTTGTACTGGACAAGGCATTGAAGCAAAATGTCTAACCAGTTAGGTCACTGTCAAAGGTTAAGGACCTAAGTGAAATTTATTTTTCCAAGATTGAGGACATGAAAAAGCTAAATGGTGACGTGTAAAATTGTTTGGAGAAGAATGTTCTCATATGATACTCCGAGGCACAATCTGGCAACTGTAAGTTAAGTGATACTACAAAAGTATAATGCATTGAAAACATGAAAGCGATTGGCTGATTGCAAACATGTCAAATCACATAAAATTATATATGACAATTCAGTATCATAATACTACAAAAGAAAGAAACTAGGCACATTGCCAGTGTGAATTAAATTTATATCAAACGTGCTGAAATAGCATCCACCACTTTTAGGCAGACTTAACTACTCACATAATAAAATATGGGTAAGCATACACCACTGGAACACTTACTAGTATAACTATATGCAAAAGAGTTGTTGAAGCCTTAGTTTACCATGCAAGTTTCATTAAAAAAAAAAAGATTGTTTCCCTACACAGAAAACAGATTTTTCGTCCAATTTACCAAATATAAGATGCAGATCAGTGTTTTAAAGTCGCGCGACTAGTTGCGACTAGTCGACGACTAGTCAACAAGTCGGTATTCCGAACCTAGTCGGTGAGACCGACTCGACTAGTTGTGCTAGTCGCTCGACTCGCCGACTAGTCGGCGACTAGTCTCGGCTAGCCGGAGCAGATAAGTCGGTCGACTGGGCCATATGAGGCTAAAAGCCCAAACTGACTCAGTGAAGAAGCACTAGACCGTGACTACCAAAGGGCAACGAGCAGAGCCAGGACCGAAGAAAAGGAAGAAACCCTAGTTTGCTATGCTGCCGCCGCCGGGTGGGAGTAGAGCCGCCGCCGCCGAGCTTCATCACGGACGCCACCACGCAGTACATTTCATCTTCCCTACTCCTCTCGGCCTCTTCACGGTGGGAGCAGAGTCTCCAGCAAGGGCAGAGGAGCGGGCGGAGGAGATGGCGAGGTAGAGGAGCGGCGGAGGAGCGGGCGGAGGAGCCGGCGAGGCGGAGGAGTGGGCGGAGGACTGAGGAGCCAGCGAGGCGGAGGAGATGGCGAGGCTGAGCTACGGGCGGAGGAGCCAGCGGAGGAGCGGGCAGAGGAGCCGGCGAGGCGGAGGAGTGGGCGGAGGAGCCAACGAGTCTCAGAGCCGGCGAGGAGGAGGAAGGGGCAGTGGCGGAGGACGGGAGGAGGAGCCGGCGATGGTTATCCTGCACTCAAAGGTGCTCGCTATCGCTTTGAGCTGATTGTTAGTAGCATTGCTTCGATGCCTCGCCATCGCTATCGCTTTGCTTATCCAAAGGTCATTGCCATCGCTTTGTGCCTTCGAAAGTGCCGCTGCTATTGCTTTGCTTCGAGAGATCGAGTGCCCCCGCCATCGCTTTGCTTCAACCTCGCATCCTCGCTATCGCTATCCCTTCACCGGTCGCTAGTTGATTACGTATCACGAGTAATAGCAACTCTTGCACAACCCGTGTTCTTCACTTCTTCTCTACTTCTATGTTCTCTGCTTTTGGTATGCATTATGTTGGTATATTTATAGAAAATTATAAAGTATAGTCATCGACTTGTATCGACTAGTCAGCAACTAGTCTGACCTAGTCACGACTAGTCTACAAGTCGGTACCCTAGCGACTCGACTCGACTTAGCGACTCGCAAACCTTGATGCAGATATGGATTATAATTTTCCATGAAAGAATTATATTTTCTGTCCAAATAACCAAGCATGTAAGCAGTAAGCTTAATATAAGTACCGAAATCCATTAAAATAATGTCAATAATCATATCCTTGACACAGAGCCAGACAAACCTAGATTTCGTATGGAGCTATAGATGTGGATAATACTTGCACAAATCTGCAGCATGAGCAGTTGAAGAACATACCTAATTATTTGAATTATGTTTTCTATTGACTGAAAATGTAGAACTTTATCATTCTATAAGTAAATAGAACTTTGAAAAGTAGCTACAATACCTCCTCATACATAATAAGTTCATTCCGAATTTAGCAAATCAGTTATTAGTGTTAATATTTAATAGTCATTATTTCATATTGAAACCAAAGTGATATCTCAATCCAATACAACTTAGCTCTAAAAAAATGGGTGCAGATATGCTACTACCACTAACCAATAGGAATATGATTTGTTCGCATTCCTAATCAGTAATCAGAACAAGTACAGCTATACAAATGCAGATAGAACATCCATCTATCATTCAGTTCACCATATATGCTGCCTCCCAAGTCCTTACCAGTATATCAGGATGTTACAAAGATGAATGGATGACAAAACATAACTCCAACAAAACTAATATGAACCATCCGATGATGAATTTAGCTCCTCAATGTGATTCTTGCAGCAACTATGTGTGTGTTGACTGTTGTGTGGCGCACCCTGCCCATGCGCGGGCTATCCCAACAGTTCTTCTTCACTGCTCATTTAACTATGGCAACATCGTCTTAACAAAGAAAGATACACAAATGCAGACTTAATTCTGCACATAATGCAGATGTGTCGTTCTAACTCTGTTTGTGTATGTGTGGTTGGGGAGAGAGGGGGAGGGGGGGGGGGGGGGGGGGTTTGATCAGAGTCTTTAGGCCCACAATCGACCAAGGAAGCACTAAATGGATTTTGCTAGGTACTGCTCAAAATAACATTATGTGGCAAAGAAAATCCTAGGGCAAACTGCACAGGTGCTGATACGCACACACCAAGTCACTAACATGCAAATTAGTGACCATACTTAACTATTGTACATTAGAAAAAAGGAAACAAGCTAACCTGCATGTTCTTTCTGAAATTTGAAATAGGACATTTACTTCAAACCTATGAAACAACGCATTAAATTTGAAAAGCATCAGGAGCTTAATATACCTGACTGCTGAGCCAGAGCGCCATTTAAGCTGGTTAAGGTGCAACTTGTCTTTGTGCCAGCGTCCCAAAATTACAAGCCCAACCAGGGCAGCTGCAACCACCACAGACCACAGAGCATTTGTTTCCTTAGCTTGGTGATACAAGCATGACATATGCTTCTTCAACCAGCATTTACAAGGGACACCAAAGTCACGGCTCTTGCTTTTTGCAGATTCTGAAGGCAGATCCGATTTGTCATGAGAACCGTCACCACCATCACTGTCATCATCATGAACAACAAAACCATGCCCATCATCTTCAGAATGAAATGAACCGTACTCAGCTACATCACCCTTCATTTGTACATCATCAACTGAGTGGTTTTTTCCTTCATCATAGGATTGAATTCTCTCTGACCCAACATCATACTTTCCACCCACATTCTTGAAACTCTCATCTTCCACGCTGGTACTTGCTTCCTGCACATCCTTTTCTGGCTGGATCTCATCAAAACTGGTCTCTATTGGCAGATTCTCATGCTCACTTGGGGGAAACACAAAGTGGTCAGACATGAGCGACGCATTTGATGAACTTCGCTCATGCTTACTTGCATCGAGGCCTTTGCTCTCTTCTGTAGGTTTGCCTCCCGTTCCACTGGACCCTGGCGCTGCTGCATAGGCGGATGCTGTGAGAGTCACCACTTCCCAGTCCACCCCTCGGGAGGTAGTTCCCTCTTCCACCTCTTTCTCATTATCAGCCATATCCACAAATCTGATTCTTAAAAAAAAACAATATCAGCATATCAGGCTTGTAGATAAGTAATGCTATTACATAAACATCAGATAATCAATCACATTACATTGAAAGGACAGTTTATCAAGCCTTGTCAACTAAGACAGAAAATATAATTAATTCATTTATCAAGAACTGAACGATAGTACGTTGCACAGAAGAAAAAAAAGGTGGCAGAATTGACATGCTCCTGAACCAACTAAAGTGGTTGAATTAGCACTAGACCACAGATACCAACTTGGGAGAGGCAAAGGCTAGAGCCATTCTTAACCTTATCGGCACATTCATCCACATCTAAGCATTTACATCACCTACCAACATAACCAAGAACGGTGCGCTCATCGCCAACCTCGTTTCTAAGATCCCAAAGCAAGGGGCGGATGCACCTAGAGTCCTACGGATCTTGCAGTGCTCAAGAACAAGAACAAGAACCGAACCATATGGATAGCCGGAGTACATCACCAACAGAAAACAAATCCACGATTGTTGAGTACTCCAGTAATGGACGCATTTGCAGAGAGAAAGAACAGGATCGGACGGAATATCGCAAGAAGATTGTGATTTGGATTCGGTGCATCGGTTGCTCACAGCCGTCACAGTAAAGAAGACTACAGAGTAGGGCAAAGTGGAATCAATCCAAGCAAGTTAGGGCTTATCAACCTAGACGGATCTCCAGTCAAGTTCCGGGGAGGAAGAGGAGGGGAGAGAGAAAGAGGTGGCGTGTGCTTCGGTGGAAGGTGGGAGAGGATCAGATCAAATCACCATTGGTAGGTGGCAGAAGAATAGATGGGAAAGAGAGAGAGAATGGTAGGGATGCCACGGTTCATAAAACTGATAACTGGGACCCATGGTCTATGGACTCGGCCCACACTTTTCTCATCGGGTCGAGCCAACACAAGCACAGTGCACACACCCTACCCCCACATGGCAGAATTTTACAGTTTTTTACTTGTCTGTATTCCTTTTGCTAGGGGTGAAAACGGAGCGGATAATATCCGGACCGTATCCGTATCCGGTATCCGTTTTTAGGGAAATGGCAAAAGAATCTGATATCCGTCGGATACGGATACGGATACGGATAATTATCCGGATCGGGCAAAACGGATACGGAGCGGATATGGGGGAGGTAATATCCGACGGATACGGAGCGGATACGGATATCCGGCATCCGGATATCCGTTTAGTCAGCAGGTCTCCACTTCTCCAGTCTCCAGGCCCAGGGGCGGAGCTGGGATGGGCCCGAGGCCTAGTACTTCTAGCGAGAAGAAACCCTAGTCCAGTAGTCCCTTCCCTTATTCCTTAATCCCTTGCACTGGGCACTGAGTGGATGGCGGCTGCCCTGCGCCCCTGCTGAATGCGATTCCCCAATCCGAGTCCTGACCTCCAGGCTCCCGGCCGAGCGCTCCGCCTCCAGGCTCCTTCGGCCGCCGCCCGTGAGCCCGTGAGCCGAGGCCGTAGCCGCTCCTTCTGCTGAGCCCGTGAGCCGAGGCCGCCGCCCGCCAGCTCCGGCCTGAGGCCTCTGCCCTTTGGCGCCAGTCGCCACGCCCACGCGCCGGCTCTGCCGACTGCCGGTCTATGCTTGCTCTAGCTGGCCTGGCCTCCTGGGGTGCTCCTGCTCTCTAGTCATCTGGTGAGTGCCTGAATCACAACTTGGTGAATGACTGAATGGTGAGTGGAGTGGAGACCTGATGAATGAATGAATGAATGATTTCGTTACCTTATGTTTGTTTTGAACACTATTCTATAAGTTTTGTTATGTTTGTGGATTATGTACTCTAAATCCTAATATTCTGTGTTGAAACTTGTGTTTTCGCGTTTGCATATTATTCGATTAAATATTCGGTTTCGTTTCCGTTTTCGATCCGACTCCGATTACTATCCGTTTTATTATTATCCGTTATCGATTTAATATCCGATCCGTTTTTCAATTATCCGTATCCGTATCCGCATCCGGGTGAAAAAAATGTGAGCGGATATGGAAATGTTACTATCCGACCGAATCCGCTCCGTTTTCATCCCTACCTTTTGCTATCTTCGACCCTCTAATCTTCTTCCCTGGCCGGCTCCGAAGAATCGTTGATTTGTCATGTTTTATTTGATGGAATTGATTATTTGTTTTATATATTTTTCTGATATATAGTTTTGGAGTCTGTATGGCAGTGAAATATCATAGGACAAATAATCAATGGCATAAATAAATAAAGGCAAATCATCAATTATTTCGGCTGGCATGCCTTTTGTTCCCATCACTGAAAATTGTGGAATTGATTCTAGGAAAATTCCATTGATTCTAGGAAAATTACATCTACAGTATAAATCTGAGCTCGATATCAAATGATTCGGCCCAGTTCCAAACAATAGCATACGGGTTATTCAAATCTTCCATCCATACCATAAAGAGTTAGTTTTCTCTAGTAAAAAGTCTTTTTCCAAATTATATTTCCCCTAAATGTCACATTTATCCTTTATCTTCTCACTTTTACATCTGGCAACAAAGCATGCTAGTTGTTTTTAACAGAAACGTACAAATATAGGAATGTTTTTAACTCCCATAACCTGTAGGGCTTTTTGATAAAACTGTTCATACGTAATCATGAGAATGTAGCTTTTCAGGCACTTCTAACTGTAGCACCGATAAATGATCCATGGCGCACTTTGTTGGGATAGTTGAAGCTTGCAAGCAAGGAGTGCTTGTGCTTATTGCTCGAGCTAGCCTTGACTTCGATTCGAGAGCTGTTCCTTTAAAAAAATAAACAAAAGAAAATCCATTGGCTTGTTCATGTATGTTTGTAATTCCTCCTTCTTTTCCATTTTCCTCTTCATGCTAAGAAATAAATTTGTTTTATGTGATCGAGTGTCAAAATCTTGATTCAACTCTTTGTCTTACATTCGTATGGTCCTAAACCTAGATGTGTTGAACTAATTTGATCGAATCTTAGTAATATTAGATTTCAACAAGCTTTTAGTAGGATTGTGATCGCAATTTACATGCCATTCTACTCAGTTCTACCGATCCTAATACTTAATTCCAAATAATTATTTGGAAATCTCCTTCCAATCGTATTGTTGAAAATAATTATCACAATATATTAATTATAATAACTTCAATTTTATTTTTCTAACTTAAAATATTTATTATAACATTTTTGAATTTTTGAGCTATTTTTTGCATTTCCATAATTTTAAAAGTCTTTTTTGTATTTTTTCTGATCCTAGAATGATATGTTCAGAATTATTAGAACATATTCAAAGTATAAAAATATTTTATTTGGGTTTAAATATTCTATTGTGACTCTGTGATTTTTCTTATAATTTTTGGAGTTAATTTACTATTTTTCGAAGCTCAAAAAATAATTTATGAAATTTTCTAAAATCAAATTATAAACCTTTACCTCGAGTTGGGCCAAAATAGTAGCCACATATAGCCTGACTCTCTTCCGGCCCATTCCAACCTCGCTCGAGCCACTTCCTAAATGTCTTCTTAACATATTTGATTCGTGTATTTTCCAGGATTATGTCTTCTCTCAGCCGTCTTCAACCTCACGCTTGAGTTGCGTTTGTGCCTAATTTGCCTACACCACAGTCCACCCCTACTTTTATCGTGCATTTGGTTCAAAAGTAAAGTGTGGATGGGATGGATTTATCTATCTTTTTCTACTTATCGCGCTGTTTGATTGGATTGATGGTTGGAGGAGAGCAGCCAATTCTCAGGAGCAGTCAACTCTTAGGAATATTTTTTATAGATGCTAAATGAGGTCATCCCATGAAATTGGCTGGATAAGTCAATCCAACTTTTACCCTACTAACCAAATTTGAACTTTCATCCCATCTACCATCCAACTCTCATCCCTCCAACCAAATAAAAATTTGGCTCATCCCATCTGTTTATCATCCATTCAATTAAATATGAACTTAGATGCCTTCATCTCTACCACGATAGATGGCCCTATCCCATCCACCTTACTGTTGCATCTATGTATCAATTTCATGCTTCCCAATTCCTCTCGACCACCTGCACATCGTTCTCTTTTATTTAATCTCATCTTTTCCCTTGCGTACCAGAGCTCAGACCGCGCTTCTACGATTCCCTCCCTCTATTTTTTCTATAGCAAGTGATAGTCTTTCCTGAGTCACTTAAGGATTGAACTCAAGTATCATTGATCCAATCATATACTGTACAATCACATGTCCTGAATTTATTTTTTTTAATAATACATTTTTTATTCAAAATTTCAAAAGTATACCACGGAAAAAAAATTACACAAATATACCCCTATCGCTCATTGGTTGGGCGAAATACAAATATAACCCAACCAACGGGCGATAAAGGGTTACGTCGCAAGATCAATGGGCGGCAGGAGGCCACGTTAGTTCCCCGAGATCATTTGATCGGGCGATAGGGGTATATTTGTGTAATTTTTTTTCCATGGTATATTTTTGAAATTTTGAATAAAAAATGTAGTATTAAAAAAATAAATTCCACATGTCCTTATGGACAAGATCTGGCTGAAGGATTTATTAACTTCTAGCATTATAACCTTAATAGTATAGATTAGAGACTTATTTTGGGTGTGTGGATGATGGTAATCGGCATCCATATCCAAGGTCACACTTGCAACTTGAATGTAAAGGATGTCCGATATAACAATGCACACCTCATTGTATTGGTAATGGGTGTCCATACTTTGAGGGCGCACTGAGCAGATTGATGTAAGTACTTGGTATTATAAAAGTCTTCTTATGATCATCTTTGAGATATTCTACCATGTTGAGTATTGGCTGACAAATTAATTTGATCATATCTTGTGAATAGAATTGTACATTATCTACAATGTGATAATTGAATCTATTCAAGTAGTCGTGTCTCCGGTCATAGTCATTGTAAGAAAAGACCACACTTAGGTTTTGGTTTTGGAAACTGCTTTTAGAAATTGGTTTAGGACACAAAATAGGGATATCATATATGATGCACTAATGTGCTTGTGCTATTATATCAGTGTAAGTGCTTGATGGTACCTTTATAAACTATTACTATTTATTGTTACTTGTTATATGCAAATTGACTTTATTCAACCAAACAATGTATCCTTCCAGCATTTACAAAAGTCTCATGGAATATGAATGTACTCACATTGTTTGTTGAAAATTTTGCCGGTTAAGGAAGACAATCTAGTATTGGGATATTTCTATGTTGTCGGATTTGTAGATTACAATGAGGCTGACTATTAGAGTACAAACCCTAGTCAATTTCTTATGGATTATGGCAAACCACTTAGACGCTACCTTTATTTATCTAGACTTTGTTTATTGTATCCGGCGCTTAAGGTCCAGTTTGCAAGACTGCTTAATATTATCTATGTACTCTTTTATTTTCATGTACAATGATGATGCTATTCTTTAAGTATGTGTGTACTAGCTATTAATTATAAGATTAATATATAAATACACAGTAGTCTGGAATCACTAGATCTCAGATCTTGCAATTTAAAATATAAATCGCTCAAAATCAAAATAAAAAATTGAAACAATGGTAAGTTAAAAAGAAAAGGAAAAGAAAGAGCGTTTTTCATTGTAGCACAGCACTACACGCTAACACGCCGCCTCTCAACCCTAAGCTCTCGCCGCCGTCGCCGTCTCCTCCTTCCTTCCCTCCTCATACCTGACGGCGACCAGTAGAGACTACGGCGGCGAGGAGGCTACTATCGCCGAGCCCTGGACATGGCAGGGGTGCGGGCTGCCATTTGGTCGACCGTGAAGAGCTGCTTCACCAGCTCCCTGATTGGGGTCACCGTCGCCGACCGGTAGCCTCCGTCGTCACCGTGAATGGACCCTCCATGCACCCCACCTTCGAGCCCGAACCAGGTAACTCAACTGCATAGCAACACCGGATTCGTGTCTCAACTCATTGCGCCAAGAGCAAGAAGCGCAGCTATTGACCGCCAGCGTTGCCAGGTGACCGCGCTCTGGTGGAGCAGCTCTACCTCGACCGCTAAGACTTCTCTTGCAGCGACGTCGTCGTCTTCCGGTAAGGTTGCTGCCGCCGAGTTCTTGGTTGGCTTTATACTTGGGCGTTTCTTGATCGCTGGATGGGTGAATGATGCAATTACTGGATCTTGATGTTATTGTTATTTGTAGATCGCCGACGGACCACCGGAGTTTCGTGGTTAAGAGGTTGATTGCGTTGCGGGGCGATTGGATCCAGGTCCCGGAGGCGGCGGAGGTCCGGCAGATACCTGAGGGGCACTACTGGGTGGAAGGGGACAATGCAGGCGTCAGCTGGGACTCGAGCGGTTATGGACCTGTAAGAGATTCTATCACTCAAATGATTTTTCCCCTATTTGGAGCCATCTTGCTAGGCACAATTGTGGTGCCTCGCTAGCCAAAACTGCGTAGATTAGTGGTGGTGGCATTCGCGTTCTTGCTGCCAAAGGTGATGCAAAAGTGATGTCTTGTTATTGTGTTCAACCAATGCTGCTGGCATTGCTAAATCACCATTTGTACCTTTGGCCGATGCTGAGTTCAGTGGATCTACAGGTTTACAAAAAGAATAATGATTTAATTGTGCTGCAAAATTTTGATCGTAAAATAGAACAGAAAACATATTGGTGTATTGATATCAGCTGGTGGTGCATATAAACTTTATAACCATAGTCCATGGCTCATTTTCTCACCACAGATGCTCCCTCCGGTCACAAATAGTTGTTGTTTTGGATATTGACACGGTCTCTAGAACTCAATTTTGACCACTAATTTCTATTATAATATATTTAAAAAATCTAATAAACTTATAATATTATGAAAGTACGTTTCGAGATGAATCTACATATATTATGATTTTCATACATGCAATCTAAATATTTAAAAAGATATCGATAGCTAAAGTTTCAAAAGTTCAACTACACGTATCATAAACCGACAAGTTTTTGTGAACTGGAGGAAGTATGTTACAATATAAAAACAATTGCAATTATTTATCATTTACCTGCTTGGCATGCTTAGCACCGGACATGAGCAGTCAAGCCCCTCCTTTGTTATGCATAATTTTTTTTATCTTAAGCGCATTTTGACTTAGTTGACATATGCCACTAGAGGCATTTAACATGTATAAACATTTTAAGCATTTAAATGTATGCTTTTTATAAGTTGGAGCTCACCGACATAATGCTATCTCTTTATGCATGTTTGTATTCCTTTGTATTATGAATTTTGCAATTGCACCTTTGAGCAAATGCCTGGAAAATTTTGCTAAGCAAAGTAGGCGACCTCATGGCTCATGGTCATCTCGAACCAATTTTAGTGTTTTTTATGATATCGTGTTCATCTGATGAATATCAGCATTGATGAACTAGAGCAGATCAGCACTTCTTTTGGTTAAGTACTAGCATGTGGGCAATGAAGTACTAAACATGCAAGCAGTGATTTGATCATTCAGATATGTTGTTCAACTTTTCTAATGACGTTTTTGCTAATGTGTTTGTATGGGATCATAAGAGCCTTAAATAGAAAAAGAAGATGCCTAAAAAGGGTATAACAATGCCTCTTGACTTTCTGCTCTTTAACCATTAGCCGACTTTTATATCCTTGTACCAGAGTTTACCAGGCACAAATGCTTGTGGCAACAGTTAGCAAATATGATGTTTAATACTTGTTGGCACACTACAGCAAAATAAGTTTATAGGCATTGTAGTTTAGAATCTAAGCATCTTTAATTTTGATATCTGCAGATTCTTCTGGGCCTGATGCAAGGGAAGGTCACACACATAGTCTGGCCGCCTCATAGAAATGGTCGAGTTGACAGAAAGATGCCAGAAGGGAGGATTATATGCAGCTGCTTTGACTATTTGAATATCTAGGTTGGACCGCCTGGACGCCTATGATTAAATGATGAAAATAATAAATAATATTTTATATGACATGAAATTAAGTTGAATATAAAGCAAAAGATGTATAATCTTCAATGCAGGTACCAACAAATTAACTGTTGCTTAGGGAAAGCTTGTGGCAATGAAGAAGGGTTACCTAGGTGGGCGTCTTAGAAGCTACTGGAGCAATTTCATTTCCCATTGCTGCAAGAATGTAAGCACAATCATCATGAGAAATGCTATCCAGTTTTTTGGGATGACAAATATCATTTTGAAATTTTAGGATAGAGAGTAATCCATACATTGAATAAATAAAACTTGCTTTGTTAGCCATGTAACCAAAGTAGTAGATCTTACCTGCATCAGGAAGAAAATCTTTCGTTAGAACTACATTTCTACATCTTCATAGTAGCAGATCTTACCTGCATCATCAGGAAGAAAATCTTTTGTTAGAACTATGAAGATATAGAAATGTGTAACCTTTAATGCTTACCTCATAAAAATTTGGTGAAGGTGCAGAAATATACCTCATATAAAAAGAAATTAGAGATGACAAGCAAGCAAATAAGTAGTTCTAAATAGAAGGGCATAGATAGCTCCAAATAGAACAATAAAAGATACAACCAACTCCAAATAGCACAACAAAATATCAAAGTTTATAAATCACAACAAAGTAAAAGGCCACATCATAGAGAGTGAAATAGTAACAATTTCAGTCATCATCTAGCTCCAAACTATGCCTTTCCTCAATATTTTCTTCACTACTCTCTTGAGAAGGAATTTGTGGTGCTTGACCGAAGTCATCTTCAATATCCTCATCATCACACACAACATCCTCTTCTCCTTCATCGGAGCCTAGCTCATAGGGGGTATATGTAGTAACTCTACGCCTAACATAAACTTGAACTTCATTTCCACGAGCTCTCCTAGGAAGGTTGCGACCTTGAAGGGAGGATGAGGATGATGCACCGACAGCTTTATCAACATGATCTCATAAAAGATCATCCTCATCGGCATGCACTTGTTCGGCATCCTTATTAGTCTATTCATTCCCCCAGTGAAATGTTTCTAGGATCAAAGGATTAGAACCACTTTCTTCATAAAGCCTTAACCTATATGTGATATCTGTGTTGTATTGAATATAGACCAAGTCATTCAACCTTTTGTGCTCCTACCGGTTCCTTTTTTTTGTATGAATCTAAAGTAAGAAGGATGGTAAAGTTTTAAGTTTAATATGTATTGAAAATGGTAAAGCTATAGCCTAAAGGATTTAAATACTTATAAACTCAAATGTACTTTAATTGCGCTCGTAACCATAGGAGGAACAACAAAGATCAACAATCCACTTTGTAATCTTTTGGAGAGGCAAAGCATAGTCACCATATGCTTTCTACTAATCAACTAAAGCCAAATATGAAAGTCTATGTTAGAAAAGTCAAATGTTATATTGATTATTGAATACACTTAGGATTTAGGACTTACGAGGTTTCTTTATTTTTTGTTGCATGATCGCTCGCTCGTTGGTGAAGCTACCACGAGTCTGCTCATAGTCATCAACTAAGACATCAACATTGCTTAGTAAGTCCATATCACCATAACACATCGTTGCAATCACTAAATTAAATGTCATGCGTAGGTGAGCTGCATGATCTTCATTCTTCTCTAAGATGTCAAAGAATCTAGATGGATTCAAAAACAAAGCAGCCCCATATAGCTTTTGCTCCATTTGACTCTTCTACTGATTATCAACAATGGCCAACACTTTCTTGAGCAATCTTTCCTTGCTTTCAGCTAGGAAAGAATCTTTGATTTTGTTCTTAGCTATATCCATAGCTATGGATAGCTCCGACATTGCGGGATTTTCATCACCATCAACAAGCCTCAGGACAATTAGGAGGGGTTGCGACACTCTTATGCAATCTTCCACTGAATTCCAAAATGGCATAGCAACGACAATCATTGCTACATCCTTCCCAGCTTCTGTCCCAAAAAATCTGGCTCTATTCCAATCGTTATCAACAAAGAGCTTCCTCAAAACATCTTTATGCCTGTACATGCTCTGCAAAGTGAGAAAAGAGGTAGCAAACCGAGTAGTTGCGGGTCTTATAAGATCCTTACTACCCGTCGTATCCCTCATTGCAGCAAGAAGTCTCACATGCCTATAAATGAAGGTTGTGACACGATTTGCTTGGGCAATGCACTTCCTAAACTCTTTCATTTTGCCAATATCTTCCAACATAAGATCCAAACAATGGGCAACACATGGTGTCCAATATAGTCTAGAAAACCTCTCCATAAGAATTCTTCCCGCCGCCTTGTAGTTAGCTCCATTGTTCGTGGGCACGAAGGGTAAGCATCAGACAACACATTGGTTCTGGAATCTGGATATTTAAAAAGGCACCAGGCATCACCATCACTTGCATCATAAGCACTAGGCATCAAGCATCAACACTTGCATCAGGCATCAACTAGGCATGAGTGCACCATCACGAAGGGGAGGTGATCAGGGAGGACCGGGCACCAGGCATCACCATCACTTGCTACTAGCGCACCATAGCAGAGGGAGGAGGGAGGAGCAGCGCACCAAAGTAGAGGAAGTCTAGGAGGCAGCGACCGGCGAGGCTAAGCGGACAGAGTTGGACCTTGGAAGGAGGAGGTCATGTGCAAGACCTGCGCAGCTGTGTAGCCAGGACCAGGTGGGAGGAGGAGCGCACCAAAGTAGAGGGAGGAGCAGAGGGGGGGGGAGGGAGGAGCAGCGAGAGGAGTGGAGGGAAGGGAAGAAGAGGGATCAGGAAGGAGGAGGCCAGGAGCTGAGGGGGATCGGAAAGTAGGGGGATTCTCATCAGTGGTCCCAAGCTGCGACGCGAAGGCAGTCCGGTGGTGGAGGCTGTTCGGCGGTGTAAGTTCAACCTTCATTAGTTATGGTTTTGGTGTTAATGACAAATCTAATATTGAGATTATCCATTAATGTGATTTTGTTATTAATGACAAATCTTATATCGAGACTAACTTGTCTATTTAGAATATCTTTGATTAGTCTCATCGCATTGAAAAATAGAAAACTCAAGGTATGTTTGCGTATTCATTCTTAGTATTAGTTGCATACTTTGGAGTCAAGTTAAAGTATGAATGTCCCCATTATATTAACCACAAACGTGCATCATGTTTCCCAATCCACACATTACATGGATGCACATGTTTAGAGGGAGTTTGTAGTTTAACTTGAAAGTCTCTTTGTATTGATCTATTCTTTATTGACACATATAAAGATCAAGACAAAGAAACTAAATCCTTGAGTATATATTTGAATTGCCTAGTTATAAGTATACTCATGGTAATATAGGATATACTCCAATACGATCAAATTGAATATGTGCATATTATGTCCAAGTCAATTATATTTATGCACATATACATGTGGGGTTTATTCTATAGTTGATGACTTAGAGTAATGATCATTTCCATATAGTTTACACATTATGGATTATTACTTTTCATCAACATATGAAAACTTGTGTAGTTAATATATACTTATATCAATTTAAATGATAATTTAAATTGAGTTCGTTTGTCTTATTAATCACTAAAGAACATGTCATCGTGTGTTGATGGTGTTCCTTGATTAATTAAGGACAAATGAATAGTTCTTAAGTATAATAAAGCATGAGTTGCATTATTGTACTTAAGACATACATAAATCATTCAAATTGATTTAGGTTGTGCTCAATTGATCTAAAGGCATCCATTATGTGTTAATGGAGTGCAAGAGATAATTGAGACAACCGTGCATCTTGGACTAACTATTTTATGAGTTGTGATTGAGTTAGGTCCAAAGATGGATGAGATGATGAAGAAGAGGAGTCGAGTGATGATTTCGGGGGGAGTATCAAAATGATGATCATTAAGACCCCAAAGGGGATTGCTTGTGCGCGGCGACGAAGGTATAACTAGATAGGCTAAGGACTTTTGTAGTCTTTGAGTCTAAGGTTTTATCGCCGATTATTAAGAGGGTCGTTTCTAGCTTGAGCTTCATCATGTGTTGATGATCTCAATCCGCGTTCACTCGAGCTCAAACCATTTGGATTTGGTTTTTGCATAAGGGTTAACCATTTGGCATGTGTTGCGAATGGGTTAAGTTTATGCTTGGGTGTTGTTGGTTTATGCTCCGATTTGCATGTGTTGCAAAGAGGAAGAGCGTATGCATTTGGTTTTCGCATAATGCTTTGATCTGCATATGTTGCAAATAGGATAAGCAATATGCGTTGGTTTTTGCGTGAAGTTCACTTTTGCATGTGTTGCAAATGTTGAAGCTTCATGCTTTGGTTCATGCAAAACAAATCTTTCTTAAAACCGTGTGGTTGCTTGGAGCTAAGTTTTGCATGTGTTGCAAAAGGAGAGAGCTCAAGCATGATTTGATGTTTGTGTGTTTGTATGGAGCTAGAGGCTTGCATGTGTTGCAAGTAGAGAGCTCATATGGTTGATTTGGTTTTGGTGTTAAGTTTGGAGTTTGATTTGGTGTTGTATGGAACTAAAGAATTGCATGTGTTGCAATTAGAGAGTTCATGCACCTTGATTTGGTGTTGCTTGGAGCTAGACTTTTGCATGTGTTGCAAAGAGTAGTGCTCAAGCATGAAATTGGTTTATTTCATTATTTGCAAGTTCGTTGTGCGAATAAACCGAGTGTTATGAGTCCGGAATCCCGAGAGCATGTGAGTAGGGCTTGCAACGGGTGTTGGCAAGTTGACTGGGTCTCGTGTTGACCTTCACATGGCTAGGGGGATTAATCTCATAGACTCGGGTTTGATTTGCTTAATACATTTTGCAAATAGATCTTGAGTTTGGTTTTTGGTGATATTTAAAAATATCTATGGGTGCTTAAATCATGAAAATGGGTGAAGATTGTAGCCCTCATGATAAGCTTCGCATAGAATCAAAAATCACCCAAATCGGAGTTCGGAGTAAAGAGTTGGAGCGAAAACCGGATTTGCTGATTTTGTATGGGCGGTTGGACCGGCCCTGGTCCGGTCGGACCGGCCGGCGCGCGGTGCAACCGGTTGAAGCCCGGTGCAATTTTTCCAGAAGAGTCGTTTTTCGGGGTTTTTGCTGGTTTTGCCTGGCGGTCGGACCGGCCGGGGGTCGGTGTGACCGGCCAAGCTTGATGTGACCGGCCGAGAGCGCAGACGACCGGCGGTAATCAGAAAAATCCGACTGCTGTTCTGTGAGGGCTTGGCCGGACGGCTGAGGTCCGGTTGGACCGGATTTTCGGTTTTGCCTGCTTTTGCCCCCAAACAGCTAGTTTTCTTGTGGGGCTATAAATACCCCTTGGGGGCTTAAGGTGATGTTGGTGTGTGTGGGAGTGTTTTGCATGTGTTGCTCTTTCTCCCTTTGCCTCTTGAGCTTAAGAGTGAGCTAATTGCATGTGTTGCAATTAGGAGTGGTTTGAGTGAGCTCTTGTGCATGTGTTGCACTTGAGTGAGGTCCTTGTGCATGTGTTGCACTTGGTGATCGCCGAGTGCATGTGTTGTGCTCGGTGAAGGTCAAGCGGAGGAGCGGCCTATTCTCTTGGAGGTTGCCGACTCCTAGATCTGGCGTGGGCGTCGTCAGGCGCGGAGCTCTCGAGGTGTGAGAAGCCCCGGCAACTTTGTGAAGGTTCGGGTTGAGCCTACGCGCAAGCGTGAAAAACCACGACTAGTGGAAAGAGGCGGGTGCTCGAGCGGGAGCCGGTCCAAGTGTGGGCTTGCCTCAACGTGGACTAGGGGAGACCGGCAAGTCTCCGAACACCACGGAAAAATATCGGTTGTCTCTTTTACTTTCAAGTATTTACATTTATTGTATATTGTTCAATTGTTTGATTGTAATTTGAATTGCTTAGTGTTAATTGATTGATCAATTTAGCAATTCTAGTTTAGAGACATAATTTAGTTAGTGCACTAGTGAGCCTAGTTGATTTAGGCCTTAATTGTCAAAACCGAGTTTATCGCTTCCGCATATATATTCGATTAGGTTTTGACATAGGGGTTGATTAGAGTGAATTGTTTAGTGAGCGATCGAATTTTGCAAAACGCCTATTCACCCCCCCTCTAGGCGCATCCTCGACCCTACAATTGGTATCAGAGCCACGGTCACTCTCATTTTAGGCTTAACCGTCTAGAGAGTAAAAAGGATGGCGCCTAGTGGTCTAGTGCACTCACACGATCCACTCATGCTAAATGAATCAAACTATGCTCAATGGAAATTATTTATGATTGATTATTTTAAATCCATGAGCCCCCAAATTTGGTGGATCGTAGATGTCGGCTTTTCTTCTCCTCTAAATGAAATTGCTCCAACTAAAGGAGAGGAGAAATGCCTACATCTCGATGCTCAAGCAACTAACGCTTTATTTAGTGTTGTGAGCGTAGAAATATTTAATCTCATATGCAATCTCAAGAGCGCTCATGATATGTGGATCAAGCTTCAAGATTTATTTGAATCATCCGCATCATTAATTGAGGATTGCATTGAAGAGGATATGTCGGTTGATGATTCTTCAACGACAACATCAAGTGATGAACCGACAACTCCATCAACCTCAAACTCCGCCTCAAGCGACGACGATTTTTCAATTCCATCAAAAATTCGTTGCTTTATGGCGAAAGGTAAGAATGAGGTAAGTGATGATGAAGGTGAGCCCTCTTATGACGAATTAATGAATATGCTAGAGGAGCTCAATGAATTTCTTGGAAAGGAGAAAAAGAAATATAAAATTTTGAAGTTAGAACATGAATCACTTCAAAATGATTATGATGTTCTAAAAGAAAATCATGAGAAACTCCTTTTCAAGGAATTTAGTAAAGCTAGTGTGGATATTGCCACTCAATGCAATTTAGTTGATGAATTGTCTCACTCAATTCCAATTACAAACAATTTATCGAATAAATGCATATCCACCTCTAGCGATGATTTGCCTTGTAGCTCTAATTCAATTGCTTCTAGTTCCTCTATGTCTTTAGATGCTAATATTGTAGAGGAAAATAATGAGCTCAAGGCTCAAGTCATTAAGTTGGAAAATGACTTGAAGAGGTGCGTTAAAGGAAAAGCCCTCCTCGACGAAATCTTGAGCAAGCCAAGGGCGCCTCAAGACAAGCGAGGACTTGGCTACAACTCCAAGAGGGAGAATAGCAAGATGAGGCACAACGCGCGTCACTCGAAGACAATCAAATGCTTCGCTTGCAACAAGAAGGGCCACTTCGCCTCCATGTGCCCTAATCAAGTAGATAACAAGGCCACAACACCAACAATGAGGCAAACCGGCGTTGAGCACAACAAGAAGGTCAAGAGAGGACCAAACGGAGTAACATGCTTCAATTACCGGGAAAAGGGGCATTTCGGTAAGGATTGTCCCAAAGGTATCACTCCTAAGCCTATTCTTATTAATGAAAATTATTTGCTTAGGAAGGACAAGAATGGCAATGTGTTTGCCAAGCTTGTCAAGTCCCCTATGCCCGTTCAAAATGATATTCATTTGCATAGGAAGAGTAATTCTAGAAATGTGTTTGTTCAAAATGCTAGATTTCCTAAGACTATAAAAAATCATGAAAATCATGTGCTTAGGAAAAATAACTATAGCAAAACATTTGTTAGAAATGCTAGATCCTCTAAGCGTTCTTACTATAATGATTATCATATGCTTAGAAAGGATCAAACTAGGAATGGATTTGTTAAGAATGCCAAAACTCCTAAGCCTCCTCAATTCAATGCAAATAAATCGCTTAGGAGTAACAAAAATTGCAAATCCATTGCTAGTCATGTTAGTCAATTTAAAAATGCTAAAATTAGGACCATTTGGGTTCCTAAATCCATTGTGACTAACATTGTCGGACCCAATATGGATTGGGTACCAAAATCCGCCTAAAAGAATTTTAGGTGATATGAGATGGATTGGACGCTTGCCACTCAAGAGGAGAAGGATTATATTGGTCTACAAGTGGTGTCAAGCATGAAGAACAACAAGTCCATCATGAGCCAATGCCATCTCGGTAACAAGCAATTTAAATTGATTACTATTTAAACTTATAGCCTTGTGTAGGTTATATTGTAATATTCTTGCTAGAATCAATTTAAATTGCTTGGTATAGACACTTGCTCTCGCCTCTTATCTATTCTCTTAATTGCAAATCTTGAGCAAGTTTAGAAGTGGCACATTAAGGAGGAGTGTTAATTCATATCTATGTGTATCACATCCCTACGTGTGCCCATATTAATATAAGTGCATATATAAATTTTTCAAAATCAACCATTTAGCCAAAAGCCAAAAATTTTGTATACTATTACTAATCTTGTGAAAAATTAGTTTAAAAATGTATACAAATGTTTTTGAAATGTTTCTCAAAGGTTTTGGCTTCACAAAAATCTATTTTGAAAAGAAAATGAGTTTCATGCCCAAAATCTAGTTACTAGTATCTTGTTTTGGATTTAAACTTATAATTTTCATAGAAATAAAAGTAAAAGGATTTTAAAAGTAATTCCAAAACAAAAATCCTAGAGTTGGTCATTCTCAACAATTTTCGTGTTCAAAAGATTTTCAAAAGACCAATCTAGCAAAAGTTATTTGATTTTGAAACTCGCCGAAAAACTATACTAGACCCGCAATGGTCATATTATTGCACTTAGTGAGTTTCATCATTTGAATCAAAATTCTACACAAGAGTTGATTCAAAATGGTATTTTAGACTCATACACATAATTCAAATTCATATATCTTACCCATGCTTCATTTGAATTATTTGTGTTGTTGAATTTGGCTTGGATTTCTATGTGCTTCCCAAAAAGGACTATTTAGGTCAAAAGTCAAAAATTATATTTAAATGACCCAAATTTGTGAAAAGCCTTGTAAAAGTATTATATTAGGTATTTCAAATGTTTTACAAGCTTTCAAAATGAAAAACTATATGTTGAAATCGAATTTGGCTCAAAAACGATTTGATTTAATCCGAAATGGCCTATTTAGGCATATAGCTCAAATCGTGGCTTTCAAGTTGGATTTCATTATAAATCTTGGCTAGAAACAATCTTGATACACCAATATAAGCCATGAAAATTGAAATTGCATGAAATCCAAATTGAATTGCATTTTGAGGCTTTTCGTGAAAATCAATTCCCTTTTATGCCTCAAAAGCGCAAATTGTCATATCTTTTAAAATAAAATTGTTTTTGAGAAATTTATTTTTGCAAAACCTTCTAATTAGTCCAAAGTTCATCTCTGCAAAATTTCAAATTTTTTGGACTTCATTTGAATCATTTTTGACAAAATTTGCAAAAAAAATCAGGATTTTCAACCTGTAAGGGCTGGTTGGACCGGCCTCCATGTGGTTGGACCGGCCATTAGGGCGGTCGAACCAGCCCCCATGCGGTCGGACCGGCCATGGCAAGGTTGCTCTGAAATTTTTAGAATTTTTTAAAGTTTGCTTTTGGGATATCTTTTGATTGGTAATTCCTTTTTCAAAAATTCTTTTTGTAAAAGTTTCTTATGATCCCAAAGTTCATTCTGTGCAAATTTCAAAAGTTTCTCAATTTATTTGAAGGCATTTTCAAGTGGTATCAGTTATGAGCACTTTAAATGAACTAAAGAGTGATTTTCACTTGATCTTTTGAAAAGATAAAACTTGTGCAATTCAAATGCAAATAACTCCATAATTCACCCGTTGAATATCTCAAGGAGTTTATTTATATCAAGTTTTGGGCATTTAAATGCTTTAAAGTGATATCATGTCTTTAATTTGCTCTGATACTCATCCTTTGTGATTTTTATTGATCTTTCCTGAGCTTTTGATACCCGTGAGTATATTGCTCTGATTATATTGCTCTGATACCCATCGATGTTATCGATAATTCCTTCAAATGGTATCTACTCTTTGTGATTTGGTCCTAAGTGGTATCAAATTGAGCATTCATTCATTCTATATGCTTACAAGTGGTATTATTGAGTTTTTCTTTTCTCCAAGTGGTATCATGGATCTTATTGTTCTTTTCTCATGTGATATCCTTGATTATTTGGATTCCTTTTTAAGTGGTATCATTGAATTCGATTGTTTCCTACAAGTGGTATTTCATTGCCTCTTTGTAGTATTACTCCGATACCCAAATTCTTGATTAAGATTTTTCCTCTCAAGCTAAAATTGTAAGTTCAACCGCCTAAGATTTCTCTGTGTGAGAGTCTTTGTGAGTTGTAATTCATTAAAGAGGAAATCTCTCATTGAGCATTGTCTTTCAAGACAAAAATTTGAAAATGCTCATTTTCTTTGGATCTTCAAGCAAAGCCCTTGAGATAGATTTAAAGTGGTATCAAAATTTCTCAAGTGGTATTCTTTTTGGGTTCCTCGTTTAACCCTATTAGGCAAATTTGTTGGATTCTTCAAGAGAATCATGTTGAAAAGTTGCAAAGCCTAATAAAATGAGGAGTGAATTATTTGACTATGTTTCAAATAACCCGTGTGATACCCTTACTTCGCTTTTTGTGCTTATCTTTACAAGTGGTATCCAAAAACCAAATATGGTCCCTTTTCGAGTTTTTACTTCTTTTAAGGCCATATTTAAAATAAAACAAGTTTTTATGTTCAAATCCTTGGCAATGAATTGAAAGAGTGTATGTCATTTTTCCCAAGGTCATAAGTGTCCATTTCAATTCTTATATGACCTTCTTTAATGAAAATAGTTAAATGCCAAAGGGGGAGAATAATGAAATAAAAAGGGAGATTTTTTTTAAGTTAAAATGCCAAAAGGGGGAGATAATGATAAATCTCATTAATGATAAATGCCAAAAGGGGGTAGATTGCTTAAAAAATGGAGAACCCATCTAAGAGAAACATTTTTTGGTGTTTAATGCCAAAAGGGGGAGAATTAGAAGCTTAATATCATTTGGCTTAAAAAGGGAGCTTAATATGATTAAGGGGGAGAAGTGATTCTCATATGCATTCAAACAAAAATTGTCAATGCTTATATCGTTTAAATGTGCATATGCATTCAACACTACTACAGAAATGATTTTCCTAGACACCAAGGATTTCTTTCCACAGGCGGATTAAAAGGAGAGCCGCCTCAAATGACCGATCGCGGTCCCGGGGTTAAGAACCGCTGTGTAAAGGTATCTTCACAGCGGCTCGAAGAAACCTACTGCGAAAATATTGATTTCTTCACAAAGCGGTGCCCTTTAGATGCCGCTGTGGAAACTATGCTCTTCCTGTAAGGAACCGCTTTGGGAAGAGGCATCTTTACGGTACCGCTTTCTTCTGAAGACGCTGAAATCGCAGTTTCACAAAGCGACGTTAAGCAAGCAATTTTAGTTAATTATATTGACGCCCTTATTAATTAAGGAACCCCCGTGGTGATATTAAGTCTTTAAAGGCGTAGTTCTTAAACAAACCGCTGTCCAAATTTTGTAAATGTTTGTCCGCATATCTTGTGACGAAGGAGATGCCAGATGTGTTTTTATGTACGCATCGGATCATCCTTTGTTCTACAATACCGCAAAACACGTAAATCCAACGCCCGTGCAATACTCCCAGATGAGTTTTTATTGACGCATCGGATCATCCGTTACATTGCAACAATGCAGACTACACAGGAAATCCAATGTCCGTAAAATACTCCCAGATGGTTCTTTTTTCCTTTGACGGATCATCCCAGAGTGATGTATAGCTTGATCGTTATTATTTTTCAGCAGTCAGTTGTCTTAGGGAGCCGCTGTGGAAACTTCGCTTAAAGCTCGAACAGATCGTTCTCTGCAGTAGCCCAAAGCGGCCCCAAAATTGTGAAAACAAGGGGAGCTAGGTTTTGAACTTGAAATCCTTGGAATAGTTAACTCTCTAAGGTAAGAGCATCTCATTCCCGACATTTGTAGAGGTTAATATATCTTGTGGAGAGGAAGATGTAGTGTAGATAGAATGTGCATGGGAGAGGGTTGAAGCCCGGAGATTGGCGCCTCTTTAAAATTGTGATTCACTTTTTGACACCCCGTCCACTATCATAAACTCAGATGGACCCACATGTCATAGACACATCACCAAAAACCAACGAATTGAGTGTCACTGGACTAATTTAATTTTCCGTTGAAGCCCTCACCTTCTAGATCTGTAAACAGATCTTGTATCCCTCCCTCTCTCTAGAGGGAGAGAACAGTCCCCCTCTCTAGATCTAGAGGGAGAGGACCGTACATTCTTTCGTGATTTTAATAAAATCATTTTATAGTATTTAACTTAGGGTTCTCTTGTTAAAGTTCTATCTAAATAATTGACATTTCGATCTGATTTTCTGCTTCGTGTTCAAGATGGAAAGGGCATGGATGTACAATGCCCCAAGAAATAAGGGTGTATTCCTCAAAGAGCTCAAACTTTTATTACAAACCGCCGTAGGATGCCCGACTAAGAAGGAAACGGAAATACTTTGTCCATGCAAAGACCTGAAGAACAATGTAGGGTGGGGAGATTTAAGTGTAATCAAAACACACCGATCATGAGAGTTTTATAGAGGATTACACATGTTGGTCCAACCATGGCGAGCAACGACATCGCAAACAACCGATGATGTTGATCCCGATCTCGTGGATGATCGGCGCCGGAGGTGACATCGATGGTTTGGGAGATGAAGCTCACGTGCATGCTCGCTTGCTAGATGATGGTCGATCGCCGATGTAGAGGAAATATTGCGCCATGCCGAACCACGTGTTTTAAAGGAGATGACAGTTTAGATAATGTCGATCGTTACACAAAGCAAATAATGATCCGTTATATGAGGAATCCAAGGGTTGTCCTCCGAGTTTACGGTGTTGCATACGGTCTTGATGCTTCTACTGCTGAAGGCTAGCAATGGATGGTCGGACAAGAGTTTCACCGATCTATTGAGGCTCTTGGCGTAAATACTCAAGGCTAATGGATTGCCCACCTTGCCGACGAGCACTTATTTCGCAAGAAGCTTATCACTCCGATGTCATTGATGTGCAAAAGATACACGCATGTGCGAACCATCGATCCTCTTCCGTAAAGATTACACGGACTTGGATCAATGCCGGTGTGCAAGGCGAGCCAGATAAGAAGAATGATAACTCCCACGACGATGATGATTCTTCACTAGCACTACGAAGAATAAGAAGAACAAGAATAGTACTATCGGTAATAACGAAGATGACACTTCTTCGTGCACGGACAAGAAGAAAAGAATCCTGCGTTGGTGATGTGGTACTTGCCGCTTATTGGTCGTTCAAACGTTTGTACTCGAATGAGAGGGACTCGAACTAATGGGTTGGCATTCCGACAAGCGCAGTAAAAGATGGAAAGATTCGACACCCAACCGATGGTAGACAATGGAGAAATTTTGATCGCATGTATCCAGATTTTGGCAACGAACCCAGAATGTAAGGTTCGTGACCGAAAATCGATGGTATGAATCCTTTTGGTGAATGGAATGCCACACATAGCACTTGGCCAAGAGTCCCGTCCATCTACAACCTTCCTCCATGGCTATGTATGAAGAGAAGGTACCTAATGTTGTCCATTCTTATCCAAGGTCCGAGACACCGAGTAGATATTGATGTGTTTCTAACCATCGATGGAAGATATGGCCATGTTGTGGCACGATGGGGTCCAGTGTGGGATCGGCCCAACAACAAAGATTTCACACTAAAAGCCATTATTTTTGTTACCATCGTGATTACCCCGCTCGCTAGCCCTATCGGGTCGATTAAAGGGAAGACAACTTATGTAGTATGCATGGATGAAACTGTGTCGACGCTCCTTCCATGCTCACGAAGTTAGTGTACATGCGGCACCGCCGTTTCTTCATCGAAGGTCACAAATACCGCAAGATGGGCAAGTATTTTGACAATACGGTTGAGAAAGGTGTGGCTCCAAAGCGCCATAAGCGGGAAAAAAGTGTTTGAAATGGTCCGAACATCAAGGTGGTTTTCGGAAGAAGCCGGCAGGCCAAAAGAGGGTCGAAAGAGGAAGAATACCGATGAGGAGGTTCCTCCGCTTGTTGTCCTGCTCAAAAGATGTCAATTTTCTACAAGTATTTGCCCTCATCGAAGGACTTGGAAATTCGCCATAGCATCGATGCCATGCATGTCATAAAGAATGTCTGTGGAAAGCGCATAGGTCTCTTGTTGGACATTCAAGACAAGACAAAGGATGGTCTTAAAGCTCAGAAGACTTAGTAGTACTTAAAATCAGAAAGAACTACACCTCAAGAAAGAACACATGGAAAGTATTACCTTCCCCAAACAAGCTACTCGATACCGAGAAGAAAAGATCGGTGTGCAAGTGCTTACGTGGGGTCGAGTCCCGTCTCGTTATTCATCCAACATCAAAAACCTAGTATCGATGAAAGATTTAAAGATAAGTGGTATGAAGTCTCACGATCGCCACGCCATGATGACACAAATGCTCCCAATTGCAATCGGGTATCAACTCAACATTTGTAAAGGTGGCCATCACACTACCAGTGTCATTTCGCAATGCGATTTCACGAAGGTAATCGATGATGAACAATTGAGCTATCTCGCAGAATTACATAGTGGAGACTATAAACCAACTTGAGATGTGCTTCCTCCATCCTTTTTCGATATCATGCCGCACCTCTTGGTTCACCTTGTCGAGGAGGTAAAGGTACTAGGACCAATATTCTTACACTGGATGTTTCCATTTGAGAGGTGGATGGGCTTGCTTAAGAGCTTACAACGGAATCGTGCTTACCCAGAGGGTTCCATTATTGAGGGCTACAACATCGAGGAAGTCATTGAGTGTTGCACGGATTACTTCATGCCCACGAAAGGCCGATTGGTGTGCCTGTCCCTCGACATGAGGGGAGGTTGACTGTAAAGGACTAAGGGAAAGAAAAGATTCATCGACCATGAGTACAAGAATGTGAACCAAGCACATTTCACCGCCTTGCAACAAACTAAAGATAGTGGAGCCGACGCGAGCAACACCGAAGAGCTTGAAAGAGAAAATCCAGACGCCAAGTTGATTGGATCCCGAAGAGAATAAGCGCATGTTTACTACATGGTTCAAGAACCAAAACATACCAGATGGTGAGGACGAAGAAAGTAAACATTGAAAATGTTGGCTCATGGCCCATCAAGTCTCGGTAACATCATGGCTAGCGATGACATCAATGGGTACACGTTTTATACCATTCAAAAGGACAAGAAGACGATGGCCCAAAACAGTGGTGTTCGGGTAGAAGCCATAGATGCGATAGGGGAGAAGAACACCTACTATGGAATCATTGAAGAAATTTGGGAACTCGACTATGGAAGGGATATGCAGATCCCTCAGATTTCACAAGAATCGGGTCAAACATCCTAATGGTGTGGAGTTGGACAACTATGGGTTCACAACCTGACCTCAACAATCTTGGCCACAAACTAACCCTCGATACTAGCTTCAAGTCTCGCAAGTTTTCTACATAGCTGACCCAAGAATAAGAAAAGGAACATAGTTGTTCTTTAAAACAAAGAATCGTTGAGTTGACAATGTGCACGACGAGGCGTAATACAATCGATTCGACGACCTATCGCTTTCGGAGATCCCGAGAGGATCAAACTTGTAGAAGAAACCCTCGATATTTCAATGATGCCATATATGCGTGATGATTGCGCGGAAAAGTTGTTAAAGGCAAATAGGGACACGTTGTGTAAAAACTTAATATGTAATAGAACTTATATTTTTATTGGACTTGAGTAAAACTGCTATGAAAGTGCAGGATAGTACAAGAGGTAATTCGCTATTAGGCCGGATCATCCTCAGAATTGAAGCCAACAGAGGCCCGAGGAAGCCAAGCACTATTCATCCGCATAATAATCCGATGACGGTTTTTCTCTACCTAACGGAACGTCCCGTATGTGAATCTTAGCTTCGAGGCCACCGTCGTCCGCATTCGAGAGCGTCTTTATCTTTTCCTATACGGATAGTCGGGTCTTCGTATTGTCCGCGCCATCGTTATTAGGATCGCTAGGTGCTAGCACACCGCTACACAAGATGATCCGATTCGTTTTTTCTTCAGTGGCCGACCATCCCGCCACCGAAGTCGAACAGAGGCATCGATCCGGCCGATGATGTTCTAATAACGGATCATCCAGATGTTGATCTTAACCTTATCCAAAAGTCTAAAACCCTCTTCAACATTCAGAGAACCGCCAGGAGCTTTAATATCGACCGCACCAAACAACTCCTCTCTCCACGCCCACACCGCCTTGAGCCGCAGCCCGCTTCGTGCCTTGCGACGCCAGACTCCAATCCTCCACCCACCTCGGGCGCCACCGCACATTCGCGCCGCGCCTGCTTTGTCGCCGCCGCAAATCCGAGCCCTCACCGCTAATCGACTCTCCTTCACTTTGTAAGCAAAGTGAGATCCACATCCTCTGGTTTCTTTGGACTCCATTCAAATGCATATGAATACGATGCAAGTTCTTGACATTCAACCGTAACTTGCGGATGGCGTGAAAAAGGAAGGGAAAAGAAGTTGTTGTGCGAAATGAGAAGGCTAAGAAGTCCAAGTTCTGTAGAAAGCAAAGCGAGTGAGATGGCCGCAGATGCTGAACATGGCTCTGCATGCGCGTGGTACGCCAATTGCAGATTAGAGACACAGAGAGTCAGCAGCAGAGGGGTCGAGAGGAGGGGGCACTCAATTCACAGAGGGTGGTGCGGCACCTCCTCGTCTATTCTAGCAGCGCGCACTCGTGGTGGTTCGACATCTTCGAGCACATTGCTAGGCGGTGCGTGCTCGCCCCAACATAGTTCCGCATGAGGAGGAGATCTGGCGATGATATCCAAGAGGACGAGGAGTACCATGTGCCACATCCTCGACCTCGAGATAAGACTTAGAGACCTTCGAACCTCTCATCCCGAAGGGTAAAGAGCCTTCGCTTTCTCGATGTCAATGTCCTGCTTCCGCAAGCCGAGAATTTGGAGTTCATAGGAGGTTCGACGGTTCTTCAACAGAGCTTCCATGTTACGTCAGAGAGCTTGGGGTCCAGCTTGAGCATGCACAGACGCTCAACGCCTCTTTGCAGAGGGTCATGGGTGGGTGGATGTTCAGAGACACTTCGACCATTTCAAGGTCTTACCGCATCATTGATGAGTTCGACACGGTAGTGGAAAAGTGGGTCGAGACTTCTACGCCACGCTTTGGATCGACCCGAGAGCACGATACATTCAGTTCATGCACGACGGAGAACCCCGTGAGGGTGTACAGTCCACTTTGCTTGAGTTGTTTGGTTTTAAGGAGGAGCCCCGAACTTTGCATCGTGGTGTACGCAGACAAAGACACCGCCTTGTCGTGCTAAGGCCGGAGGGTGTTTCCGATAGATGACCAGATTCGCTTCTGCTCCAAAGCCTGCTGCCTCGTTGATCCCTTCGCCATCCGCACTGCCTCACTCCCGAGGCAAAGGCGGTCCACATGGCTTTGAGGAAGTCATCATGTCGAGGATTGGGAATGCCGAGACGATCACTAGTTTGCAAAGAATGGTTACTTTATTCGATCCTATCTCACGAGCCGCTCGACATTCTCGACTTTATCATCTCGTGAGATTGAAGATGCTATTGCAGATGCTATGAGTTTGGCTAGACAACAACCATTTGCGCATATAATTTCTTACATATGCGAGACCTTTGCTCCGCAGCGAGCATCGGGAGAAGTACTGAAGGGCGAAGTTCGTCTTCACAAGACATGCCTCCATCTCTTGACGAGCAGACGCAGAGGACAGCGCTCCATGAGGAGGGCTCAGAGCAGATACCGAGGAACCGAGAGAGACCGCCAAGGGAGGACCGTGCACTAGCAGAGGCCGAGGAGCATGCCGGGTTGGCGCGATCATTGATATTGATCGATGACGACAACGAGGAGGAGGAAGACCTCGAGTACTTTCCACTACCCGAGCCCACGACCACGAGGTGTGGATCGTGCTCAGACCGAGGACCGAGACGACTTTAGCTGCACCGCTGCCAGCTCTCGACGTGACACCGGTGATCGCGGCTTCGCTTTCGGCCCTCCGAGCTTACTTCCACGATTTGCTTCGATTGTTGAGTTGCGAAGTCTCAGCAAGCTTCAATTGCCCAACAATGGAGACACAAACCCAATTACTAGAGGAGATGAGGTTGCATCACAGACGACCGTGCAGCTTTGGTACTGGCCGATGCAAATGGCTCAGATGTTCACTTTCTTCTCAGTCGCTGGTCGGCTTGTACAATGCAGCTTGGTCTTGCACTGACTGAGCCGCCAGCTCGAGCCCACCTCCCGCCACTGCATTGCTGCCCCACTTGCTTCATGGGGTTTCTCGCCCACCCCGTGTTCACGCTCCCACCAGCTCCCACGGTCTTGACAGGATGTTCTCCGCATCACCGGTGATATGGCATCCGCCCGCTGACCACTACTCCACCTACTTTAGCGGATGCACCCACATCGACGATGCTCGCCTGCGCTCGACCGAGATCAACATACGTCTGCATGCCGACATGATCGACGAGATGGCTACTCGAGTGTAGTATCGTTGAGTTCCGACCTATCGATGCGGTGCCGACTCCTCGTTGACGACGATCGGTCATTGCCTCCGAGTGTGCTCGTGAGTTCACCTACGCCCCGAGGCCACCGATGAGGATAACATTGCGCCAACATGTACGTAACATCGTCTCCGGACTCAACACACACCGCCGTGATTACTCAAATCACAGAGAATATTGTCGACACGGTGTTGTGGATCGACCTCCGAACCCGACAAAGGCGCATGCACAGCCCATCGACTTCTTTGTCGGGCGACTGCCGATTGTTCGATTCTTCACCAACAGTTCATAGGCCCTCGATGAGGAGACTAAAGCTACAAAGTCCCAGAGGAGAACCTCGACGAGCATGACGCCGACGTGTTGAGCGCGAGGTCGATAGGGAAGACTCCACTGCTCGATCTTTTGGTACTAGTCCAAGCACGGACGAGTAGTTCTTTGCTTAATGCGCCATTTGTCTTTTCGGTTGTTATACACTCTAACTTGCTTGATATGTCGTATTTCTATTTTGCTGTGTTCGCCTAGATTGGAACGATGCATTTCACGACAATTTTATTTAACTTTGTACTCTTTCATGACAATCAGCATCAAGGCTTATTGCCGGTAGGATGGTCCGGTATACATCTATTTACACATACCGGATCATCCTGACTTGCAGTTCCGTTGTACCCCAAGGTGAAAGTTGTGCGCATAGGAGATGATCCGGTGAGTTATCCTAACCTTGGCCGGATCGTCCGGTCTATGGAATCGGCTCCCGTGCTTGAGGGGAGCACCTAGCTAGACAACATGTGTAGAGCTTTGGTCTCCCGGCCAATCACTTTCTGCTGCGATTGCTTTGTTGATGTGGATGAAAGGAAGAAGAAGCCGAAAGCCATCGATGCCATCGCTATACCTATAGCAAATTGCCATGTCACCTATAGACAACCTTATACAAAGTGTGCATAATCACTTTTTTGGTTCCCTGTATACAATCAATTCATCTCTACACACAACCAAATTTTGGTTATAGGTGACATACAATGATCGCAAATATATAGACAAATTTCTTTCTTTTCTTTTCCTTTCATCCACATCAACAAGTAGGTGATATGGCAAGTCTTATAGACAGCTGATGTTAACCTATTGTACATGCTCTAAGGCTGCTATGGGTTTTTAGGGTCCGAGGGTGGACCCTGTTAGTGCGGCAGAGACAACTCCCGGAGACCCCCAAGCCCATGACCCATATTCTCGCTTCCTACGACATCACCGCTAGCCCATCATCCGATGGTGATGAGAGTAGACCATTTCAATATCATGACCTCCACGAGCTCGCCGACGACTCGCCGCAGAGCGCGAGGTCGATCCACTCCGGCCCGATCTTTGGGCATTCCTACCGAGAACGCATTTTACACGAGTGCCGAGTTGATTTTAGTGGTGTTAGCTCTTGTCGGATCTTCATGTACGTAAGGACGAAGTTATCCAATGTTGCGCCACTCGTAGTTGTTCCTTTCGTGTAATCGATCGATCCATGCGAAATGTAGCGCCCGCGAACGATGTGAACATTTAGGACCGTGCGGGTGATTAATTACTTCAACACTAAATCATGCATTAACGGTATGGCCATTTTACGCTGCACTCTTTTCGCCAGGAGTTCGGGCACGCAAGATAACTTCAAGGCTTATTGCGGTAGGATGGTCCGTATACATCTATTTACACATACCGGATCATCCCGACTTGCGCCCGTTGTACCCTGCATGAAGTTGTGCGATAGGAGATGATCGGTGAGTTATCCTAACCTTGGCCGGATCGTCCTGGCCTCAGGAATCGCCTCGTGCTTGAGGGAGCACCTAGCTAGACAACATGTGTAGAGCTTTGGTCTCCTACCAATCACTTTCTCTGCGATTGCTTTGTTGATGTGGATGAAAGGAAAAGAAAGAGAAAGAAAATCGCAAGAATGCGTCGAGATGAATTACAGGAACCAAAATGGTTGTGTATCGCTTGTCTATAGCAAATTGCCATGTCACCTATAGACAACCTTATACAAGTGATAATCACTTTTTTGTTCCCATGCTACAATCAATTCATCTCTACACACAACCACTTTTGGTTCCTGTACAACCGATCGCAAATGTATATGCCTTCTTTCTTCCTCTTTCCTTTCATCCACATCAACAAATAGGTGACATGGCAAGTCTTATAGACAACCGATGTCAACCTATTGTACATGCTCTAAAGGTGTTAGGGTTTTAGGGTCCGAGGGTGGACCCCGTTAGTGCGGCAGAGACAACTCCCGGAGACCCCAAGCCCATGACCCATATCCTCGCTCCTACGACATCACCGCTTAGCCCATCAACCGATGGTGACGAGAGTAGACCATTTCAATATCATGACCTCCACGAGCCCTGCCGGCGACTCAGCAGAGCGAGGTCGATCCACTCCGGCCCGATCTTTGGGCATTCCCACCGAGAACGCATTTTACACGAGTGCCGAGTTGATTTTAGTGGTGTTAGCTCTTGTCGGATCTTCATGTACGAAGGACGAAGTTATCCAATGTTGCGCCACTCGTAGTTGTTCCTTTCGTGTAATCGATCGATCCATGCGAAATGTAGCGCCCGCGAACGATGTGAACATTTAGGACCGTAAGGGTGATTAATTACTTCAACACTAAATCTGCATCTAACGGTATGGCCATTTTACGCTGCACTCTTTTCGCCAGGAGTTCGGGCACGCAAGATAACTTCAAGGCTTATTGCTGGTAGGATGGTCCAGATACATCTATTTACACATACCGGATCATCCCGACTTGCGCCCGCTGTAAATTCCTGCATAAAGTTGTGCGATAGGAGATGATCGGTGAGTTATCCTAACCTTGGCCGGATCGTCCTGGCTCAGGAATCGGCTCCGTGCTTGAGGGGAGCACCTAGCTAGACAACATGTGTAGAGCTTTGGTCTCCTACCAATCACTTTCACTGCGATTGCTTTGTTGATGTGGATGAAAGGGAAAGAGGAAAGAGAAAGAAGCCGCTTATACATTTGCAATGACTTAGCACGGAACCAAGTGGTTGTGTGTAGAGATGAATTGATTGTAGCACGGAACCAAAAAGTGATTGTCTGCACCATCAGATAAGGTTGTCTATAGGTGACATGGCAATTTGCTATAGACAGACAAGAATCGCTTATGGCCATAGCCCGCTTCCTACGATATATTTACATAGACAGAGAATCTCAGACTTGCTTTTCTACCGACGGACGATCCCATGTGCACATATTTACATAGACAGGAGAATCCCAGACTTGCTTTTCTACCAACGGACGATCTGGTATGCTAGACGCGAGGCGCCCTTCGCTTCCGGTGGTTATATTAACCAACGGGGAGCAGCCAGGTTCACAACTTCCCCAAGCCATTCCTATTCTCTCCTCGTCGGCAATGTTCGCCTCCTCGCCCTCATCCTCCTCCGCTATGTCGGCGCAGACAGAGTCCGCCAGAAGCGCCGCGACTCGCCGCCGCCGCGCCGCCCGATCGTTCAAGGTCTCACAACCGGGTCCCCTGGGCTATGCAGAGGAGGAGGAGGAGGCTATCCGCGCGAAGGCGGCGGGTGGCGGCGTAGCAGGCAATGAGGCGGTAGCGGAGCAAGGCAATGAGGCGGTAATAAAGAAGCGGCGGCGGCGGAAGGCGGCCGCGACCACGAGAAGCCGGGCGAGGAGGAGGAGGACAAGGAGGAGGAGGAGGAGGAGGAGCCGGTTGGCGGCGGGAGCGACGACGATGGCGTGAAGCGAGGAGGACGCCGGCGATTACATCCCGTTTTGTACCGCTTGGACACCTCCTCCTCCTCGGCTCCTCCTCCCGCGACGTCTTGCTCTCGCTTGGACGAAGACGATTTATGACGATGACGATTTCGGATGTAGATAAAGTAGTTTAGATAGGTATGTAGTTGGCGATAATTACGATGTAGTATCGCGCCTTTTGGATTTACATTTTGTTAATGTTATGTGTATTGCATTGTTCCCATGGTAATAGAATTGAAATTTCAGAAAATGACACTCGAATTCTCCTCACAATTCGCGGTCTCCCCAAACGAGACTCTCTCAAGAGTACAAAGCGGAAGATCCCAAAGAATAGAATTGAAATTTCATAAATGCGACCTCTCCCAAGAGTACAAAGCGAAAATCTGTTTAGTCAAATCTTTAATGGCAAATAAAAATTTTTAAAGAGATGATCCTGCCTAGTCAAATTGACTAGACAGATCATCCTCTTTGTACTACCGAGAGGTCGATTTCAAGGCTTTTTGTCCATTTGCCACTTAAAGATTTGACCTTTGTATATGATGCCACTTATGAGTCAATGAAATGTAGGTCTAGTGGCAATTTTATGGCCACATGTTTAAAGTGGCAATAACCAAATCTCCGCTAAACTATGGACGGACCATCCGGCTCAGGAATCGCTCGCCGATGTACGACGCCATCAGAGAAATCGTTGGAACCGCCAGGAAATCTTGTGCACCGCCTGGAAATTCCTAACCCTAAAATTCTAGACGGAGAGTTAATTGGCGGCAAAGCCAAATTTCCCCCATCTCGACGCTTCACGACGCCGCCTCGGTGACATCCTCGCTCTCGCGCCCGACAACCGCTCCGGTGTTTCGGTGACCTCTCCGGGCTCGCGCCACGATTACCGTCCGTCGCGCTGCCGCCCCTTCATCCACGCCGCCTCGCCGGTGACCTCTCCGCGCCTCGCCTCCCGACGAACTTTCCGCGGGTCGCCAATCGCCGGCCCCAATTCCCCTGCCGACGCCACCCCGCCGCCTCGCTCGGCCTAGCAAGGCAAGTGCATCCGACCACCCTTATATCTTGTTATCTTTGTGAAAAAAGTTTCGGAAGATATGTCTAAAGTAGATGGTGATTGATAGAGCAATTCTTGCTCGTAAGTTCCAGTATGAGTACTGCGCCGAACATAGAGCAATTCTTTTGAGATATCATAAGTAGTTATTAATAAAATCGAAGTTGAAGTTGGAGTTACCAAAGTTTGTGGAGTCGGTTTCGATGGACGATGAATACTCTACGGATAGTTTCATAGCCCGCACTTGTGACTACAAAAGATGATGGTGATTGTCGTGCATATAGCGGAGCAATCTCAGTTCTTCAATGGGTCTCAAGTTTAGTAAAACTGCTCGTGCTCTCCTGGCTTCTTCTTCCCCAATCCTCTCATTCTCTGCTCTCCTGGCTTCTTCTTCCCCGTCTAAATCATCCTCTGTTCTTCCCCAATCCTCCTAGATACTTGGTAATTTGTACTCAGAGATAGCAGGACCATAACAGTTTAGTAGCTTTTCAATGGCTTCTCTTGCCTTACCGTAAATTAGCAGTTTTGTTGCAGAATTAGTAGTATTTTTTGACTAATTACTAGTCCAAAATTTCATAATGCCAAAGATGCTAATTACTTTTGTAATGGCAATTGGAATGATATTAACTCCTATTTATTTATTATCTATGTTACGCCAGATGTTCTATGGATACAAGCTATTTCATGTTCCAAACGCAAATTTAGTTAGCCGATGCTTATTCCTCACATACCGCCATTGTTTCTTCTCCGAGAAAAGAAGTTGACGACCGTAGGCCTTCCACCTCCACGCAGACAACCGTAAATATTAATAGGCTCAAATTGATGTCATTGCAACTGTTTTGTAGTAAGATGGGAGATAAAGAATTGCTCGCCAATAAGACGCTTAAGAGGAGCTCGCTTGTAGAGATCGGTGGTAATACGCCGCGAAGAGGAGGGCGATGCCGAAGGCGCAAGACTTGGCCGAGAAGGATGATGAAGCCACGCTGGCCGAAAGAACACCGAGCCCATCGTTGTCCTTGGCAGCGATGGTTCCTCGTCATCGCATAAGAGCCCTAGCCCGCCCATGCCCACGCACCGTAACGGCGACGGGGAAATCGACGCCTACACGATCCCAATGAAGAGGTATTAAGAAGAGTGAGCTTGTTTTATTTGTAGCTTGGCGTGACATAATTGCATTTCCTTATGTTTATGATTCCTCATGTTTATTTCTATGAAGAGGCCGGAAGGCGATCACGCCGACTAGTCTGCAGCTCAAGAGGTAATTGAAGATACCTCCGCATGTTCCCGTGATTCCTCTCGCTGCAACAACCATGACCTCGCATAAACGAAAACGGGGAACGGCGAGGAACAAGTTACCGGCAGGACTTGGTATATCACGGAGGTCGGTCCTTTAGGAGAGCCCCTAGCACCTCGTGAGGCACTATCCAAGTTCAAATAGTCGCTGTCGTTTTGTCAAGGACAATGTCTCCATCATGATTGATAATCTGGACAAAGGTGGCCGACGCGACAAAGGCGCACTGTGGACCGAAGTCGCAGAAAATCATAAGGTTCCCACCAGAGTATGAGGCCATCGCTAAGAAGAATGCCTTGGACGTGATGGGGAAGAGCTCGAACTGGAGGTATGAGCTGAACAAGTACTTTGTGAAGATGGAGCGCACACCATTCCGTAAATATGGAAAAATCACCGTGGGTGAATGGGCGGAGTTTGTCCCAGAAGACCACAAGCGGGTTATAGCATTGAGCGAGGTGTACAAGGCCCTCGCGAAGAAGAACAAGTACCCCATCACCGGGGGCATGTGGGTATGCCCCTAAGATTGTTGAGTGGAGGAGTAAAGAAGAAGAGGAAGCCCGTCTTTGGGATAGAGAACCCATTGACGAGTCAGAAGCGAAGCGAGGCGAAATTGGGTCCTAGCTCGCCAACCCAACAAAGAAGAAGGGTCGCAAAAGCACGGTGGACCTGCGGTCCCGGAAGTTTCGCCAAGTCTGCAGAAGATCTCGCACGAGCAAGCGAGAGGATCTTTCGTGCTGACAGGAGAACGATGACCTAACGACGGCGTTGGGAACCAAGGAACACCTGTGTCGCACTCGTGGCGCCTAAGTCGAGTGGGCTTCAAGCATGGGTTCCTAATATCAAGACCAATACAAGTCGCATTAAAGATATAAGAGGACCATGGTCGATACAATAAGACAATCGCCCAACAAGAGTTTTTAAGATGTGGGAAGAGAAGGAGGCGAAAGGGCGCTATAAGCGCGGCCGGATGACAACCCGAGCTCGCCCGATTCGAGTAGCGTCGGGTCCGCGCCAATCCTAACGCCGATATCCTCGTGGATGATATCACAGAGGCAACCAAGTGCAAGCTCAGGCACATCTAGAGCAAGGGGCTTGGTCGCCGAGCTTATGGAGGGCATGGCATATCCGCACTCGGATACACAACCAACTCCGTCCGATTGGTCACGCAAAGGTGCAAGTGGACATCGTGCTTGTTCCGTGCCTTGGCTTGTGGAAGCTACCATTCAACACCCCGATGACGAGAGACCATCCAAGATGCAGTTGGGTCATTTATTGTATGGCCCAAGGAAGATATTGCATTGATACAAGAGAGGTCGAGACACCAAAGACCAAGTCAAGACGCCCTACCTCTTCCAAAATTGCCTACACTACAAACCGTGATCTTCTCTGCGGCTGGCGCTTTCACCACAACGCAGATCTTCTCCACCGTCGGCGCTTTCACCACAAATACAGATCTTCGCCAATGCGCGCTTTCACCACAATACAAGATCTTCTCCGCCAACGGCGCTTTCACCACAAAGACACATCTCCGTCGCGGGTGTTTTCACCACAATACAGACGCTCGCAAGGTTGGTTGCAAAGAAAACAAAGAAGTAGATTGCAATCAACGGAGTACCACCAAGTCAAACAGAGTACCACTAAGTCAAACAGAGTGCTAACTCCACTCTGCATGCACTATGCCTTCACTAGAGACTTATGAGCATGGCAAGCCATTTCTCCCCATGGAGCAGATCAACAAAGGACCATGGAGTTGAAGAGATTCCATGATCGGTACTTGAGGGCATCTCGCCTTGGGGTGAAGGGCATTCAAGCCGCCGCCCCTCCAGATATCTACAAACACGAGGATACTCACTACATCCGATCGATTTTGGTGACTTGCAACAGATGTTCCGCTTTTGGAAAACTCGACATCAACATGATCGTGTGGTGCCTGTGAAGTTGGCCATTGACCTACCCTTACATTGTTAATTATATCGGCTCTTGCAAGAGCAAGTGCCGATATAACTAATTATGACAACATATCATTATATTGCATTTCGATAGCATAATAAAGAAAACCCCAAATGTATAGCGCTTGAGTGCCAAGTTGAGTTCCTCTTTATAGTAATGGCTTGTTAGATCATTCAAAAATTGGCGTAATCCATATAATTTTCAAGAAATCGTAAGTTGGCCGATTTTAGTGTGGTTTTTTCTTTTTAGTAAAGTAAACTTCGCCAAATATGTCGAATCAAGATGCATTTTGCCAAAATCGATATTTGCCAAAATGTCATGTTTCCCAAAGATTCAAAGATATAAATTGGTGCATTGACCATTGTCTTCTCTCAGAGAATGCAATATACCGATGCTAAAAATATGGGAAAACGTGTCGGGTTCCTTGACCCTCACGGATTAGCCACCAAGCTTAAGAGCTGTACTCAATGAAAAGGCGTTGAAGAATAAGGATAACGGAAACAGAGATAGAAGAAAAGCGAAAGTCCCCGACCCGAGAACGCCAAGCATGTGGGGCTATACATATCAAAAGCAATGTTCCGATGCAAGACAAGGACGCCATAATGGCTCCTACAATTTTAAGTAATCTTCTCATTCGTCAATCGTTGCTAAAAGCTTAGTTTGCACCATAATCACTCGTGAAACTTACATATATACGCTGCTGCAGCGATCACTTTATTTGTTTCATGTCAGCACTCAAGCAGAAAGCAGATATATGGTCCTTGACTCATCCAAGATACCACCGAATCTTACAATGAATTCACCCGCGCCTTAAATACGTAAGAAATATATATACACAAACATACATAACATAACGTAATTTGTTTTATGATATGATAGTTACTTGTTGTTGACATTCGAGTAGGGCTTTCAAGAATTACGCGAATAAAAAGTGGGCAACATGATCCTACGAAGGGTCGATAAGATGCTTTGCTATGTCCACCCATGGGTAAGAAGACACTTGTAATGCTTCAACATAATTGCACTAGTAAGGAAGGGTATTACCAACTGCATTAATTCCATACATTATTATTTGATTTGAAGTGCCACAAGCAACCTCCAGCAATGTTCTTTGTGGATACTACGCTCATGAAGTTCTCAGATCAACGGGAGGTATGTATAACCCCGTGACGAAGCCTATACAAATTGGTGATTCAAGATTATTTATTGTCCGATTCTCGATTTCACTATTGTTTAACCTCTTTATTGCCTACTTTATTATCGCAGAAAATTGCAAAGACCACTTTGGCACTCACTAATGATGACCTTTGCAATGTGCAAAAGGACATGTGCCGCTCATTCGCCGTGAAGTCATCCATGAGAGAGGTAGTTTTTTTACTCAAGGTGAAGTGGCGAAGCATCCTAAACTTTGTAATTGGGAAACGAGGATAAACGGACCGTGAACACCGATGTATATATAATAACCTTGTGTATATATTTTTTTGAAAGACAAAGTAGGCTGTAATTTATATTAGATAGAGAATATCGAGGAGTACATAGCGCAGATACCGCACTGGAGAGTTTTACAAGGAGAATATCGAGAGTATATATATAACCTTATGTATATATATATATACATAATGCAATTATGATTTATATGTGCTTTGTATATATAACCTTGTCATTGTTATGTATGGATTTGTGCCGTAATAAAGTGATGTGATTGATAGAATGTATGCATTTATTAATATTATAATATAATTAACATAACATTATTAAAAAGATTTCAACATTTGCAAAGTGACGCTTAAGAAACCGCTGCATAAATAAGCACTTGTGCAAGCGGTTCTTAAGCCGTCACTTTGTGCACATGCATTTTCACAAAGTGACGCCTTAAGAACCCGCCGCACAAGTGCTTATTTGTACAAAGCGGTTTTTAAGGCGTCCGCCAGGTAAATGTATTTTACAGTACTGGTAGAAACGCCTGTGAAAAGTTAGCGATTTCCACAGACCTTCACAGACAAAGTGGAGCAAAACGCTCGAGAAGATGGGTTATCACCCGCCTATGAAAAGCATTTCTGTAGTAGTGCAAATAGCTTAAATTCTCTCGATATGTTAATTTTAATCCAAATGTGCTTATTAAGCTTGGATTTGTCATTAATCACCAAAAAGGGGGAGATTGTAAGTTCAACCTTCATTAGTTATGGTTTTGGTGTTAATGACAAATCTAATATTGAGATTATCCATTAATGTGATTTTGTTATTAATGACAAATCTTATATCGAGACTAACTTGTCTATTTAGAATATCTTTGATTAGTCTCATCGCATTGAAAAATGGAAAACCCAAGGTATGTTTGCGTATTCATTCTTAGTATTAGTTGCATACTTTGGAGTCAAGTTAAAGTATGAATGTCCCTATTATATTAACCACAAACGTGCATCATGTTTCCCGATCCACACATTACATGGATGCATATGTTTAGGGGGAGTTTGTAGTTTAACTTGAAAGTCTCTTTGTATTGATCTATTCTTTATTGACACATATAAAGATCAAGACAAAGAAACTAAATCCTTGAGTATATATTTGAATTGCCTAGTTATAGGTATACTCATGGTAATATAGGATATACTCCAATACGATCAAATTGAATATGTGCATATTATGTCCAAGTCAATTATATTTATGCACATATACATGTGGGGTTTATTCTATAGTTGATGACTTAGAGTAATGATCATTTCCATATAGTTTACACATTATGGATTATTACTTTTCATCAACATATGAAAACTTGTGTAGTTAATATATACTCATATCAATTTAAATGATAATTTAAATTGAGTTCGTTTGTCTTATTAATCACTAAAGAACATGTCATCATGTGTTGATGGTGTTCCTTGATTAATTAAGGACAAATGAATAGTTCTTAAGTATAATAAAGCATGAGTCACATTATTGTACTTAAGACATACATAAATCATTCAAATTGATTTAGGTTGTGCTCAATTGATCTAAAGGCATCCATTATGTGTTAATGGAGTGCAAGAGATAATTGAGACAACCGTGCATCTTGGACTAACTATTTTATGAGTTGTGATTGAGTTAGGTCCAAAGATGAATGAGATGATGAAGAAGAGGAGTCGAGTGATGATTCCGGGGGGAGTATCAAAATGATGATCATTAAGACCCTAAAGGGGATTGCTTGTGCGCGGCGACGAAGGTATAACTAGATAGGCTAAGGACTTTTGTAGTCTTTGAGTCTAAGGTTTTATCGCCGTACTATTAAGAGGGGTCGTTTCCTAGCTTGAGCTTCATCATGTGTTGATGATCTCAATCCGCGTTCACTCGAGCTCAAACCATTTGGATTTGGTTTTTGCATAAGGGTTAACCATTTGGAATGTGTTGCGAATGGGTTAAGTTTATGCTTGGGTGTTGTTGCTTTATGCTCCGATTTGCATGTGTTGCAAAAGGAGAGAGCTCAAGCATGATTTGATGTTTGTGTGTTTGTATGGAGCTAGAAGCTTGCATGTGTTGCAAGTAGAGAGCTCATATGGTTGATTTGGTTTTGGTGTTAAGTTTGGAGGTTGATTTGGTGTTGTATGGAACTAAAGAATTGCATGTGTTGCAATTAGAGAGTTCATGCACCTTGATTTGGTGTTGCTTGGAGCTAGACTTTTGCATGTATTGCGAAGAGTAGTGCTCAAGCATGAAATTAGTTTATTGCGTTATTTGCAAGTTCGTTGTGCGAATAAACCGAGTGTTATGAGTCCGGAATCCCGAGAGCATGTGAGTAGGGCTTGCAACGGGTGTTGGCAAGTTGACTGAGTCTCGTGTTGACCTTCACATGGCTAGGGGGATTAATCTCATAGACTCGGGTTTGATTTGCTTAATACGTTTTGCAAATAGATCTTGAGTTTGATTTTTGGTGATATTTAAAAATATCTATGGGTGCTTAAATCATGAAAATGGGTGGAGATTGTAGCCCTCATGATAAGCTTCGCATAGAATCAAAAATCACCCAAATCGGAGTTCGGAGTAAAGAGTTTGAGTGAAAACCGGATTTGCTGATTTTGTACGGGCGGTTGGACCGGCCCGGGTCCGGTCGGACCGGCCGGCGCACGGTGCAACCGGTTGAAGCCCGGTGCAATTTTTCCAGAAGAGTCGTTTTTCGGGGTTTTTGCTGGTTTTGCCTCAAGGTCGGACCGGCCGGGGGTCGGTGTGACCGGCCGCAGCAGTGTGACTGCCGAGGAGGGTGCGACTGTGCAGTAATCTGGCCAAAAATCCGACTGCTGTTCTGTGAGGGCGGTCGGACGGCTGAGGTCCCATGGACCGGATTTTCGGTTTTGCCCTGCTTTTGCCCCCAAACGGCTAATTTTCTTGTGGGGGGCTATAAATACCCCCTTGGAGGGCTTGGGCAGGATGTTGGTTGTGTGTGGGAGTGTTTTGCATGTGTTGCTCTTTCTCCCTTTGCCTCTTGAGCTTAAGAGTGAGCTAATTGCATGTGTTGCAATTAGGAGTGGTTTGAGTGAGCTCTTGTGCATGTGTTGCACTTGAGTGAGGTCCTTGTGCATGTGTTGCACTTGGTGATCGCCGGAGCGCATGTGTTGTGCTCGGTGAAGGTCAAGCGGAGGAGCGGCCTATTCTCTTGGAGGTTGCCGACTCCTAGACGGCGTAGGCGTCGTGCGCGGGAGCTCTCGAGGTATGAGAAGCCCCGGCAACTTTGTGAAGGTTCGGGTTGAGCCTACGCGCAAGCGTGAAAAACCACGACTAGTGGAAAGAGGCGGGTGCTCGAGCGGGAGCCGGTCCAAGTGTGGGCTTGCCTCAACGTGGACTAGGGGAGACCGGCAAGTCTCCGAACACCACGGAAAAATATCGGTTGTCTCTTTTACTTTCAAGTATTTACATTTATTGTATATTGTTCAATTGTTTGATTGTAATTAGAATTGCTTAGTGTTAATTGATTGATCAATTTAGCAATTCTAGTTTAGAGACATAATTTAGTTAGTGCACTAGTGAGCCTAGTTGATTTAGGCCTTAATTGTCAAAACCGAGTTTATCGCTTCCGCATATATATTTGATTAGGTTTTGACATAGGGGTTGATTAGAGCGAATTGTTTAGTGAGCGATCAAATTTTGCAAAACGCCTATTCACCCCCCCTCTAGGCGCATCCTCGACCCTACAGGCGGTGGTGTAGGCGGAGCTACAGCATCTGCGCACTGGTTCTGTGGCGTCTGCGCTCTTCTCTAGGGTTAGCCTCTGACCTTTGGCTCTTCTCAAGTCTTGCATGGCCACATCTCATCTACTGACCTCATCGTTGCGGCGCCCATCCAACTCCCACTGCCACGACGCCCAGTCGGCCGACTCATCATCTGGATGCCTAGGCGAGCGCCTAACTTGCTCTAGTCGAGGCGGTCGGCCCAGGCATCCAACTCCCACCGCCTGGACTGTCATTGAGAACTTCATTTCTGATTGTACCAAAATCAATTTTCATGTCAGAATTCATTGCAGGGAATCCATGGTGTGAACAAGCTTTGCTTGTTGCAGACATTTGATATGTATGTTGAAATCGTGTTATTCCTTGGGGGGGACACTGACCTCTTGTTTCGGAACATTATATGATTTGCTGAAATAACATGTGCTTAATGAGCAGAAAGAGTACTTGGTGCAAACTTGCAAGGACACATATTATGCTATTTTCAACTGAGCCCTCAACCTAGAAGTCAAAATATGAAAATAAATGTGAAGTTTAGCACTATCAACTTTCTGATCATCTTAATATGGCATCTCTTGCCGAGTCATAGCTTCTCATTGGTTAAGAATACATACGTACGCACATACATAGACTCTTCATATATATAGGTTTTTCTTATATAAGTTTTTCTATTATAGGTATTGTCTTATATAGTCTTTCTTTTTACTTATATAAGTTTTTCTATTATAGGTATTGTCTTATATAGTCTTTCTTTTTATTCTCGCTTGTGCAACTATATATATTGGCCATTGGCCTTATATTGAATATAACAAGTGCTATTCATAACATGGTATCAGAGCAAGGTTTTAGGGTTGGGGTTTTACAGGCATTGCACTGACGTCATCCTAGCCACCACCTACCTACTTCTACTGCTGCTGCCCCTGCGAGTAGTAGTTTCCACTCCCGGGAGCGGCCACCTACAGGAGCCCTACTGCGGCGGCCCCTTCTACACGCTGCCTCCTCTCCTTCGGTTCAACTCACCCCCGCCAGCCTTCGCTCCATCTCCGTGAGGTGCACTGTCCACGCCACCTCGGCTGGCTGACAGCCTCGTTTCTCCTCTTCGGCTCCGATCGACGCTATCCTTGTGCTGGCCGACTCTCTGATGCATCACCCGTCCACTCGTGAAGTCGAATGTCCCCCGCATGCCCGCCTCCTCCACGAGTGCTTTGGCCGACGATGCTCGCCCGAGCCCAGCGATTCTCCATTGGCTAACGCTCGCCTGACACCCGTCGTCTCGCTCTGGCTGCGGGCTGTAATGCCACCTTGGGTGCTCCGGCTACCTGTCGTCTTTTCAACTCTACGGCTACCGCTGTCGGCGACCGTCACGCTCCAGTCAGATCCATCAAAGATCTTCACCGCCTTCATCGCTCTATGTGACGGCCAGCCACCTCCGACGCGCACCATGGCTGCCGCTCCTCGACTTCAGCTGATGCTCTGAGCTTCCTCCGCGTGCTCGTGAAGAATCACCCATGACCGAGAGACCCGATCAGACTTGAAGTCACCCGAGTGAACCACAATTAAAATCCAAGCCAGACTCCAACTAAATCTCAGTCGGATTTAACTTTGATTTTGAGTTCCGGCTTGGCTTTAGCTCTAGAGTAGTTGTGGCCTTTTCTTCTGGCTTTTGGCTCTAGCTTCGTCTTTTGATTTCGGCTCATTGGCTCAGATCCAGCTCTTTTGATCAGCTCTCTGGTTGCTGGCTATTGGCTCATTTTCAGTGGCTCGGTTCACTCCAACAGTTCGGCTCTTTAGCTCCGGCTCTCGGCTTGGCTCCTACTCTTTGGCTTTGGCTTGGCTATGGCTCTTCGACTCTTCTTTGAGTCTTTTATTTTTAGCTCCGTTGCGTCCATCTAAGTTCTTAGCATCTTGGCTCTTTCGTCAGCTCGGCTCTTTTTATCAGCTTGACTCTTTTTGTCAACTCGACTCGTTCTGTTAGCTTCATCAGCTCGGCTTCTTCGTCGAGTTGGCTTTTTCGTCGGTTTTTCTTTCTCAACTCGGCTCCTTTGTCGGCTTTCCACCGTCGGCTCGTTTATTGAAGAGTTGGATGCTACGACAACTATTTCAAAAACAAGACTTTGGATTTACTTTTCAAATGCATTGCTATTGCATGCACCTTGCATTTGTTAGGGGGGGTGTTTAAGAATATATATATTGTCTTATATAAGCTCTCCATATATAGGTTTTCCTATTATAGGTATTGTCTTCTATAGGTTTTCTTTTTATTCTCGCTTGTGCAATTATATATATTGGCCATTGGCCTTATATTGAATACAACAAGTGCTATTCATAACAAAGTTTAGCACTATCAACTTTCTGATCATCTTAATATGGCATCTCTTGGCGAGCCATAGCTTCTCCTTGGTTGAGGTGGGAGACACCTTTCAGAAAGTCAGTCCAAGAACCTAATGGCTTTGTAGTCATGAACTTGTCATTGGTCTGTAATTGAAACTTTTTTTTTGTCTTGATTTGGTCAAATTTGAGGGCACAAAAACGGTGGATGTTTCATGTTTGGAATGTAGCTTGACTTGATACGCCAAATCAGTGCACATTATGTGTCGACCTGATTGAAGATGATTGGATATGGAGGTTTTAATGTTATATGATTATGAGTTTACAATGTGTTACAGGTTTCATGATTCGCACACGTTCTAGACTTCGGTATCATGTTTTAGGTTTCAGAATATAGTGTGATTTTGGAATGGTAACAGAGGGTTCGAAATGGGGTTTAGGAACTAGGTTCACAATTGGGTTTAAGATTTCAGGGTTTCCACTTGGGATTCAAATGTGCAACAAGTTTTAGGTTCTGTGCGGCACGTGAGAATTTTGTAGAATTCCCTGGGAATTATATTGTTTTGTGTGAAATTCCTGCATTTCCTACTTGCCTTGTCGGCACATGAGAATTTAGTAGAATTCCGTGGCAAGTATGTTGTTAGAATTCCAAAGTCTGGACAAACCCTTCACGCATGAGTGGAGGAATTCCGTGAGAATTTTATAAAAATTCCAAAAGAAGCATTTCATTTCATATACAAATCGGTAAATATTCCAATGCTCCAAACGGTCCTTTGGGTGTTGCGCCGGCGGAGATTGACTTTGTTGCCTACTGTTTTGCCACTTTGACATCTGGCACCTTGTACCCTCCTTCAAGCCGCAGACGGCATTGACGGCAAGCTTCTACCTCTCAATTTTCTCACATTTTCTCCCACACCGTGGCTGGTTCTCACCGAGCAAAGCCTCTTCATCTCACCCTTTAAAGCCTAACCGAGAGCACCATTCTTCTTCTCCAAGCTTGTTGTCTCCTATTTGCCCGATCACAACCCCTACCTCACTGAGCTACTTGGAATGCCACTATCGTTTTTAACGATGGTGCACACCCTCCGCTGCACTCTGCCAGGGACCATGCCCTTCCCAGTGAGCTAACTCCTTGACACTCACATCACGTTAAGCCATCTTGGTTCCCCTTCAATACCCATCAACTAATTCGGTGATTTGTTCAGTGTATCACTGACATCGTGTCTTCTTCCCTAACTCCAATCGCCAGAGCCACACCACTGCCTAGGTGGTTTCCTGCATTAAACATGGCCCTTTCGAGCATCTCTATGGTCTCTTAAATCTCACAATGCGATCGTTTGCAACTCAAGCCCTCGGCATTGCCTTGCCCCTGCGGAGCTTGCCACCGCTAACCTCGCATTGCCATTCTCCTCTCTCCGGTGAGCTTTAGACTTGAACTTGGCCATTTACTCACTCCTAGTCTTCCTTGGAACCTTATGTGCGTCATGGTTCCAACAGATTTCCGCCACCGAGCTTCACCATCATTCCAACCTGCAGCCATCCCAGTTTCTCCATTGCCAACCTTTCCCCGCAGCTCACATCCAACGCAAGTCGCTGTACGTACCTGAAGTTCCTAGGATGGTTTTGCATGCATCGTTTAGCTTGTTTGAGCTATCTGCCTCACCAATTTCTTTCTACTTCTTCCGCCCCTGCTCTTCCTCGCTGTCAACTTGACCCCGACCACTTGTGCCGTACCGCCGCCACCAATGACCTCATCGTCAACTCCATGACCCGTTTTGGCGGTTCCCCCTGCCAATCCTGACGTCATTCGCCACCGACAAACCCAGCCAGTGACCTCCAATGCTCTCCTCTATTTCTTTCTTATTTTCTCTCTCTAACATCTACGGCCCACATGTTAGTCATTTTAATTGTGGTTAAGAAAATAGTTAGTGCAATCAATAACTAATGTGAGAATGATTGGTAGGACCCCTAGTAGTTTTGTAATTAAATCCAATTTAAAGTTATATGATTATGACAGGAAGACCCATCTGAGATAAATCAATAAAAATAATAAAAATCTAACAACTGGACCTCACTATTAAATAAATCTAGAAAAATAGAAAAATTGCTTTTAGTTCTGTAGGGATATGTTTTCCTCGTAGGAAAGCATAATTAGGAGAAATACGCCTTGACATCACCCTCAGCATTGTATTTTCTCTATTCTTTTCTTTTTTTGGATTTGCAACCGAGTTAGATTCAAATACAAATTTTGCATTTGAACTCCAAATTATTTGAAACTAGTTTCTAAATTTTTCTAAAATCATGAGCTTTTATAATCTTAAAAAATATTTTGATTTGCTCACTGTTTAAATTCCTTAGGCTCTAATTGCACTATTCGATGTTTTGCGTGTAGATACCGACGTACCGAAAAATCCCATCAATGACCTTAGAGCAAGACTAAGTGTTCAAAAAGCAAGGCAAACACTCCCTTTGATTATGTTGATCCCATATTTTGCTATAACAAATGTTGTGTTCAAATCTATTATGCATGCGAGTATTTTCGATAAAAATCGCTATGTTAATGGGAATGGTTGATATGTCCAATTGTTGCATATATCCTACCTTGATAAATTGATACCCCATCATTGACACCTTAGTAACTATTATCAACTACTTGAATAATTATATGTGTAAAACTGGTGTAGACGTATGATAGATGCTTAGCCCTGCTTATACTAATATCACTTATACTGGATAGACTAAGCTCAAAATGTTCGAATGGGAATTGTTCGACGTATGGTCCATAGATGATATCTCTGTTATTTTGGATAACAAATAAAATGAAAAACATGTGCACAAGATGCAAGTATGTGTTTATCTTGCCTGAGTCACTAAGGATCGAGTCTATGGTGTAGTCAGATCCAAGAACCAATGTACAAACCGCACGTACATTTTATGGGAAGGCTCTAGCATAATACGTTTGTTGTGGTCTAGTAATAAAACTGCAGGTGGTAGCTAATAAGTGAAATTGGGCTGTGCAAGCACGAAGGGTGTATTCCCTGCTTGTAGGGTGCTTGTAGGGACCTCATTGGGTAAGAGTAGTGTCCTCAACACAATGTTTTTGCTTTTGAGATGTTGGAGGGGTACTCCTTATCGGGGGTACTCCTTATCCTAAAGAGTGTAATGACAGGTGGTTTGTTGTTAGAACTGGCAATGTAAACTTTTGTCATAAGCTCTAAAATTGGGTACTAATGGTATCATGTGGTATGTGTATATATGATAGGATGTTTATGTTGTATGAGTAAAATTGTACAGCCTCTGCAGAGTATATGAATCTATTTAAATAGCTGTGTCCCCGATTGTAGATGCCTTGGTGAATCCTCCTCCATAGTAGCTTTTTCTCATTTTTTTAAAATGATATTGGGACTATATGGATGGGAAATCCATGTATGAATTGTTCGCCAAAAAGCTTGCTTTATGCAAAATATGAAAATATAGTAGGATAGCCACTAGTTTGACATAGCCTTGTGTCGGGACCCGAATTCGCTATCCGGAAACCCTCTGTGTTTTCAGCACTAGTCCTAGGATTAGTAGCTAGTGCCCACAGTTAACAAAGATGAATATCGCAATCATGCACAACGAAATAATAAATAAAGAATTCATCTTTTAATATAACATGTTGAACAACCTTAAGGTCAACTTACAATTGTGAAGCTTAGATGGCTTCAACTCGAGTAAAACGAACAGAATGAACGAAGAACGCCGGTGAATCCCATCAAAATACCACAGGCATTTGACAAGGTTCAACTCCTAGATATTCGCTTCTTGCGAACTTCTCCTTCTTCAAGACAAAGACTTCTCCTCAACTGGTGATGTTTTGTTAAAGCAAGGGTGAGTACACAACCGTACTCAACAAGTCATGCATGTAATGCGCTTCTATTACTACATGCATGGCTTATTCCAAAGGAATAGCTGAATGGTTCTTTTGCAGTAAAGCAACATTCACAAATAATCATAGTAGATAGAAAAGCAGTAAAACAAATAATACCCATAATAAATTTCGTAATCATTTTCAAGTAAAGCATTTCTCATTCTTAACCAATTTCCATATCACATTGTTCACATTCCCAACCTCATTTTATTTTCAAAACTCTACCCCTTGATCAGAATCCCGAGCATTGTCCAAGACTGTGGACTCGGCTATTCAATAGTTTTTACACTCGCAGAGGTTGTACACTTTACCCACAAGATACAATCAACTCATCACGTCACCGTGAATCGCCATACCGAGTATGCGAATGAGCGATCATAACAAAGCCTTTCAGAAACTTCTATCTCAACCTAGGAACCTCTCCGGGTTGCCTTCACTATCACTTCCCTCACGCTGAGCCGAAGTATAGGACCGACGAACACAGTTGGATAGGGTACCAAGCCGCAGCACAGGTATGCTCCCCCATACAGTTACCGCCGTGTAATTGCCACCCCAAGGAATCAAAGGTGAGATATCAGAATCCTACTAAACTAGGTCTTCCCATTCAGACATGTGGTTGTACGAGTGACTCAGGTCAAAGGCTTGCAAGGTTAAGTCCTTAGGGTGACCAAGGCAAGACTACCCCGAATAATTCACCAACAATACCGTCACATAATTCACCAACAACACCGCCAAATACCAAAGTGACATATCCAATGCCACTCTTGCCACTTGCCTCGGTCTAAAATATTTTACCACCCCAGTTGATTATTGTGCAACACAATGCTAACAACAACTCAACATCCATGTAGAACCACTCTGGTTCCACATATCAACATCATCGTGTGGCAACACGTCACACCATTTCACAAACACATTTCATAATCCATTAATCAGTATTATCCTTTTATTTTCAAAAGACATGAGTTGCGTGGCATGGTTAAGCAATTATACACGGTCTAACCAGCCCACGTTAGCAAGTAATAACAACCAACTAATAATCAACCATCTTAGGGTGACAAATGAATTATGGCATACAAATAATCATGGCAAGGTGATATTAGCAATTGGATTGAATAACTAATCCCAGATTAATTTAAATCATTTTAATCTTGAACTAGCATGCAATAATTTGAATCAAAGTAAATTTATAAAACTGGGAGCAATATGATCAAAGCACAACTTGCCTGGCCCTTGCAAATTTTTATTACTCTTTACTCTTTATCTTCGATCCTTGATCCTCGATCTTCAATTTCTGCTTGCTTGATCCTCAGCTCCTTCGAGCGACTTCCGGCAACGCGTCTAACGATAAACAAGCACAAATACAACAAACTTAAAAAGCAAATCAAGTAAACTCCAAATTAAGAACAAATAGCATTGGGCACAACGGCTTAGATGAAATTAGGAACTTGAATGGATTAGGTCGATGATTAGACAAAAGAGAACGGCTTTCAGAAAATACACCGAAGAGAAAGATTAATAACTGGGAAAGAAGGAATGATATTCCGAAGAATATTTCTTCCGAGGTTATTATCTTGATTGGATAGCCGATGACATATGGACTCTCGATCTATAGACCAGGTCCACGATGATACGTTAGTTCGCCATGAACTAAGCAGATGCTCGAGGTTGACTTTTGTTGATTGAACGGCACAGTCAACCAAAAAGATAGACTGATAGACTAGGTCTGGCACAAGAATATGACATGTGGCTAATGGTCTATCGACCAAGACCACGAATGAATTCTAGGTTAATGGCAGATTAGATTTTCAAGGATAAGACAAGAACGGATGAGATCGACATCCACTACGGTTCGATCCGGAGGTTAGTCTTACATCGGGGACGGAACTCGACGACGACGAGGTTGTAGGGTCGAGGATGCGCCTAGAGGGGGTGAATAGGCGTTTTATGAAATTCGATCGCTCACTAAACAATTCGCTCTAATACACCCTAAGTCAAAACCTAATCAAAGATATATGCGAAGTTTATAAATAGGTTTTGACAATTAAAGCCTAAATCAACTAGGCTCACAAGTGCACTAACTAAATTATGTCTCTAAACTAGAATTGCTAAATTGATCAAACAATTAATACTAAGCAATTCTACAATCAAGCAATTGATTAATATGCAAAAGGTAAATACTTGAATGTAAAGAGACAAGAGACAAACGATGTTTTTCCGTGGTGTTCGGAGACTTGCGGTCTCCCCTAGTCCACGCTGAGGCAAGCCCACACTTGGACCGGCTCCCGCCGAGCACCCGCCTCTTTCCACTAGTCGTGGTTTTCACGCTATGCGTGAGGCTCAACCCGAACCTTCACAAACTTGCCGGGCTTCACACCTCGAGAGCTCCCAAGACGACGCCCACGCCGCCTAGGAGTCGGCAACCTCCAAGAGAATAGGCCGCTCCTCCGCTTGACCTTCACCGAGCACAACACATGCGCTCCGGCGATCACCAAGTGCAACACATGCACAAGGACCTCACTCAAGTGCAACACATGCACAAGAGCTCACTCAAACCACTCCTAATTGCAACACATGCAATTAGCTCACTCTTAAGCTCAAGAGGCAAAGGGAGAAAGAGCAACACATGCAAAACACTCCCACACACAGCCAACATCCTGCCCAAGCCCCCCAAGGGGGTATTTATAGCCCCCCACAAGAAAACTAGCCGTTTGGGGGCAAATTCGGGCAAAATCAACAAAACCCGGTCGGACCGGGCCTCGGCCGGTCCGACCGCCCCTCACAGAGCAACGGTCGGATTTTCGACCGTTACATGGCCGGTTGGACCGCCCTATGGCCGGTCGCACCGCCCCACGGCCGGTCACACCGCCCTCACAAACCAAAAACACGCGTTCTGGAAAAATTGCACCGGAGGAGGGCCGGTCCGACCGCCCGGGCGGTCCGATCGCTCAGGGGCCGGTCACACCACTCGTCCAGCCACAAAAACACTCCTAACTTTTTACTCCGAACTCCGATTTGGGTGATTTTTGATTCTATGTGAAGCTTATCACGAGGGCTACAATCTCCACCCATTTTCATGATTTAAGCACCCATAGATATTTTTAAATATCACCAAAACCAAACTCTAATACAGTCATTCAAGTCTAAAATCTGACTTTCCGAAATCTCTTTTCCGAAAAACCAAAAACCATTCCTTGAGCCATAAGATGATCAACACATGATCATACACATGTGCAAAACACATTTGCACCCATTTAGCTCATGCTCAAAGAATTTAAACCAAATTGCAAAAACACATTTTGCAACCAACTCCAAATCTATTTGCAAAACGATACAAATCAAACTCGAGTTTATGAGATTAATCCCCTAGCCATGTGAAGGTCAACACAAGACCCAGTCAACTTGCCAACACCCATTGCAAGCCCCACTCACATGCTCTCGGGATTCCGGACTCATAAACCTCGGTTTATTCGCACAACGAACTTGCAAATAACGCAATAAACACATTTCATGCTTGAGCACTACTCTTTGCAACACATGCAAAAGTCTAGCTCCAAGCAACATCAAATCAAGGTGCATGAACTCTCTAATTGCAACACATGCAATTCTCTAGTTCAATGCAACACCGAAACCAAACTTCAAACCAAAACTATTTCAACCGTATGAGCTCTTTACTCGCAACACATGCGAGCCTCTAGCTCCATACAAACACATAAACACCAAATCATGCTTGAGCTCTCACCTTTTGCAACACATGCAAAACTTAGCTTCAAGCAACCACAAGATTTTGAAAGATTGTTTTGAACGAACCAAAGCATGAAGTTTCAACATTTGCAACACATGCAAAAGTGAACTTCACGCAAAAGCAAACGCATTAGCTTATCCTATTTGCAACACATGCAAATCAAAGCATTATGCGAAAACCAAATACAAATGCTCTTCCTCTTTGCAACATATGCAAATTAGAGCATAAACCAAACACAACCAAGCATAAGCTTAACCCATTCGCAACACATGCCAAATGGTTAACCCTTATGCAAAAACCAAATCCAAATGGTTTGAGCTCGAGTGAACGCGGATTGAGATCACCAACACATGATGAAGCTCAAGCTAGGAGACAACCCCTCTTAATAGTACGGCGATAAAAACCTTAGACTCAAAGACTACAAAGTCCTTAGCCTATCTAATTATACCTTCGCCGCCACACGCAAGCAATCTCCTTTGGGGTCTTTATGATCATCACTTGATACTCCCCCGGGATCATCACTCGACTCCTTTTTATCTTCGGGATCCATGCCGTCCTTGTCCCGTTTTCATTCATTCTTGGACTTTAACCTAACTCAAACACAACTCATAAAATAGTTAGTCCAAGATGCATGGTTGTCTCAATTATCTCTTGCACTCTATTAACACATAATGGATGCCTTTAGATCAATTGAGCACAACCTAAATCAATTTGAATGATTTAATTGTGTCTTAAGTACAATAATGCAACTCATGCTTTATTATACTTAAGAGCTATTCATTTGTCCTTAATTAATCAAGAAACACCATCAACACATGATGAAATGTTCTTTAATGGTTAACAAGACAAATGAACTCAATTTAAATTATCATTTAAATCGATGTGAGTATATATTAACTACACAAGTTTTCATATACTCATGTTAATGAGAGGTAATGATCCATTGTGTGTAAACTATATGGAAATGATCATTACTCTAAGTCATCGACTATAGAATACACCCCACATGTATATGTGCATAAGTATGATTGACTTGGATATAATATGCACATATTCAATTTGATCACATTGGAGTATATTTTATATTACCATGAGTATACTATAATTAGGCAATTTAAATATATACTCAAGGATTTAGTTCCTTTGTCTTGATCCTTATATGTGTCAATAAAGAATAGATCAATACAAAGAGACTTTCAAGTTAAACTACAAACTCCCCCTAAGTGTGTGCATCCATGTAATATATGGATTGGGAAACATGATGCACATTTTGTGGTTAATATAATGGGGACATTCATACTTTAACTTAACTCCAAAGTATGCAACTAATACTAATATGAATACGCATACATACCTTGGGTTTTCTATTTTTCAATGCGATGAGACTAATCAAGGATATTCTAAATAAACAAGTTAGTCTCGATATAAGATTTGTCATTAATAACAACATCACATTAATGGATAATCTCAATATTAGATTTGTCATTAACACCAAAACCATAACTAATGAAGGTTGAACTTACAGAGGTGGTGATGACAGGAATACGAGGCTGAACTCAACGTGATGGGCTAGATCACAATAAGGCGATAGAAAAGGTAAGGACATCACATTAGGGCTTTCACTTGTATGCACCTATGCGATGACAGCGATACAATGACAGCAAAGCGTTAACAACGGGACGTTAACGACAGAAACGTTAACAGCGGAACGTTAACGATGGAACATTAACGGCGAAATGTTAACGACGGAACGTTAACGATGGAATGTTAACGGCAGAACGTTAACGATGGAGGCGAAGCGATGACGGGACGCTTATGAAATAACAAGGTGACGACCATCGGCTGAAAGATAGGTCTGCGAGGTCATGACATGGCAACTACATGGCAAATTTGTGCTGGCCGAATGGGTACTACCGAGGTAGTTGACACGCAAAACGGAGCAATGATTTAATAGCCGAGATACAAATAAATTCTAAAAATTATAAAATTTATACTGGCATGAAGGTATTGAATTTAGATGAATTTAGAAATTTGAATCACTTGATTCCGAGTTCGGATGGAGGAGAACGGATCAAACGAAGTTTGACTAGAATGAAAATCCCAAAATTAATAAATTGCACTATAGCATCGTTACAGTGCTTCGTTTTCCTGTTTCCTGGCTGTTTTACAGAGAGCCATTAGAGGTATTTTGCACCAACATTACCGGATCTTGGAGGCATGGCAGCGCATGGGGAGCGACAGAATGGAACGAGGACGACGATGCGGTACCGAGGCAAGCAACGGCTCGGCGAACAGTGGCTTGGAGCGGCGCACGCATCGCTAGGGGCGATGGCGGCGTTCCCTGTGCGAGGCGCGGTCGGAGGAGCAGCGGCCAGAGTGGGGGCACATGCGCACGGGGTGCTGCGATGGTCGGGGAGCGCGGAGGAGCCAGCTGGCTCGGTGAGAGACCGAGGCGGCTGGCTGCAGCATCAGTGGCTTTGGTGGCGCGCGGCGCCGGTGTGCTACGGCGATGGGGAGGGCCGACCGGAGGTGGGGATGGGGCTGGAGAGGTGAGGGGATGCCCATGGACACGACGGCCGACGGCGGGGATGGCCGGAGCGACGGCAAGATCGACGGTCGACGCGACCAAAAACCGTCCGAATGGCATGGTGCCCGAAATCACATTGAAACGCAAAATTTCCTAAAACTAACGAGAGCACGACGTAGAGCAAGATCATACTAGGCTATATCTAAAAGAAATTTGATTGGGGATTACCGGTTTGGGAGGAATCGACGACGATCGGAACTCGATTTGACGACGAACGAATGCAAATTCCCGGTGCAATTCTTGACGAAACCTGGATTTTCTTGAGGGGTTATGATCTACACACTAATACGCACAAGATGACATGAACGGAAGTCAATTTACCTTACCGGATCAAAGATGGCACGACGATGCCAACGGAGGACGTCCGGCGATCGTTTCATCGATTTTTGGAAGGGAAACTGTTTTGGAAATGGAGGGCAAGGGTGAGCACCGTGTTGGGGAGACTGAAACGCACATTTTGAGTGGTCACACGCGTTGAGGGAAGGAGAAACGGAAAAGTTATGGCTAAAACAAGAAACGGCAAAGAAGTGATTGCAGCGTCCAATTTACTTATTTTCAGAGGTGGAAACTATAGGAGAATTGAAGCCCTTAACTAGATCGACGATTTGTAACTGACCTCACTCGATTTTGTTGAGAATTGCAAAAGTTATGAGCATTTAAAGATTGGCTTGCAAAAGGGGCTGTACATGAACAGTGCGCACTGGCTGGAGGTTGAAGATGAACGGTAAAGGCCACGTGTCGCTTTTTCATTGGTTGGAAGAAATGAAGGGACAAAAGCGCGAGGAATAAAATAACAAAAATAATCTAAAAATCTTGAAAATATTTCTAAAAATATTAGAGATTATTTGGAACCCAATAAAATTAGTTTCACTGAATTTTGATGAGTTTTGGAATTTAGACAATTCCGGGACGAATATACTGGATTTAACGAAAGACCACGAGAGATAAAATACCAGAGAGATTCTATAAATCTTAGAAAAAATTACCAAAATAATTATAGAATATTTGGAACCTAATTCTGTGAATTTTGATATTTCTGGAGTATTTTGGAACTCGGGTGAAATTTTGAATAAGGACCGGAAATTGAAATTGTGAATTTGCAGACGATAAAGAATTGAACTTCGAGTTTTGGAAGGATATGGATGCCAGATTAATTAGAACACCGAGGAAAATTCAAATTTTGGATTTAAATGGAATTTCAAAGGAAATGTTTGAATTGGAATTTTGGATATAGAATTGCCCGAACAATTAATCATTCAAATTAAAAATCCAATTAACATCCAATTGTTTAAATTAATAATTTTAATTAATTTTTAGCAAATCTCAAATTTGGGAAATTCCCTGAGATACAAAGAACACTGTAAAAACTAAATTTTAAATTACTTGATGTACATGTATATGATTAAATTGTTTTAGATTTAGAAAATTCTAAATTAAGCTTCTTTAATCAGATAAGATTGATGTAAAATTTTTGGAAAGCTAATTTAATATAAATTTTTGAAAACCCAAAATTTTGGGATGTTACACCTTGTATATTATATACATTTGTTTAAAAGTCTTGCGGAGTACAATTTTCATACTCATCCATTGCTTATTAAACTTATTTAGAAGATATGGAAGATGACCAGATGCATGGTTGCCTTTGCACCACAAGTTATAGTGATGAGAATGTCAATTTCTAATGTCTCATCTAGTCAGTTGCCTATGGGCGGGTTAGGCATACTCGCTGGACCCTACCATTTATTACTATCATTTCTGCTTTGTTGTTTTGCTATGTAATGTTATTTGGCCGATTGGCCCCTTCGATGTCAAACTAGTCATGTGAGAATTAATTTTAGATGCTTACCACTAAATATTATTTAACTTCTCGTTGTATACCAATGTTGGATTTGTGTGCTAGCGGCTGATCGTGGGACTAGCATAGAAGACACATAGATTCAAAAACTCAGTTTCTAGGTTTGACATTGTCATTTGCTATGCCAAGATCATTTGTCAGTCTAGGATAGATAATTATTAGTTGGTTCCTAGTTGTAGGATCGATATACACTAATATAGCAATCAGAGGGGGGGGGGTGAATAATTGCGCAGAAGGTAAAACCAATTTTTTAGTGATTCTTAAAACACCCCTAAACAAATTATAAAAAATTGCTTCAGTTTCGACGAAAACAGATTGATACATGTTCACTTAAAAATTAATTCCCGCAGATTCCATCGTTGGATTGACATGAAATTTTAAGTGTAGAAACTAGATTCAATTTCGAAACTAACCCAAGAAAAATCAGCTCAATCGGATCTAGAGTTATGACCTTCGCAAGATATCTATAGCTAATAATGAAGAAAATTGATCAAACCCTAATTACGAGATTAATCATGATCTACGAGAAATTAATCCATCAAACTTTTCAGATCAATCACCTGATGCCCTAGAAAGGTTTTAAAATGATCAAATCAAAACTATTATAGAGGAACAATGAATCAATCTAAAAATATAATAAACATGCAAACGAAGAGCGAAAACGAAGGAACCAACACATCAACTTGAAAATCTGAAAGTTTTTCTTGTTTTTTTTCGTTGCTTCTAGTCGCCGAAATTGCATGCATGCAGCCCCAGGACAAGGACGTCGAGCGCCACAAACTTCTCTTGACGACGCCGCCGGCCGCAGGGAGAAAAAATCGCATGCAGGAGCTTAATTAGCCTCCGTTCCTCCTGCACGCAACACGGCGAGGCCAAGAAAAGCCCTCGCAGCCAACGAAAAACGCCTCCACGCGTGAAGTCAGCCGCCAGGCACTCAGAGGCCAGTGCTAGGAAATCCAAAAACCCTAAAATACATATATGCATGCAAACACACCAGGTCCAATAACACATGGTCTAATATATGTATATAACCCAAAATTTACACATACACGCGTACGGCCCACCTGCCACTCTCGCATGACTTATCGCCTTCACGTGCACCGTTCTTTAGTCCGAATGTCTCGCATGATGTTCTTGACCATTAGGATCTCGGTTACTCTTTAACCTAGTCTCGAACCTCAGTTCCTTCATGAATCTAGTTCCGGTCCTATCATTGACCACATTCACCTTCAAACAACAGCTGCACATAAACAAATATGAAACCGTGTACGAGTACAAGTCCATGACTTGACTCAAGATCAGTCTATGCAACCACTCACACGAGCGTATTTTATCAAGCAAAACCATTACCATGCTATCACAAGCATATCTCTACTTCTAATTACGAGTTGGTGGCGGTGGTCCGTTCTCCTCCAGAGTATCTGATCCATTGGATCTAACATGTATAGTTGAGATAGAAGGGGATTTAATCCGTTCCACTTTTTATGTCGTCGCCTCTCTCTCCAGTCCTCACACATCGAGTTATTGAAACCCCAAACCCTCTCTCATCTCCTCTCTCCTAGGTTTTAGGTTTCGTGGCTGCAACCGCCTCACCGAAGATGAGACGCGATGCAGTCGCCGATGAACGAGCAGTATACCCCAACGCTGTAGGCTCCCCACCGAAGTATTACTAGGCACCGCCGTCCGCCGCAGTACTACCAGTAGGGTCCCCTGCACGCTCCTCTGCCGACGATGTAGGGTTAGCCGTAGCAGCAGCTTCCTTCGCAATACGCTCCCCCGTAGCTATAGCAGTACACTCCTCTGCCCCCTCACCAGTATGTGCCTCCGCCACAACAGTACACACCGTCGCCACTGCATGCAGCACTGGGCGCAAGTGGTGGGTGGGCCTGCGCTCGTAGGTGAGGAGATAAAGTCCCTATGGATCGAAGATCTTCAGTGGTTATATTATTTGTTGGTGTTCTTATGAACACATATCTTGGTGTTATATTCGTGGAGAATGGTAAGTTGATTCTTGGTATCAAGGCTACATAGGGCGATACTGTAGAGAACAACACTAATATTACAAACAAGCAGTTAAACTATCCACACAGGACGACATTGAGATATAAAGGTTTTTTAATTTTAGATTCTACATGCTTCATGTTATGTCCACTTAATCGATGCTTAAGATTTGGTTTATTTACTATCCATATTACTAAATGTGCCAAAAAAATTGATGCTTATGAAACGGTTTTGGGTCATGTTTGATGATATGTTCATAGTACGGTTTGGGAATTATATAGTTTTATATGAAAAAATCATGCATTTCAAATGAAATTTTTATATAACCTTATTTATTATTTATTGTGTTTATACATATGTATTACTTATGTTTATCTAAAATTTGCAAAGTATTTTGTAACATGAGAGCCTTCAGATTGTGAAATTAAAAATAATTTTAAGCTCAAGTTTGTAAATAGGTGTTTGGAATTTGTATGCTTCGATGAATTGATTTAAACATTCAACCATTTCAAATTCAAAGTGAACAATATCATTCAGATATGATTAGTGTTTGGATGTATGCATCCACAATGCAGGGGCCGGAAAGTTAATATTCTTTCATTATCTTAAAAAAGATAGGGCTAGTCTTCTTTGCAAATAAATTTTTTGTCGTAAATTGAGTTTTTATTGCAACGCACGGGAACATGACTATTAAGTAATTATCTGAAACAACACATGTATAAGCACCACATATGTCATGAGCACAACCACTTTGCAATGCCAATTTCATCACGAAGCCAATTTTTCAGCACATGATTTCACACTAGTAAAATACCAGTGATGGTTGGTTTAGAACGTGTTAGTATGCTTAGCTATGCAACAAATAATTGGTATCATTTAGATGTGCAAGTTCAAAATTGCCTAATTGTTGATGGAACATATTTATAAAAAGAGTGTATGATGTGTTGTCACACGATGATGATGTTGATGGCATGTGTTATCAACTGGAGTGGTAAATGATTTAGATTGAGGCAAGTGGTAAGAAACTACGTGCCATGATGGATCTGTGTGATATTGGGCTGATGATTTTGTATGAATCAATTGATAATAGTTACTATGAATAATTAAAAGTCTTGCATCGATCGATTAAAGACATTCATCCTTGTGCGTGTGAGGAAGGGAGAGACAATGGGAGAGGAAGGGGGTCGAGTGAGGGGACCGACTTGGTGCGGCGGCAGCACATATCCTGTTCGGCTGCGCGCATGAGAGAGGGAGAGGAAGAAGCGGTGGTTATTCTCAATTTAGAGCAATGTTATTCTGGTGCCAACACAACATACTCTTAACAGTAGCGTTAGATTTGTACTTCTACTTTCTACCGATATACTCAGGTAGTTAATGTGAAATAGTGAATCCAACACATCTACATGGAGCCCTTGTGAGCTGAATGCTTCTCTTGTCGTGCCGCATGAAGTTGGTTATCAAACTCATTAAGTTCATAGCTGAGATGGGAATCAAATTCTATGAGTTCAATCTATTTATCAAAAATTACAAGATCATATATATATTTTGCAGCACAAAAATGCTATAATTTTCCTCTTTGCCAAATGATCAAGCATATTGCAGACATGATCGAGAGAACTGCTTTTAGGATACGAGACCACTACCAGTTACATCAATCTGATTCCCAAGTGACAACCAACATGTTAAAAACTGTAGAAATAGAACGAAAAATCAAGATTTCAGAGCAGTGTTCAGTGACAGAACGGATGAACACAGCTGTATGTGGAAGTCACAACTGATGGAAAATATGTAGAGCCATCCTCAGAATAGGATGACACAATTTCACAACAATTTTACTGCAAGCTTATGTTTCAATTTTCAACAGAAGCTTGTCGCAACTGTTGAAGAAGCATGCCCCTACTTTAACTGTTGAACAGGATGACACCAAATTCTTCTCTATTTGGGCAATGCAAAAGAAGCATGCCCCTGCTGAAGAAGCTGGTAATTAACTAACAAGGCAGCTCATACCAGCCGTTACAGACAAATAAATGACCTGAAGAATGAGTAGAACAAGATAATTAAGAATACACGTAAATAAACCAAATACATATCCAGGCAGCAGTAGCATGCTGCTGCATCAATAACACACAAACTCTGTATTTAGTCTTTTGCAAGCAACACTCTCACACCATGGGGTTCTCTTATGTGACTGATAGACACACACCACAGGCACAGCTGACCCTCTTATTTCAAGCACACACATAACTACAATCCAAACCAAATACATGGTAGGTTAGTCTCCTAAGAGACACACAAATTAACATAGTTTCAAACACACCAGCTTGGTGGATGCATGTACGTAGCATGCACCAAACACCAATTTATTCTTAGAAAACACACCAACTTGGCAAGCAAACTGTGAAAACTTTAGGGCCATGGAAGTAGTAGAAAGCTGCAGTAAGTCATCTGTATTTCCACCACCAAACCTACAGAGGTGATGATACAACTAATTAATGTTAGCAGAATTGATATACGTGCTATGTGTGTAGAGATTGCTGCAGATACATACACAGGATCCGTTGATGTTACCGTGTATGATACATACATGAAAGAAAGAAAGAAAAACAAGGAAGATCATGTGTGTATATATATACCTGAGCAGTGATACTGGTTCACCGGAGAACTGAGCCTCTACGCAAAGCCTTCTTGTAGTACATCGAGTGGCATGGCTTGAAGAGGGATGGGTCATGGCCGACATCCTCCCCATCCCAGTCCAGCTTCTTCCACCAGTCCTTCTCGCAGTCCACAGTAGGGCGGCTGTCTGGACGGCGGTGACCGATGGCCGGGAGGCGCCTGAGGCCCCAACATCCTCTGACCTTGACTGTCTTGAGCATGGGTGCAAACATGTTGGCTTCACATATCTGCAGTAGACTGGGGAGATCATGAAGGTAGATGGACTTCAGCTTTGGGAATTCCAGGACACCTTTTCGATAGTCGGTAACTATTTCGTTTAGAAACTCTGCCTCCACAGGGAAGACTTGCTTGAGATCTGCCTCCACAGGGACGAAGACTTGCATAGGGAAGACTTGCTTATTGAGATCTACCTCCACAGGGAAGACTTGCTTGAGATCTCTACAGTAGATGATGCGGAGGGTCTCCAAGTTGGGAAAATATGAGTATGGGGTATTCCACGACAGCGGGAGGACAAATACGAGCCTGGGGCAGGAGTGTAGGTGTATGTTCCGCAGCTTCGCAAAGGATTTATCATATCCACGAGGGTGCATCCTTCCTTTGCTCCAAATGCAGTGGGCCATCGGGAGATCAGCCGCCCAAACGGTCTCCAGTTTTTCAAAGATGTAGTGATCGTAATCGTAGTTAGTGGTGAAGACAGTGTGCAGCTCGGGACATCTCTCGACACGGCACTGCTTGAGACGATGCCATGTAAGATATTCCCCCTCTCTCACGGACATCATGCGTTCGGGGATGACAGTGGTGATGGAAGAATTGTCGTGCACGTGCAACGACTTGACCTCGTTCATCACAAAGATGATAGACTCGATTCCTTGTAAGCTCTCCACATTAGTGTTGTTGATTCCCTCACCAATCTCCACATGCCTTTTCAATGGCTGAAGTTGCAGGTCACTGCTGTCGTCATGATCAGTAGTTATCTTGTCAACAGTGACATCCGTGTAGGTGTTGCAAGAAGTCTTGAGGATTAACGACTTGTGTTGAGGCTGCCCAGCTACTCGTCCAGTGCTACAATGGCACATCCTCTCCTTGTTGCACCTCTGTCCATCTTCTTTGCTATTAGCAGATATGCGAAGGGCTAGATTAAAATCATCAGCAATCCAATAAAACTTTGTGCCACTTCTTAGCACCAAGGACTGAACAAACTTCATGTCCGTAATAACCACATATGCATGACAACATTCTTGTTGCAACTGATGGACGAGAAAACCAGGTGACATTTTTCTGACCTCCTCTCCTCGAGTATCAATGCATAGCATCCTTAGGCTTTCCATTCCCTCTTCTGGCCACAGTATTAAGCGGAGCTGCTCACATCCCAACAGAATGATTTGCTGGAGACATGGGACATGGACCACCTCACTTTTCAGGTCAAGTGTTTTGACAGCTGTGCCTGAGAGGTCTAGTTCCTCAAGGTTTGGCAATGGCCCACGTAATGAGAAGCCCAGCAATCTTGCACAACCAGCCAAGGAGATACGAGATATTTTAGCTCCTGCATCTAGGCTGAATGATTCAAGTGATGGAGGGAGTCCTTCTGGGCCAACATGTTCCAACGCAACACAACCATCTAGAACCAGAGTCTTGAGGCCAATTAATCCTGATAAGCTTGGCAGAACTTTCAAGGTGCTGTTCCTAGAAAGGTCGAGGAGCTCCAACTTCCCCATATCAGTGAATTCATCCTTTTGGTCTGTCTCCCAAGAGCTTGTAGGTTCAGTTATGCGAAGCTTGCGCAGCATTTGCAGCCGTCGCCAAGCAAGATTGCTGTGCCAAATCCTTCCCTTCTTTATATGTACTTCCCTAATATTTGCAGCCATTTGCTCTATTATCTCTGGGAATAAAGCCAACTCCCAATCCGTGTCACATATGTCCAACACCCATAGGCTCTGAAAAAATTCCATAGATGATCTATCTCGCTTCTCCTCTTCTTCTTTTTGTGGTTGATCCTTGCAATCAGCTAATCCAAGGAATCTTAAGCTGCGGCAACAATAGAAAGGAGGTGAAGAAAAACTGAAGGTGCACCGGCAAAGTTTCAATACACGCAGTTTGTCCGAATGAAGAAACATGTCATTGGGTAACGAGACAACAAAGGATGTCGACTCTGGAGAAGCTGAAGCTGAAGGATGTTGACTTTGGACAGCCAGGAAAAAGGATGTTGACTCTGGAGGTACGGTCAGGACATTTGTCTCTCTGTTTTGTTCACTATTAGAGTAGGTGACCAATATCCAGCGTCTAGGAGGAGTCTCCAGTTGAGAAGCAAAATCTTGTATTCTATTAGATGAGTAATCCTCTATTCTTATCTGTTGATGCAGGGCAGCAGCAACCTCCCATATTGCTTCATCAAACCGACCTCCTGGTATAATCCCATCACAGACCCAATAGTTGGATGCATGGGTAGCCCAGTTGTAGTCCATGATGTTGCCGCCGTCATAATTTAGTGACAACAGATACAAGAAACACTGTGCAGCTATTTCTGGATCGATGACTCGTTTATGCTGTGTGTATCGAGCAATTTCTCTAGCCTCTGCTATCAGTAAAGCATTAATTTTACCCCGACGAGCATAAAGGTGAAGATGTGATTCATACACTCCTTTTGTTTCTGGGTTGAACCGAAGCCCCCCTCGGAAGGTCCACAACAATCTACTACCCAACCATTCAGGTGGAGGAACGCCAAAATCGTTCAAGTCAATTATGCGGTTGCTTCCATTATGAAATACCAATAAATATCTGTTGTCTAGTATTGCTCCAAGGATCTTTCTTGTGATTTCTCCTATCTCAGCTCTGGAGCCTTCATCTACCCCGCTAAAATCATCCTCCTCGTCTTGCCTATCAAAGACAGCCATAACCCGTTGAGGAAGCTTCAATTCCTCCGCGATTGCCCTCTGGAGTGCTCTTCGGCTTTTCCACCTGAAGCAATCGACGTGGATGATCTTGTCGAATTTCTTCCTCAGAGACGGCGAAGGGTTCTCAGCTATGGCTCTAAGCACCACGGAAGCACCCAGTCCACCATACCATCCGTGAAAGTAGATGGCCTTGTGTGCTCCACTGCTCGTATCCTCTAGATAAGGGATTATCCGTTGTACCGCTACCTCCACGTTGTGAGCATAAATCCACTGCATTAATTGATGGCAGTTAGTCGAGACCACCGCCTCACGTGGGTAGCAAAGAGAAGTAGTGATCGGTGGAACATGCACAAAAGGTTATGCGCCAAATTGTTATGCTTGTTATGTTTTGATGAGGAACACCAGATTGGGCATTTATGCCTCACTACCAGGAAAAGGACATTTAGTCCCGGTTAGCAACGGGTTTTAGTCCCGGTTTTCAAACCGGGACAGCCCATCCGGGACTAAAGGTCTACCGGGACTAAAGCCCTCCTACGGTTTAAAAAATACGGCGAACCCAAGACTCGAACCTGGAACCTCGTGACTCAAATTTCACCCTTCTAACCAACCCACCCACCATCGCAGATCGATATATATAGAATATGCATTCCTTTTGAACTTTCTCAACGAGATCAAGATCGGTCAGAATACACTAACCGCATCGGTTTCATCGAGTCGTTCAGAACACTAACCGCATCGATGTTCATCAAGACATCGTTCGTTACTAACCCAGAGATAATGTCGTTGGTTACATTTAACCCAGATCGATGTTCAAGACAAGATTCGGTCGTGTTATTTAACCGCATTAAAAGCCCACGAACAGTCCTATAGCCAATGAACCCAAGATCGCCCTTATCAAGACGGTTCAAATCCAACCGGGACTAATGGGCCGGTATGGAAGGCCTGATCTGTAGTAGTGCCTGCTCACAACTACTTTATATAGTTAGGTTGCATACACAAGCTCACCAACTAAATGTGGTTCACAATTTCGAAATCAAAATGTATGGTCCCGTGGTCCACGATGTTTGGCTGTGTTCGCTATATATAGATATATATATATATATATATAGCCAGATCTAGAATTTTTGAACTGAGCGATTATCTATATATACTTTTATGACTCGGTGGGGAGGCTTAATTTAGGCCCTGTTTGTTTCAGCTAGGGATTGTGGAAAGCAGCTTTTAAAAGCTAGAAGAGTAACAAACAATAAGCTTTTAATCTAGATTATAATAATCTGGAGGCCAGATTGTAGCAATCCCACAATCCACTCTTCCCAAATTTTTTCCAAATTTTTTTTTTGCAAAAGACCACAATACCCATCTAACTTCAACCAAAATTACCCACCATTGCCCCCAACTTTCCCTAGCTTTCCCAACTTCAACCAAAATTACCCACCATTGCCCCTAACTATAATCTGGTTACCAAACAACCATGAGCTTTCAACCTCCAAACTTTTTAACAATCCAGCTTTTACAATCTAGTTTTTAAAAGTTGCTTTTCAACAATCAAATTGAAACAAACAGGGCCTTAAAATCTTCCTTGTAGCTTCTTCTTGTTTTTGTATATATTGTGAGACGATCGCACGTCGTAAGTTAATATAGCACCATGGTGGATTTATCCGTTTGGTGATGACACGCAATAGGCGAGATATCATTATTTGCAATTTTTGAAATGCATGTATACCAATATTGTATAACAAGTTTCAGAATTTACATTTTGAAGATGAGTAGGGAGTACATAAACTACAACAAGAACAAAAAAACCCCACTAACAAGAATACTACTCTGCTTCGTCAAAATGCCATGCATATGTACCTACGTATAAAAATACCTCTACTGGCACCTACACCAGCAAACACAAGAAGATCCATAAATCTAACCCATCTACACCTACAGATGAAGGCCCAGCAAACACAAGAAGATCCATAAATCTAACTTATCTACACCTACAGATGGATCTCCTATATACACTTTTATGACTCGGTGGAGAAGATTTTTTAAAAAATCTTCAACATACCATTTTCTTTTTGGGATCCAATACAATGCATCCTTCACACAGAGTTTCAAATTTCGTTTGAAAATTTTTTTTGGCACCCACCGAAATCACCGACAAGAATACTAGTACTCTACTCCGTGAAAATGCCATGCATATGTACATACGTAGAAAAATACCTTTGCTGCAGGCATGGTGACTTTCTCAATGAAGGACCAGCAAACACAAGAAGATCCACAAAACTAACCCATCCGACTGGTAAGGATTTCCACAAATCTAACCCGTCTGTGCCTACAAGAGCGTATCAGTTATATCTTTGCATCGACATTGTTAGTCCATGTAGTTACTATATTAATTGAAAACTAACTTCTGAACAATTAACATGGACGATAATCTTAGTACCTTGATTGGCAGCTACACGTCCCAGATATGTTGGTGTTGTTTCCTCCCGGAAGAAAAGATGTTTGTGTTAAGTGAAGGAGTATGACAGAAATTGGAGAGCAACGTAACGTCAATAATGCTAAGCTATTTGCAATGAGCTCCTCCAAATGGCTCGTGTTTTGGCTTTCGGGTGCTTTTACTAAAGCAAGAATGGTTCTTTGCTTGGGGTTGGAGCTAAAGAACAAAGTTTGAATTGCTGTCCTGCTAAAGAGACTTGATGGCTCCAGAGAGAATCCATCCAGCACCGACGCTCTAGCTAGCTAAAAGCAAACTTGCGAAGTATTTGTATCAATGACACTGTAATTTAAAACCGGTGATACAGAGAATAGAGCCACAATTTTATGATAGTGCCTCAAATTTGATTATGATTCACGTAATTTCAAAGCACCTTGGATTCCAAATTTGCATACACAACACTCTCCACACCTCAGCAGTAGAGCTGCTTTTCTAAGCACTATACATATTTGAATCCTCGTGGCTCCTAATTAAGAAGTTAAAAACTGGTCTAAGATTGCTCCCACGGTTTCAATGGGTTTGGATTCTAACTTTACCATTAGAAAATATAAATAGTGTTGTTGATTCCCTCACCAATCTCCAGATGCCTATCCAATTGCTGAAAATGCAGGGTGCTGCTGTCATCATGATGAGTAGTTATCTTGTCATTTGTGACATCCGTGTAGGCGATGCAAGAAGTCTGGGGGATTAACGACTTGTGTTGAGGCTGCCCAGTTACTCGTCCAATGCTATAATGGCCCATCTTCTCTTTGTTGCACCTCTGTCCATCTTCTTTGCTAATAGTAGATATGCAAAGGGCTAGATTAAATCTATTAGCAATCCAACAAAATTCTCTGTCACTTCTTAGCACCAAGGACTGAACAAACTTCATGTCCATAATAGCAACATATGCATGACAATATTCTTGTCGCAACTGATGGACGAGAGCACCGGGTGATAATTTTCTGACCTCTTCCCCTCCTTGAGTGTCAATGCATATGTTTCAAGGGTAATGCGCCAAATTGTTATGTTTGTTATGTTTTGATCGGTGGAACACCAGTGACTACTTTAGTGCATACACGAGCTCACCAACTAAATGAGGTTCGAAATCAAAATGTATGGTCCCGTAGTCCATGATGTTTGGCTGTGTTCGCGATATATAGCCGGCCAGATCTAGAATTTTTGACCTGTGCGATTACCTATATATACTTTTATGAATCGGTGGGGCGGCTTATTTTAAAATCTTCACTGTATCCTTTTCTTTTGTTTGTATATATTGTGAGACGATCGCACCTCGTAAGTTAATAGCACCATGGTGGATTTATCCGTTTGGTGATGACACACAATAGGCGAGATATCATTATTTGCAATTTTTGAAATGCATGTATACCAATATTGTATACCAAGTTTCAGAACTTACATTTTGAAGAAGAGTAGGGAGTACATAAACTGCAACAAGAACAAAAAAAAACCCCACTAACAAGAATACTACTCTGCTTCGTCAAATCGCCATGCATATGTATGTACGTACGTATAAAAATACCTCTACTGACATGATGAGTTTCTAAATGAAGGGCCAGCAAACACAAGAAGATACATAAATCTAACCCATCTGCACCTCCAGATGGATCTCGTATATACACTTTTATGACTCGGTGGAGAGGCTTTTTTCAAAAATCTTTAACATACCATTTTCTTTTCGGGATCCAATACAATGCGTGTTTCACACAGGGTTTCGAATTTCGTTTCAAAAAAAATTTTCGGCACCCACTGAAATCACCGACAAGCTAGAATACTACTACTCTACTCCGTGAAAATGCCATGCATATGTATGTACGTACGTAGAAAAATACCTGTCTTGGCATGGTGACTTTCTCAATGAAGGCCCAGAAAACACTAGAAGATCCACAAAACTAACCCATCTGCACCTTCCAGATGGATCTCCAGTTGCCAGCACCTACAAGAGCGTCGACATTTTTTAGTTCATGTACTTACAATATTGAAAACTAACTTGTGAACAATTAACATGGACGACAATCTTAGTACCTCAATTGGCAGCTACACGTCCCAGAAGGAGGATGACAGAAACTGGAGAGCAACGTACCGTCATTAATGCTAAGCTAATTGCAATGAGCTCCTCCAAATGGCCCGTGTTTTGGCTTTCGGGTGCTTTTACTAAAGCAAGAATGGTTCTTTGCTTGGGGTTGGAGCTAAAGAACAAGGGTTGAATTGCTGTCCTGCTAAAGAGACACTTGATGGCTCCAGAGAGAATCCATCCAGCGCCGACGCTCTAGCTAGCTAAAAGCAAACGCGCCAAGTATTTGTATCGATGACACCGTAATTAAAACCGGTGATACAGTTAGAACCACAGTTTTATGATAGTGCCTCAAATTTGATTGTGATAGAGCCACAATTTTATGATAGTGCCTCAAGAATAATTATATCTACCTCGCCACAATTTTAATTTTATGATAAGTGCCTCAAATTTGATATGATTCACCTAAGTTCAAAGCACCTTGGATCCCAAATTTGCATACACAATGCTCTCGACATCTCTGCAGTAGAGCTGCGTTTCTAAGCACTATATATATTTGAATCCTCGTGGCTCCTAATTAAGATGTTGAAAACTGGTCTAAGGTTGCGCCCACGGTTTCGGTGAGTTCGGGTTCTAATTTTACCACTAGAGTTAAAGAAAATTACCTCCTTCTACCAAGTATAAATCCCAAACCGCACCCCTCTCACCTAAAAGCTAGACTGCTAAATACTAAACTTCTTCAGTCTAACTATTCAAACGTGCAGCCCTTTAGCTATGCAGCCTAGTTGAAAACTACAGTCATATCAAACAAGGCCTATTTGAATCCTCACAGCTCCTATTATCTGGCTAGATTCATTCATGGAAATAGTAGAAAGTCCATTACAAGTATCCCACAAAATATTACAATCAAGATAATGCAATGATGAGAAACAGCACATAGGTTCGTGGACATTTCTTGATGTGGACACGCGTCGGAAGGTGATCGGTGGAGTGCACGTGTGTAGATGATAAACGAATCCACTGGAGTCGGAGCTATGTTGCCAAGCATGCTCTGGGCGGTGAGCAGGGATGAAAACAGATTTGATAGTTTTTGATTGGTTCAGATAATTTTTAAATACAGATTTTGTTGGCTCGGATATTTATCAGATAGTATCGGATCAAAAACGAATATGGATTTTTTCTTTCAGATATGACCATGGATCCAGTAGCTCGCTATATATATGTCGAATACATATACGGATCCAGATTATCTGGATATTCAGGCATGTGTGATAGGCCAAAGCTACTTTTTTTGGTCTAAAAAGGTTTCTGAATTTCAAAATCCTTTTATAATTTAATTAATGTAGAAATTAAGTTTTAATTATTAAAATTGGTAAACTAGCTCCAAAAATTATGAAATTTTTGGGACATCCATGGTACAGTTTGTCATTTAGAAAAATTATTTTTAAGATTTTATCATCTTTATGATTTTCTATAAAATTCAAATATTTTTTTCATTAATAGGAAAATATTTTAAATATGTAGCTAAAAATGCATAAAAACTCATAAATATGCAATTTGTTATTTTAAACATAATTCAACAAAGAATACAAATCTCGGGTCATTATATGTTCTTGATGAATGTTTGGATCAAATAAACTAGTTATATTTTTTTATATTGTGTGTACAATTTGAAGGTTGTTTCTATGTTCTGATAAATATTCGTGACCTTATTCGTTTTGAGATGTATTTGCTCCGTATCTATATTCAATATTATTCAGATTCATATAAATATGAATCGAACATCTCTCATATGTTGGACTAGACACTACTACGGATCCGCCTTCACTCCGGCTGAAAATCGCCTTTAGTACCGGTTTTGAACCCAGATAGCCATCCCGGATCGATGCTCAAGGGCATCGCCCTGTTCACTCACCCAGATGTTGGAGTATCGACGGTTCAATTCACACGTGGCGTGGCGTAGGAACCCCGAGACCTCATCAAGACGGTTGGTGTCTCCAACCCAGATCGATGAGTTTCATCAAGACAGTTAGTTTCTCCAACGGTACTAATGTTTTGTATATATATATAGGTCTATTTCTCCGGTAGCTATTATATATATGTGTGTGTTAAATCACAACTAATTAAAAGCACGATAATCAATCATGCACTTTGCCCGATAATTAAATCATTGAACATTCATTAATAAATTTAATTACATCTAATGTATTAAAATATGTACACATATTTGTTCTTCTAATGTATTACAATATATATGTACACAACTTTAATTACAACTTTAGTATTTCTTTTCCTTCTATTCATCGGGATCTTTTACGCGCATCGCTCTTGCTAGCAATGTAGATGTCTACCACTGACGATTCACGGTCTTATCGAAGGGCCCCACCTGTTAAAGTTTGGTGCGTGAAACTCGCTTTTGGATTTACAACCTCATCGTAAATAAAGCCGACGAGTTGTTCTTGGATTGCTCTCACTGCGTTTGTGAGAGTTCGAACCTTGTTCCGCCAAATATTGAGGCACCTATCGTTAAGTCATTAACTAATCAATACTTGAATTTGTACAAGATATAAGGAGTACCTATACACAATTAAAGCTAGTAATTATATTTACTCACCTCCTTGTTGCCTTTTAGCATGCGGTCGCCGGCTCCGGTTTAGGTGTGCATAAACTCAAGATACATAGTAGCCGATAAATTGTTACCCTACGTCGAGTCAAGATCTGCGGTGGAAAAAGTTGAAAGCGTGAAATGGATGCAAAGAAATTAAGTTAACTAACTAAAAAGCTAGCATTATGATATACGTCACATGAGAGGCAATTGCAATGTCAAATTTCTCCTTGAATACGCCCACGTTTTTAGCACGGAACCGTGTGAATGCACACACATGTGATTACGAATTGTATGTACATGATTAGAATTTGTTTCAAATTGAAGGAAATAGAGCTAGTACGATAATGAAAGGAACAAGAATTAATACCTACGAGCATGTCGATAAAGTTTTGATACTTTTCAACTGGTCTCCTTTGCGAGTCCATAATTGTGATCGAGCTACGATCTAGCTCGATCATAAGAAGAATCCAAAGGAAAACTATACGAGATGTGTCAACGAGATAACTAATTAGTTCTAACATCGTGTTATGAAAAAGGAGTAGAATGAGGTGGTACGAAAACACGTACTCAAATGAGTAGGCTAGATATATCTTTGACTTATATCTTTGACCCATTAGCGCATTGAATATGTTATTCTCTGTTTCGCTTGGGTGGTCTCTAACGGTTGTCTTGTTGATAACTCATCGGGTCCATGAAGCCTATGTCGAAAATACGATCCTTCGGCATCTTTGTATCTCCATGCTACATAAGAAATTAGTTAGGCTTGCAAGTTAGTATAGTACAAGGAAGTGCACGATAGTTTTTGCAAATAATTAAGACACTTACGAGTCCAAAGAACCCATCAAGCTCACGCCGAGGGCGCCTCATTCGGTATAGATCATATATGTAGTCCCATCGACAACAAATTCACCTTCACCGCTAAAAAATCTTGTTCCTTAAACTTGACAAATAACATCTCAGAGACCATGTTTGGTCGCGCCCAAGTACCATTCATGAAATTGCCGCATCTTTGTCGTTAGTCGGGCAGCTCACTCCTCGACCAATGATTTGCCCATTTTAAATGACCATCTTACTTGGGCAACCTCAATCTTTTTCCGTGCCTAATATTTGATTTGCGGTAAGGCGGTTTCATTAAAGAATTGTTGCATCTCCTTACTCTTCTCCTCACCGACATCTTCTTGGGGCATTCCTTACTCAATGTGCGTCGTAGTTTGATTGGTGAGGTATTTTTTTTATCCTTCAAATTTTTAATAGTCATTAAACCTTTATAAAATTCTTCGTGCGTGTTGAACCTTCTTCACTGGTGACTTGGGTCTAAGAAATTTAGTTACCTCTCCTTTTACCACCTTCTTGGTCTCCTCATCGCTCATATCATACTACCTTTGGAAGTTCACCAACTTCTTGGATTGGGTGGAGGACCCCGCCTTCTTGGGAGCTCTTGCCGAGCCTGGCTTCATTCCTTGGTCGGCGCCTTCTTGGGAGGAGACGGGTTCTTGTGGCGCTTATGTGCGCGGAGGTGGTGTAGGAGTCGGCGCCTTCTTGGGAGGAGACAGGCTTCTTCGGGGCTTATATGTGCAGGAGATGGTGTAGGAGACGGGCTTCTTGTCGGGCTTATATGCGCAGGAGGTGGTGTAGGAGTCGCGGTGTTCTTGGGAGGAGACGGGTTTCTTCTCGGGCTTCTTCACGGAGAGGACAAGTCCATGTTATCTCGAAAAATTATGTACCGCTTACGCCACAGATGAAATTGTGTACGCCTCTCCTAGCCAGAGTCCGCCACCTCCAGAATTTCGAGGTCAAGGTCCTCGTACTCAAGCGCACCTCCTCCACCGAGACCTTGGAGTATCCTAACCAGTGTCTGTTGGCCATGGATAAGCTGTCCCGGCTCTAATGGGTGAGCCATACCATCGGCTGCCTTGAAGGTAAGGTTCGCTTGGATATGCAGCTCACAAGGTGTCCATTGTCGATGTCGCTCTACGGATACTTGTCCAAGTCGCTTCGCCAAATTTCACCGAACGCAAGTATGCCGCTGCCGGAGGGGCTAATGATGTCCGGATTACTTGGGGTTCTTGGCGTCTCGCTATTGTTGGCTCAAGGCTAGCTGCACCTCTTCGGATCTCTTCTTGCATTCTCTCATTTGTTTGATTCAAGCGTTCTTCAAGCGCACTAAGTCATAGTGTTCTGCCGAGCCTTGCTCCTCGCCCGACTCCTATAGGTCTCGGCGCCCCAAATGAAACCAACCTTCCACGGACAACGCCGACGCCGTGTGTACGCCCGTGGTGCTCGGATTTTGCAAGGCCCTTGTTAGCTCGCTCGTTCTCCTGCTTGGCACAAAGCTACCTCGGGAAGTCTCCTCGATGGATGTACAAGCCTTTCGCCACATCTGTTAGCACCTCCCCAAACACAAGATTGCCGTTATCATCAAGGCGCCGCCGTGAGCATAGAACCAATGCTTTGCTCTGTTGGGCCAATCCGTTGTTATGGTGCGATACCCTTCTCTAGGTGTCTGTTCCTCTTCTCCCATTTTGGTATTGCATGGCGGTAACCACCAGGGCCGAGTCGGTGGTGATAATTCTTCTTCTGTGCATTCAGCTTATTCTTCTCACTCAAACTTTGACCTTCGTCCGAAGTCTTGTATTTCACAAACGCATCCCAGTGATCTTGCAACTTTGGGTGCTTGTTGAAGTCAGGCGTTCGATTCTTCTTGATATACTCCGTGTTCAGCTTCTTTTTATAAGTCTGGAATGCGACCGCCATCTTCTTGAGAGTGTAACTCTTCACCTTCTCTTCGGTCCCTTGGGGGAAGGTGAATGTCTCCTTCACATCGCTCCAAAGCATGTTCTTTGTATCTTGAGGACTGATCCCATTTTGCTATGCTAATTGCCACGTGGTCCCTAACGCACGCCGCATGCCGAATTGAACGCCCAAGCGCCCGAGGGTGCAAGAGGTCGGCCGTCCTCGCCGATTTCGGTGATAACATGTCTTGCCTTCTTCTTCTTGCTTGGACCTCGCTGACGTGATTGCCTGCCTGGTTGACCGATCTGAAAGCATGGTACAATCATGAACGGGTCAGGATGTTGGCTTAGCATGGTAGTGGAACCGACAATCATGAATGCGACTGATTGTTACCTCGCCGGCCTCATCGTGCTCTGCAGCCTCATTGGCCTCGGTGGCGGTGCAGGCTCATTGGCCTCGATTGGCGGTGCAGTTCGCCGTCTCATGATCATCACTTCCGCAATCAAACTTCTCATAAATTCTTCTTCGTCAATCGTCATTTCTTAGGCTAGAAGAAGCACTGAAAATTAACGAAAATAGATCACATTTCATGTAAAGCTGATAGTACTACTCGAAAACGACTTGGAAGACGGTAGGGAAGAGATGGTAGAGAGGATGGGCGGCGACGCCGAAGATGTTCCTAATGTAAATCAGCACAAGTATACTTATACGATGGTAATTTTGCTAGAGTTGAGAGGAAATCAAGTGATCGATGTTGTGACCTCATGCTACAAACATGTGCACATGTAACTTTAAAATGATACTTATACATTAGAAAAAATTCATATGATACATATACATCTCAAATGAAAAATAATATGTAAAAATTTATATATACTCAAGAATATATTTGTAATAAAATAATAATGAATCATTCTTATTCCACACTAAAATGATTTAAAAAAGCCTCGCAAGTTCAAGAAGCATGGATGTGAGGAGAGCGTCCCAGACACCGAGAGGCGGCCATGAGGAGGCAGCTCGCTTATCATGGACTTGGTTCTTTGCTTCTTCCGCTGCACCACTTGTCCATAGGCTTCCTCCTCGCTCCTCTTCTTCATTGATATCGAGTACTTACCTCGCACCGATCTATGATAAGCGAGCCCGCCTTCTTCATTGATATGGAAGAAGACAAGAACCAAGTCCATGATAAGCGAGCTCGCCTCCTCATGGCTTCGCCTCTGTACCTGGACGCCTCCTCACATCCATGCTTCTTGAACTTGCAGGGCTTTTTTAAAATCATTTTAGTGTGGAATAAGAATGATTCATTATTTTTATTAAGCAAATATATTCTTGAGTATATATAAATTTTTTCATTTTATTTTGTACAATTAGATCAAATTCATTATATACCAGAGTTAAAAAGAGAAAATTAGGACAAGTTTAAGATCTTTAAACTTGTCAATTTTCTCTTTTGTAATTCTCAGATATAATGAATCAACTTAGAATAATTCACATGATACATATTCATTTGACATGATACATATACATTTCAAACTTCACATATACATAGAAATCTCACACATACATAGAAATCTCACACATACATAGAAACCGATCAATAAAAATAGAAATTTCAAAATTCACCGTAAATTAGAATAATTGCATGATACATATTCATTTCACATGATACATATATATTTCAAACTTCACATATACATAGAAATCTCACACATACATAAGTATTTGAAGATTTGCCTTATAATGACAAGTAAAAGGGACATCACAACTAGCATAGTGCTCAAGTTGTCAATTTTGTATTGTTCTCAGATAACGGGTTGCCTTAAAGACCGTCCTCGTCAGTAGGGACAAAGATCATTGACCAATTTGTGACAACATTACTTTAGTGAAAATGAAACAACTTTTCCAGCACTTGACAACTTAGAATAATTCACATGATACATATTCATTTGACATGATACATATACATTTCAAACTTCACATATACATAGAAATCTCACACATACATATAAATCTCACACATACATAGAAACTGATCAATAAAAATAGAAATTTCAAAAATCACCAGAAATTAGAATAATTCGCATGATACATATTCATTTCACATGATACATATATATTTCAAACTTCACATATACATAGAAATCTCACACATACATAAGTATTTGAAGATTTGCCTTATAATGACAAGTAAAAGGGACATCACAACTAGCATAGTGCTCAAGTTGTCAATTTTGTATTGTTCTCATATAACGGGTTGCCTTAAAGACCGTCCTCGTCAGTAGGGACAAAGATCATTGACCAATTTGTGACAACATTACTTTAGTGAAAATGAAACAACTTTTCCAGCACTTGACAACTTATGGATTGTTGAACGAATAGCAGTTTGAGCAAAGTGAAACATGAATATAAAACAGATATAACTATGAACAAATCATCCATTATGCCATGAACATAAAAAGAACATCATGAATTCTACAAACAATGAACTTGAAAGCAAATAGAATCATGTTCGACAAAGAAATGTGCATGGCATCTAGTATGGATAAGAAACAACCTAAACAAACCAGCATAAAGCTCATGTTTGATTTAGCAATTTTGCTCTCGATTTCATAAATTGATGGGTTGCTCCAAATGAGCCTCCAACACCAATTTCAGCAGTATATATCACAGAATATATCAATCAAATCGGTGAATCTACACAATTCAACCTTTGTTTTAATAAAATTGATTCACTAGAACTCGCTATGGACTTATGACAAACTCTGAACAGAAGACTGCATTAAAATGGTCTAACACATGCACCGGACTAGTGACAATAAGTTCCGAATGTACCAATGATATCAAAGCTATTCAAGCCATGTAATGTAGAACCAATCACAGGATAACATAGCACATATCCGTAGCAACAAGGCCAAGATGAAGTCTAGATACAATGATCTAAAACAGTCTTGAACTACGTAAAAGCATTCACTAACTAGCGAGATCAATATAATCTCAACTATTTGAATCATCATTGAGCGGCAAAGAAGATAACAAAATCGGTGTTTCGGATCAAGAAAAAAAGATACAAGCTCATGAATAAGTATTTGAAGATTTGCCTAATAATGACAAGTAAAAGAGACATCAATATATATATATATATGCAAACAATACGACACAAGGAAATGATTCTAGTGACAGAAATATAAAGCAAACACAGGTGAGCCTATCCGAATGCAAAAGGAGCATACAACTTACTAGCAGAAAGATCATTTTTGGGGTATTTGAGAAGGAGCATACAACTTACTAGCAAAAGGAGCATACAACTTACTATCCAGAAACAAGCACAAAGTGTAACAACGTGATTACAGTCATCACAGAGCAAAATAACAAAATCTAAACCACAAAACGGCAAACCATTGCCAAGAACTAGACTATCAAAGATATAGAATAAATTGTCGGAACCAAGCAAGAAGGCACCCCAGAGCAGCGATAATGAAAACCGGAGTTGTCTTGAGATTTAACTCCGGCGCCACTATAAGCAATTTTGTTAACAATAAGCAAACACCGCACCACCACGTAACTTGCGGACGCTCAACCATTATGAACAAGAAAGATTCATAAGACAAATATATATATCGGAATCACTAGATACCAATTGATCTATACAACTAAATGTCAAGTATCGAAAATTGTTGTTGTCACAAATGGTCTCAACATGCCCAATCTTCATCGAACAATAATCCCACTCTTGCAAGGTCCCCAAGCCTCAAAGACTAGCCCTTTGCAAGCTACCGACAGATTAGCAATCACAGAGAAAGCGAAAACTTACAAAGCACCAATCTCTGCAAGGACATGTATAGAGACAACCACCGACATCTCAAACGCAGAACGCAACCAAAACCAATCACTTTGGGTAAGGAGGGCACAAACCCTAGGGTTGGCGAAGGCCGAGAGGAACAAATGACGGATGCAAGGCGCGGAGGCAAGGCCGGAGGCGAGGACGGCGGTGGGGTCGTGAGGCGAGGAGGATTGCAAGGCGGTGGGGTCAGCTGGAGGCTTCTGGCGTCGGAGGTCTTTGCAAACGAAAGCGGAGGAGGAGGAGATTGGGGAACAATGGCGGAGTGGAAAAATTGGGGAAGAGGAGGCGGATGGGTTTATAGGTGACCATCGGCCCGGTTGGTGTGTTCAATCGATCGATGTCTCACATCATCACGGTTGGACACACCAACCAGCATCGATGTGAGACATCGATCCTGCTGAACACACCAACCGGACTGATGGGTCACCTCATGAGGGAGGAGCCCTAGACACTTATCGGTCCGGTTGCAAACACCAACCGGTGATGTTAAAAGACTCAAAACAATTTAGCGCCCATACTAATCGACAAGAAATCTTCCTCCCCTTGGCTAGCGAGGCGCTTGAGTTCATGGGCTCTCCCGACTCAGGAGGTCTCGGGTTCGAGCCCGCTCGTGCCCCCTAGCCCTTCTTTTTCGCTCTTTCTTTTATTTTTTTTATTTGTTGTTTAACTATTGTTTCATTAAATAATTTGTAAAAATGCTTTTACCACTTTAGATTTATTTAGTCTTTTTTTAAGATTTCTTTTTTGAATCTCTTGTTTAACTATTGTTTCATTAAATAATTTTTAAAAATGCTTTTACCACTTTAGATTCATTCATTTAGCATTTTTGTAAGATTTCTTTTTTAAATGTCTTTGTTTAACTATTATTTCATTAAATAATTTTTAAAAATGCTTTTACAATTTTAGATTCATTTAGCCTTTTTTTAAGATTTCTTTTTTAAATCTACTGTTTCATTAAATAATTTTTAAAAATACTTTTACCACTTTAGATTCATTTAGCCTTTTTTAAGATTTCTTTTTTGAATCTCTGTTTAACTATTGTTTCATTAAATAATTTTTAAAAATGCTTTTACCACTTCACAATATTTTTTAAATCTCTATGTTTAAAGTTTTTCTTTACAATATTTTTTCCAACCATGTAATATAAATTAACATTATGGAAAATTGTAAGAAATAAAGTAATTTTGCACTCTTATAATTCCATTGCAAACCGTCACCTTGTTATATTAGTACAGAGGACTTTGAACAATATTGTTAGTCAAATATTAGTACAATTTGAATGAAAATACAAAGAAAACCACTAGAGGAATGAGAAACTAGTATGTTAGTAGTCTATTACACCAAAAGCAATCCTTATTTGCTAACATACTTTGCTTTTACAAGTGATCCTTCATTATGATCGCGGCGCACGTGGGGAGATTCCTCAGATCATTCAAGACACTAATGTCTCGTCCACCGTGAAAGGAGGTAGCTCGTCGAATCGATTATACTCTTCTTCGTCCGTGGCGCCTCAACTCAAACAATCCTTCTTTTACTGGAAGAACCACGTGGTGCCTTGGTGATCGCTCTTGCTAGTCTTCTCCTTCGCTTTTTGGTTTGTTTGTCCATGTCCATCACATAGAATACTGTGTCACATCATTAGCGAAGCACGAACGATTCGTCCCTATAGGCTACTTGCTTGAGGTCCACAGTTGTCATACCGTACTTATCGATATCCACGGTATCGGTTTAACCCATTGGCACCAAAGCAGAGGGACTTTTAATGGCCGTACTCTAGCTCCAGATCTCCTCTATGAAACCATAGTAGGTGTCCATCTTTCCATTTTGTCCAATGCATCTATACGGACGCCCTTTGTTTTGGTTGGTGCTCTTGCTATCTGAGTTGTTGTGTAAAATGTGTACCCATTTATCTCATACCCTTGAAATGATATGATTGTTGTGGGCGGTCCTCGAGCCAAGAGTTTCAATTGTTCATCATCTGTTCGCTTGCCCAACAGATTGCTTTTGTAACCAAGCTGCGAAATGATCCATTTGCTCCATGCGATCCACTTATCGACTTCTCCGGGTATTGGGCGCGAGACTCATCTCGTGATCATAGATATACTGAGCCACTACAATTGCTTGTTTCAATACCGTGAAATGTGCTTGTTTAAATGCAAGAAGATCGTCGCTATAGGACTCTTTTCTCCCTAAAGTCCCTTTTCCCGTAGCCTCCCCTCATGGCGTGATCTGACGCCAATCGGATTTAGATCATCCATGTAACTAACACAAAACTCGATCACCTCCTCTGTCTTGACACCTGCGCAATGCACCTTACAGGCGAGACCGATTCTGAACATACTTCTTTAGGATACCCATGTACCTCTCGAAGGGAACATATTGTGGAGGAACACAGTCCGAGAATTTCTATCTCTTTAACAATGTGGACCATGAGATGGACCATAATATCAAAGAAGGATGGAGGAAGATCATCTCAAGGCTAACGGACTATTGACCATGTCATCATGCAGACTAGATACCTTATTCGCTCGATGACCTTCTGCGACACCGCGCTGAAGAACGAACACAAACTTTTATGATTGTCCTCATACCCAATCTGGCGTAATACCTCGCACCGCCATCGGGAGCAATCTGTGTCATCAATACATGACAATCATGGGATTTTATGTGTGCGATTTTATTCTCTTTCATGTTTATGAGTCTCCTTATGTTCGAGGAGTATCCGGAAGGACCTTCACCTCGCTCAAGAACTTAATCATGTTTTTTTCTCTTCCTTGCTCGAGTGTAGCTCAGGGGTGGAGGTAATGTTGTCCTTTCTCTCTCTTTTCCGGATGAAGGTCGTTCTTGAGTCCCAATAGCTGTAGGTCCTTTCGTGCTTGAAGTGTATCTTTTGACTTACCGTACATATCTAGGAAACCTAGTAGGTTCACGCAGACATTCTTCGTGATATGCATGAAGTCCAAAGGAGTGGCGGACCTCTAAGTCTTTCCGAAGAAGGTAAGTCCCAAAATATTGACTTCTTCTTCCAAATGGCCTTGTGACCTTGTTCGGTAGGACAGTTTGCTACGAGGACCTTTTCCAAATACTACTTTCGGATCCTTTACCAAAGAAAATACAAGCGCCCCATCGCGATGCATGGGCTTCTTACGCTTTCTTCCGTCCCATCAAAATTCTCACCCTTCCTCCGTCTTGGGTCCTTCATATGGAGGAACCTACGGTGGCCCATGTACACAACCTTTCGAGAGTTTTTAGGTACTTGCTGTCCGTATCCTCTAGCAATGGATGCGGGCTTTATATCCTTTGATAGATAGGCCCGATAGATTACCAAGTGCAGGCGATCGTTGATGGTTACGAATAGCAATGCACGAGAGTGAAGTGCTCTCTTTTGTACTCATCCCATACACGTACACCATCGTTCCACGGTGTTACAGATCTTCAACCAACGGTTTGAGGTACACATCAATGTCGTTTCAGGTTGCTTGGGCCTTGGATAAGCAATGGCATCATAATGTACTTCCGCTTCATACACGTACCAAGGAGGAAGGTTGTAGATACATAGAGTCACGGGCCAAGTGTTTGGATCGCGCTCATATCGCCGAACGGGTTCATCCCATCCGTACTCAACCCAAACCTTATGTTCCTTGCATCCTCAAAGAAAGTCCGGGTATGTTCTATCGACTTTCCTCCACCGGGAGCCATCGAACGCGTGCCTTAGCCTTCCGTCGTCCTTACGGTCTTCCTTGTGCAACAGCATCATCCGGCATGCGCTTTGTTCGCAAATAAACGCTTCAACCGGGGATTACAGGAAATACCACACCACCTTAGCAGGAGGTCTCTTCTTCTTCGCTGCCCTCTACCTCACGGGTCATCACGCTGGTCTTATACCGCAAGTTTTGCACACCGGACAAGCTTAGAATCCTCATACTCATTGCGATAAAGGATACAATCATTACGGCATGCATGTATCTTCAGACCTCCAACCCCAAAGGGCGGACAACTTGTTTGGCATCGTCGTAGTTTCGGCGGTGTGTTCCCCTCGAAGTAACTTCTTTATGAGGCATAACAACTCGTCGAATCCCTTATCGAGACAATCCATTGGTCGCCTTCCATTGCATCGTTCTAGTGTGATGCGCAACTTTTATGGCCCTGTCGACGGTTTGGGTACAACAATGTTCCGTGGTCCTCCCATAGTATTTGGAACTTTTCGTAATGTCTTTCATCGATGTATTCTCCTCTCCATTCACGCAAAGATCTGGTCTAGGTCATCATCACCACACTCCCCAATGTATCTTCGAAGAACCGTGTTGACCAAATGTCCAGGGATATTGTTGTCGCCTCTTCTTCTTCACCGCCTTCTCAGTATAATCTCTTCTTCACCGTGCTTGGTCCAAGCAGTATAGTTTAACATGAAACCTCTTGTGAGCAAATGAAAGTGAAGGTGGGTGGATTTTGGCCACTCCTTCTCATTCTTGCGATCTATGCATGGACAAAGATATGTAGCTCCGACGTCGTGTGTGCATCACCAAGACGAAGAAAATCTTGCAAACCGCAAGAACTCCGGGAGCGTCGATCCATGTACATCCATCGCCGGTCCATCTACATTATGTTACATCAAGATAACTGTTAGCTCATTTTTCGATAATGAATTGTTGAACCAAAACCTAAATATTAGCTAGATCCACACCTTCAATCCGAGCTAAATAATAATCCAAGCAAAATATAAACTCACACAACAAGTTTTTGCAACCTACATAAAGAATTGGTCGATTAGAGTCTGGATTCAAAATTCTGAACAAAATTCACGACAACTTTGTTTGCAAATTCTGTTGAAATTGTAACACCCTAAAAATTTCCAAATTATTATTCAATCATTTATTTTTATTTTTTTCTAAATCTCTAGCACTTAATTAATGATGTTTTCAAAAATAATTTGCTGATGGAAATTAAAACCAAAATTATACTAGAAGTAATTTTCTAAGTTTAAAATATTCCAAAGTATTTTTGAAAACTTTTCTCAAATATTGAACTCATTTTATATTTTCTATAAAGCCATTCATATTTCTGATATTATTTTAATTCGCAAATGAATTTAAATTTCTTCTTTTCCACATAACCATTGCCATTTGAAGATCCCAAACTCCATGATTTGCATGCACCATTCTCCCCCCGACTACGTGCAACCAAACCTCATCCTTCATCGATCGATGGAACTAAAACCTAAATTTAAGCTAGATCCACACATTAAATGCGAGCTACATTATAATCCAAGCAAATTCTAAGCTTACACAACAAGTTTTTGTATCCTATTTGAAAAGATCAAGCTAGATCTCTACATTCATATTAATCTTTCATCAATCATGGGAAAAGATCAATTTTTTTCATAATTCAAGCAAAAAAGAGGCTCCATTTAACACCAAATGATGTGAGGAATGATGTTACTAACCTTAGTTACCTTGGTTGCGAGTAAAATGACCAAAATTTTGAAATTTGGGCAGACTCTCCTCTACATTCATAATCTTTGATCAATCATGGAAAAGATCAAATTTTCTTCATAATTCAAGCAAAAAGAGGCTCCATTTAACACCAAATGAAGTGAGAAATGATATTACTAACCTTAACTACCTTGGTTGTGAGTAAAATGACCAAAATTTTGAAATTTTGGGCAGCACCTCCTCCCTTCAAGCTCTTGCAAGCTCCTTTGTTCTCGCGACTTTGGAATGATCTGGGTCCGCAGAGAGCGGAGGAGGAAGAAGTTTAAATTGGGACTAAGATCTGGGTTGAAGACACGAACAGATCGATGAGATCACATCAAGACGGTTCGTGTCACGAACCGTACTATTTAGCACCCACTAAATAGTACCGGTTAGTTACTAACCGCATCGATATGATCTCATCAAGACGGTTCGTGTCTTCAACCGTACTAATCGCTTCCTCGCACTCGAGCCGTTGAACGGGACTGATCTAACTATCGGTCCGGTTAAATCAACCGTCTTGATGGGCGATAGCAAAGGTCGGTTCTGTAGTAGTGAGAAGTGACACCCACACTCCATTCAAGTGTATGTTCACTGCCACTAATAGTCCCGTGCATGGAATGTTAACCGGATGACCCGCACTCAATCATATAAGGGCCACTCGGTCACACTGTACACACTTACACACCCAAGAGATTTTCGATTCATTTTCAAGTAACCATACTGGGATTGAAACCAAGCCTTCTGGGCGTAGCGCATGCTGAGCGCCTCAGAACCTTGGTATTGCCCACACCCACCGAGGGGTGTGCGTCACAATAGACAAAGAACAACGATCGCATGTGGCTACGCGTCAAACGATTGAAGACAATTCCAGGTACCCGGATATGTGGCCGGCACTAGTTCCCAAGATCAAAGTCTAGCATCCACATATCCCATATTTGAGAAGTATCATCACACATACACACATTTCTAAACATCGACATAGCATAGTAATAGGCTAGAGTGCTATTACATCTGCTTACTATTACAAGTACATGTTTCCAAATATTACACACAAAAATAAATTATAGCAGGATAAACTCATAAACCAAAAGTAGGGACAATGGTATGCCCATTCAAAACTAAGAGGTAACCGACTAAGAAGAGCCCTAGTTCATTGGTCCAAGTAGTCGTCGAACCCCAGTGCAAAGTAAGAGTCCTTGGGGACATCATCTGTACCTTCATCTAAATATTGTAAATTGAGCAATGGTGAGTACACGTATATACTCGCAAGACTTTAGTCTATAAAAATAATTTACATGCAAGGTTAGTCTAAGGAATCAAGCCTCTACACTAAGTTTTATTTTCAGCATAAGACAGATTTTATTTGCAGGAAAGTAGTTCATCAAATAGTATCACAATTTTGAAATGAGCAATTGATATGAAACTAATAACAATAAATAAAGTATATTTCCATCATTTCATGACCCTCCATGGCCACGTACAGCGAGTAAACCTCAGCCAACCATGGCTCAAGTGCACCAACCTGTCAAACCACATTTTTCAAGATTTTCACAAATACAACGCTATACCTGGCATTATTTCCCACGAGTTGCTCATGAGCGTGATCATGACTAATTAATTAAATTAATTTTTTGTAGAGAGGGTACACTTTACCCACATGACATATTCTAGTAATCATGTCAACCATGCCTCACGATACCTACAGTACCCGATTTGCTAGATTATGATGAAACTGTTTGACTAGCTAGATCCTAGCCTCGCACCAGCCTGCTAATGACAAACCCTTGCTATGGCACCATAAATTCAGACCCATACACATAGTACTAAAGATGGTTTACGCCCTACGTACCGTATACTTTCCCTCATAGCAAGGCATACACCATTGTATCGGACATGCTTTGATCCCAATGCCTCGGTGAAGAGAGCACCTACGAGTGACACCATACATCCAGTTTGCCCTTACTACTTCGGCCTACCAAAATGCAAGGCTAAACCCGAACTAATTTACTAAGCTAAGGCTATCCTATACTAGCACATATGGTTACACTCAATTACTTAGGTGATGGCATCAAATTTGGTCCCTTAATTGACCTGGATGAGGATCTCCCCCGATCTATGTGCAAGTCTATCCCTCGCACTACCAGCTGTTGACAATACTCGCCCGCATCAAACCGTAGTTTTATTTTCATTTTTATATCAAAGTAACAGAACCACAATTCCCAATATGTTCAACATTTTTCAATTTTGAATAGATAGCATAACCATCAATGATTATTAAGGAAAACCCACAAACTTAGGAATACGTCTACCAGTATCCATAATATAGCAATGTTTATCAAATAAAGTGCATGCATAATAGTTTTGATAAAATAACATAGACACCACAAAATAATGGGATCGACATGATCAAAGGAGGGTGATTGCCTTGCTCCTGACTATGATACTGCTCCTGCTCGTTGAAGGTTTCACAAGCAGTGTCATCTAGGCAATAAAATATAAAGCCGCAAATAAATACTGACAAATCCTCAGTATGCAACTTGCTCAAAAATACATAAAATTTACACAAATATAGAACATGATTTATCATAAACTTTTTAAAAGGTTTCATTAAATTTGGAATTTATTTGCGTTAGTTATAAGCTTTTAAACTTTAAATGTATTGAAATTCATCTATTCATGAAATTAATACAAGCTACGCTCAAATCTAGATATTTTTACATATTTCAAATTCACACGGTCTCAGGAATACATAAAAATTAGTTTCATTATTTTTGGATTTGATTTGTGAAAAATTTATGTAGTACACATTCTAGGCCTATATCTTAAATTTGAGCTCATTTACTGTGCAGTGACCAAATTTAAAATATTTTACATATTCAAAATCTACATGAATTTACACAAATTTATAAACTTGTTTCACTGGATTTGGAGTTTTATTACAAAGATATGAGCATTTGAATCTTGTTGGTTAAAGAAAATGGTTGAAAATGACAAAATTCGCTTTCTAACTTGAAAAGCATATTTCCACATTTCGCAGGGTTTTGAAATCAACCACACCGGCTGACATGGTGGCCCCACATGCTAGTGACCGCGCGGTGCGAGGCACTAATGGCCCAGGCCCACTGCTCAGTGAGCCGAAATAGGGACACACGAAGAAGCGATTGCCGGTGGTGAGGTAGGGACGGCACAGCCCGATTAGTGGCTTGGTGAGCACCTGGGAGCCAAGGTGGTCACAGGGCACCAATCGGCTGTGGCTGAATGGCAGTGAGGGGCGGCGCACGGTGGTGGTCACAACCGTTAGTGAGGAAGAGAGCACTTCGAGCTTGGCCAAGAGGGGGAACAGCTTTAGGGGGTGAGGAGGAGTCGGGTTTGCTACCTCGGTGTGGTGAGGAGTGGCCATGGCGTCTTGTCACCGTGCAGCTAGAGCGAAGGAAGAAGAAGTTTGTGGTGGCGGTGGCTCGGTCGACTTGAGCTGAAATCAAAGCGAGGAATGGGCTTAGGGAATCGAGAGGTGACTCACTGCACCCAGGATTTGAACGATGAGCCCACCCGATGAAGAATGGTTCGAAGGCATGCTTGCGGGCCTAGTTCCCGTGCTCCCGGTGTCTTGAGTGCACAGCGAGCTCAAGGAGAGGGGAACAAGGGCAATGGCAAGCTAGGGGAGATGGGCAAGCCTTCGGTAGGTTTTGGGCAGGGAGAGGCATGGGCGGTGTTGGAAATTCGCGGCCATATGGCAAGTGCGATCTGCCCATGCCTATGCGTGGCATGGCGCAGTGCCTGGTTGCATCAAGGGTAGAGAGGAGAGGAGAGAGGGGATGTGATGGCGTTCAGTCATAGATGATGGGGCAACAACTCGTGCACGGGTAGGAAAGGCAGCATAGCGCAACGACGGTGATGGCGACCAAATAGCATTACATCGAGCACTTCGCCAGCACATTATAGTAGCTCTGGATTTCACCATTTTGGCTAGCCAGTTTGTGGTTGTCTTTTTGGGACTTTAGACTAGGCCTGTAAACGAGCCGAGGTCACGCGAGCCTAGCCCTCCAGGCTCAAGCTCGGTAAGGCTCGAACCGAGCTCGAGTTGGGGTTTGAGCCTCGACCTAGGCTCAAGCTTGACTCGGTCCAAGCTCGAGTAGGCTCGAGCTCGGCTCGACTAAGCTCGGTAAGCTTGATAAGTTCGAGTAAGCTCGGTTATTTTATAAGTTCAGTAGACTCGGTAACAAGCTCGAGAAAGCTCGGTAACAAGCTCGAGAAATCCCGACTCGAGGAAACTTGGTCCAAACTCGAGAACTATTTGAGCTCGAGCTCGAGTTTGGCTCGTTCAGAGCTTGAGCCGAGCTCGAGTAACTCGCGAGCCTCGATCTTTTTTTACAGCCCTACTTTAGACCATTAAGAAAATTCTAGAAAAATTTGTGCAGATAGACCATTGAATGAAGTTTCTATTTTCCTTGGTTTCGCTCGTTTTACTACTGTAGATTTCAATTTAAAATTCCTAGAATATTGCTGTGTTAAATCTATTTTTGAATTTTTAAGGCATTTTATTTTGTGAAAAATTCATATTTATTCATCACAAATATTTCATTATTTTATAAAATTATTTATCAGGGTACGTTAATTGGATTTTTATAAGTTTCTTTAGAATATTTAAAATTGAGGAAAAGGGATTTAAATAAAGCCAATAAATTCTATTACAAATAAATCCAGTAGAAATCCCAAAATTGATTAAAAGGCATGCTGAGTCACTACACATTATTCTCACAGAGAATTGCTATCCTGCTAAACAGACTATGGCTCCAAAGAGAATCTATCCAGCGCCAGCGCCCTACTAAAAGAAAAGGGCGAAGTATTTGTATAGATGACATTGTAATTAAAACCGGTGATACAGAGTTAATTATGCTACTTCAAGCGTGATTGTCTCTACCACACCAAAATTTTATGATAGTGCCTCAAATTTGATATGATTCACTTAATTTCAAAGCACCTTGGATATATCCCAAATTTGCATACACTTAACACACTCGGCAACTCAGCAGTACAGCTGCATTTTTAAGCACTATATATACTTGAACCCTCGTGGATCCTGATTAGAGCGGGATCCATTCATAGAAATATTAGAAAAGTCCATTACATGTATACACAGATTTTTACAATCAAGGCGTTGCAATGACGAGGTAAATAGGTCCTTGGAACTTTCTTGACATGGACACGCGTCAGAAGGTGGCTGGTGGAGCGCAGGTGTGCCGATGATGAACAGATCCACCGAAGCTGTGCTACAACTCAATGGCTGATCAACAGTACTCTATGTATTTGTGTGAAATCATGTGCTGAAAAATTGGCTGAGTATTGAAATTGGCATATGTTGTTTGAGTTGATTGATTGATATGTTGTGTTAGCATGTTAATGATTTTGCTTGATGCAATGCGCTCACGTGAGTGGTTGCATGGATCAACCGTGAGTCAAGTCGTAGACTTGTGCTCGGATTTATTTTTGTTTATTCATGTGCGGGTGTTGCTCAAGGGCGAACGTGGTCGATGACAGGACCAGAACTAAGTTCATGGAAGAACTGAGGTTCGAGACTAGATTCAGGGAGGAATCGAGGTCTTTGTAGTCAAGGAAGTCATGCGGGACGTTCGGCCTAGAGAACATGCACATGGAGGCTGGTTAGTCACGTAATTACAGCATGTGGGCTGTACATGTATGCAAGAGTTGTTTTTGGCCATGTTTAGGCCAAGTTGAGATGTATACGAACTCTTTCCATGTTGGACGTAGAGTTTTATTCAATCTCTATATGGTTGCTCAGTATAAATAGGGGAGATGTCTCCTGTTTATTCTTGAGCGTTCAGGTTTTAGGGTTTGTACTCTTTTTGTTTGGAGTACTGTAACCAGATCAAAGAGAAATAAAAATCCTTCTTGCGGCAAAAACTTCTTGCGTTCTGTTCATTGCAGCGAGAGCTTTCTTGTTCTGTTCGTCGGTGGCTTGAAGACGTCCGTGATTTGCTCTCGGCAGCTGTGTTGGTTCTTGTTGCTTGCGGTTTGGTTAGACATCATGTGCTTTGCGGCAACTAGAAGATTGTTGACTAGAGGCAGGCGATCGACTAGATAATCTTGGTGGCAACTAGAAGATTGTTGACTAGATGCATGCAAAGAAAAAATTCTGAAGATCAGAGCGGCTGTAGCATCGCTTGAGTTTCTAGTGCTTGAGATTTCCTGAACGTTGGTCCGTCGTAGTTGATCTATTTTCTGAAGTTTGATCTGTTGCATAAGTTCTGAAGATTGGTCCGTCGTAGCCTTTGAAATCAATTTCCGTCATCACTTGATTTAGTCATCTTGTGAAGGCAATATCTCTTGATCCGTAGATCCGATCGAGTTAATTTTTATTGGATTAGATTCATAATTGAATCTAGTTTCTACAGTTAAAATTTTATGTCAATCTAATGGTTGGATCTTTGGTAATCTTATTGTTTATGTTTGGTCCGTCACTAGTCTGAATTTGGTCCGTCATTATTAGATCGGGATTTGTTTAAGCTGTCTTGCGAAGGACATAACTCTAGATCCATATGTTTGATTGAGTTGATTCTTTTTGTGTTAGCTTTATAATCGAATCTAGTTTCTACAGTTAAAATGTTACATCAATCCAATAGTTGGATCTTCAGCAATTACTATTTTAGTGAATATGTATCCAGCTATTTTCATTTGGTCCGTCGTAAACTGACTTCCTTTCTACAATAGAAATTTTGTCCGTCATACATGTGCAATTCTCTGTCCAAAACGAAGTTTGGTCCGGCATACATTTGCAAATTTGGTCTGGTGCAATAAGGTTCTTGTTGAATACAAATCAAGCGATCTGAGTTTGTTTGGGGTGTTTCAAAAATCATAAAAATTTGATTTTAGCTTCCGCGCAATCATTCACCCCCCTCTGATTGCTACGTTAGTTTATTTCGATCCTACAAGTGGTATCAGAGCCTAGTTTTTCTATTTAATCTTAACTGGTGATTAGAAACCGTAGTGATGGATAGGTATTCGACAAAACCTTGTGTTTTCGATGGTGTTGATTTTCAGTTTTGGAAAGCAAAGATGGAGGCATACATTCAAGCTCAGGGTTTTGCAATCTGGGAGAAGGTGTACAAGCCATATCAAGTTCTCGAGAATGATGAAGTCAATGACACCAATCGAGCACATGTTGAAGCAAACAGCAAAACACAGAATTTGATCATCCAAGGATTGGGAAGAAGTGACTTTGACCGCGTGAACCATCTCAAGTCTGCATATGAGGTATGGAAATCTCTTTGTGATTATCATGAGGGATCTAACACTATTAAAGAGGTCCGTCAAGATATATATAAGAAAAAATACATGCGATTTGAGATGAAGCCTGATGAGTCACTAGATGATTTCTTTGCACGTTTCAATAAGATTCTCAGTAATTTACGTGATGTTGGGGTTTTCTTTGATGAAGCTACTAATGCTAGACAATTGCTTGGTGCATTAGACATGTCTATTTGGGAGATGAAAGTTACATCCATTAGAGAATCAACTGTCATGAGTTCACTCACTGTAGATATTCTTTTCTCTAAATTAAAAACTCATGAATTGGATATTCTTGCCAGGAAGAATGATCATAAATCAATTGTATTGACCTCCTAATCTAGCATGTCTCAGAATAATGATTTTTCAAGTTTTGCTTTGTCTTCCTTGTCTTCACTAACCGATGAACAGATTGAGGAATTTACAGAAGAAGACTTGGCACTACTCTCTTCTCGTTTTAATAAAGTTTTACAGAATGTGAGAATGAGGAAGAGAGTTGGTGGTGGTCCTCCAAGGTTCTATGAGTGTGGTGACCTCAACCACATTCGTTCAAATTGTCCTAAACTTGCAGGTAAAGCATTGTCGTGTCTCAATTCGCAATTAGGACACTCTGTGTATCCTGTGACTAATCCAGATCGCTAGTGCACACAGACTAAACAGGTATAATATCACATCATACACAGCGGAATATTTAATAAAGTACTTCAAACATTTATATAAGCGAGTGTACGACCTTATGGTCATCCTTACAATACTTATACACGCAGGCTTACAATAATCAATTAACAAAAGTTCATTGAATGAATATAAAAAGTCGTGATGTCCATCTTCTCCACGATCGCTCGACGAAGGCTTGCCCCTAGTTTCCCGGCTCCTCGACATACTCCTCCTCGTAGACTGGTGTAGTTTCTTCCTCTGGTAAGTTTGTCCGCAAGGGTGAGTACACACCGTACTCAACAAATTATGCACAGAATGCACATCTATTTACTACATGCATGGCTTGTTACCAAGGAAGGGCTTACTGGTTATTTTGCTTTTGCACCAATGTTTTAAAAAAGATATTTAATTAGATTGAAAGCATCAAATCATATAATTAACATATTTCTCAAGTTGTTTTCCACATCTTTTTGGACACACAGTCCCTAATCACATTTCTTTGGCACTCAGCCTCCACCCCATTTTATTTTCAAACACTACCCCTTGACTGTAATCCCCGAGCGTTGTCCATTACCGTGGACTCGGCTATTCGAACAGTTTTGACACTCTGCAGAGGTTGTACACTTTACCCACAAGATATAGTCGCACACCACAAAGGTGATTAACCGTAACAAAGCTTTTCAGAGACTTCTGTCTCAGCCTAAGAACCTCTCCGTGTTGTCTTCACTACCACTTCCCTCACTCAGAGCCGAAGTATAGGACAGACAAACACCGTTGGACGGGTACCAAGCCGTAGCACAGGCACGCTCCCCCGTACAGTTACCCCCGTGTAACTGCCATCCCGAGGTATCAAAGGTAAGACATTAGAATCCTACTAAGCTAGGTCTTCCCATTCAGACATGTGGTTGTACGAGAGACTCAGGTCAAAGGCTTGCAAGGTAAGGTCCTTAACTGACCAAGGCAAGACTTCCTTCTCTCAGATTTGGCACACAGCCCTCGCAACACTCAACCCCCCAATTGCCACGAAGGCCCACCTGGCACAAAGCCTCGGTCCACTTGCCCCAGTCTAAAACAATTCCACCCCAAGTTGTTAACAGTGCAACACATGCTCATACTCATCTTTCATGTAGAACCACACAGGCCTCCACATGTCAATGTTAATACCAACATCATTCCACATTTCATTTTAAAAGCATTCACTATTCTTTAGTCAGTGTTGATTTTGTAATCCAAATAGAATGGTTCATGTACATGCATGGCTAAGCAACTATTCACGGTCTAGCCTCCCGTGTTGGCACAATATTAACAACCAACTAGCATTACCCAACTTAGGCATCAAAGGAGTCATGGCATTCAAATGATATCAAGGTGGCATAAACAATTTGGTTGTATAGCTAATTCACCCAAAATAATTAAAATCATTTTTAGTTGAATTAGCATGCATAGTTTAAACAAAGTACATTTCAAAAATTAGGAGCAACATGGTCAAAGCATAACTTGCCTTCAAAAAGTTGCTGGTCTTGACTCGAAGCTTGATCTTGCTCTAAGAATTCCCCCTCGAAGTTCTCCGGCAAATCAACGTCTAATTAAAATTAACATACACACAATAAATATATTTTCTAGAGAGCAAAATCAACTCTAAAAATTCTACAAAATTCACCAATAAATAGATCTTGATTTTACAAATTTTTAGAAATTGGAATCACTCAAATCGGAGTTAAAACGCAAAAGTTATAAGCGTTCGAAGTTTTAAAATAAATCCAAAAAGAATAAACCGAATTTCTCTATTTATTTTTATACGGAAAAATCCCAGAATTATGACGTCAGCTTCACTATTTATGACGTCAGCATTGACACGTGTCAACCGTTCGGGCGTGACACACGTCGACGTACCATCAACCGAGAGGTTGGATTAATCCCAACCGTCGGATTGAAAATGAACGGCCACGATTCATGCAACGGTTCGGTTCGGTTACTGCGACGGCGACACGTGGCGCGTTCTGGACCCTCGGATCAAAATCCAACGGCGAAGAATAACCCGGGTAACAATTCATTTGACCCGGTCATGCATCAAGATTCATGCACCCGAGATCAATGGTCGAGATCGCACCGACACTTTGATCGGTTACCGTGACGTTGACGCGTGGCGCAATCGTGACCTTCGGATCGAAATCTAACGGCGGTAATTATTCGGGTGACGTCGACCACAGCAACATCTGCGTCGCCTCGCTTCCCGTGCACACGCGTCAATACGAGACTGGCTCGGTGCGCGGTGCAATCCAGACCATTCAATTCGAAATCTACGGCCCAGATTAATTCAAAATTTTAACGTTTAATAATCCCGATCCGATGGCTATAGTAAAAAGAACTACGTGGCTCACTATCAACCGCACGATTTTGATCTAACGGCTAGCTTTAGAAGATGGGGTTTACTGTTGCTAAGGCTACGTGGCTAAATCTCTACCGTCCGATATGAATCCAACGGCTAGCATTTAACTTAAATTTTAAGCACACGCGGGCGATCCCGGCTACGGGCACGTGGCACTATCCTAGCCTTCCATTGGAAATCCTACGGCTACGGGTTAAAGATGGTACTCACTGTTTTTTTTTGAAGACGACGTGGCACGATCGAAGACGTTCAACGAAGATCGGACGGTCGACAGGCTTCAAGATTCCGACGATGGCGCGGTGAGGACAGATGACCGGACAGGAAGAAGATGACCAAGGCGACGGCGTTTCGGTGCGACTCCGGCGAGAAGAATTAGCTCCTCGGGTGCGTCTCGACGCGATGATCACTCCGGTGGTCACGGCGACGACGGAGAGTCACCGACGGCGACGCAAATGGCGGTGAAAGGCTTCGGAACTACGGCGAGTGCGCGTGTGAGCTACGGTGGTTCTCAGAAGGCGTGAAAGGGCTTAATCTGTGCGGACGGACGTGCTTTATACACCGGGCTAGAAGATGAAGCGGATGAGACAGAGCTCCGGTGAATAAATGCGACGGTTTCTCGTCGGGAACGACGGCGGCGGCGGTAACGTGCGGAAGCTGAAACGAAGCGACGTGGCTGCAATCCAATCGTCCATGCGAAATCCAACGGCTTGAGCAACGAACCGACGTGATTAACTCACAGCCGTTGGATGCGAATCCAACGGTGGAAAACGGAGTAACGTTTAGGGTTTTGGCGTGGGCACAGTAGTGGGCTCGGCCCGTTACTATTCATCCAAATTTTCATACGTTTTGCGAATAAAAATAATTCCGAATATTCATTTAAATTATTTGAGGCACTTAAAATATCAGAAAAATTCTAGAAAAATTCTAGAAAATATTTTAAGACATTTTGAACTCAAATAAAATATTTTCACTTTTACTTTTATTAAAACTTTTCATTATTAAATTAATTTCCAAATAAATGTTATTTCCGAAATTCCAATAAATTCCAGAAATGCCCAAAAATTCAAAATAAATTATAAAATTCAAAATTAGCTAAATTTGAGGATGTTACAAACCTCCCCCCCTTAACAGAATCTCGACCTCGAGATTCAGGGCTAACTAGAGAATAAATCAGGAAACTCCTTCCTCAAATCTTCTTCGCGCTCCCAAGTTGCTTCGCTTTCTGAGTGATTGCTCCATTGAATTATGCAAAAGCGGGTTGACTTGTTTCTGGTCTCACGATCCATGGTATCCAAAATCTTCACTGGATGTTCTTTATAAGTCAGATCGTCTTGCAATTCAATAGCTTCTATAGGTGTTTGTTCCTCTGGCACTCGCAAACATTTCTTCAATTGAGATACATGAAATACATCATGTACCCCCTCTAAGGACTGCGGCAGTTCTAGCTGATACGCAACTTCTCCTTTGCGGCTCAATATCTTGAATGGTCCCACATATCTCGGAGCAAGTTTTCCTTTAATATGAAACCTTTTAACTCCTTTTAATGGCGTGACCTTGAGATAAACATAGTCTTCTGGTTCAAAGCTCAAATCACGCGCCGTTATCTCCGTGATAACTCTTACGCTGGATTGTGCAGTCTTCAGTCTTTCTCGGATCATAGCAATCTTCTCTTCTGCATCTAGAAGTATGTCCGGTCCGAAAATATGACGTTCTCCCGTCTCATTCCAGTTCAATGGTGTCCGACACGGTCGACCATACAAAGCTTCAAAAGGTGACATCTTTAAACTGGTTTGATAGCTATTGTTATAGCTAAACTCGGCATATGGCAGACATTTGTCCCATGAGGTTGTATATGACAATGCACAAGCTCTTAGCATGTCCTCAAGTATCTGATTAACCCTTTCTGTCTGACCATCTGTTTGCGGATGGTACGCTGTACTGAAATTCAGACGAGTGCCCATTGCTGTATGCAGCTTATCCCAAAATCGCGAGGTAAATTGAGTACCCCTGTCCGATACTATCTTTTTGGGTACACCATGTAGACAAACAATTCTTGATATATACAATTCCGCTAACTTATCTCCCGAGTAAGTTGTCTTCACGGGTATAAAATGGGCGACCTTTGTCAGTCGATCAACTATAACCCATATGGAGTCATATCCACTCTGAGTCCTTGGAAAACCGGTGATGAAATCCATCCCGACTTCCTCCCATTTCCATTCTGGTATCTTAAGTGGTTGTAGCAGTCCAGCTGGTCTCTGATGCATGGCTTTGACTCTTTGACACACATCACACAACGCTACATGCTCGGCTACTTCTTTCTTCATATTTGGCCACCAGAATCTTTCTTTTAAATCCTGGTACATCTTTGCACTTCCTGGATGAATAGAATACTTGGAATTATGCGCTTCCACCAAGATCAACTGTTTCAACTCCGGTTTATGGGGTACACATATTCTGTTCTTCATCCACAAAGTACCCTGCTCATCAACTTTGAAATCCTTGGCTAAGTCTTCGTCCATCTTGGATTTAATTCTGTTAATCTTCTCATCATCTTTCTGCCCCTCCCTGATCTGCTCTTTAAGGGTTGGCTTAACCTCCAATGTAGCTAAGCATCCTTCCGGTACAACTTCCAATCTTAGCTTCTGAAGTTCCTTACATAACTCAGTCTGCTCTTCTGCTATCATTAAATTCAAGCTATAACTTTTCCGACTTAAAGCATCTGCCACCACATTTGCTTTTCCTGGATGATAATGAATTCCAATATTGTAATCCTTGATTAACTCTAACCATCTTCTCTGTCTCATGTTAAGATCCGATTGTGTGAATATATACTTTAAACTTTTATGATCTGTATATATTTCACACCGATTTCCCATAAGATAGTGACGCCAAATTTTAAGAGTGTGCACTACTGCTGCTAACTCTAGGTCATGAGTCGGGTAGTTCTGTTCATGCGGCCTTAACTGCCTTGATGCATAAGCTACTACTTTACCGTTCTGCATCAATACACATCCCAGTCCCTGACGCGAAGCATCACAATATATGTCAAAATTATCCTTGGTATTCGACAACACCAAAACAGGTGCCGAGGTCAAACGCTTTTTGAGTTCTTGAAAACTCTTTTCACATTCAGGTGTCCACAAGAACTTTTTCTCTTTCTTTAACAATTGCGTAAGAGGTCTCACAATTGAAGAAAACCCTTCAATGAAATGGCGATAATACCCCGCCATACCAAGAAAACTTCTGATCTGAGTAACTGACTTCGGTTGCTCCCAATGCAACACTGCCTCTACTTTCTTCGGATCAACGGCTACTCCTTCAGCAGTCATCACATGACCTAAGAATTCAACTTTCTTTTTCCAGAAGTCACACTTACTGAATTTTGCATACAACTAATTTTCCCTTAACTTTTCCAAGACCATTCTTAAATGTCCAGCATGCTCTTCCTCTGTTTTGGAATAGACCAGAATATCGTCGATAAACACAACGACAAACTTATCCAAATATTCCATAAATACTTTGTTCATCATATTCATAAAATATGCAGGAGCATTAGTCAATTCGAAGGACATGACCGTAAATTCATAATGACCATACCTAGACGAGAAGGCTGTCTTTGGTATGTCTTCCGTCCGAATTTTAAGCTGGTGATATCCAGACCGAAGGTCTATCTTTGAAAAGACTCCTGCTCCTCTTAACTGATCAAAGAGATCATGTATCCTTGGCAATGGATACTTGTTCTTTATCGTCACTTCATTGAGTGCACGATAATCTATACACATTCTGAAACTTCCGTCCTTTTTCTTAACGAACAGCACTGGTGCTCCCCACGGTGATGAACTAGGTCTTATGAAACCTTTTTCCAATAACTCTTCAATCTGTTTCTTCATTTCCACCAATTCTTCAGTGGACATTCTATAGGGTCTCTTCGCGATCGGAGCTGTTCCTGGCACCAGCTCAATCACGAACTCTATATCCCTGTCCGGTGGCATCCCTGGCAAATCTTCAGGAAAGACATCCGGGTATTCGCTGACTACTGGAACCTCTTCCATGATAACTGCCTTCACACTGTTAACCTTAGGTTGATCTTCCCGAGTAGCAAGTGCTTGAATTTCTACCTTCTTACCATCTGGGCTCTCGACTGTTACTACCCTTCGTCCACAATCCAACACTGCCTTATGCTTAGATAACGTGACAAGAAAATTTAGAAACATGATGTTCTTGTGGAATCTTTGAATGCTGAAATTGATAGACTTAAATCTTTGATTCCTGATGATGATGCTTGTAAATCATGTGACTTAATTTACACTGAGCTTACTTCACTTAGAAAAGAACATGCTTGTTTGCTTGAGCAAGTTAATGCTGAAAAGAAGGAAAATGAGAAACATGTTAAAAATGCTAGCTGTTCAACTGTTGATTTGTATGATACAACTCACTGTTATAAATGCTCCACCCTAGAATTGAAGTTGCATGATGCAAATACTAGGGTTTCTCAAATGACAGATGCTCTACTCACTCATGAGGTTCTTTCATGCTCAACTTGTCGCAAGCAAAAAGGAGAAGTGGACGTTCCCTATAATAATTGTTTAACTCTTTCTTGAAAGATTGATTATTTGAAAAAAATCTTTAGAATGTTTCACTAAAGGAAAGAAAAACCTAAACATGATTCTGGATCAATCAAGAGTCAGCACTCGTAACAAAGGTTTAGGTTTTGATTCTTATGCTCATCATAAATCACATGCTCCCACTGTTGTTAAGGCACTTGAAAGTGAAAATTTTGAAATTGTCAATGAGCCTAAGAAAATTGTTTTTAAGTCTGCTGGTGTTCTGCCTTCTACTGTGAAGAATGCAAATGTTGCTTCTGTTTATAAAGCTAAACATCATTTTAAGTACACTTGTACTCATTGTGGTAGAGATGGATATTTAGTAGATTTTTGCTTTAGGCTAGCCAAATAGCAAAAGAAAGAAAAGGCTAAGGCTAGGTCTAATTTCAAACAGGCACGTGTTACTGCTCATTTTGTGCCTAGGGTGATACAAACACCTTCTGTTGAAAGAAACACGGGAAAGGGCAAATCTGATTTTGTGAACAAGCATACTCGTGTTGTGCCTACTCGTCGTGTGTCTCAGTACTGGATTCCTAAATGCTTTATTTCTATCCCCAGTACTGAGGCATCGACATTTTCTGCTTTTATGTAGGCTTCTCGCGCGAGGAAGGAGAACATTTGGCTAGTTGATTCCGGATGTTCACGCCACATGTCCGGTGATAAAAATTGGTTCTCCTCCCTCACTCGTGCATCTCGTGCTGAAAGTGTTACTTTTGGAGATGCTTCTTCCACTCCTGTTGTGGCAAAAGGTATAGTAAAGGTAAATGACAAGTTTATGTTCAAGGATGTGGCTCTTGTTGAAAAGTTGAAATACAACTTGCTTTCTGTCTCTCAAATAATTGATGAAGATCTCGAAGTATGTTTCAAGAAAAATGAATGCAAAGTTTTAGATGCTTCAGGTGATCTTGTGTTCAGGATTTCATGCTTTGGAAGAGTATTTAAAGCTGATTTTGATGTATCACTTTTTTCTAAGCATAGGTGTCTAGTTGCCAAATGTTTCTAAAGATTTATTCTTTTGTCACCGTAGACTTGGTCACGTTGGTTTTGATCATCTTACTCGTGTAAGTGGTTTAGATCTTATACGTAGCTTGCCTAAGCTTAAGGGTGATAGCGATTTAGTATTCCCTTCTTGTAGACATAGTAAGATGACTGCAGGTTCACATCCACCTCTTACCATGGTGATGACAAACGCTCCAGGACAGCTACTACATCTTGACACGGTTGGACCTTCTCGTGTTCAATTCTTTGGAGGCAAATGGTATGTACTGGTTATTGTTGATGTTTATTCTAGATACTTTTGGGTTTATTTTATGGTATCTAAAGATGAGACTTTTAGTCATTTTAGAAGTCTTGTTACTAGATTATCTGTTGATCACCCAGGAGCAAGAGCTATCAGAAGTGATAATGGAACTGAGTTTAAAAATTCTTCTTTTGATCACTTTTGTGTTGAGAGAGGAATTGATCATTAATTTTCTTTACCAAGAGTGCCTCAACAAAATGGTGTAGTTGAAAGAAAGAATAGAACTTTAGTTGAGATGGCTAAAACTATGCTGGATGAACATCACACTTTTGGAAGTTTTGGGCTGAAGCAATCTCAACTGCATGCTATGTTTCTAATAGAGTGTTTTTGAGATCGAAGCTAGGCAAAACTTCTTATGAGATTCGTTTTGGTCATAGGCCTAGTGTATCTCATTTCAGAGTTTTTGGATTCAAATGCTTTGTCTTGAAATCTGGAAATCTTGATAAATTTGAAGCTAGATCAACTGATGGTATTTTTCTTGGATATTCTGCTCATACACGTGGCTATCGTGTACTTGTTTTGGAGACTAACAAAATTGTAGAAACCCGTGAAGTTACTTTTGATGAGGCTAGTTTTGGCACTAGTCCAATTGATGCAGGTACATATGCATATGTTCAGGGGGAGAGTATCTTTCTTGATTATGATGATGATGTTGAGGATGAAGTGTTGATTCCTATTGCACAACCGACTGTAGCACCTTTGGCACCTACCACTACATCACCTACAACTGAGCATCCTCAAGCCACAACTTCATCTGTACATGTTGAAAATGAAGAAGGAGAAGGAGAAGTTTCTGAAGTTGTAGCTCCTTTGCACATTCAAAGGAGACATCCACCTGAACAGATGATTAGAAGTTTAAATGAGAAAGTCACCCGATCCAGGTTTATTGCTCTTGATTCTCATGCTCACTCTGCTTTTGTTGCTTCTTTTGAACCCAAAGATATATCTCATGCATTAACTGATGAATCTTGGATCAATGCCATGCATGAGGAATTAGAGAATTTTGAGCGAAATAAAGTCTGGAAGCTTGTTCCACCTCCTCCTGATTTTAATATAATTAGAACTAGATGGGTTTTCAAAAATAAACAAAGCGAGGATGGTGTTATTGTTAGGAATAAAGCTAGATTGGTTGCTCAAGGATTTACTCAAGTTGAAGGTTTAGATTTTGATCAAATTTTTGCTCCTGTTGCTAGAATTGAAGCCATAAGAATTCTTTTAGCATTTGCTGCATCTAAAGGTTTTAGATTGTATCAAATGGATGTGAAAAGTGCTTTTCTAAATGGCTATATTAATGAGGAGGTATATGTTAAGCAACCACCTGGTTTTGAAAATCCCAAGTATCCAGATCTTGTGTTCAAATTGTCAAAAACTTTGTATGAATTAAAACAAGCCCCTAGAGCATGGTATGATAGGCTAAAAACCTTTTTACTTGAAAAGGGGTTTACAATGGGAAAAGTTGACAAAACTCTCTTTTTACTCAAGCAAGGCAATGATCAAATATTCGTTCAGATTTATGTTGATGATATTATCTTTGGTGGTTCCTCTCATGTTTTAGTGTCTATGTTTTCATAAACCATGAGAAAGGAATTTGGGATGAGTATGATAGGTGAGTTAACTTACTTTCTGGAACTGCAAATCAAACAAACGAAGAAAGGTACTTTTATTCGTCAAAGTAAGTACACAAAAGATTTGCTTCGCCACTTTGGGATGGAAAACTGCAAGCCGATCATGACACCTATGGGAGGTACTTTCACACTTGATCTGGATGAAGATGGTGAGATGGTTGATCAAAAGGAATATAGAAGCATGATAGGTTCACTTTTATATCTCACTGCATCAAGGCTGGATATTCAATTTGATGTGTGCTTGTGTGCTCGCTTTCAAGCTTCCCCACGTGTTTCACATCGACAAGCTGTCAAGCGGATTTTCAGGTATCTTCATGGTACTCAAGATTTTGGCATATGGCTTTCTGTTTCCTCATGCATTAGTTTAAGAGCATTCTCTGATGCTGATTTTAGAGGTTGTAGAATTGATAGAAAAAGTACATCTGGTTCATGTCACTTCTTGGGTAATTCTCTTATTGCATGGTCATCTAGAAAACAATCTTCTGTTGCACAATCAACTGCTGAATATGAATATGTGGCTACTGCTAGTTGTTGTTCTCAAATTCTTTGGATAGTAACTACACTTAAAGATTATAGGGTTAATTTGGATAGTGTTCCTCTGTTGTGTGATAACACTAGTGCAATATGCATTACTAAGAACCCTATGCAACATTCTAGAACAAAACACATTGAGAGCAGATTTCACTTTCTTAGAGATCATGTAGAAAAGGGAAATATTATGCTTCATCATGTGGATACTGAACATCAATTGGCAGATATTTTCACTAAACCTTTGTCTTCTTCTCGTTTTGCATTTATTCGGGGAGAACTTGGGTTAGTTCATTCGATGGGTTATTTTTGAGGGGGAGTTTTTGAAAATTTTGTAATGTTTTGTAACATGTTTTTTATTTTGTGTGTTTCTTAAATGAAAAATAATGAAAAAGTATTGAGCATTGAATTTCATACACATATGTCATTTGAAGCCATGTTTATGTTTCAAGATCTTTACAACTTCATGTTCATGCATATATGGTGTAGTTTATGACATGACTATTTAAATGGAATGACAACTTGAATTAAATCTTGTCATGGTTGAACTTTCTTGGCTATCTTGATCCTGCTTAAAAAGTGTTAAATATGAAAGTTAAGTGCTAAAACTAAAAAATTGATTGTTGATAAATGCAAGATCAAGGTTATGTATTGTCGCACTTCTTCTTTACGAGACTGCTTATCATTGCACTTTGATATGAACTTGGAAGAGGTTGTGTATGACCGAAACCATGAAACCTTAAGCTTGTGACTGCTTGGTATGGTTGAAAAGTAAGGCTGATGGTGCATGTAATTCCTTGTAATTGTTATTGTTGCAATCAATTAATGAATCAGTTTTTCAAGCACAAATAAAGTGCACAAAAATTCAATTTTTCAGGTTTTAAGATTGTTGAGAAAGGGAGATCATGCCATGCAAAAAATCGTTAATAGTACTTGATTTCTAGTTATGCTTACTCTACATTGTTTATGTGTAGATTTGAGGGTGCAAGTACTTTTGATAGCATAACTTGGTGATGAATTTGTTAAAATTGTGCATAACCCATAATGCTCAGTACATAAAAAAGGACAAACTAAAAAAAACAAAAAGATTTTGTTCTCTCTTTTGTATTTTTGATGAATCCATTGTCAAAGGGGGAGTCAAAGGGGGAGAATTTTGGAGATTTTTGGACACATATTGCACATTCACACACATTTTTCTTCTTTTTAGGTAAAGATTATTTCTTCTTTTTAGGGAGAGATTTTTTACTTTGTTTTTTGGTTTTAAAATAAATTTCTTAAAACTTTTCTTGTGAGGTGAATGCCAATGTTTAGTTCTAAATGGTGTTGCCAATGTTTTCATCAAGGGGGAGATTGTGAAATCATGTGCTGAAAAATTGGCTGAGTATTGAAATTGGCATATATTGTTTGAGTTGATTGATTGATATGCTGTGTTAGCATGTTAATGATTTTGCTTGATGTAATGCGCTCATGTGAGTGGTTGCATGGATTAACCGTGAGTCAAGTTGTGGACTTGTGCTCGGATTCGTTTTTGTTTATTCATGTGCAGATGTTGCTCGAGGGCGAACGTGGTCGATGACAGGACCGAAACTAGGTTCATGGAGGAACTGAGGTTCGAGACTAGATTCAGGGAGGAATCGAGGTCTTGGTGGTCAAGGAAGTCATGCGGGATGTTCGGGCTAGAGAACATGCACATGGAGGCTAGTTAGTCACGCAATTACAGCATGTGGGTTGTACATGCGTGCAAGAGTTGTTTTTGGCCATGTTTAGGCCAAGTTGAGATGAATACGAACTCTTTCCATGTTGGACGGAGAGTTGTATTCAATCTCTGTGTGGTTGCTCAGTATAAATAGGGGAGATGTCTCCTATTTATTCTTGAGCGTTCAGGTTTTAGGGTTTGTACTCTTTTTGTTTGGTGTACTGTAACCAGATCAAAGAGAAATAAAAATCCTTCTTGCGGCAAAAACTTCTTGCGTTCTGTTCATTGCAGCGAGAGCTTCCTTGTTCTGTTCGTGGGTGGTTTGAAGACGTCCGTGATTTGCTCTCGGCGACTGTGTTGGTTCTTGTTGCTTGCGGTTTGGTCCGACATCATTTGCTTTCCGGCGACTAGAAGATTGTTGATTAGAGGGCAGGCGATCGACTAGATAATCTTGGTGGCTAGTTGGTTTTCCTCGCATGCATGCAAAGAAAAACTTCTGAAGATCAGAGCGGCTGTAGCATCGCTTGTGTTTCTAGTGCTTGAGATTTCCTGAACGTTGGTCCGTCGTAGCTGATCTATTTTCTGAAGTTTGATCCGTTGCATAAGTTCTGAAGATTGGTCCGTCAGAGCCTTTGAAGTCAATTTCCGTCATCACTTGATTCAGTCATCTTGCAAAGGTAATATCTCTTGATCCATAGATCCGATCGAGTTGATTTTTATTGAGTTAGATTTATAATTGAATTTAGTTTCTAGAGTTAAAATTTTATATCAATCTAACGGTTGGATCTTCGGTAATCTTGTTGTTTATGTTTGGTCCGTCACTAGTCTGAATTTGGTCCGTCATTATTAGATCGGGATTTGTTTCAGCCGTCTTACGAAGGACATAACTCTAGATCCATTGATCCGATTGAGTTGATTCTTTTTGGGTTAGCTTCGGAATCAAATCTAGTTTCTACAATTCAAATTATACATCAATCCAACGGTTGGATCTTTAGGAATTACTGTTTTAGTGAACATGTGTCAGGCTATTTTCATTTGGTCCGTCGTAAACTGACTTCCTTTGCTACAGTAGAAATTTGGTCCGTCATACACGTGCAATTCTCTGTCCAAAGCGAAGTTTGATCCGGCATATGTGTGCAAATTTGGTCTGGTGCAATAAGGTTCTTGTTGAATACAAATCAAGCGATCTGAGTTTGTTTGGGGTGTTTCAAAAATCATAAAAATTTGATTTTAGCTTCCGCGCAATCATTCACCCCCCTCTGATTGCTACGTTAGTTTATTTCGATCCTACAATTTGGAAGGATTGACATGGAATCCAGAAGCAAGTAGAGTTACTGACCTTCCTCATATCTAAACGTAAAGTTGGCTTAAGCTTAATTACAACTTAACCAGAATTGAATCTTGTACCATGGAACAAAATGGGAGCTAATGAGCTACGGAGATTCACCCGATGAGTTGTGCGAATATATCCAGCAGTTCAGTTGGTACCAAGAAAAAAATAAAGGCAATAACCGGCAGATAGTCATACTGGACCAAACTGGTAAAAATATATCTGTCTGAAAAATTTTCAGTTTACAATTTGAATTTCAAATTTGAAATGCTAGCAAAAAATGTTACTATGCTTGTTTGCAAGCTGATGAAAGTATTAGAGATAAAGTAATGAAATTAAATTACATTAAATGAAAAAACAACACAAAAGCTTTCTTATTAATCAATTTCTTATCAACACGAAAAAGCTGTGTCAAAACTTGTTTCCCTATCCCCCAGTAACCGGCCAGTAAACTGTCAATTCCGGTTGGTATCCAGCTGACTACCAATCAAATCCCCAAATTTTCGTTAGAACAATTGAATTTTTGTTTGATGAAATTTGGCCGGTTCAAAACCGGTCACCGGTACCAGGGAGGGTTCGATATTTTTTCCATATCGAGTTCTTGTTTCCTTGGTTGACATATGTGACCCCTTTAAAATTATAACCTTTTGTACGAAAAATACATGTGATAAAGTGCACCGAATTTTAAGATGCAAGTCCCATAATTTGCACAAAATAAGTAGTACAATTGGAATTCACCTGAAATACTGCCATTTGGTTGGAACTGATGAAAATCATAATCGGACTAAATTGCTAATAATATGGTGCAAAGCCCAGCCAAATTCTTTATAAACTGCATGTGGTCGATTTGATTGAAACCAGCCGATTCCCACCAGTTTTATCAACCTGGTATGATATAAATCTCTCTTATCAGTCGATCAGTGGGAGAGAAAAAATTTAGTCAACAATATTTGATTTTTACAACTGACGAGAAGAAGAGAATGGGCACATGAAACAACTCATCTGAGCTAGCGTACGTAGTCCATGTGAGTGAATACGATAAGCACTCCATAGCAAGTGATGAAAGATTCTAATGAATGCAACAATCAAAAAATGGGATGGTTTGTCTACCATTTAACAGGTCGAAAGGAAGACTACAAAAAAAGTTCGTGTCAACATGCTGAATCTACAAAAAAACATATGAGCCTATGCGGCAGAAGACTAACATCTACATATGTGAATGCTCCTTCTGCTCCACCACTCTCTAGAGAGAAACAAATAGGAGACTAGAGCATGTTACTGACAATTATACCTACCGGACAAGGTATAAGTTAATTTAAAAATGAAAAAGAAAAAGGAAAAACAAGCAGGTGCACATAGTACCTTCAAGGAAGCATTGATGAAAATGCTGCTATAACAGTGCATCCTTCACTTGCTGGATATAAATCCACATTGAGTGCTCCCAGGTCAGTGTCACCTACTCACCTAGCTTCTCTATCAAAATTTACATATCAAACTTCGATCGGTCTGCTGGAGCATCTACTGATCTAGATCCATGCATTGTGTACTCTGAATGCAAACAATGTGCTTGGTACTGTGATACTTAGTTGCACTGTGACCAAGACGGTTACCCAAGCATCTAAATTCTGTCTCATCCTCGTCATCACTATCTATATTCGTTGGAGTAATCCTATTTTGGTAACACCTCAGTCTAAGTAGAAAACAATTGAAATAATAGCTCACAAGTTCTTTCCTTCCCTTCAAGTGAAAAAAAAGTGGAGATGGTTCCAAAAATTCCTGCGTGAACTTGACTGTAACATTTCAAAAATAGGAAAAATAAAAAATTAAAATCTAAAAATGAAATTTTCATCTGAAACAAAGATTATTATTTTAAATATTATCGCTTTCTTCATTTTTCTTGTATTTCAACCTAAAGGGAAAAGAACAAGTTGCTACATTAAATTTTTGTCCAAAATAAACAAACTTTGATAATGAGTTGAAAATGTAATCTTATTTTGAATTCTCATCTTTTCTGAAAATTTTCTAACCTTATTTATTATTCTTAGATATTTGGCTTTAAAGAAAAATCAAGTAATAAAATTAGTAAAAGTAAAAGGTAAAAAGATGAAAGTAAAAATCCAGCAAAAATTCCATTAAACGTTGAGAAGTCTCCATGACATCTTTTGATTTATGATAATGAAAAGATTTATGAAGTGACATGTTTTGATTTCAAAACAGTGGCATTTCAGAATTTTACAAAATTAATCATAGATTATATCTGGATAAACATTTTACTATGTCTACCTAATAATAATATTAACCCCTGGTTAAAATATAAAAAATTAATGAGTAAATTATTGCCTTTTAAAATTCAAGAACAGAAATCATGAAAATATAAAATCTGAAATGTCATAATTAATAGAAAATAAATATGCAAGATTTTGATCTGGAAATTTTACACAAGCAATCTTAGCCCTTATCAAACTCTCCCAAAAAGCTTCAAAGATTGTTGAATCCATCTTCATCCTCAAATAAAATAAAAACAAAAGTGAACAAATAAAGCAGTCAACATTGTCAAAATTGTTATAATTTCTATGTGGAAGATTCTAGAATTTTTTTTAATAATACATTTTTTATTCGAAATTTCAAAAATATTCCACCGAAAAAAAAAATTCAGAATATACCCTGTCGACGCTCGTCGTAGATGCGGCCTAAATAGAAAAAAATACTACGGCGGCCAAGGTGCAAGGCCGGCGGTAGCCTCTGTCGCATACCTAACGCAAGCGTCGTAAAAGCAGATTATCAAATTTTTGTATTTAATATTTTTGTTGACAATTTTGTTGTAAATTGGTTGTACATAATTGATGTATTGAACGGGGAAGAATTAAAAATTAAAATTATTATCCTGCAATGAATCGGAAAAGTTATTTTATTTCGTTAGCTTATACGCATTTCACTTAAGGGTTTTCGTAGCCTCGTAAGGTCCGCGAATATGGCTTAAAAATGACGGAAAAGCACGGCTGCCTACATAACGTGGCATACCACTTCGTCGGCGAGATGGTCGGCGTTCAGCATTTTGTTACCAAAATCGAAAAGGCACTCGCAGCACGAACGCACGGAAATCGTGGGCCACTAAGGGTTTTCGAGTCCCATGAGAGGCGAACATGGTCCAAAAAATACGTAAAAAATCAAGGGCGGCCTACGCAATGCGGGCTACCACTTACGTATGAGCGAGATAGCCAGACGTTGCCTCGGCATTTTGTTGCGAAAACCGGAAAAAACACTTGCGGCCACGAAACCATGGAAACTTTTACGACGTCGAAAATTTTTGAAACTCTTTATAGAGGTTCCTGATAAATCAGTGATATTACCATAAAAATTTGAAATGATTTTAAGATATGAGGGATTTTTTAAAATTCAAACAATACATATATAAGGGCACATACACCGAAAGTTCAGATGATTAAATAAGTAATAGATTAGATGATATTACAAGGGCATTACAACATTGACGAACTAACTAACGAAAACACTGTTCGTCATGGTGGAACAAATGATCGTTCCGCCTATCTGGGTACAGCCAGAATGATGTAAGACATTTTTTGCATATTACCTGACCTGTTCTAATATTGCAACCAGGTCCTGACACCGCTCAATCCCTACTATGAAAGAACTCCATGGGGATCCGCAGTGCTCCCAACATTGCCGATTGGGTGGCCTATGCCGACGTCTCGGTGTATAAGACATAATTTTTGGTCTTTTTATGTGGATTTCGCCTCCCATATGGGCATGTCATCCCGATTCTCGGCCCCCTATGTTAATACCACGGGTTCCCGGATGGTCTGCAGAACGAGTCAAGGATTTGTTGCGTGTTGTGGACCTCACGGCCGCTTCCTTGTCCCTTCTTCTTCGAGAAGAGGAACCTCTGCACCTCTCTTTGTCTTTGGCCGTTAGCATGAGACATGCGAGACGCCTCTGCCTGCTTTCGCTCGACTCCACTATATGGTGCAGGAGCTTTGTGTTGGGCTTATCCTTGAACAACCGGAAGCGTGCCCTGCAGTCCATACAGTATGCCCGCTTTGGTCGTTGAATAACACCGTAGGCGTACTCGGGGTTTGGCTTTTCTGGGCGGTAGTGGCACCACGGAGAGGGTTGCTCCCCCCAGTTATCCCATACAGGAAGCATGAGATGTGGGTGGTACGTCTCCGGGTCCACCCACTTGAAGTACCAGCATCGTTCATCTTCGGGCAAGGGGCGCCGGTAGAATCTCCGGTCCGCTAGATCACCGTGGCATGTATCAATCCTAAATGGAACTCGTTCTGCCATATCTGCGAATCCATTCATTCACCCACGAATTAATTATCTTCCGTACAAAATACTATGACGTAACATAACTATACCTACATGGTACGAAAATATATATCGAACCGTCAAAAACATCTACATTCCTAATAATTCATATCGATGTGGTTATATCTGTAAAAAAAATTACATTTCCATCACTATATACCGATATACTCCTATCCGTAAAAATTCATTCCTAACAATATATACATTCGTATCGATGTACTTATATATTAAAAAAATACTCATTCGTAAATATATTTCCATCAATATATACCGATATACTCCTATCCGTAGAAAATATCTAAATTTCCTAAACTAGAACTAGCTGTGACCTATCAATTTACCTACATTTATCCGTAACATACATCTAAAACTATTTCTAATCTACCACTATTTACTGCTACAATACTCTACATCTAACTATTTCTAACATATCATAATTTACTGCTAAAAAAAGTAAACAACAAAAATTTACCTCAAAACAGTAGCGCAGAATCTCCCCTTCTTTCTTCTCTCTTCCCCTCTCTCCCCACTCTCTCTCTACTCTCTCTCTCTAGCACAAATGAGCACACATGAGCCTGAGTGAATCATATCTCGCTCGTCAATGCACTTTGGTCGGGCGACGAGGCCCGCTACTTCGTCAGACTACCATCGGTCGATTTGCTCCATCGTCAGACGTTCGTCAGGCGATAGGTGCTTTAGCTCTTGTCACACGATTTATCGTCGTGACTGAGGAGGCCACGTCGGCCTTGGGCACCGATCGTAGTGTATTTTTCCTATTTAGGCCCGATCGCACCTGACGAGCGTAGCGACAGGGTATATTTCTGAAAAAAATTTCGTGGAATATTTTTGAAATTTCGAATAAAAAATGTATTATTAAAAAAAAAATCAAGATTCTAACCTAAAAATTTTACAGTAGGGTGAAAACTGTCTCCAAATGACTCAAAAAAATTTGGCAAAATTTTAAGACCTGAATAGTAGGTCATTCATTGCGCTTGATTTTGTGCTGTCCAATCTGCTGGAATCAATAAATCCCTTCTGTCACATACGTGTGGGTCCCAGACCCCACTCGACAGCCAGTGCTTTGCCCAGCCCTCTTCCTCAGCAGCTCTGCCCTCCACGCCATAGCACAGCCAAGCAGGCGCCATACCTTGCCAATTCGTTGGTCAAGACAACTGAGCCGCTACCCATTTTCTGGCACGACACAGAATCGACGCCAACTCCCTTGCCACGGCAGAGGTTGGCCGCCACACGGCTGCAGCCACTGGGCCTTGCGAACTCCGCCTCACCCATGCCCAGCCTCGCACCATACCCTGCCCTTGTCACTGCCAACTTATGACGAATGACAGGTTTAACTCACCAAAGGGCAGCGCCACCGCCACCCCGACTACCCCTATCTCATTCCTGTCGCGGCAATCAAATAACAGTCAAAACGCTGCCGCGGCCATTGCTTCACCCACTCAAGCTTGACCACACCAATCTGTTCTTGGCTGCAGATGAATTCGCCGATTCAAACCCTGAGCCGAATTAATCTTTTTCGGCCACTTAAGCCACCAAACTCCGCACCCTTGCGCCTTCTCTGCCTGGACTCTTCTCCACTGCTACTCAGTTGCCGCCGGCCAAATCACTACCCTTCTGCCTCCATTGCCGTGAACATCGAGCAGATAAGTTAGCCAATCCTCAAACCTATTTGTTCCAGAGCATCCTCTGGACCTGTAGGACTCATGCCCTTCTTTGATTTCAGTTGAAAGCTACTGAAGTGCTGCTGCACCGAGCTGCCCGCTTCTCCGACCCCGGCGCTCCGTGGCAAGGCGATTCAGCTACCCTCCGCCATGACCAACGGCTAAAATGAGCTCCTTGACACCCCCAAATGCTCACCGATCACTTCTTCAAGCTTGGCTACGCTTCTACCACTGCCCCGACTAGCCGCCCGCCATGGCCGCCGCACTGCTCGGTGGCGGCCTACTTCTGGTGGTCGCCAGCTGTAACCGAACCGTGCCCTGAGGTCGCCGGACCATCCTCCAGCTTCACTGCCCGCCGACTGGCCAGCTCGGCCCCCAGCTCGCCACCGGCGGCCATGAAGGCAGGATGCCCTGTTTTGAGTCACTGAGGAGAGGCTCCCAATAGTCAGTCAGCTGGCTCATTTGTTGCCTCTGCCCGGTGGGCCACTTTCTGTCAGCCATTTCCCTCACATCTGAATCTAGCCACTGACGAGTTGTCCCACTCCGTCAGCCAGACACAACCGAGCTCGTTCAAATGTGAAGGCGCTTTCAGTGCATGCAAAGCGTATTCTATGGTTTCTTTTTATTTTCAAGCCGCCAATTATTTGATAGCTATTATCTTCTGCATTTTAGGGTTAACTTCAGTAACATAAAATTCTAAATTCGTCTAAAATAATGTAGTTTAGAGTATGCAAAGCAACTTAATTTTGAACCCAAGTTCTAATTATTTGAATTCAAATTTAAAGTGAACCCTAATATGGCCTCCATTCAAAAATTCAAAACCCTAGGATATAAAATCATGAAATTATTTTCATATGCTCCTAAGAACAAAATAAACTCACTTGTGTAAAAAAAATTAATTCTTGAACGTAGTTTCCATTGATGAAAATAAAATTTGAGACTACCCTAACACTACTACAGAAAATATTTGTACAAAGCGGTGGTAACCCATCTTCTCAGCGTTTTGCACCAACAGAATCAAGGTCTGTGAAAATCGCTATATTTGCACAGTGTTTCTAAGGACCGTCAGAAATACATTTGTACAAAGGGCGTTTTAAGAAACCGCATGTACATATAAGAATTTGTCAGACGGGTTCTTAAGCCACACTTTGACAAATGCATTATTAAAGTGACGGCTTAAGTACCCTTACCGATAAGTGCTATTTGTGCGGTGGGTGGCTTAAGCACCTACCGCATAAATAAGCATTTTCACAGCAGGGCTTAAGTCGTCACTTGCATGATCCAAGAGAATCTTTTTTAATAATGTTATGTTAATCATATTATAATATTAATAAATGCATACATTCTATCAATCACATCCTTTTTCAAAGACAAATCCATACATAACAATGACAAGGTTATATATACAAAGCACATATAAATCATAATTGCATTATGTATATATATATACAAGGTTATATATAATCCTTGTAAAACTCTCAGTGCAGATCTCACGCCATGTACTCCTCTGATATTCTCTATCTAATATAAATTACAACCTCGTTGTCTTTCAAAAAATATATACACAAGGATATTATATATACATCGTTGTTCACGCCCCGCCTATCCTCGTCTCCCAATTACAAAGTATAGCATGCTTCGCCACTTCACCTCCCCTTAAAAGAAACTACCTCTCTCATGGATGACTTCATGATTTAATGAATCGGCACATGTCCTTTTGCACATTGCAAAGGTCATCATCGATGAGTGCCAAAGTGGTCTTTGCAATCTTCACTGCGATAATAAAGTAGGCAATAAAGAGGTTAAACAATAGTGAAATCGAGAATCGATAATAAATAATCTTGAATCACCAATTTGTATAGGTTTACATCCCGGGGTTGTTTACGTACCTCTGCTGATCCCGAGGAACTCGCAGACGTAGCATCCACAAAGAACACTGCCTAGAGGTTGCTTGTGGCACTTCAAATCAAATAATAATGTATGGAATTAGTACAGTTGGTAATACCCTTCCTTACTAGTGCAATTATGTTGAAGCATTAATTACAAGTGTCTTCTTACCCATGGGTGGACATAGCAAAGCATCTTATTTGACCCCTTCGCAGGATCATGTTGCCCCTTTTTTTTGCTCTCGTAATTCTTGAAAGCCCTACTCGAATGTCAAAAACAACAAGTAACTATCATATCATAAAACAAATTACGTTATGTTATGTATGTTTGTGTATATATATTTCTTACGATTTAAGACGCGGGTGAATTCATTGTAAGATTCCTGGGGTTCGATGAGTCAAGGACCATATATCCGCTTTCCGCTTTGCACAAAGATGAAACAAATGAAGTGATCGCCGCAACGAAAACTTAAGTAAGTTTCATGAGTGATTATGGTGCAAACTAAACTTTTAGCAACGATTGACTTAATGAGAAGATTACTTAAAATTGTAGGGAGCCATTATGATGTCCTTGTCTTGCATCCGGAGCATTGCTTTTGATATGTATAGCCCCACATCTACTTGGTGATCTCGGGTCAGGGACCGTCGCTCTTGTTCTATCTCTGTTTCCGTCATCCCTTTATCCTTCAACACCTTTTCATTGAGTACAGCTCTTAAGCTCGGCTGGCTAATCCGTGCGGGGTCAAGGAACTCGACACGTTTTCCCATCTTTTTAGCATCGGTATATTGCATTCTACACAGAAGACAATGGTCAATGCACCAATTTATATGCTGAATGCTGGGAAACATGACATTTTGGCAAATATCGATTTTGGCAAAATGCATCTTGTTCGATTTGACGGCGGTTAACTTTATTTAAAAGGAAAAACCACTAAAATCGCCAACTTACAATTTAGTGAAAATTATATGGATTCTCGCCAATTTTGAATGATCTAACAAGCCATTACTATAAAGAGGAACTCAACTTGGCACTCAACTACTATACATATGGGGTTTTCTTTATTATGTTATCAGAACGCAATATAATGATATGCTGTCATAATTTGTTATATCGGCACTTGCTACTGTAAGAGCCGATATAACAATGTACTCTGTAGGTCAATGGCCAACTTACGGGCACCACACGCGATCATGTTGATGTCGAGTTTTCCAAAACGGAACATCTCTTGTAAGTCACCAAAATCGATCGCACGTAGTGAGTATCCTCGTGTTTGTAGATATCGGAGAGACGGCGCTTGAATGCCCTTCACCCCAAGACGAGATGCCCTCAAGTACCAACCATGGAATCTCTTCAACTCCCATGGTCCTTGTTGATCTGCTCCATGGGGAGAAATGGCTTGCCATGCTCATAAGTCTCTAGTGAAGGCATGGTGCATGACCGAGTGGAGTTGGCACTCTGCTTGACTTGGTGGTACTCCGCTGATTGCAATCTACTTCTTTGTTTTCTTTGCAACCAACAACATCGCCGAAGATGAGGCGCGTACAGACGGTTGGGGCAATGGAGGTGATGCATGCGGTGCACAAGGCACGGCGCGGAGATGAGCGCTATGGTGAAGGCACCGCAACGGAGATGCGTCTTTGTAGTGAAAGATACCGGGCGGAGAAGATGTTATTTGTGGTGAAGGCGCCGACGGCGGAGAAGATGCGCCTTGTGGTGAAGGCGCCCGGCGGAGAAGATGCGATTGTGGTGAAAGTGCCACGGAGAAGATGCGGTTTGTGGTGTAGGCAATTTTGGAAGAGGTAGGACGCCTTGACTTGTTCTTGGCGTCTCGACCTCTCTTGTATCAATGCAATATCTTCCTTGGGCCATACAATAAATAACCCAACTGCATCTTGATGGTCTCTACGCCATCGGGTGCTGAATGGTAGCTTCCACAAGCCAAGGCACGGAACAAGCACGATGTCCACTTGCACCTTTGCGTGACCAATCGACGGAGTTGGTTGTGTATCACAAGGTTCCGATATGCCATGCCCTCCGAAGCTCGACGACCAAGCCCCTTGCTCCAGATGTGCACTGAGCTTGCACTTGGTTGCCTCTATGATATCATCCACAGTGATATCGAGGCGTTGGGATTGGTGCGGACCCGACGCTACTCGGATAAGTGGGCGGGCTCGGGTTGTCACCCGACCGCACTTGTAACGCCCTTTCCGCCTCCTTCTCTTCCCCCAGTCTTAAAAACTCTTGTTGGGCCAGTTGTCTTATTGTATCAGCCATGGTCCTCTTATATCTTTGACGCGACTTGTATTGGTCTTGATATTAGGGAACCCATGCTTGAAGTCCACTCGACTTCCGACGCCACGAAAGTGCGCACTGGTGTTCTTGGTTCCCAACGCCGCCGTTAGGTCGCCGTTCTCCTGTTTGGCACTAAAGATCCCTCCGCTTGCTCGTGCGAGATCTTCCGCATTTTGGCCGAAACTTCCAGACCGCAGGTCCACCGTGCTTTTGCGACCCTTCTTCTGTGTTGGGTTGGCGAGCTAGGACCCAATTTCGCCTCGCTTCGCCACACTCGTCAATGGGTTCTCTATCCCAAAGACGGGCTTCCTCTTCTTCTTTACTCCTCCACTCAACAATCTTAGGGCATACCCACCGTGCCCGTGTGATAGGGGTACTTGTTCTTCTTCGCGAGGGCATCGTGACACCTCGCTCAATGCTACGGCTTCGCCAGGTCTTCACGACAAACTCCGCCCATTCACCCACGGTGATTTTTCCATATTTCGAATGGTGTCCACTCCGCCTTCACAAAGTACTTCTTCACTCATACCTCCAGCCTCGAAGCTCTTCCCCATCACGCCTAAGGCATTCTTCTTAGCGATGGCCTCATACTGGGGAACCTTATGATTTTCTCGCATTTCGGTCCAAAGTGCGCCTTTGTCGCGTCGGCTACCTTTGTCCGCTTATCAATTGTGATGGAGACATTATCCTTGACAAGACAACCGCAGCTATTTCGAACTTGGATAGTGCCTCACGAGGTGCTAGGGGCTCTCCTAAAGGACCGACTCGTGATATACCAAGTCCTCGCCAGAACTTGTTCCTACTTGCCCCCATTTTCGCTTATGCGAGGTCATGGTTGTTGCAGCGAGAGGAATCAGGGGAACATGCCCGAGGTATCTTCAATTACCTCTTGAACTGCAGCTAGTCGGCGTGATCGCCTTTCCGCCTCTTCATAGAAATAAACACGAGGAATACACAAACATAAGGAAATGCAATTATGTCCACACCAAGCTACAAATAAAACAAGCTCACTCTTCTTAATACCTCTTCATTGGGATCGAGTCGGAGTTGATTTCCCACGTCGCCGCTCGGTCGTGGGCATGGAACTGGCTAGGCTCTTGTACGATGACGAGGAACCATCGCGCCAAGGACAACGATGGGCTCGGTATTCTTTCCACCTGCGTGGCTGCATCATCCTTCTCGCCAAGTCTTGCTACCTTAAGCATCGCCCTCCTCTTGCAATGGCGAGATATCACCGAGCTCGCAAGCGTGCTCTTCTTACGCGCCTTCTTGGCGAGCAATTCTTTATCTCCCATCTTACTACAAAACACATTGCAATGACATCAATTTGAGCCTATTAATATTTACAGGTTGTGTCAAGCGTGGAGGTGGAAGGCCTACGGGTCGCCAACTTCTTTTTCGGAGAAGAAACAATGACTAGATCTCGAGGAATAAGCATCGCTAACTAAATTTGTGTTTGGAACATGAAATAGCTTGTATCCATAGAACATCTGGCGAATATAGATAATAAATAAATAGGAGTTAATATCATTCCAATTGCCATTACAAAAATAATTAGCATCTTTGGTATTAACAGAAATTTTGGACTAGTAATTAGTCCAAAAATACTACTAATTCGCAACAAAACTGTTCATTCTCGTAAGGCAAGAGAAGCCATTGAAAAGCTACTAAACATGGTAAAATTTTCGGCATTGGGATAGATATCCCCAGTTCTTCGAGATAATGTGGATATATAGGAAAGGAATCCAAATCATTTAATCGCTCATGTTATGATCTTCTACATCCTAGGTCTCCGTGTTCATTATCCGCTTATGTTCTTCATGTAGCATTCAGATCAAATGACTCTATGAAATTACATCGATATTTCCACATATTATGGGTAACGAGGAGACATCCCTATTTTCCCGGGGTCTTAATTACCAACGCTAGCTTTCAATTCGCCTCGACCATCAAATTAAATGTGAATAACCCGTTCTCCTTTATTTGAAACAAGGGCGCTTCGGTTCTGTGAAATATGAATCGAGATCAATCTTGATATACCTCGTAACAATACATTCTTGTTACCACGAGATGTATTGGCCGCCACAGATAATTTGATTGGAATGAAATTTGGAACGGGTATACTTGACGATGATGATATGAATCACTTGAAAAATAAACGATTCGTTAGGTTGCAGATCTGTTACAAGATCAATTCGATCGGCTCTTGATCGTTTACAACATGCGGTTCAAAAACTATCCGTAGAGTATTCATACGCCCATCGAAACCGACTCCACAAACTTTGGTAACTCCAACTTCAACTTCGATTTTATTAATAACTACTTATGATATCTCAAAAGAATTGCTCTATGTTCAGCGCAGTACTCATAGTAGAACTACGAGCAAGAATTACTCTATCAATCACCATCTACTTTAGACATATCTTCCGAAACTTTTTTCACAAAGATAACAAGATATAAGGGTGGTTGGGTGCACTTGCCTTGCTAGGCCGAGCGAGGCGACGGGGCGGCGTCGGTAGGGGAATTGGGGCTTCGGCAGTTGACGACCCGGTGAAAAGTTCGTCGGAGGAGCGAGGCCGCGGAGAGGTCACCGAGTGAGGTGACGTGGACGAAGGGGGCGACGGCGCGGCGGACGGTAGTCATAGGCGCGAGCCCGCGGAGAGGTCACCGAGCGTGCCGGAACGGTTGTCGGAGGCGCGAGCCCGAGGGGATGTCACCGAGGGCGGCGGCGTGGAGGCGTCGACGGGGGAAATTTGGCTTTGCCGCTTTGGACAGGGGGAGCAATTCGATCTCCCGCCTAGAGATTTTAGGGGTTCGGAATTTCCACAGGCGGTGCACAACATTTCCACAGGCGGTTCCAACGATTTCTACAGGCGGCGTCGTACATCAAATTGACTAGACAGGATCATCCTTTTTGTACTATTGGGAGAGGTCGCATTTCGAAGGCTTTTTTGTCTATTTGCCACTTAAAGATTTGACCTTTTGGATATGATACCACTTGAGCCAATGAAATATGGGACCGTATGAGTCAATGAAATGTAGGTCCAAAGGGCAATTTTATGGCCACATGTTTAAAGTGGCAAATAACCAAATCTCTCGTTTGGGGAGACCGCGAATTGAGGGGAGAATTCGAGTGTCATTTTCTGAAATTTCAATTCTATTGAGTACCATGGGAACAATGCAATGCACATAACATTAACAAAATGTATATCCAAAAGGGGCGCCAGTAGTACATCAGAATTATGCGCCAATTAGATACCTAGCTAAACTACTCTATCTACATCCAGAAATCATCATCATCGTCGTCGTCTTCGTCCGACGAGAGCAAGACGTGGCCGGAGGAGGAGCCGGAGGATGAGGAGGTGTCCAAGCGGTACAAGATGGGGATGTAGTCGCCGGCGTCCTCCTTGCTAACGCCGTCGTCGTTGCTCCTCGCTGCCAACTTCGGCTCCTCCTCCTGCTCCTCGTCCTCCTCCTCCTCCTCCTGCTCCTCCTCGTCCTCCTCCTCCTCGCCCGGCTTCTCCTCGTGGTCGCATTGCCGCTACCACCGCCGCCGCCACATGGATGGCCTCCTCCATCCGGCGCTGCCTTCCTCCTCTGCCCAGAATCGGGGATCCAGTTGACGGACGCCGATGATCGGGCCGACGGCGACCGGAGTCGCGGCTGGTTCCTAGCGGACTCAGTCTGCACCGACATTGCGGAGGAGGATGAGGACGAGGAGGCAGACATTGTCGAGGAGGAGAGAATACGAATGGCTTGGGGGAAGTTGTGAACACGAATCGCCTCCCGTGGTTAATATAAGCAGGAAGGTGAAGGGACACCAGCGCCTAGCATACCGGATCGTCCGGTAGGTAGAAAAGCAAGTCTGATTCTCCTGTCTATGTAAATATGTGCACATAGGATCGTCTTGGTAGAAAAGGGCACAGGATTCTCTGTCTATGTAAATATGTCGAGGAGTAGGCTATGGGTCATGGGCTTGGGGGTCTCGGGAGTTGTCTCTCGCTGACTAACAAGGTCCACCTCGACCCTAAAACCCATAGCTGACTTTATTCTCTCGTGATCGTAGCAATCGCAGCAGAAGTGATTGGCCGGAGACCAAAGCTCTACACATGTTGTCTTGCTAAGTGCTCTCCTCAAGCACGGAGTCGATTCCTGAGCATCGACGATCCGCCCAGTTAGATAACGACCGGATCATCCCTATGCGCATAACTTTAAATCGTGGGCTACAACGAACTACAAATTAGGATGATCCAGATGTGTAAATATATGTGTACCGCACCATCCTACTAGCAAAAAGCCTTCGAAGTTATCTTGCGTGCCCGAACTCCACAAACGAAAGAGTGCAACGTAAAATGGCCATACCGTTCGGTACAAATTTAGTGTTGAGGTAATTAATCACCCGCACGGTCCTAAATATTCACATCGTTCGTGGGGGGTGCTACATTTCACATGGATCGATCGATTACACCGAAAGGAACAACTACGAGTGGCGCAACATTCAGATAACTCGTCCTTACATGAAGATCCGAGAAGAGCTAACACCACTAAAATCAACTCAAGACTACGCGGTCCGTGACGCTCGGCCGGGAATACCCAAAGATCGGAGTCGAGTGGATCACCTCGCGCTCGCAACATGAAGTCGCCGCAGGCTCGTGGAGGTCATGATATTGAAATGGTCTACTCGCCACCATCGGACTAATGGGCTAGCGGTGATGTCGAGGAGTAGGCTATGGGTCATGGGCTTGGGGTCTCCGGAGTTGTCTCTGTCGCACTAACAGGTCGAGGGTACTCGGCACTACGTGTCTTGATGCGTTCTCGGGTGAGGAATTGCCAAAGATCGGAGTCGAGTGAATCGGCCTCACGCTACGCAGCAGTCGCCCGGCGTGCTCGTGGAGGTCATGATATTGAAATGGTCTACTCCGCCACCATCGGACCGATGGGCTAGCGGTGATGTCGAGGAGCATGCGGCAGAGACAACTCCGGAGACCCCCAAGCCCATGACCCATAGCTCGCTTCATACGACATCACCGCTAGCCCATCACCGATGGTGACGGAGTAGACCATTTCAATATCATGACCTCCACGAGCCTGCGGTGACTCGCAGCAGAGCGAGGTCGATCCAATTCGCCCGATCTTTGGGCATTCCTAACCCGAGAACGCATTTTACACGAGTGCCGAGTTGATTTTAGTGGTGTTAGCTCTTGTCGGATCTTCATGTAAGGACGAAGTTATCCGAATGTTGCGCCACTCGTAGTTGTTCCTTTCGTGTAATCGATCGATAGCGCCTTTATTCTCTGTGATCGTAGCAATCGCAGCAGAAAGTGATTGGCCGGGAGACCAAAGCTCTACACATGTTGTCTTGCTAGGTGCTCTCCTCAAGCACGGGAGCTGATTCCACAGACCGGACGATCCAGCCCAGGTTAGGATAATGCACCGGATCATCCCCTATGCGTACAACTTTCGTCGTGGGCTACAATGGAACTACAAATCAGATGATCCAGATATGAATATATGTATCTGGGACCATCCTATCGCAAAAAGCTTTCAAGATGATTGTCATGAAAGAGTACAAAGTTAAATAAAATTGTCATGAAATGCATCGTTCCAATCTAGGCTAACACAAATAAATCAAAATATGACATATCAAGCAAGTTAGAGTGCATAACAACCTAAAAGACAAGTGGCGCATTAAGCAAAGAACTACTCGTTCGTGCTTGGACTAGTACCAAAAAGATCGGAGCCAGAGCTGGAGTCTTCCCTATCAGCCTCGCGCTCAACACCGTCGGTGTCAGGCTTGTCGAGGTTCTCCTCCTGGGACTTTGTAGCTTTAGTCTCCTCATCAGGGGCATGTGAACATGTTGGTGAAGGGATCGGAGCAATCGCTTGGTCGCCGACAAGGGGGTCTGATGGGCCTGCTCGTGCCGCGACCGTCAGTTCGGAGGTCGATCCACAACACCAGACGCAATATTCTCTGTGAATTGAGTAATCACAAAGAAGGTGTGTTGAGTCCGGAGACCGATGTTACGTACATGTTGGCGCAAATGTTATCCTCATCAGGGCCTCGGGGGCTGTAGGTGAACTCACAGAGCACACTCGGAGGTAATGACTGGATCGTCGTCAACTTGAGGAGTCAGCACCGCATCGATAGGTGCAGAACTCAACGATAGTACACTCGAGTGGCCATCTCGTCTACCACCACAAAGATGCACGGACGTATGTTCGGTCTCATCGAGCACGGGCGGGTATGGTCGATGTGGGTGCATCCGCTAAAGTAGGTGGAGTAGTGGACAACGGAGCGGATGCCTTATCACCGGTGGTGCGAGAGCATCCTGTCAAGACCGAGGAGCTGGTGGGAACGTGGACATGGGAGTGGGCAGAAGCCAACCTGGTAAGTGGGGCAAGAATGCGGTAGTGGGAGGTGGAATCGAGCTGGCGGCCAGTCAGGTAAGACCAATCTGCATTGTACAACCGACCAAAGCAACCGAGAAGAAAGTGAACATCCGAGCCATTTGCATCTCGACCGTAGCAAAGCCGCCTGGGTCGTCTCACGATGCAACCTCATCTCCTCTAGTAATTAGGTCTGTGTCTCCCATTGTTGGGCAATTGAAGCCGCTCGAGACTTCGCAACTCAACAATCAAGCAAGTACGTGAGTAAGCTCTGAGGGCCGAGAAAGAAGTGCGAGCCACCGTGTCACGTCAGAGTCAGCGACGGTGCAGCTTGAGTCATCTCGGTCCTCGTGTCTGAGCCCGATCCACTGCCTCGTGGTCGTGGGCTCGGACCGTGGAAAGTACTCGTGGTCTTCCTCCTCCTCCTCGTCGTTATCCTACCAATATCAATGATCCGCGCCAACCCAAAGATGCTCCTCGGCCTCGCTAGTGCTCGGTCCTCCCTTGAGCGGTCTCTCTCGCCTCGTATTCGCTTCCCGAGCCCTCCTCATGGAACGCCGTCCTCTGGCTCTGCTGTCAAGAGATGGAGGCATGTATCGACGAAGACGAACTCGCCCTTCGGTACTCCTCACGATGCTCGTTCGAGCGAAGGTACGTGATATGTAAGAAATTATATGCGCAAATGATTGTTGTCTCGCCAAACTCATAGCATCTGCAATAGCATCTTCAATCTCACAGATGATAAAGTCGAGAATATCGAATGGCTCGTGAGATAGGATCGAATAAAGTAGCCATCGCCAAACTAATGATCGTCTCGGCATTCCCAATCCTCGACAACAGTGACTTCCTCAAAGCCATGTGGACCGCCTTTGCCTCAGGAGTGAGACGGTCTGGATGGCGAAGGGATCCAACGGGGAACGGCTGCTGGAACAGAAAGTGAATCGGTCATCTGTCGGGAAACACCTCCGACCTTAGCACGACGAGGCAAGGTGTCCGCTCACAGACACCACCGATGCAAAGTTCGGGCTCCTCCTCAAAACCAAACAACTCAAGCAAAGTGGTCTCAGACACCTCCGGGGTTCTCCGTCGTGCATGAACTGAATGTATCTGCTGTGTCGGTCGATCCAAACGTGGCGAGAAGTCTCGACCCACTTTTCCACTACCGTGTTGAACTCACAACAAACCTAGTAAGACTTTCAAATGGTCAAGTGTCTCTGAACGCCCACCCCACCCGCTGCCCTTCAAGAAGAGGCGGTTGAGCATCCTGCATGCTCAATCGACCCCGAGCTCTCAGACGTAACATAGAAGCTCTGTTGAAGAACCGCCCGAACCTCCTATGAACTCCAAATTCTCGCTTGCGGAAACCGACATTGACATCGAGAAACGAAGGCTCTTTACCCTCCGGGATGAGAGGTTCGAAGGTCTCTAAGTCTTATCTCGTGGTCGATGTGGCACATGGTACTCCTCGCCCTCTTCCTTTTCATCACAGTCTCCTCCTCATGCGGAACTATGTTGGGACGAGCACGCACCGCCTAGCAATGTGCTCTAAGATGTCGAACCACCACTAGTGCGACGCTGCTAGAACGACGAGGAGGTGCCGCACCACCTCTCGTGAATTGAGTGCCCCCTCCTCTCGAATTCTCTGCTGCCGACTCTGTGTGTCTCTAATCTGCAATTAGCGCCACGCCAAGATGCCCGAGCCAAGTTCAGATCTGCAGCCATCTCGGCTCGCTCTGCTTTGTATTCAGAATTTGGACTTCTTAGCCTTCTCAACAAGACAACAACTTCTTTTTCCTTCCTTTTTCCCCGCCATCCGCAAGTTGCACTGCTGAATGTCAAGAACTTGCATCGTATTCATATGCATTTGAATGGAGTCCAAAGAAACTAGAGGGATGTGGATCTCACCGCTTACAAAGTGAAGGAGAGTCGTTCGCCAGCCGAGGGCTCGTATTTGTTGGCGGCGACAAAACGGGTGGCGCGAACTGGCGTCTGGCGGCGCCGAGGCGGGTGGAGGATTGGAGTACGGCGTCGCAAGGCACGGAAATGGGCTGCGGCGCAAGGCAGCGTGGAGGCGTGGGGAGAGGAGTAGTTAGGTGCGGTCGATATTAAAGCTCCACAGGCGGTTCTCTGAATGTTGAAGCGTGTTTTTGTTTTTTTGGATAAGGTTAAGATCAACATACCGGATGATCCATTATCGGAAACATCATCTGACCGGATCGATGCCTCTGTTCGACTCGGTGGTAGGATGGTCCGGCCACTTGATGAAAAAAGAATCGGATCATCTTGTGTAGCGGTGTGCTAGCACCTAGCAGTCACAATAACAGTGAGCGCGGACAATACGAAGACCGGACGATCCATATAGGAAAAGATAAAGACGCTCTCGAATGCGGACGACGGAGGCCTCGGCTAAGATTCACATACGGACGTTCCGTTAAGTCGAGAAAAACCGCATCGGATTATTGTCCGGACGAATAGTGCTTGGCTTCCTCGGGCCTCTGTTTTCAATTTGTTGGCTTCAATTTACGTGATGATCCGCCTAATAGCTTAATTACCTATCAGATTATCCTCGACTTTCACGCAATGCTTTTACTCAAGTCCAATAAAAATATAAGTTCTATTACATATTAAGTTTTTACACAACATGTCCCTATTTGCCTTTAACAACTTTTCCGACGCAATCATCACGCATATATGGCATCATTGAAATATCGAGGGTTTCTTCTACAAGTTTGATCCTCTCCGGATCTCGAAAGGCGGCAAGTCGTCGAATCGATTGTATTCTCGCTGCGTGCACATTGTCAACTCCAACGATCCTTTGTTTTCGGGAACAACTATGTTCCTTTTCTTATTATCGGGTCACTATGTAGAAAACTTGCGAGACTTCATAAGCTAGTATCCAGGGTCGGCTTTTGTATTCAAGATTGTTGAGGTCGATAGCCAGAACCCATAGTTGTCCACCTCCACACCATTAGGATGTTTGACTCGCTTAAATAAATACGGGATCTCGTGATATCCCTTCCATAGTCGAAGTTCCCAAATTTCTTCAATGATTCCATAGTAGGTGTTCTTCTCCTCGTCGCATCTATGGCTTCTACCCAACGCCACTGCTTTTGGGTCATCGCCTTCTTGTTCTTTTGAATGGTATAAAACGTGTACCCATTGATGTCATACGCTAGCCATGATGTTACCAGACTTGATGGGCCATGAGCCAACATTTTCAATGTTTTTGTTTCTTCGTCATCACCATCTGGTATGTTTTGGTTCTTGAACCATGTGGTAAACATGCGCTTATTCTCTTTCAGGATCCAATCAACTTGGCGTCCTGGATTTTCTCTTTCAAGCTCTTCCAGGTGTTGCTCCATGTACAGCTCCACTATCTTTAGGTGTTGCAAGACGGTGAAATGTGCTTGGTCCACATTCTTGTACTCATGGTCGATGAATCTTTTCTTTCCTTAGTCCCTTTACTACCAACCTCCCTCATGTCGAGGGACAAGCACACCAATCGGCCTTTCCGTGGGCATGAAGTAATCCGTGCAACACTCAATGACTTCCTCAGTATTGTAGCCCTCAATAATGGAACCCTCGGGTAAGCACGATTCCGTTCTAAGCTCTTAAGCAAACCCATCCACCGCTCAAATGGAAACATCCAAAGGTAAGAATATCGTCCCAAGACCTTTACCTCCTCGACAAGGTGAACCAAGAGGTGCGGCATGATATCGAAAAAGGATGGAGGGAAGCACATCTCAAGTTGGTTTATAATCTCCACTATGTAGTTCTGCAGATAGCTCAACTGCTCATCATCGACACCTTTTGTGAAATCGCATTGCGTAAATGACATGTACCGCTTGATGGCCACCTTTACAAATGTTGAGTTGATACCCCGATTGCAATTGGGAGCATTTGTGTCATCATGACGAGCGATCATGAGACTTCATACCACTTATCTTTAAATCTTTCATCGATACTAGGTTTTTGATGTTGGATGAATAACCGACGGGACTCAACCCCACGTAGCACTTGCACACCGATCTTTTCTCCTCACCTATCGAGAGTAGCTTGTGGGGAAGGTAATACTTTCCATGTGTTCTTTCTTGAGGGTGTAGTTCTTTCCTGATTTTAAGTACTACTAAGTCTTTACGAGCTTTAAGACCATCCTTTGTCTTGTACTGAATGTCCAACAAGAGACCTAGCACGCTTTCACACACATTCTTTATGACATGCATGGCATCGATGCTATAGTGAATTTCCAAGTCCTTCCAGTAGGGCAAATACTTGTAGAAAATTGACATCTTTTTGAACAGACAACAAAGCGGAGGAACCTCCTCATCGGTATTCTTCCTCTTTCGACCCTCTTTTGGCCTGCACCGCTTCTTCCAAAACCACCTTGATGTTCGGACCATTTCAAACACTTTTTCCCGCTACGGCGCTTTGGAGCCACACCTTCCTCAACCGTATTGTCAAAATACTTGCCCATCTTGCGGTATTTGTGAGCTTTCAGTAAGAAACGGCGGTGCCGCATGTACACTAACTTCTGTGAGCATGGAAGGAACGTCGACACAGTTTCATCCATGCATACTACACAAGCTGTCTTCCCTTTAATCTGACCCGATAGGGCTAGCAGGGTGGGGTAATCACTGATGGTAACAAAAATAATGGCTTTTAGTGTGAAGTACTGTTGTTGGAACTGATCCCACACCTGGACCCCATTGTGCCACAACATGGCCATATCTTCCATGAGTGGTTCGAGAAACACATCAATATCTACTCCAGGCTGTCTCGGACCTTGGATAAGAATGGACAACATTAGGTACCTTCTCTTCATACATAGCCATGGAGGAAGGTTGTAGATGGACAGGACTACTGGCCATGTGCTATGTGTGGCATTCTATTCACCGAAAGGATTCATACCATCGGTACTCAGTGCGAACCTTACATTCTTGGGTTCGTTGCCGAAATCTGGATACATGCGATCAAAATTTCTCCATTGTCTACCATCGGCTGGGTGTCGAATCTTTCCATCTTTTCTATGCTTGTCGGAATGCCAACCCATTAGTTCGGAGTCCCTCTCATTCGAGTACAAACGTTTCAGGTGGCCAATAATTGGCAAGTACCACATCACCAATGCAGGGATTCTTTTCTTCTTGTCCGTGCCTGAAGAAGTGTCATCTTCGTTATTACCAGTAGTACTATTCTTGTTCTTCTTATTCTTCGTAGTGCTAGCTGAAGAATCATCATCGTCGTGGGAGTCATCATTCTTCTTATACCGGCTCGCCTTGCATACGGGCATTGATCCAAGTCCGTAATCTTTACTAAGAGGATCTGATGGTTCGGACATGCATGTATCTTTTGCACATCCAATGATATCGGAGTGATAAGCTTCTTCGCGAAATAAGTGCTCGTCAGCAAGGTGAGCAATCCATTAGCCTTCGGAAGTATTTCTGCCAAGAGCCTCAACAGATCGGTGAAACTCTTGTCCGACCATCCATTGCTAGCCTTCAACCGTAGAAGCATCATCACCGTATGCAACACCGTAAACTCTGGAGGACAACCCTTGGATTCCTCATATAACAGATCATTTGCTGCTTTGTGTAACACATCGATATTATCTAAACCTATCATCTCCTTTAAAACCTGTGGTTCGGCATGGTGCAACATTTCCTCTACATCAGCGATGTGACCATCATCTAGCAAATGAGCATGCACGTGAGCTTCATCTCCCAAACCATCAGTGTCGCCTCTGGCACTTCGATCATTCACGAGATCGGGATCAACATCATCGGTTGTTTGCGATGTACGTTGCTCGCCATGGTTGGACCAACATGTGTAATCCTCTATAAAACCTCTCATGATCAGGTGTGTTGTGATTACACTTAAATCTCCCCACCCTACATTGTTCTTACAGTCTTTGCATGGACAAAGTATTTCCGTTTCCTTCTTAGTCCAGGCGTCCTTCTAAGCGGCTTTAATAAAAGTTTCGAGCTCTTTGAGGAATACACCCTTATTTCTTGGGGCATTGTACATCCATGCCCTTTCCATCTTGAACCTAAAACAAAAAATCAGATCAAAATATCAATTTTTTAGATAGAACTTTAACAAGAGAACCCTAAGTTAAATACTATAAAATGATTTTATTAAAATCACAAAAGAATGTAAGGTCCTCTCCCTCTAGATCTAGAGAGGGGGACTGTTCTCTCCCTCTAGAGAGAGGGAGGGATACAAGATCTGTCTACAGATCTAGAAGGTGAGGGCTTCAACCCCTCTCTCCGGGAGATTGGCGCCACTAACACTCTTTAAAATTCGTGATTCACTTTATGACACTCTGGCCCACTGTCATTCACTCAGATGAACCCACATGTCATAGACACATCGCTAAAAATCAACGAATTGAGTGTCGCTGGACTAATTTTTCCCTCTCCTCCTCCCATGCACATTCTATCTACACTACATCTTCCTCTCCACAAGATATATAAACCTCTACAAATGTTAGGAATGAGATGCTCTTACCTTAGAGAGTTAACTATTCCAAGGATTTCAAGTTCAAAACCTAGCTCCCCTTGTTTTCACAATTTTGGGGCACGAACCGCCGCAGAGAACGATTTGTTCGAGCTTTAAAGCGAAGTTTCCACAAAGGCTCCCTAAGACAACGGCCTACGTAAAAATATTAACGATCAAGCAAAACAAGACTATGGATGATCCGTCAATGGCCAAAAGAACCATGGGAGTATTTTTTCGGACGTTGATTTCTCTGTGTAGTGCCGCCAAGGTAACATAACGGATGATCCTAAGACGTCAATACAAACTCATACCGAGTATTGTGCGGACGTTGATTTCGTGTTTTGCGGTATTGTAGAACAAAAGATGATCCGACGCATACATGAAAACGATATCAAGCATCTCCTTCGCACAAAATTTGCGACAAGCATTTACAAAATTTGACAAAGCGGTTTGTTTAAGAACTACACCTTTAAAGACTTGAACATCACCACGGGGGTTCGTTAATTAATTAGGCCATCAATATAATTAACTAAGGCGCTTGCTTAACATACCGCCTATGGAAATCGCTTTCGCATGCGCTTAAGAAGAAAGCCGCCTGTGTAAACATCGCAATTTCCCAAGGCGGTTCCTTAAGAGAGCCGCATTTGAAGAGCATAGTTTCCACAGGCGGCATCTAAAGGGCACCGCCTGTGACAAGATCAATATTTTCACAGGCGGTTTCTTAAGAGAGCAGCCTGTGAAGATACCTTTACATAGGCGGTTCTTAACCCATTGGACCGGCCGAAGTCATTTGAGGCGGCACTCCTTTTAATCCGCATGTGGAAAGAAATCCTTGGTGTCTAGAAAAATCATTTTTGTAGTAGTGTGATATAGTTACTAATACAAATGTACAAACCATAGCTCTTTAAATCATGAAATAAATGTTGAGATGTTCATGGGTTCATGAATATTTTAAATATACAAAAATATTCAGATTAGAACCTAGTTTAATTTGACCTTAAAAAGAATTGTATTCCAATGCATAGAAAGTCAAATAGTTAAAACTTGTATTAAATGAACTCAATTCTTGGTAAAACAAATTTTGTCTTGCTCTTGATGTCCTAGGGGTTCCAGAGTATCTATGTTAACAAAGTTTGCACCATATGCTTATTAGTCAGAGTACCAATGCATGAAAAATCCGAATAGACATAACTGTCGCAAACGAACATCAAATTCAACAAAAGAAAATCCTATAACCTTAAAAAGTGATGCCTTTGCTGGTTATAAAAAGTAATTCATGTTTGTGCAACTTTGAATTAAGTCCGCATTAGGCCTTAAAGATCACTTGTATGAAAAACATCTCTAATAAAAATCACAGAACTAACTTACACTCTTAGAGGCATCCCTTGCTTGTGTCTGAAAAATAGTTAAGGACCTATTTAGTAGAGCTCCAAATCTTAGTTTCACCTGAGATCTAAAACTTGTAGGCTAAAATAAAATGAATTAAGTTTATATTTTTGTCTAAAATATAAACAAGATGATCCATCTAAATACTCTTAATGTACTCACAGCTCCAGCTCCACAAATCTGGTGGAGCTAGGAATACCCAGCTCCACCAGATCTGGAACCCTACCAAATACACTCTAAATTATCTTATAAGGTGCAGCCGCAAACTTAAAACGAAAACTGGACCGTTATCGCGTAGATTTTAGAAACACTTAAGCCTTTTCAGCAGCCCGTAAAAATATCATGTCTTAGTGGAAATGTTTTGGAAGACCAACCCAAAAATACTCTTTGGCATATGGACTATCATATTCTAGAAAAATATCTTATTTACAATTTGTTTTGCATCTGAATCCTACACTAGTACAGTAACCCTTAGTATTATGGTCACCAACCACACATTATATGCATAGTTAAACTTAAGAAATCTTTAGCTAAAGTGCTTGTGTTGTAAGAATCATCGTGGAACCATATGTATGCAGCCAGTAGCCTTAGTTTGTAGGCCCACCTTGTATAAATCACTAGTTAAGCAAAATATGCTTAGGGTAATACACTATTCATACAAGCACCTTAACTAATGTCTTAGTTCTATTAATCCAAATAATTTTAGCATCTAGAATTCGAAGTTATAAATAAAAAGAAACATAATTTTAGCCTCTTGAATTCGTAAACAACATTATGTATGTTGATAGCTATAGCTTCATGTAATTGACGAATGAAAAGAACACACTCATGCAAAGGGCCTCTCATAAACTAAGTACTAATAAAATTATTATGCAAGTAATAATTCAAGAACCCAAAATTCACCATGTTCTTCTTGGTAAATTTTAATTTAGTATTTATATCTGATTTCTTTTTGCCCTATTTGATATGTTGTTATTTTCTTTTGTCGCGGTTCTTGTTGTTTAAACACTTAGGCGACGATGTTTCAGAATCGGTTGATAATGACCGACTACGACACCAATTACGTCCTCGACGAAAAGCAACCAGGCAAGTACCCTCCTTTGATCATGTTGATCCTATATTTTACAAAGTTATGTTGTTTTATCAAACTATATGCATGCGTGTATGTTTTAAACTTGCTATGTTGTAGGTATTGGTAGCTAATTCCAATTGTATGCATCTCCCTTACCTTGTCCTTCGATTACCTACCATTGTAACCTAGTTATGGTGTAGATATTATTTAGTGTTACGTGGCTAATACTTGAGAAAAATATCTTATTTACCTCCTTAGACATGCTCATTAGAACGTTTTTTAAATGAGGGGACACACTTCAAACTAGTTTGAGCAACTTTGTTTAAATGTACGGAACCGAGGTATGGTTTTCGTGTAATTTAGTAAAAATCCAACTCAAAACTTATGGTTTAGATGCGGGTGAGTTATTACTTAAACTTGGGGTGGGAAAAGGACCTCACGTGTAGTTAGGTGGAGATTCTTGCCAGGTCAGTTAAGTACCGAATTTGATGCTAAGTGATTTGGTGCAACCACATGTCAGTATGGGATAGCCTTAACTCACTAGATTAGTTGAAGTTTAACCTTGCATTTTTGGTAGGCCAGAGTAGTAAGGGCACATCGAGGAACGGTGTTGCTCATAGGTGCTCCCTTCACCGAGGTGTTGGGGCTAAAGTATTCCAATACAACGGTGTATGTCATGCCTTGGGGAGAGGACCCGATGGGGGTACACCATCGTGTGCACAGTACGTGCTGGTCTGGATCTCCAACTGTGGCAAGGGTTTAACATCGCCAGGGCTGGTGCAAGTTTAGGCTTTAACTAGTCGAACGGTTTTGTCACAGTCTAGCAAATCAGGTACAATGAGTATCACGAGGCATGGTTGATATGATTACTAGAATATGTCATGTGAGTAAAGTGTACACTCTCTGCAGAGATTAAAATCTAATTAATTAGCCGTGCTCACGGCCATGAGCAACTTGGGAGAATAATGTCAAGTATAGTCTTGTTTTGGCAAAAACTTTTGGAAATGGTTTTGAAACGGGTTGATAAACTTGTGAGCCAAAGGTGGCTATTTTTACTCACTGTTCACAGCCAAGGAGGGCTATGAATCGATGTATATGCACTTTACTTACTGTTATTTAGCTTTTTATTGCTCTTTACAATTCCGTTACTGTTTATTGAATCATTCACTTGCAAACAAAATCTGCTTTGTGCTGAAAATTAGACTAGTTTAGATACTGGTATTCCTTGTTGTAGCCATACATTTATTATAATTCCATACATTAAAGTCTTGCGAGTACATACGTGTATTCATGGTTGCTTAATCTAAACAATAAAGACGATGGTGCAGGATAATGTCATTTGGAGATGGTCTTCATCATGATCTTACACACTACGATCTACTCCGAATTGTGAAGATCTTGTGCAAGTGATTCAAATAAAATGGAGGAAATGAAGCGGGGATTTGATACTTTTTGGTGATTTGGTTGTTATGGAAGGAAATGAATGCACGTGTTTTCAGCATAAAGTACAGATCTATGCAGGAAATGAATGCACGTGTTTTTGATATGGTTCCCTAAGTGCTCTGCCCATATTGTAGTAGAAACGGTGGTAACTTCTCTTCTTCTATTAATGCAACGGCAGGCAAGTCTTTTGCGTGTTCTCGAAAGAAAAAAAACAATGTAGAACCAGCCCAGGACATCTTAACCACCAGGAATACAAGAATTAATGGGCATGGCTCAATCGTAAGATACTAATTAAGATCCCTATTTTACTGTCCCAAAAAAATTATTTCGTCTTTGCATAAATAGAGACAATCACATGCTTTTAACGAACTCATGCAACCTTCCTGCTTTCAAAAATAATAATTCTGTTCGTATTTAGCATTTTAATAAAATCGTGATACGGGTAGCATCTTATTCAACTTTCTACATTTGGTTAATCAAAGGTGCACTAATTACACCAATTTTAAGTTAAAGATTTTGACTGTACTCCACGTTCGTTCCCAAGAATTAGAAATTCTCAAATTAATCAGATGAAATATATGTCTATACGACTTATTTTGGTGGATCTGATTATAATGGTTTAGGTTAATCATATATACATGTTAGAGCTGAAATACAAATGTATTTTTAATCGAAATATTTAGAGTCGTGTAACAACTATATATAACTCTGCTTTTGAAATATAATCATATAGATCATGCTGTCTAGCTACGCAATTTGTGCTGGAATTGGAATTTCGGTTACTTAAGGATAAATTGAATAAATAAGTACTAGCATTAAACTTTTAAGATAAATAAAAAATTCCTTCCGAAAAGGGTAAAAGACTAGCTCTTAGTACACTTTGTGAAATAGCATGTAAAGAAGCTAGCATACCACTTCAAGCATGATGGATTTCTATACAGAAGACCAAAGAATATAGAAAGCTTCATGGATCTAACCCATCTGCTCCTCCAGATCTTTTCGCCTGCAATGGCAAATGATGTGTGTGTGCATCGACGTTGTTAATCCATCCATACGCAGATATGCTTATTTTCGACAGAACAAAGTTGTACTTAAAAAAATGTGGTAGAGGGAAAAGCTAGCATATGTAGTACCGTAATTAATTAACAGCTGCGTATCTCGTATAAATGATATCGCACCCCTGTTGGTCTTGTTTAATTTCTCAGGAAACAAAAAAAAATCTATTTGACTTAAATTTGCAGTAGCTAGCAGCCAAACCAGGTGAAAGAGTGGACTCTCGATGATATGGCTCTCAACGAAATCTTCGGTCTGCCCAAGAAGAGGCTGCACGCTTTAGTTTTCTTCAAGTCATTCTTTTACTAAAGCATGCACTTACGTACTTTTGTTTGCTTGGTTTGGAGCCAAGGAATAAAGATAGGAGCTGTGTCATCATGTCAACTAAAGTTTCACCATGGCTTTGCTGACTGTCCAAGGAACCCATCAAGCGCCAATACACACATAAAACATGTAGGACCGACAACAGCGGAAGTGAATGGGAGCCTACACAAACAAAAGATTTTTGCAAACTTTTCCCTCACGAAGACCACCTTACTTGCACTCCAATAGCTGTAAGGAGCTAAGAAGAACAAAGCCTAACCACTCACAAAGAATGCTCCAAGAAAAACCGAGCCAAATGGATCAGGACATGTCCAGCGATCAGACCTCTCGACAAAATCATTATTACAGCTAGAGAGAAACTTGCATAAATTTCAAATTATAGCTCCAAATGACTTGAAATTTGAGCCAAAGATATATCATGACCTTAGGAATATAAAACAATGCGATTTAATGAAAGAACGTAAGGAAGTCCAGACCTTTTAGCTGTTAAATCTCTTCTGCACCAAAACTGGGCTTAAATCACATAACGAGCCAACTCTGAAACCGTGGCTCCAAATCCCATGAAATTTAGAATACACCTTCTCTAGGATGTCAGAAACTTATTCCAAGCAAAGATAAAAAAGATCATAGGCAAAGTTCCAATCTTTTTCCTTTCAAAGAAAGGTTGTACCAAAATTGGGCAAAACCATGAAACGATTATAGAGAGGAGCTCGTGGGAGCAATCAAGCCATGGTGGCTAAGAATGGTTTCCCATATGTCCTTGCATCCTCAAATCACAACAACAACCCATCCAAAATCTCTCAAGATCAAACCCCCCAAAATCACCATTTCTTGAGCCAAAACCAGGCAATTACAAGAACATGCTATGGAAGGTGTCTAGAGGATGATTTTGTACACATCCTAGCATCCACAAATCACAGCAACAACCAATCCGAAATCCCTCGGGATCAAAACCCCCCGAAATCACCCTTTCTTGAGCCAAAACTGGGCAATCACAAGAACAGGCTATGAAAGGTGCCTAGATGTATAGGATCTGGCCAGTCTGCAAAAGATATCTCCATCACTTATACGTCCTTGGCACAAAGAAAGATAAGAGAAGGGAAACACCAAAAACCAAGCCAAATCAACAAATCAGCATATGAGAGAGACTTGAACAAATTTGATAGATACATTGATGCTTGTAGATAAATATTTACAACCACTCTCAAAGTTTAAAGATGACAAGAAAACTCAAGCACGAGAGTCACGACTCATCTCTCAAAAGTTCTCTTTGAGATCCATCTCTCCTCAAGAATACACAAAGGCTTAATTCCTAAGCCACCTCTACTCCTCTTTTTATATTGGTGGGCAAGCCAACCACTCCACCTTAACCCTCATATCTAGATTCAAAGTAGATTCCATCCCCCAACACATGGGCAAACCCAACAACACAACACACAACGAGCTTTTCACACACACATGCTTCTCAAATCGTTCTTCATCATGAGGCTCCAATAACCCGATTCACACTCATGTCCTCTATTTGCTTGACCTAAACTACTTAGGCCATAGTTGCAATTTTCCATACTGCTCTTTTTCTGTTTTGGGCAATATACAAAAATGCCCCTCTACCTTCACCATTCCGTTCCTTCTCCTCGAAGAGACTCCAAAACTAAGTCTTCACATCAAAGCATCTCCCCATGCTTTGACACGTAGCCTGTGGCGCTCGATGATTTGCCATCAAGTCTTCATGCATCTGATCTCTCCCAGATTGTATCTACTTGCACTATCCCAAGTCACTTGGCACACCACATGCACCAACTCACCTCTTTATGTTCCTTGTTTTTTCTATGCTTCTCGCTTGAGCCACATAGTCTCAAATGGACTTATCAGATCACATGGACCTATGCTCCCCTACCAAGTCCCAGTCACTTGTCATTGACAGCTAACATTCTCCCAATCACCTGCACATCCAAAGGCTAAGTAACCATTCCGAGCACATGTTCCACACAAGTTAGTCAAAACAATGCATAATACAACACAGCACAACCAATGGCCCCCATGCCATATACACACAGAAATCACTAAAGGATGTCTCCCACTATTCTTTGGCTGCAATAACCAGTCCAACTGCTCTCCCCATGGTGGCCAGACTGCCTACCGCCAACCAGTGGCCAATCTGATTGGCCCAAACAGACTCAACCTCTTCCAAGTAATAGGGAGTGATCTAACCACACGACAAAGGCCTATTAGACCATTACTCACTCTCTCAAATATAAAACCTTTTGGAAATATCAAACTCTATCTCCTCTCAACTCGGTGAACAATTTATCATAAGACCTATACTTTGCACAAGGGAACAAACTGAATTTTGTCACCTTGCAAATTTCCCTTGGGCTGGTCTGACTGCCAACCAAAGCCTAGTCTGACTACCCAACTCACTCCTGTCTCACCATCACCCAAAGGTTGGTCAAACCGGTTAACTCACCCGAAAATAGCCCTCTCTATCTTTTCAATTAAACTCTATCTAGTTTTAGCTCCAGTTTCCAATTTCAATGACACCTAGTGCAAACACATCCACAAAACAGGCCAACACAAAGTGTGCAGTGTCCAATAAATAGATAAATGCACCACTGATCTTACCGCCTTTCAAAGGCTGATTAGATCGCTTGTGATCGGTTTAACATCCTAAAAATTTGATAAGTCTACATAAGTAATTTTAGAATGTGTATTTCTATATTTTGTGCAATTTTCAAATTTTTTACATTAAATAAAATGTTTTCTTTAATCTAAAAAATAGATTCTATATTTTGAAAATTAAATTAAATCATGAACATACCTTGAAAGTAATTTATTTGAGTTCTAAATAATCTAAAGTACATCTATAAAAAAATTTATAATTTTTGCAGCTGGCTTCTTAATTTTAATAATTTAAACTCTATTTCTATGACTAAATTAATTAGAAAACAAATTAAAATCTAACCCGACCGTGGATCGAATTCCTTCACCTCAGCCTTGCCCATTACTGTTGGCCACACGGTGCTCTACATAGTTTAGTGCACAGTATTGGGATTAATAAGGGTTAATTACCATAATGATGACATTAAGTGTGATTAATCTAATTAACATCATTAAAACTAATGTTTTGCTGACATATGGGCCTTGTCTTTTTAATTAGTTTTTAAACTAAAAAATAGAAAATACACTTTCAGTTCTGAGGCTAATACATTTTCTCCATAGGATAGCATAATATGGCCAAATACGCCTTCGATGTCACCCTCTCGGCACAATATTTTCTCTTTTCCTTTTCTAGGATTTCTTTGCAGCAAAACTTTGAACCGACGCTTGTGGAGAATAGGTACAATAGAAAATCTTGGGAATAACATTTGAACGCTCATAAGTTTTGTAAACAAACTCCAAATTGAGTTAAACTTGTCTCTATTTTTTTTTTCTAAAATCATGCTCTCTAATTTTCTGAAAAATACATGAATTTGGTCTCTGTTTGAATTATTTTAGCTCTTATTTGAGCTATTCACCATCATACATGTAGATACCAATATTTCAGAAGATATCCTCGATAAGCTAGAGCAAGAACCAGCATCCAACGAGCAAAGCAAGCACCCTCCTTTGATCATATTGATTCTACTATTTTGAATTATTTATATTTTTTACAAGTAATTATGCTTGCATGTATTTTCGATAAGGTTGCTATATTCTTGTGATTGCCAGTTAGTCCAAAATTGTTGCATTACCCCTACCTTGATGTTTATTGCTAGTTAGTTGGTATTGCTAATTATCTAGCTCAATCAAGATTTTTCAAATATTTGAGAAATGGAAATGGTCCAGAGGCATACCTCAGTTATTTGCTATAAAATAAAATGATGAAACATGTTTTAGACATGGATGGATGCGTTTTTGGTCGATAGTTGTCATGCTCAGGTCACTAAGGACCATTCTTTTGTGCCATAGACCCAAGTACATTCGTGTGAACCACACATGCCTTTATGTGTAGGCCCTAGTGTAATAAGTCACATCGTCCTAGCAATTAAACCACAAGTAGTAGCTAAAAGAGATAGCTAGAGGCTAGTACAAGCATGGAGGTATCCATGTTCAAAGGTACCTTGGCCAGTTAGGCAAAGGTCACCAACAAAACATATGAGCCGTGGGATGATGGAGCATCCCAAAATAGGGATCATCGAGTGGTTTAGTGCTAGAGGGAGTGATGATGTAAAGGCTATGTTGTAAGCACTCAATCGGGTACTGACGAGGGCTGGGCATCCCTTGACCGACCAGCGCACGGTCAACGGACCCCTAAGCTCGGGAGGCCCCGACCACGACCTGGGCGTGTACCGAGGTGCTCGACCTAGAGCGCGCTGGACCCGAGCCCGGCTCCGCACGACCTCGAGCTCGGGTCGGCTCTCGTTCGGGCCGTAGTCCTCCCTTGATTTCGGATCGTACATTTGACCGCGGTTGCCAAAGCGCTGGTCATGGGGATAAGCGGTCGTGCAACAAGTCCGGCGATTCTTCGGCTCTCAACGTGCATGAAGGCCACTTCGAGAATCTCTCCCATCCGTATGCGGCAGAGGAGGTATAAGACCAAGGGTGCGCGGATCTCGTATGCGACATCGAAGACAACACGCCATAGCTCGAGCTTAGACATAGCCATCGTTGAACTTGAGTCGTAACACACCTGCACTCGTAAGCGATTAAGAATCTTGCGCAAGGCGACTGGAGTAGAGCTATTACCTCCACAGGGGCTCGAACCAGTATAAATCTCGGCCTCACGCTCGTTGTCATCTTGCTCCGACCAACGTCACGTCTCCCCCATTCCTCCGTTTGGGCGAAGCGCAGCTCGAGTCCCGTATCACACTAACCCCCCATCTCATTTCTTGCGGTTAGCGATCCTGATCGTCAACAGCTGGCGCCCACCGTGGGGCCCGATTGCTGCGCTCATTCGCAGGAATGACATCAAGATCCCAGGAGCATGGCGGACTTTCCTCGAGTGTGGATTCGGGCGCGGACTCCGACTCCGCGTCCCTGTTTTCGCCTTCGCCACCGCCACTCGAGCAGCACGTTCTGATGGCGGACAATCATGGCACGGAGGGAAGTGCGGATGACCATGATCCGCAGAGCCCTGAAGACGCTCGCTGGATGGTGCATGTCGCCATCAACCAAGCCATAACCACCCTCCGACGGGAGGACCAGGAGAAGGCCGGCCTCCTGGGCGCCCGGCTCCTCTCTCGGGGCGCCTCGCTTATCGCCGGTTCATGGCTGATCCTGATAGGGCGAGGTCGGAGCTCTTTGGCCGAGCCCTAGCCGAAGAGCTCTATCGGGCTGCGACCGAGGTCATACCTCCGCAGCACCGAAGTCAGCACTCGGGGACCCGCTCCCAGAAAAGTGATGACAACTTCGTTCTTGTCGCCACAAGACTCCGTCGGACGCCTCCAGCAGAGGCCCTCTCACCAGCAGCCGGGCTCGGGTGAGGCTTTGGCGCAGCGCGCCGTCTCGCGGCACCGTACCAAGCGAGGTCGAGCCGAGCCAAGCCGCCTGAGACTCGAGTCGACCGGTGATGAGGTCTGCGGGCCTCTCCCGACGTTCGCCCAGCGTCGAGGGTCCAGACCGCTGCGTTACCTACCGGTGATTCCGTGCGGCATCGTGGTCGTTCCCACCAAGGTCGGGCGCCGAGGCAACCTCGACTCACGAATCCGGCGGCGGCGAAGACCTTGCCGGGCGATGACCACACCGGCAAGACCTGTCGACCTATGGTGCGTGGCATATTCAACGGCTGCGTCGCGTGTGGTGGCTAGCTCGGTTCAAGCCCACGTTGATCGGCGTTTTGCGGGACCAAGAACCCCGATGAATTCTTGTCTATCTACTCGACCGCTATCTGGCGGTCGGGGCGACGAGCTTGTCATGGCCAATTACCTCCCGGACCGTCCCGGCGGTTGGCATGAACTCGCTCTTTAACGTAAGCTTTGGTTCCTTTAGGTCGTGGCGCCAAATCAGAGCACCCTCGCTCCAACTTCGAGTTATTACGAGCGGCGAGGGAGAAAGACACTCGACCGCGTCATCGAGGGCAAGGGCGAAGCGCCCGCGACTTTGTACGGTGATTCATCCGCACGAGGAACCTGATCTCGAGCATCTCTGACGAGGCCGTCATCAAAGCCTTCAAGTTCGAGTCGCGATCGGCGCCACCAAGACACGGAGATCACCTCACGCCTCGGCGTCAACAAGCCGTTCAGTATGGCGGGGCAGATGCAGCGGATGCGGATGACGCAGTCCGTTGGAAACGCGACTACAATCAAGGTAAGCTGGGTCTGAATCATACGGAGGCAGGTTCGTCCAATTCCAAAGGCGCCGACCAAGGCGCCACCACCAAGAAGCGGAAGTGCGATCGCAGGACCGGCGGAGGTCTGCCTCGAGTGATCGTTTCGGCAGACGGCCAGCGCGAGGTCCTCGAGGTCCGAGATCAAGCTCGGGATGGGTCCCGACCTCGTCAAGGTCAGCCTCAGTCTCGTCAGCGCAGGCCACCCCAAAAGGAAGGCGGCGGTTTGGGCCGGCGAATAACGCGCCGGCCGCGGGGCCGAGGGCATCCGGGATATGACGAGGCGGTTCACTGTTTACAGGGGGCCGGCCACGACCGCGAACCGCAGGCTTGGCAGGCAAGTCGAAGCTTTCTATGATGGGCGAGGCGAGATGCCCATGCTCCCGAAGGCTGACGACCAACCCGACAGGGTGAACGCTGGCTCGGAGCACGGCGACCTCGATCTGGAGTTCCAGCAAGGCGAGCACCGGATTGATGTCATCTTCGGCGGCTCGGCGGCTTATCAGTCCAGGCGCGAGGTCAAGGCCGCCGCGCGGACCATCTACCAGGTCGCCGCTGGGAAGCCCATCGAGCAACACTGCAAGTGGGCTGGGGCCACAATCACCTTCTCCCCAGAGGACGCTCTCCAAGGTATGGCCCGAGACCTGAAGACCGCCTTGGTCGTGACCCCGACCATCAGCAATACCATGGTCGGGCGCGTCATGGTCGACGGCGGCAGCTCTCTTAACTTGCTGCAGGTAGGAGCGCTCGACCGGATGCAGATTCCCCGGTCGAAGGTCAAGAGCATCGCCATACCCTTCTTCGGGATCGTCCCCGAGAGCTCGACCATCCCCCTAGGGTAGGTGGTCTTGCCCGTTACCTTCGGCGGCTCAGACAACTTCTGCACCGAGCTGATCACCTTCGAGGTGGTCGAGGGTGACCTCCCGTACAACGCCATCCTCGGGCGGCCTGCCTTGGTCAAGTTCATGGCGGCCAACCATTATGGCCATCGATGCATGAAGCTGCTTGGCCCCAACGGCGTCATCACCGTGAGAGGCGACCTGCAAGCGGCACATGGCTGCGAGACCAAGGCCTTGGCTCTTGCTGGCTTGCTGCCCTAGCGAGGTCCGGAGGTGACGGAGAAGAACGCCCGGCAGAGGGCGGTGATCCAACCCAGCGGGGCGACGAAGGCCGTGCCGCTCGAGGAGGGCGACCCGACCAAGTGCATCCACGTCTTGGCCGAGCTGGGTTCCAAATAGGAACTCGAGCTCGTCACCTTCCTTCGCGCCAACAAGGGTATTCGCTGGGAGCCCGCGGACATGCGGCCCCGAGGAGGTGATCGAGCACAAGTTGCGAGTGAGATCCGACTCGACCAGGCGCGAAGCTCGCCGCTTCTCCCCGAGAAGGTTGTGGTCATCATGGAGAACCTCGATAAGCTCTTGAAGGCTGGCTTCATCCGCGAGATCCACTACTCCGAATGGCTGGCCAACCCGGTCATCGTTCAGAAGAAAGGCGGAAAGTGGAGAATGTCGTCGACCATACGGGGTTGAACTCGGCCCGCCGAAGGATAACTTCCTCTCCGCAAGATCGACCGGATCGTCGACGACCGCAAACGCCAAAATCTTGAGCTTTTGGACGCTTACTCGATACCACCAGATCAAGTGGCGATTGACGAGAGCAAGACAGCCTTCATCACGCCATTTGGCACCTATTGCTATACGGCCATGTCGTTTGGTCTGCGCAATGCAGGGGCCACGTTCCAGTGTCTGATGACCAAGACGTTCGAGCCACAGATTGGGCGGAACCTTGAGGTCTACGTGGACGACATCATCGTCAAGAGCCCCTCTGAGGGCGACCACGTTCGCGACCTCGAGGAAACCTTCGCCAACCTGAACATGCACAAGATTAAGCTCAACCCCGAGAAGTGCATGTTCGGCGCGGCGTCAGGGAAGGTGCTCGGCTACATGATCGGGGGCTCGGTGGTTGGTCCAAACCCGGAGAAGATCGAGGCGATCGAGAAGATGGCGCCCCCAACCTCGATCAAGCAGGTGCAGAGCCTCACCGGCCGCATGGCCGCCCTCAGCAGGTTCATTTCGAGGCTCGGCGAGCGTGGGCTCCCATTCTTTCGAACCCTGCACAAGCACGGGGGCTTTGAATGGACTCCAGAGGCGCAGCGGTCCTTCGACGAGATGAAGGTATACCTGTCATCCCCGCTCCTACTTACGACTCCAAGAACCTAGCGAAGGTTGTTGCTCTACCATGCCACCACCAAGCCGTCGGTCATCCCGGTGGTGGAAAGGGTCACAAAGAAGACCGATCTACTATGTCAGCGAGGTCTTGCACGGCCCAAAGGAGCGCTACCCACAGGTACAGAAGCTGTTGTATGCTCTCCTCATGGCTTCGCGCAAGCTCCGGCACTATTTCCAAGCGCACTCTGTAGTCGTCCCGAGCAACTTTCGCTCGGGGACATCCTGAGGAACCCAGAGGGTGGCGGACGAATCGCCAAATGGGCCATGGAGCTGGCGGCGTTCGACGTCCAGGTCGTGGCTCGGACGGCCATAAAGTCGCAAGTGCTCGCCGACTTCGTGGTCGAGCAGACGTCGCAGCCCGCTCCCGAGCTTCAGGTTGAGGAGGAGAAGCCCTGGGTCATGTTTTTCGACGGCTCAAAGTCCTTCAAGCGCTCGGGGGCTGGGATCCTTATCCTTACCCCGCGCGGCGATCAGTTTTCGGGTTTCCAGCGACCAACAATGTAGCAGAGTATGAAGCCCTTTTGGCGGGCTTACGAGCTTGCAAGGCATTGGCGTCTTGCGAAATTTCGTCGAAGGGCGACTCGGCTTCGTCATCAACGGTTCAACAAGGACTACCAGTGCTCGGGAGACTCGATGGCAAAGTACCTCGCCGAGGTGCGCAAGATGGAGAAGTGGTTCCAGAACTTGGAGCTCAAGCACATCCCCAGGAGGGACAACTCCAGTGCGGACTTCCTCTCCAAGCTCGGCTCCTCCGAAGACGATATCCCCCCCCCGACATCATCCTGGAGACGCTGGCGGCCCCATCGATCTCTGATCAAGAGGTCATGCTCGCTGTGGTCGAATGTATCCCCTCCTGGGCCGAGCCCATCCATAATTTCCTTGCAAGGGGCGACCTGCCACCCGACCCTGCCGAGAGGAGCAGGATCAAGCGACAGGCGAGCTTGTACACACTCGTGGACGGCATGCTCTACAGGCGAAATGTTTCCGGCGTCCTGACGCGGTGCATCTCTGCGGAGGAGGGTAAGTATCTGTTGAATGACATTCACTCAAGCCTCTGTGGAGCACACTCATCATACAGGAAGATGGTCGACAAGGCCTTCCGTATGGGGTATTACTGGCTGACAGCACTTTAGGATGCTCGTGATATCGTCCGCACCTGCCGAGCATGCCAATTCCACGCCCGAAAGTTGCATCAGCCCACCTACGCGCTCCAGACCATCCCGCTCGCTTGGCCCTTCTTGACATGGGGGCTGGACATCCTCGGCCCCTTTCCTTAGGCGATCGGAGGAAAGAAGTTCCTGTTCGTCGCTGTTGATAACTTCACCAAGTGGATAGAAGCTGAACCGGTCTCGACCATAACTGCTCGGGCTGCCGTTCGTTTCTTCCGCTTGTTCGTGGTCACCAGGTACGGGGTTCCATGCAAAATTATCACTGACAATGGTACTCAGTTTACGGTGAGTTGTTCGGGAGTTTTGTGAGGAACTTCGGCATCAAAGTATGCTTCGCCGGTGGCTTACCCCGAGCAGGCGGGCAAATGAAGCGCAGCGAACAAATCGTCGTATGCGTCAAGAAGCGAGTTGCAGATGAGCTCGAGCGCTGCGGCAAGACACGGGTGGACGAACTTCCCACCGCCCTATGGTCTGTTCGTACCCACGACAAGCCGAGCCACGGGTCCACACCCTTCCACTCGTGTTGATGCAGACCGGCCGTCCGACCTCTCGAGGTCTGCACTGGCTCTGCCAGGTCACAGTCGACCAAGTCAACTTCGAGCACGAGCGGTCTCTCGACCTTACCCTCGCAGAAGAATTAAGATGCCGTGCACTACTACGATCAATGCACTACCTGCAAGCTCTTCGCAGACATGCGTCTCGGTCAGTACGACCTAGGAAGCTCCTTGTTGGGGACCTAGCCTTGAGGCGGATTCAGGGCTCGTCCAACACCAACAAGTTATCCCTACGGTGGGAGGGCCCCTATAGAGTCGTTTCAATAGATCGCGACGGGGCTTCTGGGCTAGCGATGCCGATGGTGAGAGAGCTCTCTAGCTCGTGGAACATAGATCAGCTTTGGAAGTTTTATGTGTAACCTCTATACCTTAAATTTCAATAAAGCTGTTCTTTTATTCTCGCCCTTTATGTCTGCTACCACTTGTGTTGATACGGTCCTTTTTGTCCGAGACTCCTTTTTCTTCACGACCTTCGTGCGCAACGCATTTGCTCTTGGTCTAAGTGTCGTGCGCTTGACGTTCACCCCCAGTGGACGAGCTAAATGTAAGCCGAACCTCTTCGCAATCTAGCTCTCCCCTGTGCCCGGACCTGAACCAAGAGCCTCGCCACTTTGACTGTGGAGCAGTGCGCACGGTCGCGGTTGTGATTCGAACGTTAGTCCGGGTGTAACCATCTCTTTATCGATCTCGCTTTCATCACGTCTATGTCCCCTGCGGACTTTTTCTCCGTTCTGCAGGTCATGTTCGCTAGCGTACAAATCTTGCGCCCAAGGCCGGCGTTGCTCGACCTCGACCCAATCTGGGCGGATGGCATACTACCGACAAGCGACCTCGGAAGCGAGCAAAAGCGCGAAAGGCGAACTCCAAACATCCTCGATTTAGACGAACTTCAAAATGGGACAAGACCTTTTTCACCCAAAAGTAATGTAGCTCTATCATAATATTTCCGGCGTTTTTCTGAGATGACAGGAGGTAAGTTACAAGTCCGCCATCTCGCGGGCGAGCTTCTCTTGCTCGAGCTCGTTAACCTTAGCCCGCAAGGTCGAGATCACACTTTGGTACTAGAGGGCTTCCTTGGCGGCGTCCACGGCTCGGCGACGCTCGTCTTGGAATTGAGCTAGGGTGTTTTTCTCTGCCTTGCTGGCGCGCCCGAGCTTCTCCTCCAGCTTCGCGATTTTGGCCTCCAGCTCGGGGGGCACCTTGGCCGAGGAAGACGCTTGCTCAGCAATAGCCTTCTCCAATGCCTCGACCTTGGCGCGTTAAATCGGCGGCGCTTGGGCCGAGGCGGCTTGCTCATGGCGGCCTTCTCTAGCACCTTGACCTTGGCTTTGGCCTCGGCGCCGAGTCTCGAGGGCGGCTTCGCTCTGGCGGCCTTCTCCAGCGACTCTACCTTGGCGCGCTCGGTCTCAAGCGCCTCGAGCGCCCTAGTCGTCCGAGTCCGTTCTTGCTCTACGGCCTTGAAGCCGTGCTCGCGCTCGGAAGTCCTGCTTTGCTCGAGCTTGACCGCGTGAGCCACCTCCTGCGCCACCATCGTCTGGCGAAGGTCGTCGAGCTCCTTGTTCGCCCGCTCGAGCTCTGCCTGGTCGACCTCGATGGTCGTACAGAGCTTGGCGCGCTCGACCTCCCGCGTCTCCACTACGTTCAAGATCCCCCTGAGCACGTCGTCATGCTCATGGAGACCTTGCAGCCCTCGGGTGACGCTGCCGATCGCCTTAGAGGATAGGGAAAGTGGCCCAGGTAAGAAGTTGACGAGAAAACTCGACCTAACGTGTTGCAGGGCATGTGAGGGGATCCCTTACCTCACGGAGACGATTCTCGACGCGTGCACGGGTGAACTCTTTGTTCAGCTCCTCAATACAAGCGCGGACGATCTCGTGCTCTTCGCCCAGTGCTCCAAGGCTGGGGTCGACCTCGACCTCCGCCGGAGCGTCTTGGCCAGGGGCAGCCGATCGCCGTCGGCGTGTCGGCTTGAGTCTGTCGCCTCGTCGTGGTCGACTCTCCGGTGGGGGCACCTTAGTCGACAAAGACGCTTGCTCAAGAACATGCCTCGACCTTGGCGCGTTAAGTCGGCGCTTGGGCGAGAGGAGGCTTACTCTGGCGGCCTTCTCCAGCACCTTGACCTTAGCTTGCACGGCCTCGAGCGCTGAGTCTGAGGATGAAGCTCGCTCTGCAGTGGCCTTCTCCAGCGACTCTACCTTGACGCGCTCGGTCTCAAGCGCCTCGAGCGCCCTAGTTGTCCGAGTCCGTTCTTGCTCTACGGCCTTGAAGCCGTGCTCGCGCTCGGAAGTCCTGCTTTGCTCGAGCTCGGCCGCGTGAGCCACCTCCTGCGTCGCCATCATCTGGCGATGGTCGTCGAGCTCCTTGTTCACCCGCTCGAGCTCTGCCTGGTCGACCACGATGGTCGTACAGAGCTTGGCGCGCTCGACCTCCCGCGTCTCCACTACGTTCAAGATCCCCCTGAGCACGTCGGCATGCTCGTGGAGACCTTGCAGCCCTCGGGTGACGCTGCCGATCGCCTTAGAGGACAGGGAAAGTGGCCCAGGTAAGAAGTTGACGAGAAAACTCGACCTAACGTGTTGCAGGGCATGTGAGGGGATCCTTACCTCACGGAGACGATTCTCGACGCGTGCACGGGTGAACTATTCGTTCAGCTCCTCGATACGAGCGCAGACGATCTCGTGCTCTTCACCCAGCGCTCCAAGGCTGGGGCCGACCTCGACCTCCGCCGGCGCGTCTTGGCCAGGCCTTCAGTCGCCGTGCCGGCGGCGGCTTGGAGTCCTGCCACCTCGATCGACGGGTCCGACTCTCCGGTGGGCGCGGCAATGACTCTGGGCCCGACCTCGTGGCGGGGGCCTGTCGGCTTCCGGCGGAGTTCTTCGCGTCGGCGACATCGAGCCCAACCTCTATGGTCGGGCTCCGCTCACCTCGGCGTCGGGAGTGCGGCCGGATCCGCCCAGTGATCTTCCACATGTCCGTTCCGTGGCTTTGGGCGCCACGGCCTCGGAACCAGACGCAGCCTCAGGCTGGCCGACTTGAGGTGCTCCCACGGTGCGGCCATCTTCGGTGGCCGGTGCGTCCTGATCTCGGCGCCCGGGACGGTCAAGGTCGGGTGAGCCGGGCGACTTGGCAAGGGCAAAGTGGCACTCTGGTGCCGCCCCCACGCCGACCTCGGGGTCGGTCATGCGGCGGCCTCGCCGCCGAAGGTTGTAATCCTCCTTTGGTCGCAGGCTGGTTTTCCTACTCATCCGGGTCGTCGACCCCTTGGTAGAACTCACCAACCGGGGGCGGGCTTGGTGGCCCCGAGGGGGTCCGCGTCGGGCGTGAAGGTCGGCGCGGGACCAGCACGTAGGAGTCCGTCTCCTCCTCGGACTCGGACTCGCCCTGGACAACAGCCATCGTCAAAACGGGCAAGTTTCGAGCTCGGGTGCTCAAGGTCTGCGATCAAAAACATACACTAAGCCAGAAAGATGCGGGGAAGACAACAGTCCAGGAGGCCAGGAATTTACCTGGGTCACCAGCCTCCGCCTCGTTGAGGGTCTTGTTGCCCCGAGGCTGATGGGGCACTTTGCTTGCGTGTCCTCGCGACCGGGGGTCTCGGAGCCCGTGCTGGCTCCACGTCATCCGCTGCGGCGGAGCTCCGAGCTTGAGGTCCCAGAGCCGGGAGAGGGCTCGAGGTTCTGGCGGCGGCCGCCGCGCTCTGCTGCTGCAAAGAGGAAAATTCATCAACCAGCAAGGCACACGAGCACGGGCTCGGGGGCTCGACCAGCGGGATCCTTACCATGGCGCGGTCACCCCACTCGACATGAGGTTTCTTCGCCTCCTGGCGGTCCGCTTCGGCCGGGGAAGGCCTCTTCTTCCCTTTTTTGCTCTTGCCCCCCCGGGCAGCGGGAGCATCCGCCTGGCCGTATCGAACAGCTCCTGATGGTCCTGCGTACATGAAAGGATCAAGGAGGGCCCCAGGGTCGCTCAGGTCGAGCCATTGGTCGGGATGGCTTACCTCGGCCTTTCGGCGGAGCACGTTCTTCGGCACGGAGTCGTCCATGGAGTAGTTGTGCGCCAGTTTCCCGAACATCTCGTTCATCCTGGCGGCAACCCAAGACTCCTTCGGCGCTGCAAAGGGGAACGACCCTCAGAGAAGATCGAGGGGCAGACTCGAGCAAGACCACGAGGCAGGGAGGCATACCAGACGTACCCTCGCGGGTCGAGTCGATGCGCCCTTGGATCTCGTAGAACGGGTGCGTCCGCCTCCGCAGGGGGGACACCCGATTCCGCAGGAAGTCGACAGCGATCGCCTGCCCGGTGAGACCGCGCTCAGAGCAGAGATGTATGGCGGCGATGGCCTCTTCATCGACCTCGGGATCGTTCGCCTCTGGGGTCTCCTTCTTCCCACCGATGGGCTTCCCCTCATACGATAGCGTGCCGAGTTCCCCTTTCTTCAGGTAGAACCACCGCTCGGACCATGGCCCGAGGGAGTCCCGAGATTGGATCTTGGGGAAGGACCACTTGAGCCCTGTCCGCAGCCGAAAGTAGAGGCATCCGACCACGGGGTCCTTCCCAGAGCGGAAGAGCCTGAAGTACCGAAAGAAGAGCGAGGGGTTGGGAAGGATTCATAGGAACCCCTCGCACAGGTGGGAGAAGATGGCGAGAGTGAGAATGGAGTTCAGCACCAGGTTTATGAGCTCGATCTCGCAACTGGTGAGGACCACGGAGAGGAACTTCGCTCTCCGGTCCGCAGCAAGAGGACGTAGTGCTGCGGTGCACGATCTCGTCGTCCCTGGGCGTGGCTCGGTCTCGTTGCGGCGGCCGCCATGTGAATGGATCAAGTAGTCCTGTGGTCTCGAGTTCCTTCATCCTTGCTGGCGACAACGTGCTCCTCCCTAGCTTGGCCATGGCAATTGCGGCGATTTTTGTCGAAGGTGGGGGAGGAGGTTTTTGCTTGGGCAAGGAGGCTTGGAAGGCAAAGGGCGCTGGTCGGGAGTTTTCTCAACAGTCGCTGCGGTTTTGAGTTTATAGGCCGCACCGTCGCCAAATCCAGTCCGCGGCGCTTCGAAGGACACGCCGGCCACGATTTGACAGGTGCAATTAAGGCCTGGGCTGCGTCTTCGAGACATAGCAGGTGTCCACCAACCGTTTGCATCTGTACCGGGGTTACGGAGATCGAGAGGCACTAGGTGTCGTTTCAATACGGCCTGGCATTACATTTTCCGCCCGACCTCGACCTCAAGCTCGAAGGTTCCGGAAATCAGTCCCGACTGTAGAGGCTCAAGGTCGGACCATGTTCCTGCCACGACCTTAAGCCTCGGGGGCTAGCTGACGAGAGCTGGGCGTCCCTTGACCGACCAGCGCACGGTCAACGGACCCCCCAAGCTCAGGAGGCCCTGACCACAACCTGGGCATGTGCCGAGGTGCTCGACCTAGAGCGCGCTGGACCCGAGCCCGGCTCCGCACGACCTCGAGCTCGGGTCGGCTCTCGTTCGGGCCGTAGTCCTCCCTTGGATTTCGGATCGTGCATTTGACCGGCGGTTGCCAAAGCGCGGGTCGTGGGGATGAAGCAGATGCGTGCAACAAGTCCGGAGCAGTTACTGCCAGCTCTCAACGTGCATGAAGGCCACTTCCCGGGAATCTCTCCCATCCGTTGTGTGCAGAGGAGGTATAAGACCAAGGGTGCGCAGTCTCTCGGGGCGACACGAAGACAACACGCCATAGCTCGAGCTTAGACATAGCCATCGTTGAACTTGAGTCAGAACACACCCCTACTCGAAAGCAGATTAAGAATCTCGCGCAAGGTGACTGGAGTAGAGCTATTACCTCCACAGGGGCTCGAACCAGTATAAATCTCGGCCTCATGCTCGTTGTCATCTTGCTCTGACCAACGTCACGTCTCCCCCATTCCTCCGTTTGGGCGAAGCGCAGCTCGGGTCCCATATCACACTAACCCCCCATCTCATTTATTGCGGTTGGCGATCCCGATCGTCGACAGGTACCTATGGTATTGTGGGACATGCATGGCATGATTAAATGTTTATATCATGTTGGTAAAGTTGTACATCATCTACATAGTGTAAATCTATTTAAATAGTTGTGTCCTTGATCATGGACATCGGTTGATTATATCACACAATAAGTAGACTCGTGTTTGGGAAATGGTTTGGGAACATATGGCTCAAAGGTCCATGCTTGTTTTAGTTTGAAATAAGGGAATTGTTGTAGTTTAATATTTATGGCAGCATGCCTCTTGTTTATCTATGCTACATATGTTCTATTAATTCTTGCTATCGAATGTCGAAATGCTTTTACAAAATTTCTGCTTGTAATATACTATTGTTATTGTATGGCGAAAGCTTGCTTTACATAAAACGAAAAACTTGGTAGGATAGCCACTTCTTTGACATAACCTTGTATATTATATATCATTTGCTTAAAAAGTCTTGTCGAGTGTGATATTCATATTGATGGTTGCTTGTTGAACATATTTAGATGTCGAGCATGAAGACCTATTGTTTGGTTATCTTTATGTCATGATTCTTTATGATGACGATGCTGAGGTCTAGGGCTTAACCTTATCAATTGTCTGTGGTGGGTTGAGACACACTTGCAAGGATTTTTTATGCTTCTTTTTCCTAAGTTTTGGCTGCACCTTATTTACTTGTGAACTATTTGGCCGTGATGGCCCATGTGATGTAAAACTCGCCATATAGGTGTATGTTTAAATACTATTTATGTGAATTATCTTGTTGATGTGTATCGTGCATGGTTGTGTTGGAACAATGTTGTGCATATGCGTGCTAGCCACTGAATATAGGACTAGCATGGTAAGCATGTAAGGGGCATGAGTTACACTTCTAGCTAGTCCTGACAGTGTTGGTATCAGACCCATATTGACTGTAAGTTGGGCCTTAGTTAGGAATTACCGTTAGCTTAAGAACTTGTGGTTTTGAAAATCTTAGTTGCAAAATTTCATCAAATATTTGTGAATAATGCAAGTATCTATGCTGCTGTCGTGGCCCGAATTTGCAAATCCGGACACTGTGTATTTTGCACTAGTCCAGGATCGCACTAGTGCACACAGGTTAAACAGGGTTTAAAGTACCAATAACATACACAGCGGAATAATATTAAAATACTTCAAACATGTATATAAACGAGTGTACGACCTTATGGTCATCCTTACATTAGTACGCCACGCAGGGCTTACAATAATCAAAGTAACAACAGTTCAACAGCGGAAAAATAAATCTTCATAGTGCTCCATCTCCTGCCACAAGTGCCCTAACAGAGGCTTGATCCCTAGTTATCCGGCTCTTCGACAAACTCCTCCTCATATGTAGGCGTAGTCTCCTCTTCTGGTAAATTGTGTCCGCAAGGGTGAGTACACACCGTACTCAACAAGTCTTGCACAGAATGCAGTTCTATTACTACATGCATGGCTTGTTACAAAGGAATGGCTCTACTGGTTATTTTGCTTTTGCATCAATACTTTGAACTATTATTTACTTAGATTAAAAGCATCAAAATCATATAACCATTATATTTCTCAAGTTGTTTTCCACATTGTTTTGGACACACAGTCCTTAATCAACATTCGTCATTAACTTTGGCACACAGCCTCCCACCCCATTTTATTTTCAAGGAAAAAGTGCTGAATTGGTCCTCCAACTATACCCGCTGGACCACTTTGGTCCCTAAACAGCAATACCGGACTTACGGCGTCCTTCAACTCCCAAAACCGTGCCGCAGTTAGGTCCTTTGACGATCAAATGGCAGTTTGGCCCACAGCAACACTTTTAGATTTTTAAATAATTTTACAAGCTTGATAATGATCTAAAAATTTATGGTACCATTATTAGTAGTTTAGGATCATACATAAAAATTTTAAAAATAATTCAACATCATTTGTTATCTTTAAAAAATCAAAAACAGAATAGACATAATTGGGACAGTAAACTTGCTAGATTTTTCTAAATTTTCTCGGGTCTGATAGTTATCTAAAATTTTTATGAACGATTAATAATTTCCTCAGTACCATCCTATAAAAGTTTCAAAAAATTTCAACTTTATTTGTTTTCTCAATAAAATCTTTCAATGCAGTAAGCACTAAACTTAATTTGTTGTATTATATTTCAAAAATCAAACAGAGAAAGAACATAAAGTTGAAATTTTTTGAACATTTTAAAGAATGGTACTGAGGAAATTATTAATCTGTCATAAAAATTTTAGATAATAATCACACTCGAGAAAATTTAGAAAAATCTAACAATTTACTGTCCCAATTATGTCCATTCTATTTTTGATTTTTTAAAGATAACAAATGATGTTAAATTATTTTGAAATTTTTTTTATATGATCCTAATCTACTAATAATGGTACCATAAATTTTTTAGAACATTGTCAAGCTTGTAAAATTTTTTAAAAATCTAACAGTGTTGCTGTGTGGGCCAAAACCGCCATTTGACTGGTCAAAGGACGAACTGTGCACGGTTTTGGGAGTTGAAGGACGTCGCAAGTCCGGTATTGCTGTTTAGGGACCAAAGTGGTCCAGTGGATATAGTTGGAGGACCAATTCGACACTTTTTCCTATTTTCAAACACTACCCCTTGATTGTAATCCCCGAGCATTGTCCAATACCGTGCACTCGGCTATTCGAACAGTTTTGACACTCTGCAGAGGTTGTACACTTTACCCACAAGATATAGTCGCACGCCACAAAGGCAATTAACCGTAACAAAGCTTTTCAGAGATTTCTATCTCAGCCTAAGAACCTCTTCGTGTTGCCTTCACTATCACTTCCCTCACTCAGAGCTGAAGTATAGGACCGACGAACACCGTTGGACGGGTACCAAGCCGTAGCACAGGCACGCTCCCCCATACAATTACCCCGTGTAACTACCACCCCGAGGTATCAAAGGTAAGACATCAGAATCCTACTAAACTAGGTCTTCCCATTCAGACATGTGGTTGTATGAGAGACTCAGGTCAAAGGCTTGCAAGGTAAGGTCCTTAACTGACCAAGGCAAGACTTCCTTCTCTCAGATTGGCACACAGCCCTCACAACACTCAGCCCCCCAAATTGCCACACAGGCCCACCTGGCACAAAGCCTCGGTCCACTTACCCTAGTCTAAATCAATTCCACCCCAAGTTATTAACAGTGCAACACATGCCCGTAATTATCCTTCATATAGAACCACACAGGTCTCTACATTCCAACATCATTACCAACAATATTCCACCTTTTATCAAAAAGCATTCACTATTTCTTTAGTCAATATTGTTTTTGTAATCCAAACAGAATTGTTCACGTTATAAGCACGGCTAAGCAACTATTCACGGTCTAGCCTTCCGTGTTGGCACAATATTATCAATCAACTAATATTACCAAACCAAGGTTATCGAAGGAATCATGGCATACGAATGATAATAACAAGGTGACAATAACAATTAGGTTGATTAGCTAATTCACCCAAAATATTTAAATCCATTTTTAGTTGAATTAGCATGCATAATTTGAAACAAAATACATTTCAAAACTTAGGAGCAATATGGTCAAAGCATAACTTGCCTTCAAAGAGTTGTTGATCCTGGTCCGGAGTTGATTCTTGTGCAGGAAATTCCCCCTCGAAGTTCTCCGATAAATCAACGTCTACCCAAATTATATGTACACACAATAAATACATTTTCTAGAGAGCAAACTCAACTCTAAAAATTCCATAAAATTCACCAATAAATAGATCTTGATTTTACAAATTTTTAGAAATTGAAATCACTCAAATCGGAGTTAAAACGCAAAAGTTATAGCCATTTAAAATTTGAAAAATAAATCAAAAAGAATAAACCAAATTTTTTTATTTATTTTTATACGGAAAATTTGGCATTTATGACGTCAGCATGGCTAATAATGACGTCAGCACCGAAACCATTTTTGGCCGAATTATTTTTCTAAGAAAATCGGAATTATGACGTCAGCATGATGTCAGCATCTCATTGTGCTAGCACTGACAAGTGGGACCTACTGATGACGTCATGCTCGGACACATGGCATGATCTCGCCGTGACACGTGTCAACGAACTATCAACCGAGGCTTAATTTAACCTCGACCGTACGATTAAAAATGGACGGCTGGATATATCCCGACGCTTCGGCTCGGGTTATCCGATGTTGACACGTGGCACAATCTCAACCATTGGATCAAGATCTAATGGCGGAGTTCAAATCGATTGACAACTCAACTGACCCGGTCAAACGCCAAGATTCGTGCACTTGCCACACGTCTCAATCTAAACCGTGCGATGAAATCAACGGCCGAGATTGCACCGACACTTCGGATCGCTACTGCGGTGCTGACACGTGGCATCATTTCGACCAACGGATCAAAATCGAACGGCGGGCATTGACCGAGTGACGTCGACAGCAATGACGGCTCTGTCGCCTCGGTTCCCATGCGACACGCGTCATCTCGAAACTGGCCCGACGCGCGGTGCAATCTCTAACGTTCATTCAAAAACCAACGGTCCAGATTGAATCTAAATTGCGCATCTCACTCGGCTACGTGGCTACATCACATTCGTACGATCAAGATCCATCGGCTAACCATTGAAGATGAGGTTTACTCTATCATGACTACGTGGCTGAATCTAAACCGTGCATCAAAGATCTAACGGCTGTGGTCTAACGTAACTTAAGCTCACGTGGGCAATCCCTGACTTCGGGCACGTGGCAACATCCTAGCTATTCATCTACAAATCTACGGCTAGAGTTAGAAGATGAGACTCACTGTTTCTAGAGCGACGTGGATGAATCGGGGACGTTGGGCGACGATTGAACGGTCAACGAGCTTCGGGAACTCGACGATGGCACGGCGGAGATAGATGACCGGAGCTGGGGAAGACGACCACGCTCGCGGCGTTTGGACGCAGTTCCGGCGAAGTGAAGTAGCTCCACGGACGCGTCACGACTTGAGGATTACCCCGGTGGTCACGACGGCGGCGGAGAGCCACCGGAGAGGGCGCAAACAGCGGCGAAGCGTCTCGGAACTCCGACGAGTGCGTGCAGGAGCAACGGCGATCCTCGGGAGGCGTGAAAGGTCTCGAAAGATGCGGAAGAGAGTGATTTATAAGCCACGTCGGAAGATGAAGTGGAAGAGATGCACGGCAGCGAGTAATGACGAGTGTTTCTTCGACAGTAATGGCGCAGCGGCGGTGCTTCTGGAAACCGTCAGCGTCCCTTTGAGGCTCAATCTCCGCCGTCCACGCGTCAATGATCGAACGGACCGATGAGGCGAAGCGACGCGGGCAATCCTCAGCCGTGCGATGCGAATCGGACGGTTGGCGTTTCAGCGGTTTTAGGGTTTCGGCCGGGTGGCTGTGATGCGCACAGTGATGGGCTCAGCCCATTACTGTTCATCGATTTTTTCGGGATTTTTCAATAAATATAATTCCCAAAATTCATTTTAATTATTTGAAGCACTTAAAATATCAGAAAAATTCTAGAAAATATTTTAGGACATTTTAGACTCAAATAAAATATTTTTGTTTATATTTTGCAAAAACTTAATCATTATTTAATTAATTTCCAAGAAGAGTTGATTTTCAGAATTTCCAATTAAATCCCAATAAATTCCAAAAATTCTCAAAATTTAAAATAACTTATGAAATTTAAAATGACCAAATTTTCAGGATGTTACAGCTGCTGTCCTCTTTTCCTACTTAGCACCTTTCATTCCCTTTGTTTTATTTTGGTTTGTAAAATATATACTAATTTTTCCCTTTCACTTGCAGATGTCTCAGTGGGTGCTTTGCCACCATATGAACCTTCCAGAGACTAGTGGGCTACCTGGTGTCTTGGCCACTAAGTTACAACATGCCGGCTTTGAGCCCAACCCCAACTACTTGGTGTACTATGCTATCACTAGCCTGATCTCGAAGGAATTCTGCACGGTGATGCACATGCAATCCAAAGCTCATAGAGGAGGACCTCCACTTCGCTTCGAGGGAGGTGGATTCACCATTTGCATTTTTCATGTGTGGTTCTGCATATATGGCTATCACCCGTCTCCACCATATGCTTCCAAGGTTGTTCGTTGTGTACCGTTATCATCATTCTCGCCCAACCTCCGGAGACTACAATCTCTACAGGAATTACCTCCTTGAGTTGGATACTGCACTTCAATAACTTGCTGAATTTGTGAGTGCCACAAATAGGTTTCATCATCAGGCTGTTTGCCAACTAGCAGAGGCTCACCACCATGTGCCTTTTATTGAGCGGCACATTGAGCCATATGTTGTCATGGGGATGGAGCCTCGTTCACTGTTGTACGGGGACTGTGCTCCCACCCTAACTGTTGCTGCTCCGCAGCCCGTTCAAGGTGGTTCTCTATCCCAAGATTTGACTGCCTACCCCAGCTTCATTTGTCCGACGCCCTATACGTCCGCGACAGGGTATCGACATGTTTATTGTCTTGCCGGCCTTGAAGGAGAGATTTAAATCTAATTAATTGATCGTGCTTATGGTCATGAGTAACTCAGGGAAGTCATGTTAAGTATAGTTTTGTTTTTGCAATGGTTTTGAAAAATATGTTGTAACGGGTTGGAATATTTGTGAGCCAAGGTTGGCTATGATTTACTCACTGTTCACGGCCATAGAGGGCTATGAAATGATGGTATTGAACTTTAGTTATTGTTATTGCCTTCATATCAAATGCTCTTTTAAATTTGTTACTGTTTACTGAACTATTCACTTGTAAATAAAATCTGCTTTATGCTGAAAATGAGACTTAGTGTAGTGGCGTGTCATTCTTGGACTAACCTTGCATATATTATATTTTATTTCTATACATTAAAGTCTTGCAAATACATATGTATACTCACCGTTGCGTAATTCATAATATATATACAAAGGTACAGAACAGATTTCCAATGACTCGTACTTTGCAATAGGGTCCGATGAGTACTTGGATGGTTGAACTAGGGCTCTTCCTAGTTGGTTGCCTTTGGGTTTATGGATGGGCATACGGCTGTCCTACTTTTGCTTTATATTTAATTTCCGTTGCGATCTACTTTTGTGTGTAACATTTGGCCGGTCGACCGTATAATTGTAATATTAAGTAGTTATAATGGCTTCTAGTCTATATTTATGCTATGTCAAATGCCTAGATATGTGTATATGTGTAATAGTACATCTCGAATGCGGGATATATGGATGCTAGGCGTTGATCTTGGGGACTAGCTTTGGTCACATATCCGGGTATCCGGAATTGCCCTCAACCGTCCGACACATGGACTTGTGCGACCGTCGTGCCTTACCTATTGCGACGCACACCCCTCGGTCGGTGTGGGCGATACCAAAGTTCTGAGGCGGCTGGCATGTGTTACACCCAGAAGAGTTGGTTTCAATCTCGGTATGGTAATTTACAAAAGAATCAGAACTCTCTTAGTTGTGTAAGTGTGTATCATATTTGTTTGAGTAAGGGCCATCTAGATAATACTCCGTACACGGGATTATTGGTGGCAGTGAGCATACACTTAAGTGGAGTATGGGTGTCATCTTTAAATCCAATGCATACGTGAGGTTCGATTCATATTTTTGGATGCCCACAAGATTGCACGGCCATGAACCACTAGGGTTCCAAACCAACATGACAGATCATACCCGTTCGATCAGGATCTGACAGTCACGACGCATTGTGGCACTGGAATCCATTACAGCCATCCGATACAAGATCAACAGTGGACATCAAATCTCTTAACTTTGGTTGGTTGGTTGAGGCACATCGGGCCAACACGGGAGATGGGTTAGGCCCAAAACTATTCAGCCATTTTCAACAACATTTTGATTTGAAATAGTCTAGAAAATAAATTTAATCCAAACAAAATAGCAAAAATGTCAGAAAAATCCACAAAAATTCTGGAAAATATCTTGAGACATTTGAAACCTGAATAAAATATTTTTAGCTAAACTTTAATTTATTTTTCTCTATAATAAATTAGTTTTCACAAAAGGCCAATATACTTAATTTAAAATAAATTCAAATAAAATCCAATAAATATAGAAAAATTACAAAATGCACAAATAACACAATAAATTAATAAAACACAAAAATTAGGACGTTAAATGAGCTTAGAGATAAGAAATTAGGGTTAAGTGGCTATTTAAAGGAGTCGTACTTGTAAGACTCGGTTGCTTAGCCGGTGCCAAAAAAAATAACAGAGGCGCAATAAAAAGAAAGCTACAGCATGCGGCAGCTGAGCTTTACCTCCAGGTGGCAGCAACAGTAGGACCCTGGCACTAGGGGTGAAAACATGTCAGATATTTCCTGCTCGATCCAAAGTTGGACTCAGAAAGAAATTAAACTATCCAGTCGGATATAGAAATAGATCCGGAGGGATTGATATCTGGATAATCTAGGATAGAATTGGATATCGGATAATTATTTGTTTTAATATCCGGATGGCTAGCTTCTTGTCAAGCTCTCAGTCTGGATGTCGCGTTCTCCTGTCTTCCCCAATCCCCCACTTCGCAATCGACAGTCGCCCTCCCTCAGTCCCTCCGCGGCCCCGCCCCTAGGTCAATCACCTCCCTCTGCCATCCACCCCCTAGCTACGGCGCTGTGCCAATCTCCTCCCTCCACTCCCCGACTGCACCAATCACCTCCCTCTGCCCCTAGTTGTGGCTCCCCCTGTCAGATTTGGTGCGAGAGCCGATTTGTGTTCTTAATTTTGGGGGGATTCCAACCATGCCTACGTGTGGGGATTTGAATCGATCTTTTCCTGGGAATCGTTCCGATTCTCTTTGGGGTTCCATTCTAGATTTATTCTCTAATTGAGCAGTTAGGGTTTCAATTCAGACCAGTGCTTCTCTGCTTGGCGATCGATGCTTTCTTCCCGTATCAATCTGGGTCCTATACTAGCTATATCATGAACGCTTGCTTGCTCCTCGAAATTTCTTGCAAGTACAATGGTTTCCGTTTTGATGTCACCTCAACTCACTGTAGAGATCGCAAGGAGCCTAGATGAGAATGGGAAGGCGATCGCGGCCATTGCCAGCACAATCCAACGCGGCATGATCGCCCTCCACGACACCGGTGGGCTCATCAAGCTGCCCGCGCGTCTACCGCTACCTAGTCGAGAAGGTCAAGAAGATGAACGTCAACAAGCCGGACGCTAAGTAGGAAGACACTCCACTTTAACTGTACTCCATCTTCGTGGAGAGCTTCAACTGGACTAACTGTATTGTGGTTTTGTTGCTACATGCATGCGTCAGTTCATCACTAACAATCTTAGTTTTTCTGGTAAACGAAGCATATTAGATGATGTGCTATTGTGACATCCATCCAACTGTTCTAAGAATACAATGACAAATCTATGTTGGGTTTGGTTGCTATATAACTTGCTATTATGGTAATATACTCGTAGTCGTATGGTTTGGGTCAACATATATTACTTTATATATGTGTGTATTATTCATATATTTTTATTCATTTCTAACTCGAATCCATCACATATCTTTCCTATATTCATATCTTAAATAACTTGAATTTGTATCCGTATCCAGCTAACCCGTATCTACACTACTAGGGAATAGACTATCACAAGCGGTTCTAACCGGGTTTTACAACCGGTTTTAGAATCGCTTCTAAGCAATCGCTTGTGATACTCCGGGTAGTATCACAAGCGGTTTTATAACCGCTTGTAGAAGTTACTTAAAAAGAGAAATAATATTGTGAGGAATGGGATTCGAACTCACGACCTCTTCTCTCCTCGTGACCCACACCTCACCCATCTAGCCAACAACCTACTCACACCGTAGGGGTGGATAACGAGCCAGTTGAACTTTTTTTCGAACTTTCTTCGACACTAATTTATTCTTATTTATTATAGTCTCCTGTATTGTTTGAGACCCAACTTCGAACCGAGCTTAACGAGCCGAGCCTAACGAGCCGAGCCGAAGTTGACTCTTGTTCCAATTCAACTAATTTTTATTTTAAAAGAAAAATGAATGTAATCAGAACAATTTTGAAACGAGCCACCGAGTCAGCTCAACGAGCTTTTTTTCCAGCCCCACACGTGCTCTTTGATAGAGTAAGACACGCACTCCTTTTATTATTTCGAAAACTGGGTTTCTACAAGCGGTTGGAAACACGAACCGCTTGTAAAAGCCACTTTCTATAAGCGGTTCGTGTCCCCAACCACTTGTAGATCTCTAGAAGGGGTTCGAGACACAGACCTCTTCTAGAGCTGGGGCTTCAGAAGGGGTTCGTGTCTAGAACCGCTTCTAGAGACCCCCTCCGGCCTGTTGCCCACAAACCGCTTGTGGCGTAGAGAGCACAAGCGGTGCACAATTAACTGGTTATAATAGGCTGCTTGTGAAAACCGATTCTACAGTAGTGCTAGTTCCGAATCCAAAAATAAAATATAGGTTAGAATATAAAAGAGTAATATCTATCTGTATCCAACCCGTTTTTCAGCGGCGACTGCAGTAGAAGACTTCCTCCTGCCTCATAGAAGAGAGGAGGTGGCGTGCAGCGCTGAAAGAAATTAATCTCCCGTCGGCAGCAGCACAAAGAGCAAAAGCAAGAAAGAATCAACGCAAGGAATAAACTTAATAAAGAAAGTACGTGTGCAGTGCATGCAACAGAGACAATTAACACAAGGAAGAGAGAGAAGAGGAGAGAGAAGAAGAAAAAGAGTAGACGAGAGGAAAAATTGAGAGATTATTTGAGAGTTGTACTTTCATGTAAAACAATCCTTGTGTATATTCTGCATTCCCAATTTTATGATTAAATCATTAAATACAGATTCCAATCTACTATTTCTTGTTTATGTAGAATTACTTTCTAACTTGCGTATTTAATCTAGTTTTCTTCTATGGACTTAGATCAATATTATACATTGCTCTGTTAAGTTTGATCATTATTTTATTAATTTCTAAAATTAATAAAAACAAAAAAATTATGTTTAAGTGTTAATTTACATCAATTCACATTCCTCTTGGTGTGTCTCGATCCTTCGTTGTAACAATCCAAAAGTCATAAAATGTCAAAACTAAGAATGCAAAGATGATATATTTTAACCATTTTATAGTTCTTCAGACAAGGTGCATAGAAGGTGTAAACTGAAGATACACATTGATAGAGGGGAATCAAAGTACAGCAAGAAGTTGCAACATGATTGCCAGGGAATTTGTTTGGAAGATCCAATATATGACGCGCCAAATACGCAATGCCTAGATTGATTGGGCAAGTTAGTTCACTGTCGCCGGCTGCATAGCCTCAGCTTCCTTTCTCAACTCCTCGAAGAATGCAGAACAGTCTGAAACAATAGTGCGCCTGTTAGTCTTTTGAAATTTCTTAGTGTCAACATTTTGATTCAATGCACAAAGATGGATATGTGTAACTTACCACAATGAGCTTTAACTTACCACAATGAGCTTTCCCTTGTTTTCTGGCTTCTTTGCGAGTTCAAGAGCTGCAACTGTGTAGGCTCCTGATGATATCACCACCTGCAAAAATATAGGAGGTTCAGTAACAGTTCAATGTATGCATAGCAATTCAATTGCCCGTCAGCCAACAATCACATCAGAAAGTTGGTGAACTCTATATTTTCAATATTATTTTCTTCACAATAAAATAAACAATTTTCTTTTTTTTCAAGAGAGTACTACTGATATAATGCATAGATCGAAGACAGCAGAAGGCAGAAGCAAATATTGTTTGTCACTTACCAAAAGACCGTCCTTGAGAGCCAAAGTTTTCCCTTGCATGGTACTCCCTCTGTTCAAAAATGTACGGCGCTCTGGATGTCAGCATAGTCTCCAATATCCAACTTTGACCACTACTTTTTACATGATTATGTTTAAAAAAATACAAAATTAAGCTTGCCTGGCTTGTCACCATTCAAAACGTTTGCTTCAGCAGGCTCAACTCCATAGATCTGCATGCGCGCGCACAAAAGCCATGAATTTTTCGACATCACCGAATGGAAGTTTCAGATCAACACCAATAATGCAGTGTTTCTTGCTGGTCTATGTTAGTACCTCCATAGATCCGTACGTAGCTGCCTCTTCCTGCTGAGTGGAGAAGAAGGAAGAGCTGATGTTGCTGTTCACTGAGATTGCTCCTTGTTGTACTCCGATTTGGAGGGACCTCCTCGTTGTTCACTGAGATTGCTGCTCGAACGCGGGCAGACCTGATGCAGCAAAGGAGAAAAATATTCGGCTTTCTTGGGCTCGCCATCCTCTGCAAGGGAAAATGATTAGGTTTTATTCGGGCGATGAGAATGTATATTGTACAGGAATCTTGGCTCTTCGGTATTGTACTGATTGATTAGATAACAAGATTTTACTAGTGGGTTGATATTGTACACGCCGTCGATAATTAGATATAATGATAGAACTAAGGTACTCGCTGTAAATTGGTAATGCACCCTGGATGATTTGGCGGTGACCAGAGTTTAAAATTGGTGCATGCAGATTTAAGATCTGTCATACTAGCACCAATTTTGAGAACAGTTAGAACTTAGAAACATGAGCAATTCAAGTAGTACGTTCCCTCCCTACCCTGGTTTAAATGCTAGTTTTTGCTTGGGATCTTGTCTCAACTCTCAAGTGTGTATGCTAGAGCTTCTTGTCAATTTTTTTTTAAAAGACAAAAGTATTTGTTGAAAAATTCATTTAGCATGGTTTACTTTTTTGCGACTACAAAGAAGATATGTATCCACGCTACCACCTAGGGTTAACAAAATCCGTTTGGAAAAAATCGCACGAAATTTGAAATTCAAAAATATCAAACCGAAAATCGTCAAAACATCGTAGAGTTTCGAAATCAAAATTTTTGAAAAATCAACTATTTTCATTAAAAATAGGTTGATTTGCATGGAAAATTAGCCAATCTCTATGGAAAATCGACGTGCTAGTTGAACTTTTTTGCAGCCGATTTTTTGAGTGATTTTCATTGATTTTCTTCGAAAATCGAGCAATTTTCATCTTTTTTTTGGTTGGTTTATGTCGGACAAATTTTTTAATTTTTTTAATTGACTAGTTTACTAAGCAATTTTAGAAATCGAACTGCACTGATACGGCCGAAAATTGCGATTTTTCACCGATTTTCATTGATTTTGCGAACCTTGCTACCAGTGGTAGCCTACCACCCACGTTCAGTACCCAAAGCAATTCCCGGTTTATGATGGATATTCAGACCGTAATGGAATTAGCGTTTGATGTATGCACACGTATGCAGTGCTGAACTGCTGATGTTGGCATAGATTTCCCAATTGAAGATTTATGTACGTGGAATAGATAAGAAACCTTAAATTCTAATTAAAAATTCGAAAGCGCTATAGCAATCAAATGTATATAAACCTAGAAATTAAAAGTTTCAAAAAAAAATTGTGGCAATCAAACATGTGTTAATTACAATAAACTCACGATTAAATTTTCTAAAACAATATTCAACTAAATTGTTGGGCCAAGCTCACCAACCTAGCCCTGGCGCACCACGATCTCGTCCACGCGACTCCAGCTCGGCGTCCCCGCTAACCCTTCTCGTCTCCATCCCGGCTTGGATTCCTACGGGAGGAATTAACGCAAGGTACTACTACTTGAAAGCCTTCCGGAAGACGAAGATCTTACCTTAGATCGGGAGGAACGAAAGGCTAGAAATTGGTAGACTAATAAAAAATAAGTAAAAAAGCTTGAAATTCCTTTCATCAATAAAGAAAAAGAAAGTGCACTCCATCAAACCTGATAGACACCCTGCTTATAATGACTCGGTACCGTTATTCCGTGTAACACACTAGTCCAAATTTTGCTCAAAGTTGAGGCCATCATGGGGTGGGTTTCCGTATGTATAGCACACAATTTGCACTTTCATCATCGCTTTGTGTAAAAGGGTTAACATAGAGATGCTATGTTTGGACTCAACAGATATTATATATTATTACAACTCATTTTATTCAAGCAACGTAGGATTAATTTCACCATACTTCACAGGGGACCATATAGCCTTCACATTAACGGGTTGTGTATTACACACCGATTCCCAAGCAACATGTTAAAAACTATGGAGACAGAATGAAATATCGAGATGTTGAAACAGATAAAACTATGCTCACATAGATGAACATACATAATAATAATGTACTTTCTCCTGTCACAAATAGATATCGTTTTGAGCATAAATATAGTCAAACTTATAAAACTTGATTGTCAATATTTTTTTAAATATTTAAATTAAATATAAGAAAATCATTCATTAGATTTGTCTCAGAAAATACTTTCATAATATTATAATTTATTAGGATTTAAAATATATTATAATAAAATTAATCATCAATATTGTATTTTAAAGAATATATCGATATTTAAAATGACACTATAGGTAGCTGAAGTATAAAGAGGCAGAGAGTATGCTGGTAAATTGTCCGCTTAAAAGGAGCCATGCTCGGAACAAGATGGCACAAATTCACATAAAATTTAAAGCAAGCACGAGTACCAAAAACCTTGCCAGACATAGATATTTTAGTCAGGAGAATCCCCAACCGCAAGTTTAGGTATCAGGTAAACGGAACACCAAATTCTTCTCTATTTGAGGCAGGGCGAAAGAAGCATAATCAAATAAAAGAGATAGATGGGCATAAACAGCATAATCAAATAAAAGAGATAGATGCTACCCTCCGGGAATTGTTTATACACTTTGTTAATGGCTACAGGCTATGTAGCTGACACTGAATTTGTTCTCCATGACATCGATGAAGAGCAGGAGAGTACCCTTTTGTACCACAGTGAGAAGCTTGGTGTAGATTACGACCTTCTTGTTACACCTAAGGGCATGCCTATACAGGTAATGAAGAACCTTAGAATAAGTGGTCACTGTCACACTTTCATCAACTTTTTATCCGATGTCACCAAGGGAGAAATTGACATTAGGGATGGAAATCGATTTCACCATTTTAGGAATGGAAATTGTTCATGAGGTGACTTTTGGTGATACATATTGTTGACTCCGGATGAGCTATTAACTGTTGGTGATACAGTCTTTTTACTTCAGATGAGATATTGGCATATTTGCCATTTCAGAAGTTTTTGTTGAGTTGTAGAACGCAAAGCAGACAAGAGTATATTAACTTACGCGTGACTATGCTGTGGGGATTCTTGATGTTGAGATGAAATTTTGCTTTACCTTTTTTTTAAAGGGTAGGGGCAAAGTTACTGCTCGTAACACTCATGTTTTTTATGTTTGAGGCAAAATAGTGTTTTATTTATTTAATTTTTTTGGCAGGAGACTGTTCGGATCAGAATTCTTGCACTACAGCCAGGATTCTACAACTCCAGGTTTGTTCATTTATCCTTTTACCCTCTTTGTGGTTGCCTCCTATTCATCTCTAACCTATTGCGTGCATAATTGTGTCAGCGTATTCGATTGTGTTGTACTTAATGTGTGCCACATTAGCTGATTCTTTCATAGTCTGCTGGTTCTGTAAGGAAACCATAGTTACTGTTAGGTTTGAGGGTGATACACGAATTCGTTTCGTACTCCATCTCAAATCTACTCTACTATAAATATATTCCTATATATAGTCTATAGGAAAAGCAAAAATTTATTATAAATATCTCCTCATACAGTGATATAGTCTTTGTGCGTCCGTAGTTTTTCCTAAAAAAGTTTTACACGTTAAATCCATGTTCCCTGTTCCCCTTTGATCCTATATTTTTGCCAAATGTTTCATGACAGTCACTTCTCCAGTGAAACTAAGGAATTTTTTTAATAATACATTTTTTTTTCAAAATTGTAAAAATATACGTCAAATTTTTTTTTACAGAAATGCACCTTTGTCGCCTGACCGGGCAGCGAGAAACAAATGTCGCCCGTTCAAACGGCGACAGAGACACGTGTCGCCATCTGAATGGGCTACAGAAGCCACGTCAGGTTCAATCGCCTGATGGTTGGGCGATTTGACAAAAATTGGCAGATGGTTGGGCGACAGGGGGAGTGCTACCTCTGTCGCCCAACAAAATGGCGACAGGGCATCGCGCACATTTTTTTTTAGAATTTGCAAAAAAAATATGTCAAAAAAAAGTTGCAGAAATATACTACTGACGCGCCTAGTGGTTGGGTGACAGGAAAAATTCGCCTAATCAAACGACGACTGAGGGGCAAGTCACCGGATCAACGGGCAAGGTGTCACGTCGCCCCAGTCGCCCGATGAAGTTGCGAAACAGTAAAAATCACCTGATGAAGTGGCGATAGGGGGAGCGTGGCCCCCTGTCACCCTACCAAATGGCGACACAGAGGCAATAAAGAACCCACCGCGCGAGGTTGTGCTCATTTGAGTGAGGCAGAGAGCAATCGGCCAGAAAAGAGAAGAAAGGGAGAGAAGATGAAAGCAAAGAGGTAAAAGAAGAAAGAAACGAAGGAGAAGAGAAAAAAAGAGAGGGAGGAAAAGAAGAGGAAAAAAGAGAGGGAGGAAAGAATAACAGGAAGTAGAATATCAACCCAAAATACCGAGACGTGCAAGTGAAAAGGGAAAGGGGAAGGCAAAGGAAGAGGGAGGCTCTTCGGACTGGCCGCACAATTCAGTGTACCAGGACCTCTTCTTACCTCGTGGGGCTGTCCCACTGATGTGTATGTATGGAGATCTTTACAGGCTTGTCCGCTCTTGGGAAATTCCAACTTGGAAGATGAGGTATTGAAAATGCCACAACTACGCCTTCAACCCGCCGGAGAAGAGCCTGAAGAATCACCAGATGATAATAATCATACGTGTTTCATAATATTTCTATATGAAACTTTGCTAATTTATGTTTCATGCAGTCTCCTCTGTCACTGTGTGAATTTGAGAAGTGGTTTGATACGAAGATCAACTCCGAAGACCAAAGGCTCCTTGATCAAACCAACCGGGATGAGGAGTTCAGGTGGCAGCTTCAAGAGTAGCGTGACACTGCACGCGAGGAGGCACATAGAAAGAAAGGGGAGGAGAAGGAGGCCGAGAGAGAGAGAAAACGAGAGAGGCCACGTCGTGCCAAAGGAGCTCTGCCGGAGGCATGGGCGAATGGGAAGTGGCCTGGATCAACTCAGTAGACGTCAAGTTGTAACTATTATTTTCCTTGTTCGTGATGCTCCTCCCGGTTTTAAGTCGTAATAAAGGGTGTGACCTACCTTATTTTCCGCAGTAACTTCTGATTTGAGAATTGCCCTCCCTCTAATCTCCCTCGTGGGGACCACCGGATGCGACCTATGCAATGCAGGCTACCAGCGTACGTGGTCGTCGGTGAGGTCGTTTTAGTTTGAAAAGCGGGCTACAGCGTGTTGTTATTTTAGTTTGAAAAGCGGGCTGTAGTGTGTTGTCGTTTCACTCTGAAAAAGTGGTGGGTGGCATGGTGTTGTCACTTCGCTAGGAGGCCGGCAGAGTCTTGTCTATCAGTCTGAGATGGCCAGTGTTTTGTCGCTTGGTGGTTTGCAGAGTGTTGTCCAATCATTCTGACAAAGCTGCTAGGTGTGTATTGTCCAATCGACATGAGAAAACTGATGGAAGGATTAACTAAGTCCATAAGATTAAAAGTACCAACAATCCAAACACAATAGTTTATACAACATATTTGGAAGGATTAACTAAGTACATAAGATTAAAAGTACCAACAACCAAAAACATAAGAAACTACTACTGGCCCCATTTTTGGGCAGCTCCTCGCGGCTGTACATGCCTCCTCTGTACCTGGCCCTGCGAGTATGTCAACTACGTTGATGTGCGGTGGGCCCTCTGTGGTCTAGTTGGAGGTGTGGTGTATTCCGACAGAAAAGGCTGCGTCGGTGGTGGTCCTCCCTACAACTATGATGGGCCAGGCTCATCTGGATCGACGAGGTATCTCGACACGCCATCCTGGTCATAGTCCTTATGATCTGGATCATCAGCCCGCCCCTCGTAATTGTCAGGTGCGGGTGAAGCTTTAGGCGGGAACCACCGTGCCTATGAGCCTATAGTAAATGAGTAATTGTTGAGAGCATTCAAAAAATTATTGCAAAAATATGAAAAGTGCATTTCAGTACTCACCTGCAACATGAGCGGCTAGACCATCGTGTCCAGTAGCTCGTCCTCTCACAGCCGGCAGTGTGATGGTGGCACGGGAGGCCATAGCATGTGAAGATGTACATGCAACACCCCTGCCTCCCATAAGCGACACATCGTGAGCCACATCGGGAGGCTGGCGGCATCCCACCAACTCAAGGGTGCGTCTCGAGCCGTCCCGAAACCTCATGAGCAAGAGTTCACCTCCTCTCTGGTCACCTCTAAGCCACTGGTCATATGTGAAATGAAGCTCCCCAACTCCTCGAAGACCCAAACTAGCATATCAGTCTGAAAAAGACATTACGAATTAGTTAGCACAGTTACGAACTGAGTGTACATGAGATCGTATATAGGACACAACGTACCACACCGTGCAGAGCCAAGTCCGTATGGGCGGGATACGTGTCTCTCACCCTAGGAACGTGTCTAGGAGGATCGGGGTCGACGCCTACCAAACGTAGATGGGTACGAGAAGTGTACCACTGTCGGTAGGTGCGGTACATCTGTGGGTCATACGTCGCATCCTTAGCATAGATGTCGTCCAGGGCTCCTCCCCACTCCTCAACCCATGGCACCATACATATGTGCTAGGGGTGGCCCCATGCATGCCCTTCCTAGTTTGGCTGTGGATCAGAAATAAATATAGCATTATTAGATGGCATTACACGATAATAATTGTAGAACATCAATGCAGGGAACTTACGTGTGGGCACCGTGTGGGACCACATGGACGACCCTGACTGGGAACTCCTGTCGTAGACCGAACTGCCTCATCACTCGATGGACAGCGTAGCCCTTGACTTGGATGTCAAATAGGAGGAACCGACACATGCGCTAGTACACCGCATCTCTTGTGCATAGGGTGGACAACCCACCCATCACACGTAGCTGCACCTCTACCTCCGTGTACAGCGTCTAGCGTACATGGTCATCAATGAGGTGTTCGAACGCAGCGATGAACTGTGAGTAGCCCAGCCGCACAGTCCTGTGTGCCCACCTAGGCTGTAGTGACGACAGAAAAATCAACACAGAAAGTTGCCATTAGTAGTCACAAATGTTAAAGCAAAAGAATCAAAATCGTGATTTAAATTTCTTACCTATCGGTGGCACCAGATGGTGCCCATGGTTGGAGCATCGATGTCGTCACCACCTGCATGTACAATAGGCTCCAGGTCGATGTTGGGCTGCCCGATCTGGAACCTCTCGTACACCCATAGCTGTACCAGTAGCGGACATCCGGTGAAGGTCGAGCCGTCGGTGATCCGTCCACAATCATCACACAGCACACGGTACGTGGCACACAGTACAGCCGATTCGCAGGAGTACTGCAACACGGCGTCAAGGGGTGCGTCCGCGATCGCCCTCACGAACTGGACGAGGTGCCTATCCACGCTATCCCTATGGGAGCTCGTGAACATGCACCAGCCAAACAACCATAGCAGGTACGCCTCTAGGCGTCTCACCCTCACCTTGTCCGCAGGCTCGATGATGTGCTCTGCCTATAAATTTAAGCTTACTTGTTATTTTAATAAGTGTATGCATAATTAAGTTTGAAATGTTAGTTGCATACCACAAACTGTCGAAGCCACCTCAGAGTCGGGCCGTGTGTGCTGGTGAAGGGTCGGTACACAGCAGTTGGCAGCACACTCTGGAACTGGTCAAGTAGCTCCTAGCGCCATGTCGGGTTGACGTCTTAGGGCACCATAGGGTCACCGGCAATCGGGAGTCTGAGGAGGTACGAGATGTCCTCCAAAATGATCGCCATCTCCCCAACAGGTAGATGGAAGGTGTGTGTCTCTTGCCTCCACCAATCCACCAGAGCGGTCAGTAGGGACCTGTCAAATGGGAACCGGTGACCCATGTCCCCTCCCTGCACCGCCTGCACCATCCGAGCGAGTGGGAGCAATCCTGATGCGTGAAGCCTATGAAACAAAAATTTATGGTTAGTATCGGCACCACACTCATTAGTTAATGTAAACAATAAAACGTTACCTGGGGATCCAATGAGGATCGAGCATCCAGGAGTACTGCGGTGTCCTCGATCGTAGTATACCAAGCTCCAGAGAATCCTATCCCTCCTCTGGAAAGGCAGTCGCAAAGTGGGCACGGTGACGACGATCGACGATCAGATCTAGCAACTCGAATGGTCAGTCATCATCTCCATCCTGGTGAGCCATACCTGCAAATTAGGAAAAAGAAATTTATAATTACAATGCATATAGGAATGAATGCGTACAAAAAACTATACGAGCATCATAACAATATGTGGAAACAAATGCGGAGAAAAAACTATACGAGCATCAGAATAATATATTGAAACACATTCCAATAATTTATCAAGTCACAACACTCACAACTACATGCAACTTGCTACAATTACATAAAAAACAAAGTTCATATAACACACATTCTAATAATTTATCAAGTCACAACACTCACAACTACATGCAACTTGCTTACAATTACGTAAAAAACAAAGTTCATACAACACACATTCAATAATTTATCAACTCATAACTACATACAACTTGCTTACAATTACGTAAAAAATAAAGTTCATACAACACACATTCCAATAATTTATCAAGTCACAACACTCACAACTACATGCAACTTGCTTACAATTACATAAAAAACAAAGTTCATACAACACACATTACATTAATAAAATATGAATTTGACATAAAACATATGCTTCTCATCTAGTATGATGATGTCGACCACCACTCCTCCTAGAGGACAATCCCTCCCCCACTGTCGGATTGCCATCTCCTCCTTCGTCATCTTCATGTTGTACTTGGCAGTTCTCGAACGTATGTCTTGTTTGGTTACACAATGAACATTTCTTCACGTGTTTGCCAGCTTTAAACTCATCCATGTCATTTCTGATACAGCCCACTTTCCATGTTCTTGCATCAAAGTCAGGAACCCAAAACCTTTCATCAACACTAGGAGTTGTGGTGAAAGAGCCCACAACACCATAACCATAAAACTCCTCACTCCAAGTTGCCATCATCCATTCCTTCATAAAATATTCAGATAGATATGTACCAGGTTGCATTCCAAATAAAAGCACATATGACTATCATATGAGAAAATGGCATATGCAAAAGGTAGAGTTTGTTACACGAACATTTACAATCAGCCTGTAAGATGCACTCCTGGGTGACAATCTTCTGGTTGGTTTCACGTCATCCTTTATCCCTGCATATAATCTCAAAGCGCAGTGTTCGTGCACTAACTTTAATAGCTCTATGCTTGGCCGCCTTCTGACTCTTCTCATCCATGTATTTAGTGATAATGGAAGAGTACAGGAACTTCTCATCTCTCATTACTATTTCAACAGCTTAATGCCTGTCCACAAAGTACTTAGTTGTGCCCCGCAGCACTCCCTCAACAATTCCTACCAATGGGAGACACCTCATACCTCTCATTACCCAATTGTAAACTTCTGCAAAGTTAGTGGTCATCACACCATATTTAGCACCATGTGTGTCATGTAACAGTGACCACTTCTCTTTCGGCTCGTGTTTGATCCAGTCTGAGAAATATTTGATTGGCCTTTGCCTTCGACGATGATTCGTCGCCTCATCTTCTGTTGGCAACGAGAATAGAGGCTCCGCCTGCTCCTGTGTTTCACTGCCACTAGTCTTGTTCGTCTGCTCCTCCTTGTGTTTTCTTATCAGCTCATCAAGATTTTTCCACAGAGTTCGGAATTTGCTCTCTTGGTTCTGCTTACATAATCTTTTGAACATGTTCATCAATTCCTTGTTCTTGAATTGCTTATAGAAGTTTGCAACCAAATGCCTCATACACCATTGGCTGTGCAAGTCAGGCCATGGAAATGGCTCCTCTTCCCCTGTTTACAACTGGTTGATAGCACTAAGCAGACCAGCATGACTATCATGCAGCACACACACATCTCAACGAGTTTTCACTACCCCGATCATCAAGTTCCGTAGGAACCACAGCCAACTCTCGTAGTTCTCGCTTTCTACAAAGACGAAGGCAACAGGCAGAATCTGATTGTTTCCATCAACGCCCACAGCTGTTAATATTGCCATTTGTATTTCCCGGTAAAGAATGTGTCATCCACGCACAACAATGGATGATAGTGATAGAACGCCTTAATGCAAACTCCGAATGCGAAGAACACTCTCTTCAGATGCCTCTTAGTTGACCACTTGCTTGACGGACAGTCTTGATAAACATAGTAAGTGCCAGGATTTCTTCCCTGAATGCAACTAAGCAGTGCAGACAGATTATGGTATGAGTCTTCAAACTTCCCAAACCTCATTTCTAAGGCCTTTGTTTTCACCCTCCATGCCTTCTTGTAGCTGATTGTGTACTTATACCTGTTCTCGATTACTCGAATAATAACACAAGGCTCAAAATTCAGGTTCTCCACTATCTTTGCGTACATGATATTCGCGACATACCCAGATGAAAAGTTCCTGTGAGCCATCAGTGTTTCCTCAGTCATACAGCTATGCTACTCAACCTTCGAACATAGCTAATGGGTGCCCCATTTGGGCTTGTACCTGTGCACTCTCCAGGAGCACCCATGGATCTCACACCACGTTGTAGCAGTTTGGGGTGGATTTTTTAACACTGAAAGTCCTTCTTACTAATAAGGCCCAATCTTTCACAGCATCCTGCACTGTCTCTTTTGTTAGGTACATATTGTTAGGTCTAACCTCATTGTCACTATGCTGCCAAGGTGTATCATTGCTTTCATTGACAACTAGCTTATTAAATTGATGCATGCTCCACTCGGTTGGCACAATTGGCTCTGGACCTCCATCTTCGTCATCCGACTCATCGTTGTCTTCCACTTCTGTTCTGGTGTACTCACGATCTTCCTCTTCCATCCTAGGTGTTATTTCCTCAATTTGCTCACCTTCGTCTACTTGTCCCCGCGCTTCTTGTCCAATATTTTCATCATCCTCCTTAAACTCAACTTGTTCACCACTTTGACAAATGATGTCCTTGTTGCATTGCTGAAAATGTTGTTCATAGATAGATCCCCTAATTTTGGTGTCACCATAACTGAACTCATTTTGAGACTCACTACACTCACCGGTGTCCAACTGCTGCGGGGGCAAGAACCCTATCATATTCTTGCACTAAAAGCACCCGATACTATCCCCGTTGCTCTGCCCCCCTCACATATGATCTCCACAACGCAGTTTCCTTCAGCTCAACTAGCTCTCAGTAAATATGATCATTTTGCATACTACATAGACAAAATAACTTCAGCTGGCACTTCTCTTGTTCCATCCAAAAAGTATAATACAACCAATTCAACACAGAAGTAAATGTGCGCTCTTCGACCCTACTCAAACTTCTGTTCACATATTGAAAATTACTCAGATCCGCACCCTCTAAACCATACGTGACAATCCCTTCTCCATAATAGATTCTAAATGAAACTCATTCTACCATATCTGCGAATCCATTCATTCACCCACGAATTAATTTCTTTCTGTACAAAATATATATTGACGTACTTGTATCTGTAAAAAGCATCTAAATTTCTAAAATTACATTATTATTCCTAAAAACATGTACCTATAAGTATATGTACAAATCAACTAAATTACAAAAAATATACAAAATCTATCCGTCGGATGTGTTCAGATCAAAATATCTCGATCCAACGGATAGCGATCTCCCGAATCCGAATCTGAAGAAATATCTGAAACTGATTTCAAATCAGAAAACTAACCAAAAAATCTATCCGAATACGATTCATTTTTGTACAGGTTTCTAATCATAAAAGAAACCCTAACCTTTCAGCAATGACCATTGTACCATAGTATTGATCGAGCTTACACTCTTGTGCTTTGAGGCATTTGTTGTAACTGATTCTACTGCATGTTGTCTAAAACCAATGAATTGTATCAAGTAGTACTATCAATCATCAAATGTAACTCATTAATCCTAGGAATATTATCTATACAAATTAACTAAATTACGAAAAATATACAAAATCTATCCATCAATTCTAAATTTAACTAGATCTAATTTTTTCCTACCTCACCATAATTTATTGCTAAACAAAATAAATAGAGAAAAAATTACCTCCAAAATGTCGCGCAGCACTCTCTTCTCTCCCTCTCCTCCTTTTCTCTCCTCTCCTTTCTCTCTTTTTCTTCCTTTCCTCTCTCTTTTCTCCCTTCCTTCTCTTCTCTGCCGTTCTCTCTGGCTCGGCTCGAACGGGAATAGTGCCGCATGATGGAAAACAAAGGCCCGCCCTGTCGCCATTTGGTTGGGCGACAGAGGCAGCGCTCCCCCTTGTCGCCCAACCATCTACTGATTTTTGTCCAGTCACCCAACCATCGGGCGATTAAACTCGACGTGGCCTTGCCGCCTGCTCAGATGGCTTACACATGTCTCTATTGCCGTTTGAACGGGCGACATTTGTTTCTCGCTTCCCGGTCAGGTGATAAAGGTGCATTTCTGTAATTTTTTTTGACGTATATTTTTGCAATTTTGAAAAAAATGTATTATTAAAAAAATTCTGAAACTAAGCCATCATATTTCTCAAACTTCTAATTTTTATAGCAAAAATTCTTTATTTGTTACTGAAAGTTAGCCAAATCCCTAAAATATCATCACGAAACTGCTCTTTCCTTCATTGCCATCGGATCTCAACTTCATCCTGTTTTTGTGGCTTCTGTTAGTGGCCCATTACTTGACGGTTAACTTGTACATGAAATGACAATTCTACCCATTTTCTTCCTCATGTCATTTTAACTTAAACAACCTGGCAAGTGGACTTGTTTCAGCGGAGATGAACGGTACTGGCATACAAAGTCGTATGAGCGAGGAAAAAGAGAGGGGGACAAAGAAGGGCTTTGACCAAGGGATTGGACTGTCATTTTCTAAAAAACCGACAAGGTCAAGGGGGCAAATGAAAGTTGACTCATGTCAAAGTGGTGAAAGTGGCAAAAAGGAATGAAAATTGAAATCCAATGACAATAAATAAAAGAGTGAAGGATCCAGGCACACGAAGGGGGGTGAATTGGAGCAAAACAAACACCTAAACCTTTTTTCTGTCTTTTGCTAATTCTGGAAATTAATAAAATATTGATCGAACTTGAATATTCAATATAGAATTATTAATCTAAGACGTGATGAAAAACTAGATTAAACATACATATTAGAAAGCAAATATACGTAAATATGAATTAATAGATCGGAATCTATACTCACCAATTTTTCTCAAAGAATACACATATAGATCCCTTTATATGAAAGCACAAACCTCAAATAATATCTCTTATTTTTCTCAATTTCTTCTCTCAAGCTTCACTTGCCTTTTCTTGTGCTGCCGTACGTCTTGCCTTCTTTTACTACTGCCAAATTGCCGCTGGAGAGCGCACCTTTACTTTCTTCTCGCTCGTGACGTACTCTGCCGCCTCCACGCAACACGCCTCCCGTATGCAGCTTTCTGCAAAACGTCTGCTGAGCCGACGCCTGTGTGTCGCCAGTCGCCTCTGAAACTCTTGCGCTGTTTACGCCAAAACAGAGTTGCATGTTAGAGGTTGGGATACCTATTATAACAAAATTATGCTATTGTTTTATCCGATCATTTGTTTTGCATGCTTAGTCTTTTCCTTTTCATGTTCTACTAGAAATTTTGGAGATTTCTTGGGGGATTTGATGATTTGTCCCAAGGTTGATATGACTTTGATAATTTACCAAAAGTTGATGTGCGTTTGATTATTTGCCCTATAGATACCTATGACATGTGGGTCATGGGTCACAAGTCATATAAACATAACAGGGCAAATGATCAAATGCACATCAACTTTGAACAAATTATCAAAGGCATATCAACTTCGGCGCAAATCATCAAATATCCCTACTGTTGCCCGTCAAAAAAAAGTAACATCTATCCCTATGATTATGTTTGACATGGTTCAGTAAGTTTTTTCTTAATCAAGGGAATCTGCTTCTTTGGCTAACAAATCACAAACAGAGGTTATAGAATCTAGCAGCCAGAACAGAGGAACTTACAGTTTGCGCCGATTCCCTATAGACGGACGCAGAGGCGAATGATATCCTCGACGACGGTGGAAATCGGAACGTCATGACGAAGGCGAATCATCTCTAGCTGTCTTCAGTTATCTGATTTTTTTGGAGCCCCAGGGGATTATGATTTATGATTGTCATCTTTTCCACTTGAGAACTTCCTTTTCTCTATCTTCTGGTAAGATGACGACATTAGACTGTAAGTCAAGAGATGCTCCTCTAATTCCTTTTCCCAAAGTGTTTGACGTGATATAGACGGACGCGAGAAGGTCCAGGCGAGGACTTGCAGACATGGCCGCCTGTGGGGTAGAGATGAGCAGGATTCACGGGATGGCTGGTGGATTTTTTTTGCTTGTTTTTTCTACCGAGGCTACAGGACCATTAATCACCAAATATCTGACCTTCGGTGACCTTCTAGATTAAGTTTCAACATTTTTTCCTCTGAACTCGCTGTTCGCTCAAATCTTTTATGCTCCTGGTCTCTCACAAAGGGAGACGCGCACCAGATTGAGATGCCAAACACACTTCAACATCTTTTATGCTCCTTGTATCTCACTACAGTATCTCTAAACAGAACTCTTTGAAAATCTAAACTATCCAAGTGTCATTAGTGTGACTACTGCATTGGATCTCATTTGCAGTGAGCGAATCATGCCAAGCTGATTTGTTACGGTGCCTCTAGGTTCGTCTTTGGCTAGTCATGCAGCCACACATGTATGAGAAACATACAAGTAATTATAATCAAACCCCAGCTAACATAGACTTACAGTCTAATGCTGTTTTTTCACATGGAGCCACACATGTATGAGAAACATAGAAGTAATTATAATCAAACCCCAGCTAACATCCCAATAGTATCAACTATTCCCCATCACCAAATCCTATCACGCCACCACTGCGAGAGCTAGGCCCTGTATGGGACAGATTCTGACTGTACCGATTCTGATTCTCCAAGAAGCTGGTGGGTGATATCTTCTGATTTTGTATACAAATTTATTACTGATTGTGAGAGAGAAGCTGTTGAGAATCCTCTCGTTTAGCAAACAATCCATTTTTCTTTTAAGCAGAAACTGTCCCGAACGGAGCCTAGTCTACCAGCACGTTGAGCTACCACTGCCGTGGTCAGCCTGCGTAACATCTCTATCATTATGCATGGCCTATATGAGAACCAGGCTTCAAAGACACACTTGGCTGAGTTTTGGGAAAAAATTCTCTGCATACGTGTTGCAAACAGGGCCCGTGTTAGAAATTTGAAAATAACTAAAATAGGAGTTATAAGATAAGATGTTAGGAGTTAGTTGAATCAAGAAATAGATGACACCGAGAGTATAGGACCAGTAAGTTGGTACCAAAAGCAGCGTCGCCCCTGTTATAATATATTTCGTGACCATATTCAGTTGGACTCTATCCCTATATGTAGGCAAATCCGAATCTATCTCTTACTATTTTCTTTATATATTGAGCATCCCCTTGTACAAGAGATCAATCTAATAAAGCGAGGAGTTTTCCTCCCCATATTATGTGCTCCTTCGTGTCTTGCTGTGATTGCGTTGGCAAATTGATTGGTTGATTGCAGTGAACGACTACGTTTCACAACACCCTCCACAATTGTCATCATCAACTTCCTGTCTAGAGTATGTACCCTACTTGTTTGGAACTGTGAACTTCCTGAAAAATCTATTTCCAGATCATAAAATGCTAATACATCTTAAAAATCAACCCAAAATATCCAAATATCTAGAATGAACAGTAGCAAAGAAGTCAGTTCTGGTTAGACTCGAATCATGCAGCAGCAATGGAATATGAGTTGAATAAGCCAATACCCAAACCCTGTTCTAAAAAACAACTGAATACGAAAGAGCAAGCAACAGCAAACTCATGCTAATTCTCCTCGATTCCACATGGAAAAAGAATAAGGAAACAAACACGGATACGGAAAGAAAGAGATGACCGCCACGGATGCACTGTTGTCAATCTTGCCGCAGCATTGTAGTTGAGCGGCCACAGCCCATGCATCTGTCTCTGGCATATTGCATATTGCAAAGATTGTTCGGGAGAACTGCTTTTAGGATTAGAGACCACTACGAGTTACATCAATCATGGATAATTTAGTGATCCGATGCCCATGCGACAACCAACATGTTGAAAACTGACAGATAGAACCAAAAATCGAGATGTCAGAACAGTGTTCAGTGACAGGAGGGATAAACACAGCTGTATGTTGGAGTCACAACTGATGGAAAATATGTAGAGCCATCCTGAGAATAGGATGACACAATTTCATACAAATTATACAGCAAGCTTATGTTTCAACTTCCAACGGAAGCTTGTAGCAACTGTTGAAGCAGTATGCCCCTGCTGAAACTGTTGAACAGGATGAGACCAAATTCTTCTCTATTTGGGCAGTGCAAAAGAAGCATGCCCCTGCTGAAGCAGCTGGTAATGTAACAAGGCAGCTCATACCAGCTGTTACAGACAAATAAATGACCTGAAAAATGAGTAGAACGAGATAGTTAAGAATACATGTAAATAAACCAAATACACATATCCAGGCAACATTAGCATGCCGCCGCATCAATCACACACAAACTCTGTGTTTAGTCTTTTGGAAGCAACACTCCCACATCATGGGGTTCTGTTCTGTGACGTACACACAGCACTGCAGGCGCATATGTCCCTATTATTTGAAGCACACACATAACCACAATCCAAACCAAATATATGTAGGTTAGTCTTTAGAAAACACACCAGCTTGGTGGATGCACGTAGCATGCATCAAATACCAATTTATTCTTAAGAAAAGACACCAACTTGGCAAGCAAACTATGACTCTCTTAAGATATAAAGTTGAACCGTTGCGGCCATGGAAGCAGTAGAAAGCTGCAGGGAGTCATCAGTATTTCCACCGCCAAACCTACAGATCAGTGATGATACAACTGATTAATGTAAGCAGAATTGATAGTGAAGACAACTGAATAGATGAGCAGATTAACGAATTTAGTCCACAGTGAGATTAGTTTGTCAATATATATCTTATGTATGTAGAGATTGCTGCAGATATATACACAGGATCTGTTGATATTATCGTATATGATACATACATGAAAGAAATAAAAAAAAAGCAATGGAGAGCATGTATATATATATATACCTGAGCAGTGATAATGGTTCACCGAAGAACTGAGCCTCTGCGCAAGGCCTTCTTGTAGTACCGTGAATGGCATGGCTTGAAGAGAGATGGGTCATGGCCGGCCTCCAGCCTGTCCCACTCTAGCTTCTCCCACCAGTTCTTCTCACAGTCCACAACGGGGTGGCTACCTTGACGGTAGTGGTTGATGGCCGGCAGGCGCCTAAACCTCCAGCATCCCCTGAACCTTACCGTCTCGAGCATGGGTGCAGACATCTTGGCCTCACATATCTGCTGCAGACTGTGGAGCTCATGCAAGTAGATTTCCTTTAGCTTTGGAAATTCTAGGACACCTTTTAGACGGTCGGTAGCCTCCACGGGGAAGACCTGCCTGAGATCACCACAGTAGACAATGTGGAGGGTCTCCAGGTTGGGAAAATACGAGTGTGGGGCATTCCACGACAGCGGGAGGACAAATACGAGCCTGGGGCAGGAGTGCAGATGTACGCTCTGCAGCTTTGCGAAGGAGTGCAAATGTAATGCTATCCGTTGGGGGAGAAATGTACCGGGCATTATGGCGTACATCTTACTCATTCCTTTGCTCCAAATGTAGTGGGCCATCAAGAGATCAGCCACCCATAAGGTCTCTAGTTCTTCAAAGCAGACCACATCATAGTTAGTGGCGAAGACAGCGTCCAGCTCGGGACATCTCTCGACACGGACCGCTTGAGATGAAGCCATGTAAGATTTTTCTCCTCTACAATGGACATCATGTCGCGGGGGGGGGGGGGGGACGACAGTGGAAGAATTGTCGTGCGCGTGCAACGACTCGACCTCGTTCATCACAAAGATGATAGCCTCGATTCCTTGTAAGCTCTCCACATTAGTGTTGTTGATTCTCTCACCAATCTCCAGGTGCCTGTCCAATGGCTGAAATTGCGAGGCACTGCTGTCGTCATGATGAGTAGTTATCTTGTCAACAGAGACATCCGTGTAGGCGGTGCAAGAAGTCTTGGGGATTAACAACTTGTGTAGGGGAGGGCCAATTACTTGTCCAGTGCTATAACGGCCCGTCTTCTTCTTGTGTAGGGGAGGCCCAATTTCTTATGGATTATGGCAAACCACTTAGATGTTACCTTTATTTATATAAACTTTGTTTATTGTATCTGGCACTTAAAGTCCAGTTTGTAAGACTGCTTAATATTATCTATGTACTCTTTTATTTTCTTGTACGAATGATGATGCTATTCTTTAAAATATGTGTACTAGCTATTAATTATAAGATTAATATATAAATACACGTAGTCCGGAATCACTAGATCTCAGATCCTACAATTTAAAATATAAATCGCTCAAAACCAAAATAAAAAATTGAAACAGTGGTAAGTTAAAAAGAAATGGAAAAGAAAGAGGGTTTTTCATTATAGCACAGCACTACACGCTAACACGCCGCCTCTCAACCCTGAGCCACGGCGGCGACGAGGCTACTATCGCCGAGCCCTGGACATGGCAGGGGTGCGGGCCACCGTTTGGCCGACCGTGAAGAGCTGCTTCACCGGCTCCCTGATTGGCGTCACCATCGCCGACCGGTACGCCTCCGTCGTCGTCACCGTGAATGGACCCTCCATGCACCCCACCTTCGAGCCCGAACCAAGTAACTCAATTGCATAGCACCACCGGATCCGTGTCTCATCTCATTGCGCCAAGAGCAAGAAACGCAGCTATTGACCGCCAGCGTTGCCAGGTGACCGCGTTCTGGTGGAGTGGCTCTGCCTCGACCGCTACGACTTCTCCTGCGGCGATGTCATCGTCTTCCAGTAAGGTTGCCGCCGCCGAGTTCTTGGTTGGCTTTATACTTGGGCGTTTCTTGATCACTGGATGGGTGAATGATGCAATTACTAGATCTTGATGTTATTGTTATTTGTAGATCGCCGACGAACCACCGGAGTTTCGTGGTTAAGAGGTTGATTGCGTTGCCGGGAGATTGGATCCAGGTCCCGGAGATGGCGGAGATCCGACAGATACCTGAGGGGCTGTCGGGACCCGAATTCACCAATTCGAACCCACTGTGTTTTACCGCACTAGTCCCAGGATCAAACGCTAGTGCACACAGCTTAACATCAGTAAGCATCATATCATACACAACGATAAGAATAATAAGACTTTATTGATTTAATATAACTGGTGTATGATCTTATAATCACTTACATTATTCTGCCACATGGGCTAACCTGAAATAAACATAACAATTGCAGCGGAAAGATGTAGCAAAAAGACGTAGATGTCCCATCAGCACACCACAGGCAGCTGACTAGGATTGGCCTAGTGACCCGTGTCCACCTGAAAGTCCTCCTCCGATACTGGCGATGATTCCTCCACTGTTGTTGGTTGTTAAGCAAGGGTGAGTACACCGACACGTACTCAACAAGTTGTGCACAGAATGCAATTCTATCATAGCTATATGCAGGCTTATTCCATAGGTATGGCCAAGCTTTACTTGCAATAAAGCAGCATTTGTAAACATGTACAATACTGTAACATCCCGAAAATTATAAAACAGTGAATTATCATAATGTGAATTTGCATTTTGAATATTTTTGAGTTTTATTGAATTTGTGATTTTCTGGATTTATTTCTTGGACTTTTGCATTGCAAAAATAATTAAAGGAAATGAGAAAGATTAAATGAACAAAAGCAAAGTTGTGAATAATTTAATTTCTGAAATCCCAATGTGTAGAGAAAACAAATTTTGCACTGAGAAAAATAAAGGAACAATGATTTGAATAATGAAAATGAAATATATAATCAGTTTGACTAGAAACAGTACACCATCCGATTTTATGAAAATATCCAGAGCTCATCTCCAGCTGAAAAATTTACCAAATTACCCTTGATGCAGTGTTCACCACTGGTAAAAATCTCAGGAGATTATCTCATGGGATAAGTCTCCAAATAATGCGAAAACAGAAATAAATAAAAGCTGAAAAATGGAATGTCAGAATTTTTATAATTTACTGGAGAAACATCTTGAGCTGAAAATTTTAAAAAATAATCCTGGTCCCATTTTATTTATAAAAAAAAAGTTTCAAAAAGTTATAAAAATATTTGAATCGTCTGTTAATTAAAATGTAGAATTTGAAATCCTGTGCATTGTACAGTGTCAGAATTTTAGTAAATAATATACAAATTATTTAAATCTCAAATTTAACCTGGAGATCACATACTTCCAGAAGAGAATACACAAAAAGTATGAAAAATAGCTGGCAAGGATTGGCAGGAAAATCAAAGCGAATTCAGTGCACCAACCGGTTGACTCCTTAAGTCGGTTGCCTCTCCCTCTCTGCCGTGTGACCCGAGTTCCTGATGAGCCCCACCTGGCAGCGTCCCAACCCTGTTGTCTTCAACCTCCAGGCGCCAAAGCTTCAGAGGAAGATCAAGCCGCCGCAATTCTTGACTTCTCTCGCGCCTAGCCCGAGCCAGCGCAGCACCGCCCAGGCAATCAGAACACGCCACGACGAAGCTTGCTCACCTGCGCCTACTCGAGCTGCTGCTGTTCAACCTTATCGCGCATGGTGGAGCTCCCACCCGAGGCAGAGCGCAACCCGGCCAATCCTACCTTTCCCTTGCCTATAAATACCCCTAAGGGATCACTAGAGCCGCGTTTCCCTTCCTCTTTACTTCCCTCTCCTCTGCTCAACCGAACACCAAAATCCCCAGCTCAATTCCTCCATTGCCGCAAGCTTCAGGAGCTCAGCTCGAATTCAATTACAGCCAGTATGCTCAACCATTCTCCAATTCACTTCTACTAGAGCATCACCAACATATTAGGAGCTAAACCCCTCAGCTATTTCTTGAGTTGTTCATGCAAAATTGTGTCGCCGCCGTGTGCCTCCTCTCTTCCATGGCCGGCCACCGTGGGCGCACCTCTCTGGTGTCTCTCCGGCCGAGAAAAACTCAAAAATAGAATCACGTGTCGTTGAAGCTAAAATAGGAACCCATCCGAACTCCTCGCCTTGGTTTGTCTTCCCACCGTCGCCATTAGCGCCGCCGCTGAGCTTTGGCCGGGCTGCTTCGCCTTCAGATATCTTCCGTCGAATCGATACCACTTCCGGAGTCACCTCGCCAAGCTCTTTCTCATGGCGTGCTCGCCGTTGCCGGAAAGTCGCCGGAGCGCCGTCGCCGCCGTGCCCTGCTCTCTGTCTCTGATCGGTGGGCCACCCATGTCAGCCGAAGCAAGCCTCCAGCAAAGGGGTAAAGACGTTTTCATTCTCCGAAAGCGTATTTCGTTTTCAACGGGATTTTCAACTCGGGTCAAAAATACAAACTCTTATATCTTTTGAGATACTGCTTTAAATTTAGTGAAATAAATTTTTTAAATCATCTAAAATCAAATAGTATGAAAATATGCAAAAATATTCTTGAAAGAGTTACTGTATGAATCTCTAAAATAAAAATACAAAAATGAGCATTTATGTGTTAAGAAAAAGATTAAATTAGACTTAATCAAAATAAATGAAATTAAATATTTTTAGAATCCTTGTTCTGAAATGAGTTCAAATATATAAAAATATTTATGTTTTAAGTTAGTCTTCTTCATCAAATAAATCCATGCTTTAATTCGCTAAAAAGAAAACAAGAATTTATAAATTGAAATGCTTAAAGAATATTATTGATTTTAATAATTATAAAGAATATGATTTTCTGATTTTGATATGTGCTGAAAATGAATAATTAAACAAGACTTTTAGGATTTCTAAATAATTAAACATATACTCAATTTCAATGCTTCATACTAGTTTTTGTATATATATATATATACACACATACTCATGTATATGAATGAAATCATTAAATAAATTTGTATATGCCTCTGGAACCATAACAAACTCAAATATGCAAAAACATTTAAATTATCAACTCAGTTTGAATTATTTGCTTGTTGATCATCATTAAACCTTAATGTGATCATTAATAAAAGTAACGATACAAAAGCTCATAAAATGAGAAAATAAATTGTATTAATTTCTTGAAATCAGTAAAGATACATGTATGTAAAAATATCTAAGATAAGATTTAAGTTGCATTCTTTTAATGAAAGGAAATGTTAATTGTGACAATAAGTAAATAGGTAATCTATTGCAGTTTAAGTCAAAACAATGCAAAATTAGTTTTAAAATGTTTCTAGGGTTGCTGCCTACTAATACCTGAAAAATGAATCAAAGATCATGTATAGTATAGTTGGAAATGAAGTTTGAATCTTGGCCGATTTAGGGTTTGCGTTGTGATCACTTATACTATTTCACCAGTTAATAAAATAACTTGTCTAAATGATAAAAGCAGTAAAATGAGTCTAGTAACACTCTACAAAGTTTATACTACCATATTCTGTAAAAAGAATCTTATTTCATCACTGTTTGCATATTAATCTTATTAGTTCAAAAACCTTAAGTGATAATCATTCGTTTCATTTCTTGCCGATTCCGAATAACGTGACTTAACAATACCACTTAAGCCTTTTCAACAATGAATACAATGTTGCGTCTAAATCCAAAAGCATATGAAATTGACCCTGTAGCACTCTCCAAAGTATAGACTGCCGTATTATGAAAAGATAATCTCATTTCACTGTGATTTGTATACTAATCTTGATAGCTTAATAACCCTAAGTATTCACATTATATAAGTGCGTAATATGAATGAATGAACTTTGAGTTTAAATGAGAAATCAGTTATTATGATATTTGTATCACCAGAACCTTCTCAAATATTGTGTAAATAATGCTAGTAGCCTAAATCAATAGATCAACTTTTTATAACTAGAACATTGATTAAATATTTCTTCGAATCTGAATCTAATCAAATAGGACAAGAATCTGTTAAACCTAAAATGATTAAATTATTATAATCTTAACCCATTTTTGCGTCTTGAATTCGAAAATATAAATAAAGAAAATCACAATCTTTGCATCTTGAATTCGTAAAATAAAATTAATAAATTCATAAAGAATAATCTCTGTTTCTTGTGAATAATCTTTATTTGTTCTTTCTATCTACTTTCTTTTTGCCCTTATTGAAGTTTATTATTTGCTGTATTTCCGTTGATCGACGTGTAGAACCCGACGTCTCTAACTTCGTTGTCGTCGTCATCAGCCGCAATCCTTGACTTCATCGTAAACAATGATTAAGCAAGGCAAGCACCCCTTTGATCATATTGATCCCAGTATGTAATATACTTTGTTTTACTAAACTATTTTATGCATGCGTTTACTTTATGTAAATTGCTATTTTGTGGATCTGGTAGTTATACCTGTTGTCTCATTAACCTTCTTTGATGATTATGAACATATGAACCTTGATAACCATAGATTAAAGAATGGGCATTACTTAATGTCATCATGGGTATATGCGATTACATAATTATGCTTAGCCATGCTTTAGAATCAATAAACCAGATGATCAAATCAAGATTTGTTTCCTGAAAATGTTTGGAAATGGCACTGTTAGTTGCTGGTATTATGAGTAAAAACCCCAAAATAAAACTATGTTTTGATGCGGGCGATTATTGGCAATAGCCGGTTGTACAAAAAGGAATTGTACGTAGTGTAGGGTGAAGTGTCGCCCGTGTCAATTTAAGGACCGAGCAATGGGACGTTATTGATCCAAGATTTCGTGCAACCACAAGAAATTTGGGGCAGGCGATCGTAGCCTATTAAGTTATTTAGATATGGCTTTGCTCTTTGGTAGGCGGGAGCTTGCACAGGCATTCCGGTTTGGTCTGCTTGGAGGGGTTTCCACCCATGCAACGGTGTACACCTTGTCATGAACAGAAACGGTGTGAGTGTGTTGGGTATACGTGAAAGGGCCCACGTCATGTGTGTGTGTTTCTGTTCCTCTGGCGGGGGATTAACGTCCCGGGCTGGATCAAAGTCATGTCTAGGTAATGTAACGGCTATGTATGGTCGAAAGATCATGACTTGTGGGTAAAGTTGTACACCTCTGCAGAGTTTAAATCTAATCGATTAGCCGCGCCCACGGTCATGGGCACTTGGTGAAGTCATTCCAATGTTAGATGTTTTGTTATTTTCAAAAGGGCTTGGTATCATTTGTTTTGCAACTGTGCTTTAAGTCAAAGGGCCGACATTGATGGATTTCAGGATATGGAATGTTCGTTGCTCACGTCATGGAGGACTGTGAGTGTTACTTATGCTTTACTTATTTGTTATCAATTAAACTGCTCTTATAAATTCCGTTTGCAAATGACTTGGTTTACAATTCAATTTTGCTTTATGCAAATTAACTGTAGTAGCCTTTCCTTTAAAATGGCCTGCATATATTATAGGTTTTTGCTCAAGTCTTGCGGAGTACGAAAGTACTCACCCTTGCTTAATTATTATTTTAGGTGGTTGAGCTAGCAAAGCTTCGAAGGTTTGTTTCATCGCAGGTTGCGGGATCTTCTTCAACGTGTTCTATCTGGAGTTTATACCTTGTCAATTGCCTGCGGGGCGGATGGGCAAACTACAAGATATCGCTTCTTTGCTGCTAATCTCTTTATTTGTAAGCTTCTCTTTATATATTAGTTTCCGCTGTAATTATTTGTGGTGTGGTTGTGATTCCAATTGTTGTAAACATGTGAGTGCTAGCTACTGATCCAGAGAATAGCACAGCAATCACATGGAGGTTCCTGTTCATCAGAACGGGGTCTCTTACAAATACATAGATTGAAAAGACAGTAAAACAAATATTAACAAGTAAATAGATTCAGTGTTTCTCAAATAAACCCAAGTTGTCCATCCTAGATCAAGTTCCATTATCCACATGGCATCCTGCCATCCCAACAGTTGTCAATTTTAGTTAACTACCCCTTGACTGTAATTCCCGAGCATTACTCAATACCGTGAGCACGGCTATCCGAATAGTTTGTACACTCTACAGAGGTTATGCACTTTACCCACATGATACAACCATGCACCACACAGGTGAATGATCATAACAAAGCCTTTACAATGCATCCTCTTAACCCAGTGCTACCCGCTGAGGTTTCAACACTGGAGGGACTGGTTACCACACCCAGGGCCCCCCTCTTGCGCCATGTGAGTTTTCTCCGCTTCTCGGACTCACACCACCACGATAGCACTCAAGCTAAGCATTTGCAAATTAGTCAGCTAGGCTGCCCCATAACAGACATGTGGTTGCAAGATTGACTCAGGTCAAAGGCTCGCAAGGTTAAGTCCTTAGGATTGATTAAAGCAAGACTTACACATACCCTCTGCCCATCGGGCCCACCCTAGCATACTTGCCCCTTCCACTTGCTTCAATCATAAAGTGATTAAACCCCCGGTTGATTACCAAGCATCACATGCTATACACAATTCAACCTCGTTGTGTGACCTCCTCGCCACAACAACTCAATCTCATCGTGTGGCCACACATGACACACAAACTATCAACATTGTTCCATACTCCATTAATCAAAATTAATACTCAACATTTCATGTACATGTGATGACGTGGCATGGCTAAGCAATTCTTTCTAACCATCCATGTTGATTTCATAATTAACCAACTATAGTAACCAACCTAAGGTAACAAGTGGATTATGGCATACAAATATCAAGGTAGGGTATAATTCAATGGGTATGTTAGCTAATCCCAAATTTATGTTGAAAACATTTATACGCATAAAATAACATGCAATAGAGTAAAGCAAAATAGCAATTTTGCAAACATGGGTGCAACATGGTTAAAGCACAACTTGCCTTACCTAAGCTCCTGGTATTGCTCCGAAGATTGCTCTTGAGTTGTTGGTTCCTCCTTCGAAATCTCGCTCAACTCAACGTCTACGCGAATTGAGAAGAAATAGCAAATAACACCAAAACCAAAGAACAAAAAAATCAAAAATTTAAATAAAAGCCCCCATTAAATAGATCTCAATTTTACAAATTTTTAGGAATTTGAATCACCTTAATCGGAGTTCATATGCAAAAGTTCTAGCATTTAGAAGTTTAAATAAATTCTGAAAAATACCTAAATTCATAATATCCGAATTAATTGAATTATTTTTATAAAGAAAATCCGGATTTTTCCCGCCCGGAAAATACGGACGCTACGTGGCAAAATATGGACCCTTAGATTTCAATCTAACGCTTACGGTTAAACCTACGATGTGGCTTAATATCAACCCTTGGATCTAAATCCAACGGTCCACGTTTACTCTTGTAGTTTACTGTGCACCTAATAGCGTGGCTCATTTGTGACCTTACGATTTAAATCCGACGGTTACGATATAACGAAAAAACTTACCGATTCAATTCGGCGCGACTTAATTCCGATCGCTCGATGAAGATCCGACGGCTGACGAAACTTCCGATCGGCAATGGCTGGACCACGTGCGAAACTCGCCGGACTCGAAGAAGACGACGATCCCAACGGCGATCTCCTTCCCTGGCGATGCTCCGGCGGATCTACGGCACACGGGATGCTTCTCGGCGGCAACTCGGCAGTCCTTCGCGTTTTTCCCGAGCAATGGCGCGACTCGCTCGAAAATCTCCTGGTGCTGCTGTCCCTCGCGCGATTCCTCGGACGACGGCGCTCACGATTTTGCTGTCGCTCGATCGCTTGCGATTTCTCTTCTGGTCGCTCGCTTCTTTCGATATTGCGTGGGCACGGTTTAAATAGCGATCGCACGTACTTCTCCCGCCCGAGCCGGCCTCCGTATCCTTACCGAACTCGGCGCTGGCGCGGAGTTTGAATCAGCTACGTTCTGCTTGAATCGGCCAAGCCGCCCTTCCCGCACGATAAAAAACCCGAGCTCGTGTCGACTTCGGCGCCGGTGCTAGAGTCTGGATCGGCTACGTACGGGAAGCACGAAAATTTGAGTTCGCGATTTTTCTCTTCGCGCGTCTGGTCGCATGCAGCGAAGCGCCAATCCAATCGTACCGGTCATCAATCTAGTTCCTAATCCGATTCAATCCCGGAAAGAAAAAGAAATTTTCAAAAATACTTCGAGACCTTCTATACTCAAATAAAATATTTTTGGGCAGTCTTTATTTTAAATTTCCCTTTTATAATTATTTCTTAACAAAAGCCATATATTAATTCAAAATGATTCAAATAAATCTCAGAAAATCCAATAAATTCCAGAAATTCACAAAATCATAAATTACAATAAAATAATATTTAATAATTGAAAAATAAAAAATTGGGATGTTACAGGGGCACTGCTGGGTGGAAGGGGACAATGCAGGCGTCAGTTGGGACTCGAGAGGTTACGGACCTGTAGGAGATTCTATCACTCAAATGATTTTTCCCCTATTTGGAGCCTTCTTGCTAGGCACAATTGTGGTGCCTCGCTAGCCAAAACTGCGTAGATTAGTGGTGGTGACATTCGCATTCTTGCTGCCAAAGGCGATGCAAAAGTGATGTCTTGTTATTGTGTTCAACCAATGCTGCTGGCATTGCTAAATCGCCATTTGTACCTTTGGCCGATGCTGAGTTCAGTGGATCTACATGTTTACAAAAAGAATAATGATTTAATTGGGCTGCAAAATTTTGATAGTAAAATAGACAGAAAACATATTGGTGTATTGATATCAGTTGGTGGTGCATATAAACTTTATAACCATGGTCCATGGCTCATTTTCTCACCACAGATGATACCTCGGTCACAAATAGTTGTTGTTTTGGACATTGACATGTCCCTAAAACTCAACTTTAACCACTAATTTCTATTATAATATATTTAAAAAATCTAATAAACTTATAATATTATGAAAGTACATTTCGAGATGAATCTACACATATTATGATTTTCATACATGCAATCTAAATATTTAAAAAGATATCGATAGCTAAAGTTTCAAAAGTTTAACTACACGTATCGTAAACTGACAAGTTTTTGTGTACTGGAGGGAGTATGTTACAATATAAAAACCGTTGCAATTATTTATCATTTACCTGCTTGGCATGCTTAGCACCGGACATGAGCAGTCAAGCCCCTCCTTTGTTATGCATAATTTTTTTTTATCTTAAGCGCATTTTGACTTAGTTGACATATTCCACTAGAGGCATTTAACATGTATAAACATTTTAAGCATTTAAATTTATGCTTTTTATAAGTTGGAGCTCACCAACATAATGCTATCTCTTTATGCATGTTTGTATTCCTCTGTATTATGAATTTTGCAATTGCACCTTTGAGCAAATGCCTGGAGAATTTTGCTAAGCAAAGTAGGCGACCTCATGGCTCATGGTCATCTTGAACCAATTTTGGTGTTTTTTATGATATCATGTTCATCTGATGAATATCAGCATTGATGAACTAGAGCAGATCAGCATTTCTTTTGGTTAAGTACTAGCATGTGGGCAATGAAGTACTAAACTTGCATGCAGTGGTTTGATCATTCAGATACGCTGTTCATCTTTTCTAATGACGTTTTTGCTAATGTGTTTGTATGGGATCATAAGAGCCTTAAATAGAAAAAGAAGATGCCTAAAAAGGGTATAACAATGCCTCTTGACTTTCTGCTCTTTAACCATTTGCCAACTTTTATATCCTTGTACCAGAGTTTACCAGGCACAAATGCTTCTGGCAACAGTCAGCAAATATGATGTTTAATACTTGTTTGCACACTACAGCAAAATAAGTTTATAGGCATTGTAGTTTAGATACTAAGCTGTTAAGAACTTGCTAGGATTGGACAGAAATTTGGGAGAGAAGGGGAAAGTTGATAGAAGAACTTGGAGACAAGTTTAAGAGTTCTGTTCTTCCATGCTTTACAATGTGAACGACCCAGTATTTAAACCCCCTTCCCAAGCCTCTTACAGGTGGACACAGCCACAACTCACGCTGGACACCCCAACACACATGCGACTGTTCTCGCTACACACACAGAGCCGCACCCTGTAGCATATCCGGCACATAACATTCCCCTCCCCTTAAATCCCGGCTTGTCCCCAAGCCGGTGCCTGTGGAAACTGATGGTGTAATGCCGCCGCATGTTCCCAAGTTGCCAAATCCACTGGAAAGCCTGACCATTTGATAAGAAAGGATGGAATAACATGATCCCCCTGCTTGATCAAACGGCGCTTCAAAATCTCGGCTGGAACAGAAGAATGCTGAGGAACCTGGCAAAGCACAGAAAGCTCAGAAGCCGCTGTGGCTGAGGATGGCAAGTGCCGTTTCAACTGAGAAACATGGATAACAGGGTGGATTCTACTTCCTGCAGGCAAGTCCAACTTGTAGGCGACGGAACCAATCTTCTCCAGAATCTTATAAGGCCCATAGAAGCGAAAGCACAACTTCTGATTGCTGTGAGTGGCAAGCGATGTCTGAGCGTATGGTTGTAACTTCAGGTAGACCAGTTCTCCCACTTGAAAGATGCGATCTGAACGGTGCTTGTCTGCTTGTGATTTCATCCTGGCACAAGCTCTATCCAGATGCAACTTCAGTAATTGAGTCACTCGTTTCCGTTCATCGATCCATTCCTGAACGTCCTTCACTGCAGTCACATTCAAATCCGAGAGACCAAAATGGCGGGGTGGATACCCATACAAAGCTTCAAACGGTGAAGTGCCCAAAGCAGTTTGAAGAGTGGTATTGTACCAAAACTCAGCAAGAGACAACCAATCAGCCCATTTCTTGGGGCAAGAATGTACAAAGCACCGGAGGTAAGTTTCGAGACACTGGTTGAGCCTCTCCGTCTGCCCGTCCGTTTGAGGATGGTACGCAGAACTCATATTCAGGTGGGTATCCGACAGACGAAACAGTTCTTGCCAAAAGGAGCTAGTGAAAACCTTGTCTCGATCGGATACAATAGAGTGAGGTAAGCCATGCAATTTATACACTTGACTGAAGAAGAGCTGGGCGACTTGCAATGCCGAAAAAGGGTGAGTCAAAGGCAGAAAGTGGCCATACTTTGAAAACTTATCAATGATCACCAAAACGACCGTGTACTTGTGAGAAATGGGTAAGCCCTCGATGAAGTCCATGCTGATGGTGTGCCAGGCTTGTGTGGGTACCGGTAAGGGTTGCAGCAGCCCAGGAAGTTTAACGCGTTCAACCTTGGCGTGCTGACAGATAGAGCATGCCTGCACATACTGCCGAACGGTCTCCTTCATCCGGGGCCAAGCAAACATTGCTTTGATTTTGTGGTACGTAGCATGAATACCAGAATGCCCGCCGATACCGCTACTGTGTAACGCTTGCAAGAGATGTTGTTGAGCCAAAGAATTATTGCCCACCCAAATGCGCCCTTTTAAGCGAATGACCCCGTCCTGTAAAACAAAACCCTTGTCATTGGAACCGGATAAACACAGTTCAGCATACAACTGCTTCGTAGCGGAATCCTCTTGATAGCCGGCCACCAGGTTGTCCAGCCACACTGGAACGCAGCTAGAAATGGCATGAACGTCCCCTGCACTGGATTTTCGCGACAAAGCATCGGCGGCCGCATTGAGAACCCCTTTTTTGTACTGAATCTGAAACTGCGATCCCAACAATTTCACAAAGGCCTTATGCTGCATTTCGGTGGTCAACTTCTGCTCGGTAAGATGCATGAGAACCTTTTGATCCGTCCAAATAATGAACTCCCGATGCTGTAAATATGAGCGCCACTTCGAAATGGCCAACAAAATGGCCATGCACTCCTTTTCGTATACAGACAGCGCTTGGTTCTTCGCACTGAGGGCCTTACTCAGGAAAGCTACCGGATGACCCTCTTGCATTAAGACTGCACCAATGCCCTTCTTGCTTGCGTCAGTCTCTAAGACAAACTGTTTGGAGAAGTTTGGCAATGCCAATACAGGCGCCTTCACCAGAGCTTGCTGCAAAATGCGAAAGGCCTCTTCAGTAACGGATGACCACAGGAAAGGCACTCCCTTCTTTAGAAGAGCCGTCAAAGGCTTGGAGATCACGCCATAGTGCTGAATAAACTTCCGATAATAGCCGGTAAGTCCCAAGAACCCCCGCAAAGCTTTCACTGTGTTTGGAGTAGGCCAATCAAGCACAGCTTGAATCTTCGTTTGATCAGTGGACACCCCAGCTGCTGAGATAATGTGTCCCAGGTAAGCCAGCTTCTGCTATCCGAACGAGCACTTGTCTCTATTGATGTATAAGTGATTCTGTTCCAAAATGTGAAACACTGAGGTGAGGTGGTGTACATGATCTGTCAAAGAGGAACTATAGACCAGGATATCGTCCACAAACACTAGGACATAGCGCCACAATGCCGACTCGAAGATTCTATTCATAACCCCTTGGAATGTAGCCGGGGCATTTGTAAGCCCAAACGGCATAACCAGAAACTCATACAGCCCTTGATGGGTACGAAACGCCGTCTTGTGTTCCTCTCCCGCTGCTACCCGTATTTGATGGTAGCCTGAGCGAAGATCCAATTTGGTGAACCACTGAGCTCCCTCCAACTCATCCAATAGTTCATCGATCACAGGTAACAGGTGCTTATTCTTGATAGTAATCAGGTTAAGTTTGCGATAGTCGACGCAGAAGCGCCATGTGCCATCCTTCTTGCGGACCAATAACACTGGAGACGCAAAGGAGCTAGCACTCTGTTGGATAATGCCTTTCTGTAGCATATCCGAAACCATATGTTCAATTTCGTTCTTCTGCTGGGGCGAATAACGGTAACCCCGAACATTCACCGGCTGTGCTCCCGGTACCAGCGGAATGGTGTGATCGAAGTCTCTCCTCGGAGGTAAAGCAACTGCGGTTTTGAACAAGTGATCAAAGTTCTGTAAGACTTGTTGCAAAGGTTCTGGTATTACCTCTGCTGTTTCTTCCTTCAGTTGGAAAACTTCAGCTGATGAGTTTTGTCGGATGTGAATAATGTGAGTCACTGCTTGCTCCTCAATAACCCCTTCAACTTGTTGGCTGCAATACCCTTTGGCTGAAGCGCACCATCCTGGATACCCTGCAGCTTGATACGCCGATTCTGGTGCGTGAACTGCAAGCATTTGTTGCCCCAGTGTACCCACATGGGACTGTGCTCCTCCAACCAGTCAGCACCTAAAATCATGTCATAACACCCCAGCTGCAACACTCGCATGTCTTGTTGAAAGGAGTGCCCCTGAACCCACCAAGACAAAGCAGGAATCATCTTATCACACACCACTGATCGCCCATCCGCCACAGTGAGATGTATGGGGGTCAGTTCTTTAGTCAAGCACTGCAATTTGTTCACCAAGTCGTCACTGACAAATGAGTAGGTACTGCCAGAGTCTACCAAAATAAGCACCTCCAGCTTGCCGATTAACCCCAAAAGCCGCAGTGTTCTACGTCGTGGCCCCCCTCTTTGCACTTGTTCTGTCACCACTAGTAACTCTTCTGTAGGCTCTAGGCCCACTCCTTCACTTTCCTCTTTGGCAGATGGAGAAACCTGCAATACCTCAACCAGTTCTTCAATAACGTGTAAGGGAACATGGTCTGGACATTTGTGCGTTTTACCCCACTTCTCCCCACAAGTAAAGCAAAGGCCATTAACCCTGCGATATGTGCGCAGAGCCTCCAACTTCTCATCCATCTTGGTGTGAGTACTTGTCTTGGGTTCAGCATTCCTTTTGCCATCATCTTGGTATTTACTGTTTATCTTGACTTTGTCTAAAAACTTACCGCCTCCTTTATAACTCTCTTTAGCTTTAGATTTGTGGTAGGACCTTCTCTTGCTACCCTCTAATTCCTCTTCTTGAATCAAAGCCAGCAATGATGCAGTTTCAACATCACTGGGATTATGCAGAACCAATGCTGCCCGAATTTCTTCCTTCAACCCGCTTAAAAAATGGGTTACAAAGAATACCTCATCCTACGTAGAGTTGTACAACAGCAAATGGTGTTGAAGCCGCTCAAACGCCTCAACATAATCTGCCACTGAACCAGATTGCTTCAAGTTAATCAACTGATTCATCTGACGTTGATACTGATTTTTGCCAAACCTCTTTTCCACTACCTCGCACAAGGCCTCCCAATCATCAATTCGTCCCTTAGCTTCTATCATCTGTAACCACAGAGCAGCGTTTCCAACAAAATTCAGCACGGCAAACCTGGTACGCACTCCTGGATGAATGCCCATCACCTCAAAATATGTCTCACACCTTTCTCTCCACAACCTTGGATTTTCCCCATCAAACTTAGGGAACTCCAGTTTAGGAAAGGATGAACGTGGCTGCCATGCGAAGTTTCCGTTCCTTCCTTCCCTTGTATACTTCTCATCAATACTCCTTGGATCAGCCGCCCAATACATCTGATATCCCCCTTGTTTCTCCATAGCCACAACCGAAGGAGGGGGTCCCAGGATTCCTTTGAACGAACCCTTTCCCAACTCCTGACCTCCCCTTCCCTGAACCAGTTCAAGCTCCTCACCTGACTGCAACGCCGCGCCCAACCCTCCTTGTTGGGGTCCCAGCGTGGTCGACGAATCCCTGCGGATCAAGGTCGATCCCGCTATCCCAAGTAACGCCTCCAGAATTTCCACCCGTCCTTTCACCCCTTCCATCGCTGCGCGCACCTCCCCGACTTCAGATTTCACCCCGTGCACATCCTCCAGAATCTGCTTCAGCAACGTGTTGATCCCCTCGAATTGATTCTCCACCGATGCCATGGTCGCCTCCATCTTCGATTCCCACTGTGATTGCTTCTTCTTGGGCGCCAGAGCGGAAGAGATGTGGCTCTGATACCAGATGTTAAGAACTTGCTAGGATTGGACAGAAATTTGGGAGAGAAGGGGAAAGTTGATAGAAGAACTTGGAGACAAGTTTAAGAGTTCTGTTCTTCCATGCTTTACAATGTGAACGACCCAGTATTTAAACCCCCTTCCCAAGCCTCTTACAGGTGGACCCAGCCACAACTCACGCTGGACACCCCAACACACATGCACTGTTCTCGCTACACACACAGAGCCGCACCCTGTAGCATATCCGGCACATAACATAAGCATCTTTAATTTTGATATCTGCAGATTCCTCTGGGCCTGATGCAAGGGAAGGTCACACACATAGTCTGGCCGCCACATAGAATTGGTCGAGTTGGCAGAAAGATGCCAGAAGGGAGGATTATGCAGCTTTGACTTTTTGAATATCTAGGTTGGTTATCCTGCATTTTTTCCATTGTAGGGTAAGAGACCACTACCAGTTACATCAATCATGGATAACTTAGTGCTCCGATTCCCAAGTGACAACCAACATGTTAAAAACTATAGAAATAGATTGAAAAATCAAGATGTAAGAACAGTGTTCAGTGACAGAACGGATGAACACAGCTGTATGTTGAAGTCACAACTAATGGAAAATATGTAGAGCCATCCTCAGAATAGGATGACACAATTTCATACAAATTTTACTGCAAGCTTGTGTTTCAACTTTCAGGAAGCTTGTAGCAACTGTTGAAGAAGCATGCCACTGCTGAAGCAACTGGTGATCACTAACAAGGCAACTCATACTAGCTGGTACAGACATAAATGACCTGAAGAATGAGTAGAACGATATAGTTAAGAATACATGTAAATAAACCAAAAACATATCCAGGCAGCATTAGCATGCTGCCGCATCAATCACACACAAACTCTGTTTAGTTTGGCAAGCAACAGTCACACCATGGGGTTCTGTTCTGTGACTAATAGACACACACCACAGGCACATATGTCCCTCTAATTTCAAGCAAAGACAAATACAATCCAAACCAAATACATGTAGGTTAGTCTCTTAAGAGACACACACATTAACATAGTTTCAAACACACCAGCTTAGTGGATGCACGTAGCATGCACCAAACACCAATATATTCTTTAGAAAACACACCAACTTGGCAAGCAAACTGTGAAACCGTTGCGGCCATGGAAGCAGTAGAAAGCTGCTGTAAGATGTCTGTATTTCCACCAAAACCTACAGAGGTGATGATACAACTAATTAATGTTAGCAGACTTCATATACATGCTATGCGTGTAGAGATTGCTGCAGATATATACATAGGATCCGTTGATGTTACCGTATAAGATACATGCATTTAAGAAACAAAAAAAAAACAAGGAAGATCATGTGTGTGTACATATATATACCAGAGCAGTGATACTGGCTCACTGGAGAACTGAGCCTCTACACAGAGCCTTCTTGTAGTACAACGAGTGGCATGGCTTGAAGAGGGATGGGTCATGGCCGACATCCTCCCCATCCCAGTCCAGCTTCTTCCACCAGTCCTTTTCGCAGTCCACAATAGGGCGGCTGTCTGGACGGCGGTGACCGACAGTCGGGAGGCGCCTGAGGCCCCAACATCCTCTGACCCTGACTATCTCGAGCATGGGTGCAACATCTTGGCTTCACATATCTGCAGTAGACTGGGGAGATCATGTAGGTAGATGTACTTCAGCTTTGGGAATTCCAGGACACCTTTTCGATGGTCGGTAACTATTTTGTTTAGAAACTCTGCCTCCATGGGGAAGACCTGCCTGAGTTCACCACAGTAGATGATGTGGAGGGTCTCCAAATTGGGAAAATACGAGTGTGGGACATTCCACGACAGCGGGAGGACAAATACGAGCCTGGGGCAGGAGTGTAGGTGTATGCTCCACAGATTCACAAAGGATTTATCATCCGGAGCAGGAATCGTCCTTCCTTTGCTCCAAATGCAGTGGGCCATCGGGAGGTTAGCCGCCCAAAAGGTCTCCAGTTCTTCAAAGAAGTAGTAATCTCTCAACACGTCACCTCTTGAGAACACGGTGTGCAGCTCGGGGCATCTCTCGACACAGCACCGCTTGAGACGGCGCCATGTAATTCTCTTCTGTGTTGCAGGCATCATAAGTTGGGGGATGACATTGGTGATGGAAGAATTGTCGTGCACGTGCAATGACTCGACCTCGTTCATCACAAAGATGATAGCCTCGATTCCTTGTATGCTCTCCACATTAGTGTTGTTGATTCTCTCACCAATCTCCAGATGTCTGTCCAATGGCTCAAACTGCAGGGCACTGCTGTCGTCATGATCTGTAGTTATCTTGTCAATAGTGACATCCATGTAGGAGCTACAAGAAGTCTTGGGGATTAATGACTTGTGTAGAGGCTGCCCAGTTACTCGTCCAGTGCTACAACGGCCCATCTTCTCCTTGTTGCACCTCTGTCCATCTTCTTTGCTATTAGAAGGGCCACACAGATTTAGATGGAACCTATCAGTGTTCCAACAGAACTTTTCAAGACTATGTAACACCAAGGACTGAATAAACCTCATGTCCATGATAGTAGCATATGCTTGATGATGTTCCGTTTGGACACGGCAGACCAAAGAATCAATGCATAGCACTGCCAGTCTAGAGGATACCTCTTCGGGCCATAGTATGGCATGGAGCTGAAAACATCCCAATAGAATCATTCGCTGGAGAATTGGGACAACCGGATTTTTGAGGTCAAGAATTTTGACTGGTGTGCCTGAGAGGTCCAGCTCCTCAAGGATTGGCAATCGCCCACGTAATGTGAAGTCCAGCAACCTTACACAACCAGCCAAGGAGATACGGGATATTTTAGCTTCCTCTCCTACTCCTGCATCTAAGCTGAAAGATTCAAGTGATGGAGAAAGTCTTGGGCCAACAAATTCCAACCCAACACAACCATCTAGAACCAGAGTCTTGAGGCCAGTTGCTCCTGATAGGCTTGGCAGAACTTGCATGGTGCTATTCCTAGAGAGGTCGAGGAGCTCCAACTTCCCCATATCGGTGAATTCATCCTTTTGGCCTGTCTCCCATGAGCTTGTAGGCTCAGTTATGCGAAGCTTACGTAGCATCCGCAGTCGTCGCAAAGGAAGATTGCTGCGCCATATCCTTCCCTTCTTTATATGTACCTCCCTAATGTTTGCAGCCATTTGCGCTATTATCTCTGGGAATAAAGCTAGCTCCCAATCTGTGTTGCATATGTCTAGGACCCATAGGCTCTGAAAAAATTTCAATTCTGTTCTACGTAGCTTCTCCTCTGCTTCTTGTTGCTGTTTTGGTGCCTGTTCTTGTCGTTGATCCTTGCAGCTATCTAATCCGAGGAATCTTAGGCTTTGGCAACAAGAGAAAGGCGGTGAAGAAAAGCTAAAGGTGCACCGGCTGAGTTTTATTACACGCAATTTCTCTGAGTGTTGAAACATGTTATTGGGTAATGATGGTTCTGGATGATCGGATTCACTTTTGATTGCTAGGAAAAATGATGAAGTTTCTGGCTGTACAGTTGGTATACTTATCTGCCCCCTTTCTTGACTATTGGAGTATATGATTTCTGAAACCCAATGATTTCCAGGAGTCTGAAGTCGATGACCAAAAGTGGGAAATTTATTAGATGAATAGTCCTCTAGTATAATCTCTTTATGCAGAGCAGCACCAATCTCCCATGCTTTGTCTTGGTCTTCATGTTGTATAATTCCATCACAAACCCAATAGCTGGAAGCATGGGTAGCCCAGTTGTAGCCCATGATGTCGCCCCGCTCATAATTCAATGACAAGAGATACAAGCAACACTGTGTAGCTACTTCTGTGGTAATGCCAGGCTTATGTGTGTATCCAGTAATTTCTCTAGCCTCTGCTAGCAGTAAAGCATTAAGATCCGAAGCATAATAATGTGAATAATGGAAAAGATGTGAATTATGCACTCTTTGTTCTATTTCTGGGTTGAGCCGAAGCCTCCCTCTGAAGGTCCACAATACCTTGGTACTGAACAAATCAGGTTGGGGAATGCCCAAGCCAACTAAGTCAACTGTATCATTGCTTCCATTATGAAATACCACTAAATATCTGTTATCTAGTATTGCTTGGAAGATCTCTCTTTTGAGGTCTACTATCTCAGCTCTGGAGCCTTTGTCTACCCCGCTGAAATCCTCCTCCTCGTCTTGCCTATCAAAAACAGCCATAACCCGCTGAGGAAGCTTCAGTTCGTCCGCGATTGCCCTTTGGAGTGCTCTTCGGCTTTTCCACCTGGAGCAATCGACGTGGATGATCCTGTCGAATTTCTTCCTCAGAGACGGCGGAGGGTCCTCGGCTATGGCTCTAAGCACCGCAGAAGCACCTAGTCCAAACCATCCGTCAAAGTAGATGGCCTTGTGTGCTCCGCTGCTCGTATCCTCTAGAAAAGGGATTATCTCTTGTACCACTTCCTTGACGTTGCGCGCATAAATCCGCTGCATTAATTGATGGCAGTTAGTCGAGATCACCGACCGCCTCACGTGGGTAGCAGTTTTTATTAAAGAGAAGTAGTGATCGGTGATGTTCCTTTATGTTCTTAAAAGGGTCATGCGACAAATTGTTATGTTTGTTATGTTTTGATCGGTGGAACACCTGCTAGCGACCAAGCTCACCAACTAAATGATCGAGGTTCACAATTTCCAAACCAAAATGTGTATATTGTCCCGTAGTCCATGATGTTCGCTATATATAGCCAGATCTAGAATTTTTTAAGTGTGCGATTACCTATATATACTTTTATGATACTAGCGAAATGTTGAGAATTGCTTGTGATTACTATAAATGTTTGTTTGGTTACGAGGCTAAGCCAAACATTAATATTTCGGAATTCTTCTTCAATTCTAGTGAAAAAATTTCTGTTGAGGAAAACTTAGTTTTAGAAGCTTCTTTCACGGAAGAAGAGGTTAGAAAAGCCGTTTTTGAATCTTATTCGGATGGGGCGCCGGGACCTGATGGGCTCCCTTTCTTATTTTACCAAAAATTTTGGGACTTGGTCAAGGAGGACTTGCTCAATCTTTTTAGAGACTTCGGAAATGGGGTTCTTGATTTGTTTCGGCTTAATTTCGCGATGATTTCTTTAATTCCTAAGGAGAATATGCGAGGAATATTAAACAATTTAGACCTATCAGTTTATTAAATTGTAATTATAAGATCATTACTAAAGTTCTTACAAATAGACTTAGTCCGATCTGTAATAGAATTATCTCCCAAAATTAGACTGCCTTTTTGAAAAATAGGTATATTTTAGAAAGCGTTGTTACTGCTCATGAGATTATTCATAAAGTCCATCATGATAAAGTGAAAGGGATTGTGCTTAAGTTGGATTTTGAGAAGGCGTATGACAAAGTTAATTAAGTTTGTTTGATGGATATTTTAAAGAAATGGGGTTTTGGAACTAAATGGCAAGGCTGGATTTATGCTCTTTTAAGAAAAGGTTCAGTGGGGATTAAGATTAACAATTGTGAAAGTGATTTTTTTCAAACTGGTAAGGGTTTGAGACAAGGTGATCCGTTATCTCCTATTCTTTTTAATCTGGTAGCTGATGTGTTTTCTAGAATTTTGCAGAAGGCTGTTGATAATGGTCTTTTAGAAGGTCTTTGTAATGATTTCTGCCCTGGTGGTATCATTAGCCTTCAATATGCTGATGACACTTTCTTATTTCTTAAGAATGACGAGAGAATGATACTTCATCTTAAATGGTTCCTCACTTGCTTTGAACAAATGTCTAGTTTGAGAATTAACTTTCACAAGTGTGAATTGATTCCTTTGGGTTGTGATGAGAATGAGACTTTGCGGTATGCCAATATTTTGTGTTGTAAAGTTGGTTCTTTCCCTATTAAATACCTGGGTATTCCTCTTCATTATGAAAAACTTAAAAAAGATGATTTGCAGCCTTTGGTTGATAAGATTTTAAAAAGGATTGCAGGTTGGAGAGGGAAATTGCTTTCTTACAGGGGGAGGTTGACGCTTATCAAAGCTTGTTTATCAAGTATTCCCTTATATTTGTTGTCTTTCTTCAAATTCCGTAAATGGGCGATTGATCTTCTTAATTCTCATTTAGCGAACTGTCTTTGGAACGATTACGAAGGTCACAATAAAATCCACTTAGCTAATTGGCATTTAGTTTGCATGGAGAAAGATTATGGTGGGCTGGGAATCCCTAATATTAGAGATCTTAATCTTTGTCTTCTTGCTTCTTGGATTAAGAGGTTGTATACGAGTGAGAACAAGCAGTGGATGCACTTAGTTAGGTTTAAGTACAATACTGAGAACCCGAATATTTTTGCGTGCCATTCCGACCATGCTTCTGTTTTTTGGAAAGGGATGCTTTGGGCTGCTCATGCTACTAAATTTGGGTATAGGTGGTCTGTGGGAAATGGGAAGAAAGTCAGATTTTGGGAAGATATTTGGTTTGGTGTTTCCTGCTTAGCGATTCAATTTTGTGATCTTTATGCTCTAGTTAACGAAAAAGGTGTCTCGATTGCTGAGGTCTGGGATGGTTCCAATGTCAAATGTACCTTTAGAAGGTCCTTCTCGGATAATTTGATGATTAGATGGTTTGAGCTTGTGGAAGTGGTTAAGAGTATTATTCTTTCGGAAGAGGACGACTCTTTGGTGTGGCAGTACTCTAGTAAAGGGATTTATTCGGTTAAGTCTCTGTATGCTATTATTAATTTTAGAGGTGTGGTCCCCGTTTTTATCCCTGCCATTTGGAAGCTCATTGTTCCTCCTAGGGTCCAGGTTTTCCTTTGGCTTCTTTCCCATAACAAAATCATGACAAAAGATAATTTGTTAAAAAGAGGTATGGATAAGGGTTGTGCTTGTTATTAATGTGATGAAGCTGAAACGGTTAATCATATTTTCTTTAGTTGTGTTGTTGCTAAAAGTGTTTGGCGGTTGATTTCAGATTTTTTTTGGTGTTAACCTTGGTGATAGCCTCGATTCTGTTGCTTATTATTGGTTAAGCAATTCTAAAAATGGTGCATTAAATTTGGTTTGTGCGGCTGGTATGTGGAGCATTTGGAAAATAAGGAATAACATGGTTTTTCGTTTACAGGGCTGGTCAAGTGTAAAAACTATTTGGAGAAAGATTCTGGTAATGCTAAGAAATTGGAATCCTCTATTCACAGGAAGGCTGGATCTCAAAATTACAGAATTTTGCAAGACTCTGGAAGCCAACATTCAGGCGCCACTTCCTTTGGAATATATGGCGATGAGAGAAGAGTGATGGATCTAGATTTTGAGGGCTCTGGAGTCTGATGATTTCAAGCTCTCAGGTTTTCTGTTGGTGGCTGGGAGGTTCTATTCACTGGTTGTGTTTTGTGTGGTTTGCTGTTGGGTGAGTTTCTGGCATTGTCTTTTGAAGAGGAAGGATGGAGCCAAGTTTTTGGAACTTTGCAAATATCTGGAGTTCACTTTTGGCGCAGTTTTCAGCTGGAAGCTGGAAAAATTCTCTTTTACCTGGCGCGCATGGAGATTCTGTCTAAAGAGGCGTCAGGCTGAAGATTTTGTCAGTGGTAGTTTTGTCGTATCGGTTACCTGGTGATGTAGCTGCGTTCATGAAACTCTTAGTCGTTGGTGCTGAATATTGCTGATTGCATTAGCTTCTGGTTATGTGTGTCTGTGGGCTGTTATTTTGCCGGCACAGTAGTTTGAATTTTGGTTCCAGGTTTGGTGCTTATGGGTGTGTGCTGCTTTTAGCTTTATATTGTCAAGTCTTAAAATGTGCTCAGCTCTTCTGGTTGCTGTGCGTGTGTTTAGCTGTTGGTGATACTTGGTTGTAATCTGGAATGTTTTAAGTTTCATTAATGGAACTAGGGCATCGGCTGATGTCCTATTGATCTAAAAAATATATATATACTTTTATGACTCGGTGGTGGAGAGGCTTATTTTAAAATCTTCATTGTATCCTTTTCTTGTGTTTGTATCACACGTCGTAAGTTAATAGCACCATGGTGGATTTATCCGTTTGGTGATGACATGCAATAGGCGAGATATCATTATTCACAATTCTTGAAATGCATGTATACCAAGTTTCAGAACTTACATTTTGACGAAAAGTAGCGAGTACATAAACTAAAACAAGAACAAAAAACCCCACTAACAAGAATACTACTCTGCTTCGTCATTATTTTCGATTCAATGGATCAAATTAACCAGAATTTATTTATACATCATCTAGTACTAGAGTGGTAGAAATATCCTTAACAAATCAACAGTTAGATCTAATTTCTACTACCAACTATATTCTACCAGTATAATACACTGTAAAATTTCTCCCAGATGGATCTCCTATATACACTTTTACGACTTGGTGGAGAAGGATTTTTTTTTTAAAAAAAAAACTTCAACATACCATTTTCTTTTCGGGATCCAATACAATACATCTTTCATGCAGGGTTTTGAATTTCGTTTGAAAAAAAAAATTTCGGCACCCCACTAAAATCACTGACAAGGCTATACTATCTACTCCATAAAAAATGCCATGCATTGAATCGAAAATTTTTGTACGTACATAGAAAAATACCTCTCTTGGCATGGTGACTTTCTCAATGAAGGCCCAGCAAACATAAGATTATCCGCAAAACTAATTACACTTCCGACTGTATAGAGCCAGATCTACAACTTTTTAACTATGTATGCTTTTATGACTTGGTGGAGAGGCTTTATATAAAATCTTCAACGTAGCATTTTTTTTTCGGGATTCAATACAATGCGTCTTTCACATGCTATGTACTGTGAATTTATCCGTTTGGTGAGTGAGGTGCGCTAGACGAGATATGATTACTTGCAATTCTTCAAATGCATGACGCCCTCTTGCATTATATTGTATATACCAAGATTAATTGAGAACTTACATTTTAAAGAAGAGTACATATACAGCAAGAAGAAAAAAAACTCACTAACAAGAATACTACTCTACTTCGTAAAATGCCATGTCAGTGGAAAAATACCTGTCTTGGCATGGTGACTTTCTCAATGAAGGCCCAGCAAACACAAGAAGATCCACAAAACTAACACATCCGACTGTTAGGGATTTCCACAAATCTAACCCATCTGCACCTCCATATGGATCTCCATTTGTTAGCACCTACAATAGTGTACCAGTCATGTTTGTGCATCAACATTGTTAGTTTCCATATCCTTATTGTATTGAAAACCAACCTGTAAACAATCAACATGGGCGAGAATCTTAGTACCTTAATTGGCAGCGCTACAATCCTGTGCTGATAAGATAGCAGAAATGTTGGTGTTGTTTCCTCCGAGAAGAAAAGATGTTTATGTCAAGTGAAGGAGGATGACAGAAATTGGAGAGCAACCGTACCGTCAATAATGCTAAGCTATTTGCAATGAGCTCCTCCAAATTGCTCGTGTTTTGGCTTTCGGGTGCCTTTACTACTAAAGCAAGAATGGTTTGTTGCTTGGGGTTGGAGCAAAAGAACAAAGGTAGAATTGCTGTCCTGTTAAAGAGACTTGATTGCGCCAGACAGAATCCATCCAGCGCCGACGCTCTAGCTGGCTAAAAGAAAATCGCGAAGTATTTCTACAGATGACGTTGTAATTCAAACCGGTGATATAGAGTTAATGATGCTACTTCAAGAATAATTATCTCTACCACACCACAATTTTATGATAGTGCCTCAAATTTGGTATGATTCACTTAATTTCGAAGCACCTTGGATCCTGAATTTGCATACACCACGCTCTCTACACCTCAGCAGTATATATACTTGAACCCTCGTGCGTCCTAATTAGAGCTGGATATTCGTTCATACAAATATTAGAAAAGTCCATTACAAGTATACCACAGATTATTACAATCAAGACGCTGCAATGATGAGGTACATGGTCCCTTGCATCTTTCTTGATATGGACACGTGTCAGAAGGTGATTGGTGGAGCGCAGGTGTGCCGATGATGAACAGATCGACTGAAGCTGTGCTACAACTAAATGGTGTGGAAAGTGGCCTCATTTGCTCCTACGAGATGGTTGATATGAGTTGGAAGCAGTAGTGTCGGTGTTTCGAGAACCGGCAAGTAAATTTGTAGGTCTAGAGGGGGCCACGCGCTCCCGTTCCTTGAATGGCCGGACCAAAAGAAAGGGGGATCCAAGGTGTATACTGGTTCGGGCTGAACGTCCCTACTCCAGTCTGTGAGGTGGTCGTGTGCTATTATTGATGCTAGCAAGTTTGCCTGGTTACAAGCGGAGGCTGGGCACAAGCTCTGAGCTCCCCGTGTACAGAGGTCGGCTAGAACGACTACAAGTGCGAGGGACTTGGAGCCAAGGGTGTGTCTGAGCTCCGGATGGAGGCTAATCGACGGGATTTGCTCGTGCGTGCTCTGTTTGTGCGCGCTATGTTTGATCGTCCCCGCTCCGGAGGGTCAAGTTTCCCCTTATATAGCCCGGGGAAGCAGGTTACACGAGAGCATGTGAGAGAAAACGAAAGGGGCTTCTCGCCTAGGAGTCGGCCTCCGCCTCGGCCGATCGTGGGGCGTGACCTCGAGGGTTGGTGAAGGCGCAGAGCGATGGCACGGTCCATTCCTCCGGGAAACGGCGTACCTGCCCTCTGCGCCGTTGTCAGGTGCTGACGTCGGGAGCACCAGCCCTTGGAGATCGCTTTGGGAAGGCACGCGCGGCCTCTTTGCTCGGTCGTGCTGAGCCGTCGCATCAGCAGGGTAGGTGACCAGTGCAGAAACCGCTTCCCGATAATCTGATGTCTGCTCTTTGGTGAAGACGGCCTGAGCTAGCTCGGGGTTCTCGGTCGGCCCGACCCGCTGGTCGAGATATTCTCGGGCTGCCATCGCCGTAGTTTTGTGGGGCGCCCGACCTAGAGCTCCGGTCGGGCTGCTTTCTGAGGTCGGCTTGGTCGGGAACTAGGCGCCCTTGTGGGGACCGGTCGGTCGGCTTCTCCTTGTGGCTTTGGTGCGAAGGCGGCCCATGTATGGTGCGAATGGCGGCCCATATACTTTTCGTGGGCCGCTGGGGATACCCATGCCACGAGTACTCGTCAATAGCCCCCGAGCCCCCGGGCGGATGGGAGAGCCGGTCGGGGGTTTACCTCGCGTATGGAGGCGTTCATCTTGTGCCGTGATCCCGACGTATTTGCAAAGGTGGCTGGGCCGAGCGAAATGGCGTCGCCCGTGCTCTCGTTGAGCGGGGGTGGTTCTTGTGTTTTTGCCGGTCTGTGTGCGCTATCCGGTGGATGGAGCCCCCGAGCCCCCGGGCGGATCGGAAAGCCGGTCGGGGGTTTACCTCGCGTATGGCGGCGTCTGCTTTGGTCGTGATCGTTTACTCGCAAAAGTGGCGACTGGCCGAGCAGCGATGGCGTCCGTCCCTGCGTCTCGTTGGCTTGAGCGGTCGCGCGTTCCATAGTCGCCCCATCCGTAGGCGTGGGACCTGGAGGGGGTGAGCTAGCGCGTTTGCCATGCGCGTTGGCTCGAACGCCGTTTCGCGTGGTGATAGCGGGTTTGTCCGAGTGGGCCTGGTGGCTCCCGATGGGAGAACCATTTCGGCGGGCGTTGTCGTGGCAGGCGTCAAACCCTCACAGGGCGACCATGAGAACCTTTCTTTACTCGATCCCGTGTCGGACCCCATGTCGTCTGCCGACCCGGAGCGCAGCTGGCTGCCACCCGTCGACGGGTTCCGCGGGAGAGTGCGAAGTATGGTCTCGGACATGATTCAAGGTGATTGGGTCGTCCGCCGACCCAACTAGAGGTCCGCTGGGGGCTCACCTTATCCTCGTCCCTCGCTCGATTTTCCACTCGGGGCGGCGTGCAAATCCACTTGGTGGTTTGGGCGTTCGGAGCCCGCGACGCTTGGTTGAGCCCCGAGGACAAATTGCTAAGCCTTCTCGCGGCTTTTGGGACCGTAGCGGTCTTGGCGAGTCTGCCATTAAATCGACGTGGCACTTCGGTTAGAAAGCGGGGCTCGAGGAGTCGTGCGCCACTCTGCCTGATGTGAGGCCTTCTCACAGACCGTTGTCCTGTCATGGGTTAAATGCAGGGCAACCGAAAATCGAAGTGGCGTACCGTTGGATCGTCGCGGCGGCGTAAAAGCGACTTAGTTTTCCGCAGCATTACTGTCCGGTGACGTCATCCCACCGGTGTCTGTTGCGCTCTTATAAGCCTAAGGGGGCAGCTGGGCGGATCTCTTGTGTTGTCCTGCTCTTCCTGTGAAAGAAAGAAAGAGGAAGGTAGTAGTGAGGTAGTTCACGCTTAGGAAGGGATTCTTCGCCTCGCCTAGTCTTCCGCTTGCGGTCCGCCTTTCGGAGATCTGCGTGGCGGAGTGCTCCGTTCTTCCTGCGCGCGTCCTTGGCCTGGAGAAGAAACGGCTCCTCCCTCCTCGCGACGTGTCCCGGTGGAGGGTGCCGACAGGGGCGGCGGCTCCGGAGCCAGGTGACGACGAAATCGTCGTGCTACGTTCTTCTTCGAGCGCGGGTTCGGGCTTCCCCTTCACCCATTCGTTCGCGGGCTCCTTCACTTCTACAAGGTGGAGGTGCACCACCTAAATCCTCACGGCGTGCTCCACATTGCGATCTTCATCACGCTATGCGAGGCCTTCCTGGGGATCGAGCCTCACTGGGCCCTCTGGAGGTACTTCTTTCAAACGCGGCCGCAGAAAAAATCGGCGGCGGGCGCAGCGCTGGCGCCGATTGGCGGCTCCGCTATCCAGCTTCGGTCCTTCCGGGGGTCGGATTACTTTGACATGAAGCTGCCTTCGTCGAACCGAGGATGGCATTCCAAATGGTTCTACATTCGAACGTGAAACGGCGCCGGCCTTCACCGCAGCGCCGAGGTGTACTGAGTGGGCAAGGGGAGCGACGAAAGCGAAGAGGAAGATGGAGGTGATCCTCGAGCGCTCATGACCACTGGCGTGGCTTTGGTGGTGAGGCCGTCGTCCCCACGTTTATGGCGAGACGCGCAGACCCCTCATGGATAGGCCTCACCGATGTTCGAGTACGAGGGAGCATCCGATCCCACGAGGATGGAGCGCTCGGACCTCCCTTCATCGGAAGTCGAGGCTCGGGTGCCCGCCGTCCTGGTTACGAAGGCCACGGTGGCGGCGCGCGGCGTTCCCGAGCCCTTCTCGGCGGAAAATCCCCCAAACTTGGTAATTGGGCGGCCCCCCTATCCTTCCCCGCGCCCTTTGTCTTAATTCCTCGTGCCTTTGGTTGAATGGATCCTTCGCTCCTTTCAGGGCCTAGGTGGAGCAACCTCCCGGGCATGGCTGCCCGGAGAGAAAGAGATGAGCGGCTGACATGGAAAAGGTCATGATTGCAGAGTCCGCCTGGAAAAAGCGCGAGGAGGAAAGGAGGAAGGAAAAGAGGAAGGGCAGTCATGGCGATGTCATGAAGAGGTGTCTGAGTCGACCGCCCTCTCCTTGGTCGGACACGAGTCATCTTCTAGTGATGGCGGGGATCCGTCGACCCATCTGAAGCTTATGATTTTTGGGTCGTCGCGAAGTGATGACTGGCGGAGGGCGTCTGACGGGATCACCAAGCGAGGTACCGGCGGAACACCTCCGCGGAGGTGCCTCCGGCGAGAGAGATGGCTCGCCTTCACCGGGAGGCCGCGAAGAGAGCTTGATTGCTCAGTGGCCGCTCGGCCGGATTAGTCTTGTTTCACTTGCCATGCGCATCGACTTTGCTTGAGTGCTTCGATCGGCCTTTGACCTTAGGGCTTTCACGGGGAGAGCAGACGGAATCGGCGTGTCCGCCCGTCGGGCGGCGCCGGTTCCCCGCCGGCGGGAGTTGAAGACCACGCCACCGAGCCAGAGCGCGTCGGGCGGGGTGGCGTTAGCCGTGTCATGATTCGTTGTCGACGCAGATGAGTTGTGCCAGATGGGTCGCAAGAGACCATCCGCGGAGCCGTGCACCACGGCCGGGCGATCGCCAGTCGGCTGCCGCCACGATCGGAGGCCGATGAGGGCGGGCCAATCCTCATGCCGCCGATCCGCACGGGATGCTGTCGCCAAGTGATCCTAGCATCGAAGCGGCCGCACCGTCGTCGGCGAGGGGGCCGTTAGGAGTGGAGTCGCAGGCGGCGCTGACGGTGGTCGCCGATCCGTGGCGGTGGCTGCAGAGATCCCGCCGTCGGCGCAGATCTTGGGTAGCTACAGGAACCCCTTGATCGCCCGCCCACCTTGGTCTGCCAGCGGCGATACCCTCCGTGGCGTCATTCACACCGACGGACGGGTGGAGCTCGAGGAGTGGGACTCCCTGCAGGAGAGTTCCCGGCGAGCCAAGACTGAGGCAGACCAGATTCGGGTGAGCCTGGGTCACCTCCTGGAATCTTCCAGCAGGATGTTGGACGCCGTCACCGGAGGGATCGACCTGACCGGCGCGGTAAGCCACGTTCGAAGCTTTTCTGTCCTTTTGAACCTTGTTGAATTTCGTAGTGATATAGCGGCTGGTCGCAGCGTCTGCGGGAGCGCTTAGAAGGCAAGTCCGGGTTCCTCCGACGTTTGTACAGCCGGAGGGCAGCCGCTGAGACGGACCGAGACCAGTTGGGCTCCAGGCTGCAGGAGGCTCAGGAAGCGGTGGTGCGCGAGCGGTCAGCGGCGGAGGAGGCTTGTCAGGAGCTGGATCAGGCTGCCGGAGCTTTGCACGAAGAACGCCGGGCGAACCAATCATTGAGGGTGAGGGTGTCCAAGCTCGAAGCCCTCCTGGCGGAGGCTCGCAACGCCCGAGACACTGCTCGCAATGAGGCGGCCGCGGCGGAGAAGCTCAACATGGAGGTCCAAAGCAGGCTCCAAGCAATGACGGATTTCTCAGCTGGTGAGGGGTTGTTATTCGTGTTGTGTTGGGCGGCGCCGCTGTCGAGCGCGCTTTTTGATTTCTGCTTCGATCTTCAGAGTTGCAGAAGAATTTCGGTGCAGTTGCGGAGGCGCGGCGATTGGCGGTGGAGGAACGCGACGCCGCGATCGCGCGAAGCGGTGGCTCGATCGTGGCGAGGCAGAGAGGACGGCCGGGCCGAGCTGGCCGCCGAGTTGTCGACCTTGGGAAGGGTCGGCCGGGCTGTCTGCGACCGAGTGCTCGGGGCTGCACGGGGCACAAGTTCGCTTGCGACCGAGCTGGCTCGCGTGCCGGAGCACGTCGAGAAGTCGGTGAGCTTGAGTGCTGCCCTGGGAGCCACCTCTGCACTCGTTAACACCATGTCCTTCTACAACGGTCTTAACCTGGACAATATCAGTAGCGGGATCGCCAGGAACCGGACCGACGAGGAGGTCGATCGCTTCGCGCTCCAAGTCGAGCCGCATGCCCGAACGATCGCCGACCGGATACCGCCGCAGAGCATCCTCCACGAGAAGTCTGAATGATGTTAGATGTTTATTTTTGAAGATGTACAAAAACTTTGGTATGTAATCTAATTGGGGTTCGCCTTATTCTCGTATCACCGAATTTGAAATTTGTTTCTTCCGTTTCTCTCGTGCCGGTGGTTGCTTTCGATGGCCATAGCCCGTAAAACCGGGGTCTTTCGGCGTAGGCATGTTAGATTTTCTTGAGGAAAAGCGAAGGAAGTGCTTACTAACCCCGAGGTCAAAAGCGTCTGTTCACGCTTTATGGGGAGGAGGACCTGAGCCGACTGGGTGGTTTGCGCCAAGACGGGTAGCCCCGCATGCGCCTTCTTCGAACCGTAGCCAGCGGGCGAGGTCAGTAGCGCTTGGGTCGGATGAGTTACCGTTAGGGGAAAACCAAGTGGTCGGCCGGGCCATCAACTCGCATAAATGTGAGCGACGTCAAAGAGCGTCGCCTCACATTTATGGCAAGAGAGGGATGTTCCCGACTGACTTAGGACTTGCACCACACAGGTACCACCTACCGCGAAGCGCCATTTCAAAACCGTAGCCGCTGGGGCGTAGGCCGTGACGCTCGGGTTGGACGGGCCACCATTAAGGGAAGCCGAGTGGTCAGTCGGGCCACCGACCCGTGTGAATGTGAGTGACGTTGCTCCCGAGCCCCCGAGCGATGCGTGGAGACCAAGTTGTGGTCGGCACGCATTGCTGGATCTTCGAGATAGGCGTGAAGGAGACCGAGAGTTGAGTGACTTATCTCTTTAGGCCCGCCGTCGTGCGCTCGGCCGGTGTTTGATCACGAATTCGAAGTCGTCTTCAGATATAGACCCTCGTAAAAACCGAAGCTCCGCGCCATGTCAGCGTGAAGTGGCGTCCTCCTTCGCTCGCGTCGTTTCGCCGGCATTTAATGCGGAGTGGGATTTAAATGAACGTCATGTCGCTGCGCTGACTGGAGGCGTTTGCGGAGCACGCGAGGCGACGGCGGTTTTGGTTGCCCTATTCTGCTCTTATAAATACGGAATGCGGGAGGGAGCGGCAACTACACCCATCTTCAACATTTGCTTCTCCCCGCCTTCTTCATCTTCCTCGCCCTCTCCGTCCTCCTCAGGAGCCCATCGAGAGTGCGATGGCGAGTGGTGGCGGCGACGAGAGGCGGTTTGGTAAGCGGGTGGCGGAGGCGAACCCTGGGGGTTCGCCCCCTAAGAAGTCTCGGGCGGAGGGTGGTTCTTCTGCTGCGGCGGCGGGGAGCGGGCTCGACCTGCCTTCGTCAAGGTTTTATATCTGGAACCCTTGCCGTGGGTAAGTTCTCCTTTGGTTGCTTTGGGGAAAACAATGGGGTTTCCAAACCGACGTTCATCCTCCGCCCTTGGTTCTTACAGGTCCGACCAGCCGAGCAAGCCCGGCGCCGAGCGCGGTTGGTGGCTCCAGCGCCCCTCCGGCGGGAGGAAGTGGCCTCCGGGATCGAGGCGGGCATGCCAAGATGGTGGGCTGTGCAGATGCATGTGGCCTCGTTTCCTAGGCGTCATCATTTGCCGCCCGCTAGGCGGAGGCGACGGCGCTGCGGGCGCGGGTCCAGGCCACCGAAGACGAGGCGACAGCTCAGCGGTCGCGTGTGGAGGCCGCTGAGATGGAGGTGGCCCGTGTGCGTGAGGATTTCAACTCCACGCTGAAGTTCTCCTCTCCATGCTTCGCCTCACGAGCATGGGCAGGAGCATGAGGCGCTAAGTGCGGTGAGCGAGCCACTTGGCCCTTGTGGTGCAAGTCGCCTTGGCCTCACCCCGCTGGCCAGAGGCTTTGGAGGGCTCGCGCAGCTCTCGAACGCTCCCGCTCGTGAAGGGCGAGGGTCGCGACTCGACGGCGAGTGCGTCTTGGCGTGTTGCGCCACCGGTGCGCTCTTCGATCCATGGCGATCGCCCCTATATCCGAGGCGAGCCGGACCAGCGCGCGGAATCACGAAGCGGCGGAGATGGTGGCGGGGCGGCTGCACCTGGAGGTTTCGAACGACGAGGTCGAGGAGGGCGAGAGCTCCGGAGAGGACGATGAAGACAACGCCTTCTTCGGCCCAGACTCTTAGAAGCTCATCGCGTGCCCGCCCAGGAACTCGTCGTGCAGGCGAGGCATGTCCGGCGCCGGGGAGCCACCCTTTGTATTCGCGCTTCGACCCGCCGTTTTGCATATTTTTGCACTCTCTTTTGCTCTAGGATCAACATAGGTCGTATGCCTTGGATGTTTCCTCTCTCGCAATGTAAACTTTGTGCCTTTGATGGAACACAACTCATCCTTTAGGAGTGCCCAATGTTTTAGCCTTCGCATTTCGTTCGCTCATTTGTTGATCGCCTGTGGAGGATTACTGGGTCTGTAGGTCGGGGCGTTGTCGCTTGGGGTGAGGACTTACCCGTGAAATCCTTTTGCCAATCGCTTGTGAATCGACGATCTTTAAGTCCGCGCTCCGCCGACCACCAATTTAGCGATCGCGATCGGGAAAAACTCTCGGAGTTTTTACGAGACGTGAAACCGTAGTAGCTTGAGTTAAACGGTTCCTTCGGGGGATGGACCCTTGGCCGGTGCGGGCGCTACATAAGGAAGTTACGTAGGTTAGAAGCCTCCGAGCGGGTTCGCGCCGCTCAGGCTTGACAGGACAATGGGGATGTGCGGATAGAAGGTAAGTCTCAGCAAAAGAATTGCCTGAGCTTTTCTATATTCCATGCATTTGAAACAACGTTGCCGTCGGCGTCTTTGAGTCGGTAGGTGCCGGGCCGGATTACCTCCACAACGGTGAAGGGGCCTTCCCACGGGGGTGAAAGCTTGTGCACCTTAGCGTTGGATTGGACTTGGCGCAGGACCAAGTCGCCTACGTTGAAGGCTCGGCCACGGATCTGGCAACTCGATACCCGCAGCGTTCTTCGACACTTAGGCCGATCGGAGGACGCGACGTCGCACGCCTCGTCGGTAGTCGGGTCGACGGCGTCTTCTGCCGCGAAGTCGAGCCCGAAGCTCGTCGAAGGTTTGCAACCTTGGGGCGCCGTATTCCAGGTCGGTCGGCAGGACAGCTTCGGCGCCGAACACCAGGAAGAATGGCGTAAACCCGGTCGACCGGGTTGGCGTGGTTCGTAGACTCCAAAGGACGGAGGGCAGCTCGGCTGCCCATCGTCCTGCTGATTTCTTCAAGCGATTGAAGATTCGTGGCTTGAGCCCCTGAAGGATCATGCCATTCGCTCTCTCGGCCTGGCCGTTGGTCTGCGGGTGGGCCACGGCCGCCCAGTCGACGCGAATGTTGAAGCCGTCACAGAACTCGAGAAATTCCTTCCCTGTGAATTGCGTGCCGTTGTCGGTGATGATGGAATTCGGGACCCCGAATCGGTAGACGACGCCGCGGAAGAAGTCAGCCGCTTGCGCGGACGTGATGGAGGCGACCGGTTTTGCTTCTATCCAGTTAGTGAACTTGTCCACCGTGACAAAGAGGTGAGTGAGGCCCCCGGGTGCCTTTTTGAAGGGCCCGACCAGATCGAGCCCCCAGACTGCGAACGGCCATGTGATGGGGATCGTCTGGAGGGCTTGGGCTGGCAGGTGTGTCTGTCGGGCAAAGAATTGGCACCCTTCGCAGGTGCGAACAATTTGCTCGGCGTCTGCCACGGCGGTCGGCCAGTAGAAACCTTGACGGAAAGCTTTACCCACGAGGGACCGTGGTGCTGCATGATGGCCGCACACCCCGCCGTGGACATCGAAAGTGACTCCTTGCCCTGGTCGGCAGACGCATTTCGAGGACCGGGGAGAACTCCTCTTGCTGGTCTTCGCCGATCGATCTAAAGATTTCGCTTCGCCGAGCGGCGTCGGGCCTCGGTCAGATGCAGAGGCGACCCATTAGTTAAGCGCTCAACGAAGGGCTTCCTCGGTCGAGTTTCGGTCATCAACATCTCCGATCGACCCGACGACGCCGTGGGCTGGCAGATTAGCGGGTGGCTCGGCCGGGTCGGGCGGTCAACCGCTTCGCCGCCGGGTCGGTCCGGATGGGCCTACCGGTGGAGGTCGTGGACAAAGATCCGGTGGGGACCGGTCCCTTGCCGGAAGCGAGGTTGGCGAGGTGGTCGGCCTCGCCGTTATAACGTCGGTAGCTGTGGTGGAGCTCGAACCCTTTGAACCTTTCTTCAAGCTTTCGCACCTCGCGGCAATAGGCCGCCATGCGGGGATCTCGGGGCTCCGAGGTCTTCATGACCTGGTCGACCACCAGCTTTGAGTCGCCGTACACGTAGAGCCGGCGCACGCCGAGGTCGGCGGCGATCCGGAGACCGTTGACGAGGGCTTCGTACTCGGCGACGTTGTTCGTAGCATCGAAGAGCAATCGGACGGCATATTGGAGTTTGTTGCCGAGTGGGGAAACGATAACGATCCCAGCGCCTGCTCCGTTCCTCGTGTAGGATCCATCAAAGTACATCGCCCGAGACTCGGGATCTTCAGCACCGGGCGCACTGGCTTTGGTCCACTTTCGGCGAAGTCGACAAGGGCTTGCGACTTGATCGCCGTCACGAGGGACGAAACGAAATGTCGTGGCGTTGAGTTCGAGTGCCCACTTGGCTATCCTCCCCGTCGCGTCATTGCGGATGATCTCGCATGGCGAGGAAGTTACAACGGAGACGGGGTGCTGGCCGAAGTAGTGGATTAGTTTCCTCTTCGCGATCAGCACCGCGTAGAGTAACTTCTGCACTTGCGGATAGCGGGCCTTGGACTCCGAGAGTACTTCACTGATGAAGTAAACCGGTCGCTGTACCTTGAGGGCGCTGCCTTCTTCCGCGCTCGACGACGAGTGCCGCGCTCACGACCTGGGTCGTGGCGGCAATGTAAAGGAGCAGAGGCTCATGGTGGTGGGCGCGGTGTCAGACCATGGCGATGTCGTGAAGGCCTTTAGTCGGTCAAGGGCTTCTCGAGCTTCTTCGATCAAGCTGAAGTGGTCGGATTTCTGAGCAATTTGTAGAAAGCGGCATCCCGCGCCACGAGGCGTAGACACGAACGCTCAAAACTGCGAGGCATCTGTGTCACTTTTGGACGCCCTTTAGGTCGCTCACGGGCCCATCTTCATGATCACGAGATCTTTACCGTTAGCTTTGATGCCGCTTCCGGATGATGATGCCGTGAAGCTTCCCTTAGGGGACCTGAAGACGCACCGGGGGTTAAGCTTTATGCGAAATCGTCGGAGGTTCGCAAAAGTCTCTTCGAGGTCGGGGACGAGGTCGCCGGCCTTTCCGGGTTTGACGACGATGTCGTCTACATAGACCTCGATGTTACAGCCGATTTGGTCGTCGAAACAGGTGTACATGCACCGCTGGTATGTAGCACCCACGTTTTTCAGACCAAAGGGCATCGTTACGTAACAAAACGAGCCAAAAGGGGTGATAAAAGAGGTCGCGAGCTGGTCGGACTCTTTCATCGGGATCTGGTGATAGCCTGAGTAGGCGTTCAGGAAGGAGAGCGATTCACACCCAACAGTGGAATCGACGACCTGGTCGATCCGAGGCAAAGGAAAATGGTCCTTGGGACATGCCTTGTTCAGGCTAGTGTAATCAACACACATCCTCCATTGCCCGGATTTCTTCTTTACAAGGACAGGGTTGGCAAGCCACTCGGGGTGGCGTACCTCTTATATGAATCCTACTTCCAAAAGTTTGGCGACCTCCTCCCCTATGAGCCTGCGCTTTTCTTCGTCAGCTTGCGCGGCGTTAGGCGGCGATCTTCTTGCGCCGGGTCGGATATTGAGGGTGTGCTCGGCAACCTCCCTTGGGATGCCTGGCATGTTGGAGGTCTTCCATGCGAAGACATCTCGGTTTGCTTGGAGGAAGTCGACGAGCGCGCTTTCCTATTTGGCGGGGAGGGCGGACCCTACCCGCACGGTCTTGGCTGGTCTCGGGTCGCATCGACCCTCTTCGTGTCTTCGGCGGACTCGAAGGATCCGGGCCCCGACTTGCCGGAGGCAGGGAGGGACTCAGAAGCTTCCCTCCGGTAATGGTCGAGTTCGGCGGATGCAATGACCACCGGCCACCAGAATCGCTCCATTTCGCAGCTTGAAAGCGAGCTGGAAGGAAGAGGCCACGGTAATGACGCCCCGTGGCCCTGGAATCTTTAACTTCAGGTAGGTGTAGTTGGGGACTGCCATGAACTTAGCGTAACATGGCCTCCCCAAAATGGCGTGGTAGGAACCCGCGAACCCCATAACTTCGAAAGTGAGGTTTTCGGTGCGGAAGTTTCTGGGCCCCCCAAAGGTGACGGGCAGGTCGATCTGCCCAAGAGGGTAAGCTGCTCTAGCCTCGATGACGCTGCGGAAAGGCGCCTTTGCTTGGTCGCAGGATGAGCGGGAATTTGTAGGCGTCGAGCGTCTCAAAGATACATGATGTTGAGACCGGCCGCACTTGCTGTCCATGAGCACCTTTGTAGAGGTAACCGTCCCACGATAGGGTCGACGACGAGTGGGTACCTTCCCAGGCGCGGGATGTGGTCGGGGTGGTCAGTCCGATCAAAGGTGATCGGGGACTCTGACCACCGGAGGTACTTCGGGACCGTAGGGGTCACCGTGTGCACTTCGCGGTAGGCAAGCTTTTGCCTCCGCTTGTCGGCGTAACTCTCCGGTCCACCGAAGATCATGAGGTATCCGTCGGGCTCCGGGAACCTATCGTCCGCCTTTTTCTCTCCGACCTCCGGGGTCGGATCGCGCTTCTTTCCTTTGCCCCGCGGCTGCGTGGGGTTTCCGGAGAAAGCGCCTCAGACTTCAGATCCAGATTTGTGCTTGACGGGTACCGTGGTTGGACACGGCTCTCCATCAACTTTTCGGTGGTCGGATACTGCGCGCTTTCTTGCTTGTCGTATGCGGCCGCGGCGGCGACAATGTGGTCCTCGCGAACTGCTTTCCCTTCGCGCTTCGCTTACCCGAGCGACGAAAGGAGCGGCAGGCTCGGAGCTAGACTCTCGTTTGGCCTTCCCCTTGTCGAAGATGGCCCCCACAGCCTCCTCGCTGGAGGCGTGGTTGGTGGCAATGTCGAGCAGCTCCTTGGTGGTCTTGGGTTTGATGCAACCCAGCTTGTGGACTAAGGCTCTGCACGTGGTGCCGTAGATGAACGCCCCTTCGACGTCGGTGTCGGCGATGTCGGGAGTTCATTATCTTTGATGGGAGAAGCGCGGATATAGTCCCGGGCGTTTCTCTCCCCGGCCGGTTGCCACTTTTAAGGTCCCAGAGTTCCCAGGGCACTTGTAAGTGCCTTGGAAATTCCCGACGAATACGTTCTTCAGGTCGGCCCAATTCTTGATGGCTCCGGCGGGCAGGTACTCAAGCCAGGCTCGAGCCGAGTCCGCCAGATAAATGGGGAGGTGCTGAATGATAAAAAGATCGTTAGTAGCTCCTCCGGCTCGAAAGTAGCCGTAATCTTCCAACCAAAACACCGGTTAAATCGCTCCGTGTATTTGGCTATGTTAACAGGTGCTCGGAATCGGCGGAAAATCCGCCCGACGGATCTCCCGAGAGAACGCTCGAGGTCCGGAGCCCTCTCGGGCTCGGGATCATGCCGCGGCAGCCGATCATTGTCCGCGACTGCTTGAAACGAACCCGCCCGGCCGATCTTTTTTCGTACGAGGGTGTCGCGTAATCGTGGTGTTGCGAGACGCCGGCTTGGCCGAGTGTAGGAGGAACTGGGCCGCTCAATTGCGGCGCTGGTTTTTACGGATTCGCGGCGAGTCGAGCTCTGGCCGGACGAATGAGACCTCATGTCTTTGAGTGCCCGGTCGGTACATCTTCAGACTGCGGCGTGCTCTACCAGCTCCGGAGTCTTGGTAGGTAGCCCAACCTCGAGCTCGCTCGGTTCGGGGATGCCGCGGAGTAGCATCGCTGCCGCGGTAAAATTTTGGCTAGGAAGGGGGAAACACGGGGCAATGACCGCTCTTACGCTAGTTCTTTGGTGTACCCACAGCAAGTCATGCGCTAAGGCCACCAGAAGTTGCGGGGCGCGAGTTGGCTCGGCCCTAGTTGGTCGATCTTTGCCTTGCCGAGCCTGGCCGCCCGTAACTCCAGCTCTCACGCTGCTGGAGGAGCTCGTCGTGGCGGATCTGGGGAGACCCGACCTGCCCGTCTTGAAGCTCCCACCTCTGGTGCTCGGGCCACCGAGGGCCTCTTGGCTCGGGAAGAAGCGCTACTGGTCGCTCCACGTCCGCCCACGTTGCATTCACGGGTATGGTTCCTCTGGCTCGCCTGTCGAGCCGAGTCATTGTCGAGGAACTCTCAATATTTACGTGAGACGGTGGCGCATAGCCACCATTGCCACTGGTTGAACTGCGAGGGCGGGCGCCGCCATGAGCAGCCTGCTGTAGCGCTCCACCGGGCGCCGGTGCTACTGTGGCGAGTGTCGGTCTGGGAGAGATGCAGAGAGCCAGTCGGGAGGTTGTCGAGGGCGGGTGGCGAGGTTCGAGCGCCCAGGGCCTCGCTCGGGGCGTGGCAGAGCAAGGTCAAGCTCTCTGTAGTGGTGACGACGAAGTCGAGAGAGCCGGCGAGGTCGGCTCCGGCCAGTCGAAAAGGTCGTTCGATGAAGGGAGCCATCAAGGAGACAAAATGGGAATCGAGATCTTGATGGCGGCGAGGCCCCTACTGGGCGCGCTAACCTGTCGATGTTTCGAGAACAAGCAAGTAAATTTGTAGGTCTAGAGGCCACGCGCCCCGTTCCTTGAATGGTCGGACCAAAAGAAAGGGGGATCCAAGATGTATACTGGTTCGGGCTGAACATCCCTACTCCAGTCTGTGAGGTGGTCGTGTGCTATTATTGATGCTAGCAAGTTTGTCTGGTTACAAGCGGAGGCTGAGCACGAGCTCTGAGCTCCCCGTGTACAGAGGTCGGCTAGAACGACTACAAGTGCGAGGGACTTGTAGCCAAGGGTGTGTCTGAGCTCCGGATGGAGGCTAATCGACGGGATTTGCTCGTGCGTGCTCTGTTTGTGCGCGCTGTGTTTGATCGTCCCCGCTCCGGAGGGTCAAGCTTCCCCTTATATAGCCCGGGGAAGCAGGTTACACGAGAGCATGTGAGAGAAAACGAAAGGGGGCTTCCTACGCCTAGGAGTCTGGCCTCCCGCCTCGGCTTCTGATCGTGGGACGTGACCTCTGAGGGGTTGGTGAAGGCGCAGAGCGATGGCACGGTCCATTCCTCCGGAAGCAGCGTACGCCCTCGCGCTGTTGTCGAGTCTTGACATCGGAGTGCGATACCTCGGAGATTGCTTTGGGAAAGAGCGCCCTCTTTGCTTTCGATCGTCTTTGCCGTCGCATCGCCAGGTAGGTGACCGTCAGAAACCACTTCCCGATAATCTGATGTCTGCTCTTTGGTGAAGACGGCCTGAGCTAGCTCGGGGTTCGTCGGCCGCCCACTACCGGTCGAGATATTCTCGCCGCCATCGCCAGAGTTTTAGGGCGCCCGACCTAGAGCTCCGGTCAGGCTGCTTTCTGAGGTCGGCTTGGTCGGGAACTAGGCGCCCTTGTGGGGACCGGTCGGTCGGCTTCTCCTTGTGGCTTTGGTGCGAAGGCGGCCCATGTATGGTGCGAATGGCGGCCCATATATACTTTTAAATGTGGGCCGCTGGGGATACCCATGCCACAGTACTCGATCAAGTAGCTTAGCCAAATCGAATCAACCTTGAAAGTTGAAACTTAGTCGGCACCGATTTTCATTGAAAATCAGTTGAAAATCATTAAAAACCGAAGGGTTTCGAAATTCAACTTTTTTGAAAAAATTGAAATCAACCAAACAATTGATGTGTAACCGAAAACAATTTTTAAGCGATTTTCGTCAATTTTCACTGACTTTCAATTTGTTTACGTCGCATAAATTTTTTCAAAAATTTTGAAATTTCTTTAAATTGGACTGGTTTAGGGTTTTGAATTGGCTCGATACGATCAATTTTCGCAAAAAAACGACCTTTTTGTCGTTTTGTCAACCCTAGCCGGAAGTTGTTGGAAATTGTTCTGAACCTCGTAGATGCTTGGATCTCGTCAACACTACTCTATATGTATTTGGAAGGATTGATATGGAATCCGGAGGCTGGTACAGTTACTGCCTTCCATATGTAAAACATATATCTAAACCTAGAATTGGCATTATGCCTACTACTTAACCATAATTAAATCTAGGACCGACGGAACAAATTAAACGGGAGCTAATGAGCTATGGAGGGCTGACCTCCATCCAACTCATCGCCCAATGAATTGTAGGAATTATTATGTCCAATAATTCAGTTAGTATCCAAGATAAAAAATTGGTAGTAACCGACCAATAGTCTTACCGGTCCATACTGGTAATTACTACCGACCAATAGTCTTACTGGCCCAGAATAGTAAAAATATATCGGTTTGAAAAGTTTTCAGTTTATAAGTTGAATTACAAATTTGAAATGCTAGCAAAAAAATGTCCCTATGCTTTTTTGCAAGCTGATGAAAGAATTGGAGATAAAGTAATTAACGAAATTAAATTACATTAAATGAACAAAACACTGAAGCTTTCATATTAATCAATTTCTTTTCAGCACGAAAAAATTGTGTCAAACTTATTTCTGTAGCCAGCTAGTACTCTGTCAATTCTGATCGGTAACCGGCTGATTACCAATCAAATATCCAAATTTCCATTAGAACATTTTAATTTTTGTTTGATCAAATTTGGCCGGTTCAAAACCGGTACCACGGAGGGTCCGATATATTTACCATATCTGGTTCTTGAATCCTTGGTTGACATGCGTGACCCATTTAAAATTATAATCTTTTGTGTGAAAAATACATGTGATAAAATGCACCGAACTTTAATATGCAAGTAACATAATTTGCACAAAATAATTAGTACAATTGGAATACATGCAAAATACCGCTGATTGGTGTAACATCCCAAAAAATTCAAAAATTGAAAGAATAAAAATTTTAAATTTTAAAATAAAATTGAATAAAAATTTTAATTGAAATCAAGATTTTAATTTAAAATTATCATCATTTCCTCAGTTGCTTGAATTTTAGTTTTAAGAAAAGAATGGGCTGTAATATTAAAACTTTTCTCCCAAAATTAACAAACTATGAAAATGAGTTTGAAATATAATATTATTTTTAATTTCCATCTTTTCTTAATTTTTATTTGATTTTTGTTCTTCAGAAAATCTTTTATATTAATTATTCTCTTCTCCTTCAAAATGCAAAACCCAAAATTCCTTAAGGAATAAAATATTGAAAAATTTGTATAAATCCAAAAATGACTCCAGAGCCTTCTAAAAAATTTTCAAAGGTGTGAGAACAAATTAGTACTGAAAAGAAATATAGAATAGTGACACGTGACTAGCAACAATACCTTTGTCAGAATTATTTAATTTTTCTCAGATATTATCTTCTTCTGAAAATTTTATCCCATAATCCATAGCAGCATAGGGTAACTGGTAGGTAAAATTTTAAAAATAATTAAGTTGGTTTGACGCCTTTATAAAATTAGAAACAGAAACTGCAATAACTCAATAATAACAATATGTTAGAATTTAAAAAAAATACAATTGATCAACATCTAAAATTTTTATGGTAACTCCCAATAAAAATTAGGATCCCAAATAAAATGTTTCAGATAAAATGAAGTTTATTTATTATCTAATAAAAAATCAGAAAATAGAATTTTGGAGCAGTAGTTTTGTCAGAATTTTAATAATTTCCATATATAAGATTCCTAGCTAAAATTCTTACACTAGGGTAAAAAATTCTCCAGATTACTCAGAAAAATTTTCAAGAAATTTTAGAAAAGAATGGTAGCTCATTTATTGCACTAAACATTATCTAGACCAGCTCCAGATAAGTCGGTTTCCCTCTCTTTCACTGCTCTTAGGGCCGCCCACTGTAGCTAGCCCCACCTGGCAGCGACAGCACCCCATGCCTTGCTTCTTCTCCACGGGTCTGAAGTCACAGCCAGCCGCTGCTTCTCCCTGCCGAAGCTGCCACGGCAATGAAAAGACCGTGATTTATCTGCCACGGCAATGAATCCAGCCCTGATTCGCTGCCATGGGCCATGGCAACCCTAGCTCAAGCTCGCCTACACCATGTGAACACAAACTGATTCTTGCGGTGCCAATTACTGTCCATCTTGTCACCTGGAACCAGCTAGCTCGCCCTGTCCTCTCCCATGGTCAGCACTGCCTTGCCATTTCGCCGATCAAATCAACTGAGCCGAGCAATTGCTCCCCTCTTGCCAACTCTGCCACAGCAATCAAGCCGAATTCTTTGCCACGGAAAAGATTTCACGCATCGCTGCCACAACTGGAATTGGTACTCACTGCTGACCGGCCACCCAAACCCGTCCCAACTTTGTCGCAGCAACAGAAGGCAGAGAAGATTGCAGCCACAGCAAGAGGCCACACGAATTTGTGCCGTGTGAAACCAACGTGAGAACCAGCGCCGCACTATCACAACCATGCTTTTGCTATGACCCATCCCTCACCATACCCTGCCACGGCCAAGTTCTTCTGTAGTGACCGCCGCAAGATCGAGCCGCCCCTAGCCCTCTACATTTCAACACTGCTCACACCACCTTCGTTACTTATTTAAGTGAACCAGGATTCCTGCTCAATGTAACATCCCAAAATTTGCCTTAAAGTATTATTTATTGTAATTTATGCATTTTATGATTTTATGAATTTATTGGATTTTTCTGAAATTTATTTGAATTTATTTTAGATTAAGTATATTGGCCTTTTGTGAAAATTAATTAATTATAATAGACAAAATTAATATAAAGTTTGGCTAGAAATATTTTATTTGAGTTTAAAATATCTCAAAGTATTTTTGAGAATTTTCTTGGATTTTTTCTGGAATTTTTAATGCCATAAATGAATTAGTTGAATAACCGGAATTATTTTGAAAGTTAAAAGCTGAAAATCAGATAACAGTGTCAGGCTGAAGCCCAACACTATGTGGCCCGTCCGTTTTGCGTCATCAACCCAGCTCGCTCGATTCTAGAAGCTTTATCATGGATTGTTAGATTTCGATCTAGCAGTGGAGGAAGACTTCAGAAACCCTAGTGAACGATAGCTTTTAGTTTTCATTGGCGGTTCGGATTGCACCACGTTCAGGTGATCTTGACCGTCCATCGCGCCATGCAAACGGCTGTGTGTTATTTTGAACTGTTAACAGAAACGTATATATATAGGATCTTTGGTCTTTTGAACTGTGAACAGAAACGTATAAATATAGGATTGTTTTAAACTCCCATAACTTGTAATTTTTCAATAAAAACTATACAGTATCCAGTCGTCATGAGAAGGTAGCTTTTCAGGCACTTCTATCTATAGCACTGATAAATGATCCATGTCTCACTTCGTTGGGATAGCTAAGCCATGACTTCGATTCGAGAGCTGTTCCCTAAAAAAACTCCATTGTTTTGTTCATGTATGCTTTTCATTGCGCTTTTTTCCCCTTTTCCTCTTCATGCTAAGAAATAATTTTATTTTTTGTGATCGAGCTTGTCAACATCTGGATTCAACTCTTAGTCTTACAATCGTATGGTCCCAGACCTAGATGTGAACTGATTTTATCGAATCTTAGTAATCTTACTATTTCAGCAAACTTTTAGTAGGATTGTGATCACAATTTACATTGAAATTCTACCCAGTTCTACCGATCCTAATAATTAATTCCAAACTAGGCCTTAATATTATCTATGTACTCAAAATCAAAATAAAAAATTGAAACAATGGTAAGTTAAAATGAAAAGGAAAAAAAGAGGGTTTTTCCTTGTAGCACAGCACTGCACGCAAACACATTGCCTCTCAACCCTAACCCTAGAGACGACGGCGGCGAGGAAGCTACGATCGCCAAGCCTCGGACATGGTAGGGGTGCGGGCTGCCAATTAGGCGACCGTGAAGAGCCGCTTCACCGGCATACGATTGGCGCATTGCTGCCGACCAGTGCGCCTCCGTGCCACCGTGAGTGGACCTCCATCGCCCACATTCAAGCCCGAACAGTAACTCAACCGCGCATCACCACCGGATTTGTGTCTCATCTCATTGCGCCAAGAGCAAGAAGCGCAGTAATCTTGACCGCCGGCGTTGCTGGTGACCGCGGCTGGTGGAGCGGCTCTTCCTCGACCGCTACGACTTCTCCGTGGCGGCGTGCGTCTTCCGTGAAGGTTGCCGCCGCCGAGTTCTTGGTTGGTCAGATACTTGGGCGTTCTTGATTCTTTGGATGGGTGGATGATGCAATTACTGGATCTTGATGTTATTGTTATTTGTAGATCGCCGATGGACCACCGTAGTTTCATGGTTAAGAGGTTGTTTGCATTGCCCATCGATTGGATCCAGGTCCCGGAGGCGGCGGAGATCCGGCAGATACCAGAGGGGCACTGTTGGGTGGAAGGGGACAATGCAGGCGTCAGTTGGGACTTGAGAGGTTATGGCCCTGTAAGAGATTCTATCACTCCAATGATTTCTTTTCCCTATTTGGCGTCATCTACTAGGCACAATTGTGACGCCTCGCTAGGCAAAACTGCGTAGATTAGTGGTGCTGGTATTCGCATTCTGCCTGCCAAAGGAGATGCAAAAGAGGTGTCTTGTTATTGTGTTCAACCAATGCTGCTGGCATTGTTAAATCTTCAGTGGATCTGCAGGTTTACAAAAAAGAATAATGATTTGCTTGGGCTGCAAAATTTTGATAGTAAAATAGGACAGAACATATTGGCGTATTGATATCAGCTGGTGGTGCATATAAGCTTTATAACCATGGATCATTTTCTCACCATAGAAATATTACAAGATTAAAACCGTTGCAATTACTTATCATGTACCTGCTTGGCATGCTTAGCACCGGACATGAACAAGTGAAGTCCCTCCTTTGTTATGCATAATTTTTTTTTTAATCTTAAGCACGTTTTGATCTTGGTTGCCATATGCCACTAGAGGCATTTAACATGTATAAGCTTTTTAAACATTTAAATGTGTTCTCTTTATAAGTTGAAGCTCACCGACATAATGCTATCTCTTCATGCATGTTTTTATTCTCTGTGTATTATGAATTTTACAATAGCACCTTTTGAACAAATGCCTGAATTTTTGCAAAGCAAAGTAGGCAAACCTCACTCATGGTCATCTTGAGCCAATTTTGGTGCTTTTATGTTATCGTGTGTCATCTAATGAATATCAGCATTGATGAACTTGAGCACATCAGCATTTCTTTTGGTTGATAAAGTACTAGCATGCAGGCAATGAAGTGCTAAACTTGCAATCAGTGATTTGATCATCCAAATATGCTGTTCATCTTTTCTAATGACGTTTTTGCTAATGTGTTTGTATGGGATCATAAGAGCCTTAAATAGAAAAAGAAGATGCCTAAAAAGGGTTGTAATATCCCAGGTGATCTTTAGCGATTAGTTTCTTTTGAGTGTGTATGAGTTTTCTTTGCGGGTCATCATTTGGTTTTTTTGGATTGTCCCGTAAGAAGGTTGGGCCGGTGGGTGCTAGTTTTAGGGCCTTAGGCGGTGTTGTTGGGCCTTGTGGGAGTAACCCAAACCCTAAAAAAAGCAAACATCAGCCAAAGGGAGCTAGCATTCCTTTTTTCCCCACCACCCAGCCGCCTCCCTCCTCCCTCCTGGCTCCAGTCGCCTCCCTCCTTCCCCCTGCAGGCGGTGCCCCCTGGCCTCTCCCTGCCGGCGCGCCTCCTTGGCCAAGCTCCTCCCGGTGACCAGCTGCTCCCGGCTGCCTCCTCCCCAGCTCCAGCCGGCCGCCTGCCAGGTCGCCCCAGCCTCCTGGCCAAGCGCCGCCTCCCTCCACTTCAGGCCAGTGCCGCCTCCTTCCTCCCTCAGGCCGAGCCCCTCCCTGGCTCCTCCATGGCCGGCGGCGCCCCTCCTCTCCCCGGTGCCCTCCCACAGTCGGCAGCAGAAGAAGAAGTAGGAGCAAGAAGAAGAAGAGCAAGAGTAGAGCAGACCAGAGAGGAGCAGCAGCAGCAGCTGCAGGCCGACGGGCCCTTGGCTTGCTCCGGCACCTCTAGCCGGCGACGAGCCACTCTCCGGCCTAGCACCTCCCCCACCTCCCTCTTTCCTCCATGGTTTTGCTTGGAGGTATACTAGCTTGGGTATTTTTCTTTGCTTGCAAGGTGTTTGTGTTAATGCCTAGTTAGGTTTCCTGAGGATGAAATGAAATTTTTTTGATTGGGGGTGTTACATTATCCCACGATTTATTTGTTCTTCATTGATGTGTTGGATTGTGATTATGGTCTGTTTGTGTGCATAGGAATTTAGCATGACAGGATGGGTTGGGTTGGGAGTAATTTGTTGTTTGTACATTGGTAAATTCCACCAATTGCAGGTTTTAGAAGGACTAGTTGCAAATGATTTTTCTGCTCTTGAACCGTGACTTATTCTTGCAGAATCATGTAGAACCTCCTGTTGTTTTAATATGTTGAGGTTTATGTGATTGTATAATAGCAATGTGTCAAGCTGTCAACTGCTTATATTCCGGTCAACGTAAACTTCATGGGGGTTGGCACTGTACAATTTTTCCTTTGGTCTTAGGAATATTTATGGGCATCCATCGCTTGCTTGAACAACCCTGTGAAGGTTATGTTGGTTGGAATAAGTGCTGCCTCGCTTAGGGTTTGATAAAGGTTGTGATATTAAGCTAATATTTAATTTATGCTAGAGGTTGAATTAGCATTTCTGTATACCTAAATAAATATGGAGAATTTCGTGTAGATCGTAGTAATGCCTACAAATGTTTAATTCAGATTTGTATCGAATGTTTTAAGTGAAGTTCAAGTGAGTTGTCCCGAATGCGAGTAATAGCCTGTGACTGTTGTTTTCAGGAAGTGGGTCTTTGGGGGTTACCTCGACCCCGCATCACTCCGTCTTCAATAAAAGGCAAGTGCATCCCCTAGAGCGTTATTAGGGTGTTAAATGCTTTGCTTGCGATAAGATTATGGAAATTCTAATAGTTTGGTTATGTTTAATAGCATATCTAGAAGTTGTTCTTAGTATGCTGATGAGGATGGATGAGTGTTAGCAATTGGAAAGTAAGTATTCAATTTCAGTTATTTCAATGCCTTACGAAGTGTACAAATGGGTATGGTTATGTTGATGCGAATGATAAAGTGAGTAAATGATAGTGTGCGTGTTTATATTCATGTTTGTGTCGTGCTTATAACCATGTCACTTGCATTTGCGCATTCATTACAGAAGAGGCGACCCATGTTGATGTGGGCCTCTGTACTCACACGTAGTGAGTACAAAAAGTCCTACCTTGTAGTCCCATCTACGGATGGGAGCGAGACAGTAAGAGTAGGCCCTGCCACGGGATGGTAGGGAATGAGAGGGTGCATGCCGACGGGTGTGCACTCACCTATACCGGTATAGGCTTAAAGGTTGCATTTTGAGCATGAACGCATAAAAGCATTGCATTTCATTGTGTGTTGCAATTGATAATGTTGATTGATGAGAATGGAAAGAACAAAGTTGAGGAGTGAGTCGTGGCTCATCCGAAATGATTACTAGGGCTTGAGTAAGGTTTAGTTACATTTTAGCCGGACGTGGTAAGTGGGGTTAATTATCGCTTGCTTGTCGGATGATTTCAATTAAGTAATGGTTATATCAAATAATGAAGTAGTTGTGTTCTTACGCTTGGATTTATATGAATTCAAACTACTTCTTTTACTTACGGATGTTAATTAAAGGAACTGTTACGTTATGTCTTGAAGTAGTTGTATTCTAGTCGAATTCATTACTTTTCATACTTGATTGCACTTTGCTGAGTCTTGGACTCACTCTTGTTGTTCTCTTGTTTTAGGTACTTTTGAGCTGGCTCGTCGGGTTGGGAGTAGTAACACTTGCACGGCTTCGATCTCCAACAATTTAATTAACAAATTTGTTAAGTCTGGATGTAATTAATGTGGTTGTAATGTATTGTTCATCGTGGTGAAATTTATTATTTTCTGTTGGGTGTGATTGATTAACTAAGGACCTGTTAGAATGATATATTATAACTGCAATGTTTTCTGTCTGCTGAGTGGATGTCCTAGTTTCTAGAGAGGTCATGCCGAAATTTTGTAAATTTTGGTGACTTAGTTTTAAGCCGGTTTTACAGTTTAGTGGTTGATTGCAGTCAAGTTCGTATAGGTGTTAGGTTTTTATGCCTTCTTCGGTAACTCTCAGTTCAATTGATCTTGTTGTGGAGAATTATCGTGTGTTGGTAACCCTTCGGACATGTGTGGGTCCGAGGGGTGTCGCTAGTGAATCAGGGTTTTGGTAGTATCCGTGGCGCATTGGCGTCGGGTGTTATTCTGATTGGTATCGAGCGGCTTGTGTCCGTGGTGTTGGAATGTAGCAGTAATTCTAGAATGGATTAAAATTTCTTTGTGTGAAAGTAGAAACATGGTTTAGGATGAACCTTTAAAATATGGCCCTAGGGCAAGAACCTTAAAACTTGATTTAGAATGGTTAAATAATTTAAAACTTGACACACTCTGATGCACAGTAGGAAAGGGATGGGTTATCGTTGTGATGTGCTGCAATGCTTATTTTGTTATTGATGCTATGTTGATACTTGTTGATATGTTATCTGTTAGTCTTGATAAGGCTATGGTGTTAATTATGGTGATGCTTTTGAAGTGGTAGATTGCTTAGTGGGGTCCGGTGGGACTCTTTGTGCCGAAGGGATGTCGGCCCTGTCGTGTAGCCGTGTTGGTCGGTGTGGCAGTTGAGAGCCGCATCGGAGGATTCATAACCTCGTGTGAGGAGAGTCCTTGTTCTTCTGTCATAAATTGGAGTACGCTATTTGGGTTTTGTCTTCTTTTGGTCTTCTTGGATTTAAGACAAAGAAAAGAGTATTATGTTGCGCCTCTTTTGGTTGCTTTGCGTAGAAAGTCATGGGTTTCTTCGTGTTGTTGTTCTCCAAGTTGAAGTTTTGGTGAAAAAAAAAACTTAAGTCGTGAGAACTTAAGGTTTGGGGCTTTAAAGGAAAAAAGTGTGATTCGGCCGATTCGTTTTTCTTCATGTGAATTTAATTGTGCAACTCCTTTTCTTCGTGGAATTTTGGAGTTTGATGATGATTTGGAGATCTTGTGCATGACAAGGCTTGAGTCCTGTCATTTTGTAAAAAAATTTGAGAGTCAAGTTTCTTTGGGAAATCGTTGGTTGGGTTCTTCCAGGAAGAAATTTTGCGGCAATCAAAGTGAGTTTGTGGGTTGGTTGAAGATCTTCCCGTAAAAGATTGATAGGGGTAGTTGACCCTAAGTTGGTAAGATGTTAAGGACTCTAGTGTGGGTCTTGGTGACCCACAATTATAAGTGGAGGTCCAGAAATAGTGTTGACGTAAGGTTAAAATTGATTATGATGACGAAGGAATAACAAGTTTGGTTGAGGAACTTGTTTTAATTAGGTGATGGCATTAAATTGTTTCGAGGTGTCCTCAGTGGTCGGATCATGTGGATTAATAGTAAGTTTATAAGGTGTGGATAGTATAACCTAAGGCGAGGTTGTAATTAAAGTGCGGAGAAACATTGGATTGAATATTTTGGAGCTTGGTTGCTCTTTAGCGGCGGTTGGCCTTAGAGCCATTTTGGCGATTTTTGTCTCGGGGAGACTTTGCTTAAATTATTGGGGACTTGAATAATTGCTCTAATGTGTTCGTTGTATTATTGTCCAATAGGAAGCATGAGGGCAGGATAATCTTTCTGAAGGTTGCTTTGAAAAGCGATGTCGTAGAAATAGATTAAGCAGTGGTGTTGATGGTCAGGTTGATTACGGAATTTACGCTCAAAGTGTATAAATGGATTGTGCCTTTTTAGTAATTAGAATTTGATGTCTTTGGCTTGTCATTTAAAAAGATTGGATGCGGATTCTTTGTGTGAGTATAATTTAAAGATTTATGCTCTCTGGTTTCGTTTTAGGGCAAGATCGTCCTAGAAGGAGAACCATATGTGGATGGGATTTGATGACGTCTTATTTGGGGTTAAGTGTTGATGGTATATGGATTTAAGGTGGAGAGTAATGAACGGTGTTGCTGGACTTGACCTAAACCTTGGTGGGAGGATTGTCGGATCCATTGTCCCATGGTTGTGTGGGATTAAAGTGTTGGTATGGGTGGAAACGGTCGCTAAATGCATTATTTTCTTAAGTTGTTGGAACCCTCGGTTTCATGGGTTAGACTCAATGTGGGGTCAGTCGGAAGTGAATGGTTCAGTTATAAACCTTTTTCTTTGAGTGGTTGTATCGTTGTACGAGACAAGTTTGAAAGAAGGTAAAGTCTCATGAGGATATATATATAAAATTTTTTTTGATTCATATCGGTGAAATGATTCTTTGGCTAAGAATGGAAATTTTGTTTCCTCTCTATCTGGGTAAAGGTGTTAGTTGTCGAGTGAAAGGAGATTGGGGACCCAGGATTGGTTTTCTTTCTCGCGGTGTTTTGTTTTTCTTTAATCGAGTGCTTTCTCGATGTGTAATTTTTCACCTTGGAGCTTAAGGTGATGGATTTGGTTTATGTCGTTAAGAGAATGGAGTTCTTCTTCGATTTTGTGGCTGTTTTTTTTTAAGAAAGATTGTGTGAAGTTCCTCTTCTCAGTTGAGTCTTTCCTGGTTGTGCATTTTATTGCATTGATTTCAAGTTGAGGAAAGTGGTTAGTTTTTTAAGCAAATTGAGTACTCGCTGATTGTTCTTTCGTCGGTTTTTGGTCTTGCCTTCTTTGGATGAAGGCAAAGAAGACGAGTTTAGTGTGGTGCCAGATCTGGTTGTGAGGACTGAGGTTCTGTGTCCTTGTAAGAGTAAAGGGTATTTGATCTCGTCGTTTTGCTTGGTTGGGAGGTCATCTTTGAAAAACCCTCTTCATTCGTGGAAGTTTGGAGTTTGGTGTTTAATTGGAAGAGCTCTTGTTACTAGAGTCTGGAAATTTGAGAGTTGAGCTCTCTTGCAATTTCTGTTTGGGTTTTCTGGAAAGGAGAAATTGTTTATTGGTGTTCTTTCATGCTGAAGAGTTGTGTTTTCCTTAAAGGTTGGGTATGTGACCCACGAGGATGTTTAAGACGTTAAGAGTATGTTGAGTAGTTAGCGCTTCCAGTTGATATGGGTTATTGATTCTGTTAAAGTGGATTTGTTGGTTGTTTAAGGACAACCTAATTGATTGTGTGGTATAGATGATTAATCGAGATGGTATATGAAGTTGATTAGGGTTATGCAAGGTGTTGTGAGTTATGGAATTAACGGGAATTCCGAGACTTGTGTTCCTGAAAAGCTAGTATTGATCACGTTTGAGAAGGTCTGGACGGTATAGCTATGATATGATGGGCAACCATTGAAAGGATAAGATTCATGTTTTGGTTCCCAGGGGATTCCGGTGTGGAATCTTAGGTGTTTAAGTGGTTGGGGATAGCGTTATGCTCACAATTGGTTCCTTGGTTATAAAGGTTAGTCAATGAGGAAAGAGGGGAATCAGAGATTTCTTGGTTCTTTGGGAGTTCAAGTTTGGAACCCGAGATGTTTACACGGACGGTTTGGGTTGGTGAAGATATGGTTAGAGATGTATTGGGTTAAAGAGTTTTGAATTCTTCTTGTTATCATGAATAAGATGAACGGTGGTAAACAAGGATCGAGAGTTAGTTTAGAGTTGAGTTTAAAGTTTGGAAACTGTGACCTCATTGGTTATGGAAGTCTTTTCCAGTAATACCAATGAAGTTTTCTGAGCTGCATCCAATTATTTTGTGATAGCGGGATGATATGGGGTTTGGCATAACAATTATTATGATTGAGTTCTCGAGCGGGTGCAATTGAGAATGACAGCTAAGGAAGTTTTGTGAGATTCCTTGTTCAGGAAGTTCTTTCGGATCTAATTTATGAGGGACCTATGAATGTGGAGTTATGAGGAAATAAACTTAATCGGAGAGGAGTTAAATCACTTACGTTAATAGTTGGATTTGAAAATTTGGTTTATTGCTTGCTTCCGTTTAAGCCTTGTGTGGGTGTTGTAGTTGGGTGTTGTGAGTTCGCCAAGGAGTTTAAGTCCCTTGTGGACTCTATTTTTTTTTGAAGTTGGCATTCCTCGAACTCGGGGTCGAATTCCATTAAGGGGGGTAGAATGTAATATCCCAGGTGATCTTTAGCGATTAGTTTCTTTTGAGTGTGTATGAGTTTTCTTTGCGGGTCATCATTTGGTTTTTTTGGATTGTCCCGTAAGAAGGTTGGACCGGTGGGTGCTGGTTTTAGGGCCTTAGGCGATGTTGTTGGGCCTTGTGGGAGTAACCCAAACCCTAAAAAAAGCAAACATCAGCCAAAGGGAGCTAACATCAGCCAAAGCAATCATATCCTGCGAAAACCCCAATGGTCGGAAGGTCACTCCAAGCAGACCAAGACCCATACAGGCCTAGAGAAGAGGGGGAGTAAGTCCTGGGAGCGGAATTCCCATATCTGAGTGCAATTGGAGCGTTCATGTATCTTGCAAATAACACCAGGCCGGACATTGCGTTCGCCATGAACTTGCTAGCCAGGTACAGCGCAGAACTCACCAAAAGGCATTGGAAAGGGGTTAAGGACATCTTCCGTTACCTTCAAGGAAGCAAGGACCTGGGCCTATTCTATAGAAATATGAATGAACTAAGCTTGGTCGGTTATGCCGATGTCGGGTACTGTCGGACCAAGATATCGAAAGTCCCAAACGGGATATGTTTTCCTTTGTGGAGGAACAATGGTTTCTCGAAGTCGCTCTAAGCAGACTCTTGTCTCGACGTCGACAAACCACTCGTAAATCATTGCCTTGTATGAAGCCTCCCGTGAATGTGCATGGCTTCAAAGAATGGTTCACCACATCCAGAAGTCATGTGGTTTGAACATTGAACAATCTCCTACGATCATCTATGAAGACAATGTAGCTTGTGTTGCTCAAGTACAGATGGGATATGTGAAGAGCAATCTCACGAAGCATATCAACCCCAAGTTTTTCATAAGATGAACGAGATTAAGGTACTGCATACCAAGTCATGTGAAAATCTCACAGATTTATTCACTAAGTCACTCCCAGCATCTACTTTTGAAAGGTGCATTAAAGGAATTGGGATGATGAGACTTAGAGAAGTGCAGATTTCAGGGGGAGATATTTCACATATTCTTGCAAAAATCTTGAACTTGAAGTTTGAGTACCCATCGTGATCTTGAAGATTAACATTGAAGTTTGGGTGAATTGTACTCTTTTTCCCTTAGTGAGTTTTCACGGAAGTTTCTCACGTAAGGTTTTTGATGAGGCAATTACAAGAACACGTTAAGCGTATGCTATGTACTCTTTCTCCAAGTATTTTTCCCATTGGGTTTTTCTGGAGTTTTGATGAGGCATATGCATCTCGCGGTAAAAGGCCCAAGGGGGAGTGTTAAGAAACCCTAAAGCCCGCGAAGGCCCATGTTGGCCCATTTGCCGAAACCCTAGTCGGAGGCTATAAATAGAGAGGGGGTCCCCCCATTGTACAGATGCATACGAGAAAGCAATAAAAAAACTCTGTCCCTCCGTATACTCTGTGTCTCCCTGTTTATTGTATTGTTCATTGTATTCGATCTGTCGGGGAACCCCGAACTACTCGGTAGCGAGGTTCCTCAATAACCTGGAACCAGCTAGCTCGCCCTGTCCTCTCGCATGGTCAAGATCAGGCGCTCTTGCCATTTCGCCGATCAAATTAATCAATCGAGCCGAGCAATTGCTTGATCCTCTTGCCAACTCGCCACAAAGAATCAAGCCAAATCAATTCTTTGCCACGAAAAGATTTCACGATCGCTGCCACAACCGAATTAGTACTCACGCGACCGCCACCCAAACCTGTGCTAACTTTGCAAAGAATAAAAGGCAGAGAAGATTGCAGCCACAACAAGAGGCCACGGCTGCAGTTCACCTAGCCGAATTTGCGCCGTGTGACCGCCAAGTTCTTCTGTAGTGACCGCCGCAAGATCTCCTGTAGTGACCGCCGCAAGATCGAGCCGCCCCTAGCCCTCTGCATTTCAACACTGCCCACACCGCCTTCGTTACTTATTTAAGCGAACTGCGACTCGCTCAATGTAACATCCTAAAATTTGCCTTAAAGTATTATTTATTGTTATTTATGCATTTTATGATTTTTATGAATTTATTGGATTTTCTGAAATTTATTTGAATTTATTTTAGATTAAGTATATTGATCTTTTATGAAAATTAATTAATTATAGATAAAATTAATATAAAATTTGGTTTAAAATATTTTATTTTAGTTCAAAATATCTCAAAGTATTTTTGGGAATTTAACATGGACTATTATCACCCAAATTTTGCTCGATTCTAGAAGCTTTAACATGGACTGTTAGATTTTGATCTAGCAAAGGAGGAAGACTTCGTAAACCCTAGTGAACAAGAGCTATTAGTTTTTGTCGGTGGTTCGGATTGTGCCATGCTCAGTGATCTTGACTCGTCCATCACGCCATGCTAACTACTGTGGTGTTATTTTGAATTGTTAGCGTAAACCTATAAATATAGGATCTTTGGTCTTTTGAACTGCTAACAAAAACATATAAATATAGGATTGTTTTAAACTCCCATTACTTGTAATTTTTCAATAAAAACTATACACGATCCAAATCGTCATGAGAAGGTAGCTTTTGTGCTCTTCTATCTATAGCATCGATAAATGATCCATGGCTCACTTCATTGGGATAGATGAAGCTTGCAAGCAAGATGTGCTTGTGCTCATTGCTCAAGCTAAGTCGTGACTTCGATTCGAGAGTCGTTCCTAAAAAAACTCCATTGTTTTGTTCATGTATGTTTTATGCTTTCTTTCCCCTTTTCCTCTTCATGCTTAGAAATAATTTTGTTTTGTGTGATCGAGCTTGTCAAAATCTCGATTCAACTCTTAGTTTCGTATGGTCCCAGACCTAGATGTGAACTGATTTTATCGAATCTCAGTAATTTTACGATTTCAGCAAACTTTTAGTAGGATTGTGATCACAATTTACATGCCATTCTACCCAGTTCTACTGATCCTAATAATTAATTCCAAACAGGGCCTTAATATTATCTATGTACTCAAAATCAAAATTAAAAATTGAAACAGTGGTAAGTTAAAAAGAAAAGGAAAAGAAATAAGTTTTTTCATTGTAGCACATCATTGCGTGCTAACACACCGCCTCTCAACCCTGGCCCTAGAGACGACGGCGGCGAGGAGGCTACTAGACATGGCAGGGGTGCGGGCCGCCATTTGGCCGACCGTGAAGAGCTGCTTCACTGGCGCCCTGATTGGCGTCACCATCGCCGACCGGTACGTCTCCGTTGTCACCATGAATGGACCCTCCATGCACCCCACATCCGAGCACCACCGGATTCGTGTCTCATCTCATTGCACCAAGAGCAAGAAGCGCAGTATCGACCACGGCGTTGCTGTGTGACCTCGCACCGTGGAGCGGCTCGCTCGACCGCTACATCTCCCGCGCGCGCCATCGCCTTCCGGTAAGGTTGCCGCCACGAAGTTCTTGGTTGGTCAGATACTTGGCGTTCCTTGATTGCTTGGATGGGTGGATGATGCAATTATCGATCTTGATGTTATTGTTATTTGTAGATCGCCGATGGGCCACCGTAATTTCGTGGTTAAGAGGTTGATTGCATTGCCCGGCGATTGGATCCAGGTCCTGGAGGCAGCGGAGATCCGGCAAATACCGGAGGGGCACTGCTGGGTGGAAGGGGACAATGCAGGCGTCAGTTGGGACTCGAGAGGTTATGGCCCTGTAAGAGATTCTATCACTCCAATGATTTTTTCCCTATTTGGCGTCATCTACGAGGCACAATTGCGGTGCAAAACTGCGTAGATTAGTGGTGCTGGTATTCGCATTCTGCCTGCCAAAGGAGATGCAAAAGTGGTTTCTTGTTATTGTGTTCAACCAATGCTGCTGGCATTGTTAAATCTTCAGTGGATCTGCAGGTTTACAAAAAGAATAATGATTTGATTGGGCTGCAAAATTTTGATAGTAACATAGGACAGAAAACATATTGGCGTATTGATATCAGCTGGTGGTGCATATAAGCTTTATAACCATGGATCATTTTCTCACCATAGAAATATTACAAGATTAAAACTGTTGCAATTACTTATCATTTACCTGCTTGGCATGCTTAGCATCGGACATGAACAAGTGAAGTCCCTCCTTTGTTATGCATAATATTTTTTTTGATCTTAAGCACGTTTTGATCTTTGTTGCCATATGCCACTAGAGGCATTTAACATGGGGAACATATCTAGTGCTAAAGGTGATTTCAGTGCTAACATGCTAAAATCTAATCTGAACTCTTGGATCAAGTTTTGAAGGTTGAGATTTAACTAACCAGCTATGTGTGAAAGCATTTACTATTTGCCACCTCGAAACAGCCAATTGTCATAAATGCTTTCACACATAGCTGGTTAGTTAAATCTCAACCTTCAAAACTTAATCCAAGGGTCCAGATTAGATTTTAGCATGTTAGCACTGAAATCACCTTTAGCACTAGATATGTTCCCTTTAACATGTATAAGCTTTTTAACCATTTAAATGTATGCTCTTCATAAGTTGGAGCTCACCGTCATAATGCTATCTCTTCATGCATGTTTGTATTCTCTGTGTATTATGAATTTTACAATAGCACCTTTTGAACAAATGCCTGAATTTTGCATAGCAAAGTAGGCAACCTCATGACTCATGGTCATCTTGGGCCAATTTTGGTGATTTTATGATATCGTGTTCATCTGATGAATATCAGCATTGATGAACTTGAGTAGATCAGCATTTCTTTTGGTTGATAAAGTACTAGCATGCGGGCAATGAAGTGCTACACTTGCAAGCAGTGATTTCATCATCCAAATACGCTGTTCGTCTTTTCTAATGATGTTTTTGCTAATGTGTTTGTATGGGATCATAAGAGCCTTAAATAGAAAAAGAAGATGCCTAAAAAGGGTATAATAATGCCTCTTGACTTTCTGCTCTTTAACAATTTGCCGACCTTTATATCCTTGTACCAGAGTTTACCTGGCACAAATACTTCTGGCAACAGACAGAAATATGATGTTTAATACTTGTTTGCACATTACAGCAAAATAAGTTTCTAGGCATTGTAGTTTAGGTACTAGGTTCCCAATTGGGTTTAAGATTTCAGGGTTCCCAGATGGGATTCAAATGTGCTACAAGTTTTACGCTCTGTACATTCCTTCATTTCCTTCTTGCCTTGTTGGCACATGAGAATTTAGTAGAATTCCTTGGCAATTATATTGTTAGCATTCCAAAGTCTGAACAGACCCTTCACTCATGAGTGTAGGAATTCCGCAAGAATTTTATAAAAATTTCACAAGAAGCATTTCATTTCATATATGTATTGGCAAATATTCCAATGCTCCCCTCTGTCACCTGCTGCCTATTGTTTTGCTTAGTGCTCCGATTCCCAAGTGACAACCAACATGTTAAAAACTGTAGAAATAGAACGAAAAATTAAGATGTAAGAACAGTGTTCAGTGACAGAACGGATGAACACAGCTGTATGTTGAAGTCACAACTGACGGAAAATATCTAGAGCCATCCTCAGAATAGGATGACACAATTATTAAACAAATTTTACTGCAAGCTTATGTTTCAACTTTCAACAGAAGCTACAATGGTACACCAAATTATTTTCTATTTGGGCGGTGCAAAAGAAGCATGCCTCTGCTGAAGCAGCTGGTAACTAACACGGCAACTCATACCAGCTGGTATATACAAATAAATGACCTGAAGAATGAATAGAACGGGTTAATTAAGAATACACGTAAATAAACAAAATACATATCCAGGCAGCATTAGCATGCTGCTGCATCAATCACACACAAACTGTGTTTAGCCTTTTCCAAGCAACACTCTCACACTCTGTGACTGAGAGAGACTACAGGCACAGATCACCATCTTATTAATTTCAAGCACACACGTCCAAACCAAATACATGGTAGGTTAGTCTCCTAAGAGACGCACACAAATTAATATAGTTTCAGGCACCCCAGCTTGGCGGATGCACCTAGCACGCACCAAACACCAATTTATTCTTTAGAAAACACACCAACTTGGCAAGCAAACAGTTGAACCGTTGCGGCCATGGAAGCAGTAGAAAGCTGCAGGAAGTCGCCTGTATTTCCAACACCAATTGATTAATAGAAGCAGTAGAAAGGAGTTGTAACAGTTGAACCGTTACAACTGAGTAATGTAAGCAGAATTGATAGTGAAGACAACTGAATAGATGAGCAGATTAATGAATTTAGTACACAGTGAGATTAGCTTGGTGATATCATCCCTACATTAAAGATGGCAAGTCCCCCCAAGCAGCGCGTCCACATATCCTCCTTCAGTTAGAGCCCCTCAGAAAAAATAGTAATTACGTTTAGGTCCTTTTAGCGGTTTTTGACGAAAATGAACTTTTAGTTCAGCAAAATCACGAATCTTTCATGAAATGGCCCTAAATAAATACCAAAAAAACGTAATTACGTTTAAATCATTCCAACTATTTTTCATGAAAATGACCTTTCGATTTTGCACAATCGTGGCCAATTTAAAAAAAAGCCGAGAAAAACGAAATTGTATTTTTTGCATAAAACATTCGGGTCAAAATTTTTTGACGGAAGCGGCATCGCACGCCTCGTGTCCTCCTTCCGCGAGCACCCCTAGAAAAAAAATGTAGTTACGTGTAGGTCCTTTCAGCAGTTTTTTACGAAAAGGACCTTTTGGTTTAGCAAAGCTTTCGTGAAAAGACCCTAAATAAATGGCAAAAAATGGCGCAATTGCGTTTAGATCATTTCAGCTGCTTTGCACAAAAAGGGCCTTTCGTTTTAGCGCAAACGCTGACGAGTGCGGCGTGTTACGCCGCAAAAACATTCCTATACAGATATTAAATCCCGAAGCTTTCATGTCTTCTCAGCACGGTCACGTCGTTTTTCGCCGATGTGTTCGCTTCATGCGCCGCCATGTCGCCCGCTTGACTTAGCCGCTTATATGGGTCATATATTTTAACGCCGTTGCTTTACAACAATGAGCGCGTGGCGCAGTGGTAATGCTAGACACACTCACGCCGTTGGTCGCGCATTTGATCTCCACCCGCGACTCCCACGCGATTTTTCCCCGCACGACGCGTGGAGTAGGGCGTCGGCGCATGTTTTCTCACGGAAAGGCACTCGAAAATTTTCAAAATTACAGATTGGTCCTTTTTTTGCAGGGGGATCCCCGAAGCTTCTGGATTTTTTCGAAAAGATACTTGAAATTTAACGAAATTATATATTAGCCTTTTTTGTGAAGGGCCCCGAAATTTCTGTACTCTTGAGAAAAAGAGGCCCAAAATTTTCTAGAATTACAGATTAGTCTATGTTTTTGCTAGATAGTCCCTAGATCTTCTTTAGATTGTTTCTTCGTGAACCTTTTTTTTCCCAAAAAGGCGCCAACAAACAAAACTTTCTAAAATTACATATTAGCCCAATTTTCCCCAAATATTTTTTAAAATTACTTCTAAGTCCCATGCTTCATGGTAGGCCTTGTTTTTTTCCAGAAATACCACCCAAAAAAAACTATTCCGAAGTCTCGAAATCTTTTTATGATTACTTGAAATTTATCCCAGAGTCCGAAAGCTTTTCAGAATTACAGCGCACGTATCAAAAATTATTCGATTCATCCCGGAGATTTTTAAAAATTACATCTAGATCCCTTTCTTCGCGGGAAAGCCCGAATATCGTATTACGGCTGGCGTGTTGCGGCGCGGTGTGCGCCGCGCCCATATGTCTAGTACATCCTATGTTTGTAAAATTGCTGCAGATATATACACAGGATCTGTTGATGTTATCGTATATAATACATACATGAAAGAAAAAACAAGGGTAGAGCATGGATATATATACCTGAGCAGTGATACTGGTTCACCGGAGAACTGAGCCTCTATGCAAGGCCTTCTTGTAGTACTGTGAGTGGCATGGCTTGAAGAGAGATGGGTCATGACCGGCCTGCAGCTTGTCCCAGTCCAACATCTCCCACCAATCTTTCTCACAGTCCACAGTAGGGCGGCTATCCTTCTCGCCGTCCACAATGGGGTGGTGGTAGACAGCCGGGAGGCGCCTGAGGCCCCAGCATGCCTTGACCCTGACCGTCTCGAGCATGGGTGCAGACATCTTGGCCTCACATATCTGCTGCAGACTGGGGAGCTCATGCAAGTAGATGTGCTTTAGATTTGGGAATTTTAGGACACCTTTTCTATGGTCGGTAGCTATTTTGTTTAGAAACTCTGCCTCCACGGGGAAGACCTGCTTGAGATCACCACAGTAGACAATGTGGAGGGTCTCCAAGTCGGGAAGATACGAGTACTGGTTATTCCACGACAGCGGGAGGGCAAATACGAGCCTGGGGCAGGAGTGTAGGTGTATGCTCCGCAGCTTCGCAAAGGATTGTTTGTCTCTATAAAAGTCCGTCCTTCCTTTGCTCCAAATGCAGTTGGCCATCGGGAGATCAGCCACCCAAATGGTCTCCAGATTTATAAAGATGCTGTTGTTGTAATCATAGTTAGTGGTGAAGACATTGTGTAGCTCGAGGCATCTCTCGACACGACACCGCTTGAGACAAAGCCATGTAATATTTTTCTTTCCGACGGACATGCGTTGGGGGATGACAGTGGTGATGGAAGAATTGTCGTGCACGTGCAACGACTCAACCTCGTCCATCACAAAGATGATAGCATTGATTCCTTCTAAGCTCTCCACATTAGTGTTGTTGATTCCCTCACCAATCTCCAAATGCCTGTCCAATGGTTGAAACTGCGAGGCACTGCTGTCGTCATGATCAATAGTTATCTTGTCAATAGTGACATCCGTGTAGGCACTGCAAGAAGTCTTGGGTATTAACGACTTGTGTAGAGGCTGCCCATCTACTCGTCCAATGCTATAACGGCCCATCTTCTCCTTGTTGCACCTCTGTCCATCTTCTTTGCTATTAGAAGGGCCACATAGATTTAGATGGAACCTATCAGTGCTCCAACAGAACTTCCTATGACTTTTTGACACCAAGGACTGAAAAAACCTCATGTCCATGATAGTGGCATATGTTCGATGATGTTCCGTTTGGACATGGCAGACCAAAGAATCAACACATAGCACTGCCAGTCTAGACAATACCTCTTCGGGCCATAGTATGGCATGGAGCTGAAAACATCCCAATAGAATCATTTGCTGGAGAATTGGGGCAACCAGATTTTTTATGTCAAGAATTTTGATTGATGTGCCTGAGAGGTCCAGCTCCTCAAGGATTGGCAATTGCCCACGTAATGAGAAGTCCAGCAGTCTTGCACAACCAGCCAAGGAGATACGGGATATTTTAGCTTCCTCTCCTACTCCTGCATCTAAGCTGAATGATTCAAGTGATGGAGGGAGTCCTGGGCCAACAAATTCCAACCCAACACAACCATCTAGAACCAGAGTCTTGAGGCCAGTTGCTCCTGATAAACTTGGCAGAACTTGCATGGTGCTGTTCCTAGAGAGGTTGAGGAGCTCCAACTTCCCCATATCGGTGAATTCATCCTTTTGGCCTGTCTCCCAAGAACTTGTAGGTTCAGTTATGCGAAGTTTGCGTAGCATCTGCAGTCGTCGCCAAGAAAGATTGCTACGCCATATCCTTCCTTTCGTTGTATGTACCTCCCTAATGTTTGCAGCCATTTGCTCTATTATCTCTGGGGATAAAGCCAGCTCCCAATCCATGTTGCATATGTCCAGGACCCACAGGCTCTGAAAAAATTCCAATTCTAGTCTACCTGGCTTCTCCTCCTCTTCTTGTTGTTGTTTTGGTGCTTGTTCCTGTCGTTGATCCTTGCAGCTATCTAATCCAAGGAATCTTAGGCTCTGGCAACAATAGAAAGGCGGTGAAGAAAAGCTAAATGTGCACCGGCTGAGTTTCAATACACGCAATTTCTCTGATTGTTGAAACATGTTATTGGGTAATGACGATACTAGATGACCGGATTCACTTTTGATTGACAAGAAAAATGATGAAGTTTCTGGCTGTACAGTTGGTATACTATTGGAGTATGTGATTTTTGAAACCCAACGATTTCGAGGAGTCTGAAGTTCACCACCAAAAGCTGGCAATTTATTAGATGAATAGTCATCTAGTATAATCTCTTTATGCAGAGCAACACCAATCTCCCATGCTTCGTCTTCATCTTCATGTTGTATAATTCCATCACAGACCCAATAGCTGGAAGCATAGGTAGCCCAGTTGTAGTCCATGATGTCGCCCCCCTTATAATTCAACGACAAGAGATACAAGCAACATTGTGCAGCTATTTCTGTGGTAATGCCAGGCTTATGTGTGTATCCAGCAATTTCTCTAGCCTCTGCTAGCAGTAAAGCATCAACAGATGAAGGATAATAACCCGAATCAAGGATAAGATGTGAATTTTCCGCTCTTTGTATTAATTCTGGGTTGAGCCGAAGCCTCCCTCTGAAGGTCCACAATACCTTGGTACCGAACAATTCAGGTTGGGGAATGCCCAAGCCAACTAAGTCAACTGCATCATTGCTTCCATTATGAAATACTACTAAACATCTGTATTCCATTAGGGCTTGAAGGATCCCTCTCCCGACATCCCCCATCTCAGCTCGGAAGATCTCCCTTGTGACTTCTCCTATCTCAGCTCTAGAGCCTTCATCTACCCCGCTGAAATCATCCTCCTGGTCTTGCCTATCAAAAACATCCATAACCCGCTGAGGAAGCTTCAGTTCCTCCGCAATTGCCCTCTGGAGTGCTCTTCGGCTTTTCCACTTGGAGCAATCGACGTGGATGATCTTGTCAAATTTCTTCCTCAGAGACGGCGGAGGGTCTTCTGCTATGGCTCTAAGCACCGCAGAAGCACCCAGCCCATACCATCCGTTAAAGTAGATGGCCTTGTGTGATCCACCCCTCGTATCCTCTAGATAACGGATTATCCATTGTACCGCTTCCCCAATGTTTACCGGGTCGATCTCCTGCATTAATTGATGGCAGTTAGTCGAGATCACCTCACGTGGGTAGCAGTTTTTATTAAAAAAAACAAAGGTACTAGACGTAGTGATCGGTGGAACATGCGTAAAAGGGTCAAATTGGTATGTTTGCTATGTTTTGTTCAGGAACACCAGATTGGGTATTTGTGCCTGTTTAGCGAGTACTTTATTTAGCTTGCGAACATAAGCTCACCAACTAAATGAGATTCACAATTTCGAAATCAAAATGTATAGTCCCGTAGTCCACGACATTTGGCTGTGTTCACAATTTCGAAATCAAACGATCTAGAATTTTTTAACTGTGTACCTATGTTCACTTTTGTGACTCAGTGGTGGAGAGGCTTATTTTAAAATCTTCAACGTAGTTTTTTTTCTTATTGTGAGGCGATTGCATGTCATAAGTTAGTAGCACGTAGTGGATTTACCCATTTGGTGATGACACACGCTAGACGAGAAATCATTATTTGTAATTCTTGAAATGCATGTATAGGTTTCAGTACTTAGGTCCTATTTGGTAGAGCTCCAGATCTTAATTCCGTCTTATATTTGAAACTTGTAGGATAAAAATAAAGTGAATTAAGTTTATATTTTTAGTCTAAATGTAAACAAGATGACTCACCTAAACGCTCTTAATATACGCACAGCTCTAGCTCCAGCTCCACGGATCTGTGAAGTTAGAAATACCCAATTTCACTAGATCCGACCAAATCTATGGATCTAGTGGAGTTAGAGCTATACTAAATACAGCCTTACATTGTAAAAAAGAGTAGAGAATACATAAACTACAACAAGAAAAAAAACCACTAACAAGAATACTACTCCATCAAAATGACATGCATATGTAGCTACGTATAAAAATACCTCTACTGGCATGATGACTCTCTCAATGAAGGCCCAACAAACACAGTAAGATCCACAAATCTGCACCTCCCTAAGATCCACAAATCTGCACCTCCAATGGATCTCCGATATACACTTTTATGACTCGTTGGAGATGCCTTCTTAAAAATCTTCAACGTACCATTTTTTATTTTTGGATCCAATACAATGCGTCTCACACATGCTTTCGAATTTCGTCTCAAAAATTTTTTTGGCACCAACCAACATCACCGACAAGAATACTACTACTCTACTCTGTGAAAATGCCATGCATATGTACGTACGTAGAAAAGTACCTTTTTTGCCACGGTGACGTTCTCAATGAAGGGTACATAAACTACAACACAACAACAAAAAAAAAACTACTAACAAGAATATTACTCTGCTTCATGAAAATGCCATGCATTATATGTATGTACGTAGAAAAGTACCTCTTCTGGCATGATGACTTTCCCAATAAAGGCGCAGCAAACACAAGAAGACCCACAAATCTAACCCATCCGACTGTTAGAATTTTTCACAAATCTAACCCATCTACACCTCCAGATCTCCAGATGCTCACCTACAAGAGCGTATCAGACATATTTGTGCATCGACATTGTTAATACATATACTTACTGTATTGAAAACCAACACATGTGAATAAAAAACATGGGCGAGAATCTTAGTACCTTAATTGGCAGCTACACGTCCTGTGCTGAAAACATAGCAGAAATGTTGGTGTTGTTGTTTCCTCCCAGAAGAAAAGAAGTTTATGTCAAGTGAAGGAGGATGATAGAAATTGGAGAGCAACCGTACCGTCAATAATGCTAAGCCATTTTCAATGAGCTCCTCCAAATGGCTTGTGTTTTGGCTTTGGGGTGCCTTTACCAAAGCAAGAATGGTTCTTTGCTTGGGGTTGGAGCTAAAGAACAAAGGTTGAATTGCTGTCCTGCTAAAGAGACATGATGGCTCCAGAGAGAATCCATCTAGCGCCGACGCTCTAGCTAGCTAAAAGCAAACGCGGGAAGTATTTGTATCGATGACACTGTAATTAAAACCGGTGATACAGAGTAGAGCCACAATTTTATGATAGTGCCTCAAGAATGATTATCTCTACCACGTCACAATTTTATGATAGTGCCTCAATTTTGATATGATTCACCTAAGTTCAAAGCACTTTGGATCCCAAATTTGCATACACAATGATCTCAATGCCTCAGCAGTAGAGCCGCGCTTCTAAGCACTATTTATATTTGAATCCTCGTGGCTCCTACTTAAGAAGTTGAAAACTGGTATAAGATAGCTCCCACGGTTTCAGTAGGTTAGAGTTCTAGTTTTACCACTAGAGTTAGAGAAAATTATCCGTCCTACCAAGTATAAATCCGAACCTCATCCATTTCACCGAAAAGCTAGACTACCAAATATAGTCACCTCTTTAGTCCAGCTATTCAAACGTGCAGCAGCCTTTTAGCCATGCAGCCTATCTGAAAACTATAGTCATGTCAAACAAGGCCTCTTTGAATCCTCACAGCTCCTATTATCTAGCTAGATTCATTCATGGAATAGTAGAAAGTCCATTACAAGTATCCCACAAATTATTACAATCAAAATTTTTTATGAGTAATTTTTTTGTTCGAGAAATTCATATTTCATTTTTTTCGCATTTTATTTCGGTGTGCGACAAATTTAATGGCAAATCGTAGTAAAACATTGATCGACCGAATGAGGAATTTTTTAGACCGGTTGAATGAGACATTTCTGACTGGGCAAGTGAGGAATTTTTGTGACTGGTTGAATGAGAGATTTTTGTTCTGCGTATCGCGACACAATGGGTTTTTTTAAGCACACTCGTGGAATATTGTAAAAATCGCTATCTAAGGTACAGAAATTGAAACATACTCGGAAATTGAAGCACACTCGAGGGAGTTATTTCCACCGGAACTCAAATTGAATATCATTAAAAGAACTACTTGATCATTTAAGCGTTTTCAACATGCTGTAAAACGTCACGTAAAAATGCAAAATGTTGAGGGAATAGCCCAGCGTCATTATAGCGATAACAAAGGGCAGCCGAAGATGCTGCCGGTGCGAGAGGGAGTTTGCAGAAATGGGGAATTTGAGCTCAGAATTTTTTTGCGGATAATAAGGTAGGTCAATCTCTTTATTAAGACTTCAAACGGGAGGAGCAGCACGAACAACGAAAGTAGTAAGAGCTTACATAGTGCATGAAGAACAATAAACCGAGGAGAATTACGAACAACGAACAACGAGGCGCTCATCGAGTGCATCGAGGCCACTTCCCTTATCCCATGCCTCGGTGGGGCTTCGCACGACGTGCCCTCTCTCGTTTCCTTTCTCTCTCGGCCTCCTTCTCCTCCGCTTCCTTAATACGTGCCTTCTCGCGTTCGGCGTCACGATCCTCTTGGAGCTGCCTCCTGAACTCCTGGTTGTGGAACTCTTAATCGAGGAGCCTTTGGTCCTCCGGGTCGATCTCCTCATCGTACCACTTCTCAAATTCACATAGTGGCAGAGACGACTGCATGAAAAAAATTTAGGAAAGTTCCATGTAGAAATATTAGGAAACACGATGATTATTACCATAAGGCGAAGCTTCCGGCCTTCTCCATGGTCGACCAGAGTTGCGGCACTTCCAATACCGCCTCTTCCAAGTTGGAAGCTCAGATGAGCGGACAAGCTCGCGAACGATCGCCGCACAAACACATCGTGCGACAACCCCGGTCGGTAGGAAGAGATCTCGAACGCCAGGCGCTGCAAGGTCGAAGAGCCTCCCTCTTTTTTGCTTTGCCCTTTCCCTTTGAACTTGCACGCCCGGCATTTTGCCTTGATCCTCGACCTAAAATGAACGGATATATCTTAGAGACTTCCTCACCTTGGTTGTTCCTCTTCTCCGTGCTTCTTAGAACACATCGCCCCTTCTTATATAGGCCTTAGGGCACTCGGAGAGCAAACACGAAGCACGAAGCCTCCGCCCCAAAGATCGTGTCCAACGGTTTCTCGTGCCGAGTTGACAACGACTGCAGCCTCGAGCCTTTTCAGCGGACTTGACAACACACTATCGCAGCGTCAATGTCTTTTTCAGCCGAGTAGACAATACACCGCAATGTCGAGTCTTTTCGTAGGCGACTAGACAATACATCGCAGCCTCGTAGTCTTTTCGCATCGAGTGGACAACACACTGCAGCCTCAATGCCTTTTCAATTTTGTAATAGAGGTGAAAATTGCTTGGTCATTTAAGCCTTTTGCCCCCCCTTTAAGGTATCAGGTGTAAATGTAAAATGTGCAGGGAATAGCCTAGAATCATTGTTCAATATATGACTAACATACTCTTGAGAAAAATCACATTCAAAACTGGTTTTGCAAGTAAATCATGTCACAACAAATACCCTAAAAGATCACAAACTGGACAGCCATATCACACGAAAATATTCTAATTAAAGCCTGCTTAACATGTAAAATACGGATACAAACTGGAAACTACTTCAAAAGACATCCGTGACCAACTCTGCCCCCTCTACACGAAATGAACTACTTCGCAAGAATAGAGTACAATACAAGAACGATAGCCACATACACAATCTTCTCTGACCATTTCATATGATCTAAAATGTGCTCCATCTTGAACATCGGCATGTTCACCTCTGCTCAAGCATAGGGTCCATCCTCTCCTCCATAGAAGGTCTTTGCATCCTCTCGTGGTACAATGGTTGTAGGACGCTCCGCCGAGGTGTCCATGGTGTCCACCCATCGGAAATATTGGCACCCCGCAGCCTCACGTGATGAGGTGAACAAGCTTTTAGGCCGTCTTGAAGAAATGAGATATCTCAGAACAACTACACAACTCGAATAGAAGAAATAGTGTGCACAAGAAACTAGCTTTTCACTTACAGAGAAAAAAGGGCATTTGTAGAACACTCGCCCATTATTTTCTTGAGTGTTGGCGTAGAACACATTAGCTTGCACGTGGTAGTTAGGACATTCGACCTGCCTTGCATTGGCAAGTGCACGAGCCCTCCGATTTCTAGAGCTCGCCGTTTGAGACATAGTCTTTTGAGGCAAGGAATGGGATGAAGATGAGGATATGTGGTAGCGGAGTTGGTATGAAAGCCTATTTATAAAGAAAGTGCATATGTTCTGCTGTTACAGTGGAAGCAAACAAAAAAACGCAGGGGCAAGTTGGTATTTTCATGCACTAATGTTTCATTTTCTTTAATAAGGGTGTGTAGTTAAATCAGCATGACCAAAATACAAACGATAGTGCATCCAACTTGATTTGAGCCATTTTGTGTTCTTCAACCCAATGGAATATCAATTGGCAAGCCTATCTAAAGCAAGATAGGCTTCAACTATAAAGTGTCACAGAAAACTAAACAAACATACAACTTGCCTATCATTTAAAATCCATTAGCATAAACACCCTAAATAATAATGTTGCTAAAGCCATCTTATATAAATAATTGAGAGTACAAGTCTTCATCCAAATTAATCGCAACGCAAGAACCCTCCTATGACCGTATAGTAGCAGCCAATAACTTAAAATTTTAGATCTAACTTGTGAAATGATCAAATTATCTTATATGGTGTAGTCGCGAACTCCAAAAAGAAATCTAGACCGCAATCATGTAAACTGCGTGGTCGTTTAAGCCTTTTCACCCGCCCGTAAGGTATCGCGTCTAAATGCCAAATATTGAGGGAATAGCCAAAAATCATACTCCATAATATAAACTACCATAATCTGAAATTATATTCTTTTTAGGACTTGATCTGAACATAAATCTTTCTTCCTCAAACACCCTTCGTGAACTAGTCGCGCAGAAAACTAAACTAACTAAGCCTATTCAGTGGCCTTCAGAATTACTTGTGTAAATGCATATGTTGGTGTGACCATCTTAGAAACACACTTTGGCATATATACTACCATATTCTAGGAAAATATTGTATTTATAACTTGCTTCGTATCTGAATCCATTCACAAAAAATACCCTAAATGACCACAAACTGCGCAGATTCGATAACACTTAAGTCTTAATGCTCATCTATATGAAAAACATGTCGAATAAATACGAAATATCACAGAACTAACTTTAAAATAATCTTAGGGATATCCCCAAGTAATGTCTGTAAAATGATCACATTATCCTATATGGCGTAGTCGCAAACTCAAAAAGAAATCTACACCGGGATCATGTAAATTGCATGGTCGTTTAAGCCTTTTCGGCCGCCCGTAAAGTATCACGTATAAATACCAAATATTGAGAGAATAGCCCAAAAACATACTCCATAATATGAACTACCAAAATATGAAATGATATTCTTTTTAGGACTTGATCTGCACATAAATCTTTCTTCTGCAAACACCCTTCGTGAACTAGTCGCGCGGAAAACTAAACTAACTAAGCCTATTCAGCGGCCTGTACAATTACTCGTCTAAATGCACATGTTGGTGTGACTGGCTTTGGAACACACTTTGGCATATATACTACCATATTCTACAAAAATATTTTATTTATAACTTGCTTCGCATCTGAATCCATTCACAAGAAATACCCTAAATGGCGACAAACTGCGTAGATTCGATAACACTTAAGCCTTTTCAACGGTGCGTACAACAACTCGTCTGGACACAAATTTTGGAAAAATTGGTCCAGAAACATACCTCAGCATATGGACAACCAAATTATAGAAAAAATATAAAAAATATAGCTTGCTTATCATATAAAATTTGTTAGCATAAACACCCTAAATAATAATGTTGCTACAAAGAATAATCAATTATATGAAAAACATCTCAAAGTAAAGCCAAATATCACGGAACAAATTTTGAAAACACTCATAGAGTCATCCCCAACTAATGCATAAAGAATGGTTAAAATATCCCGCAAAGTGCGGTCGCAAACTATAAGCCAAAACAGGACGCAAAACACGTACAACTTAAACCACTGAAGCGTTTTCGGCAGTCTGTAAAATACCCTAAGTGATCACAAGCTGTACTCCGCAGACATTTCGCAAGATCCAGCCTAGACTCAGAAATCTACAAAATTTCGGCATGACGCCTCTAGAAGTAAGGACATCCACTCCGCAGACAGAAGAATAAATAACTTAACCCAAGCATAGCACAACAACAACAACATAGCACAAAGATCAGCATAGATAGAAGTAACATCCTAGACATGAGTTGAGCATGAGAATACAACAAGGTTCAACAACGGAAGCAGTCAAGTATTTAAACAAGGCCTAACATAGTTTAGAAGGCTAGCTATACAACAAAATGAATGCACAACCACCATATTAAACCAAAAGTATGACAACTCCGGAAGTGTCCTGCCCCTGAACATCAGCCCCAAGGTCTGAACTTTCAGCAAAAACAGATTTCAGGATAGCATTGATACAATTGGCCATAACTTTTTAATCAATTTCAGGATATCCCCAAGTAATGTCTGTAAAATGATCACATTATCCTATATGGCGTAGTCGCAAACTCAAAAAGAAATCTACACCGGGATCATGTAAACTACGTGGTCGTTTAAGCCATGTTGGGGGAGAATAGGTTGGGAAATTCCTGCTGCAGTTCTGATTCCTTTTCCCAGGTTGTCTCATCCATAGTGTGGTTCTTCCACAATACTCGGCAAAATCTGACATTCTTGTTTCTAAGCTCTCTCTCAACTGTCTCTATGATCCTGACCGGTTACTCTAGGTATGTCAAATCATTCTGCAAGTTGATTCCTTCCAAAGGTACTTGATCTGTCGGCTGGTGAAGACACTTTCTTAATTGCGACACGTGGAACACGTTGTGTACTCTTGACAATTCTGGGCTTAGCTGTAACTTGTAGGCTACTTCTCCAACTCTGCTTTTGATCTGATACGGCCCAATATATCTTGGTGCTAATTTTCCTCTGATCTAAAATCTGTGCACGGGTTTGAAAGGTGTCACTTTTAGGTAGACGTTGTCCCCTACTTGATAACTGAACAGAAGGAGTAGTTTGAGTTGGTTAGGTTATACAGATATTGCAAGCCAAACAAAATAATTAAGATAAGAAACATAGACTTTAATTAAGGGGATGGTTTGTACACAATACCGTTTTAAGGTCCGGTACAACCCATTTTACATTACCAAAAGAAAGCATAAACCAAAAGGGGTACAACACTACAACTACCGTCTAACTACAGTGGTGCGAAACCAGGTGGGACGGTGAGAAACTCCTCCTCAAACTCGACCTCCTCTGGGTCCTCCTCCTCGGGCTCCTCCATCGGCTCGTACTCTGGCACTGGGGTGTAGTCTGGCTCCATCGACTCGTCGAGATCAGAGTCCACCACCATAGGCTGAGGTGGGGGTGGAGGGTTAAGGACTCCTGACGGACCGTCAACTGACGACTCCTCCATCGGTGCCTCCTGGGGAACAAGTTGCTCCAGCTCCTCATGGAGATCACGGATGTCACCCCAAGCATGGTGAAGCTGGAGGTGAAGCTGATCACGCTCACGAACGAGGCGACTGTAGAGTAGATCCATCTCAAGAAGGTGATCAGCTGTCTCTGAGATGTATGGGTCAAGGCCGGCTGTGGAGAAGGAGATAGCCAAGCTACCAGGCTCGTCTGCCTCCTGCGGAAGGAGTCGGAAGGGGCTGAGGGTGAACTCTGCCTGGTAGTAGTCGCGGAGGTAGCGTACTGCCCTCCTGGCAGCATCCCGGATGGCGTCATACTCCCGGGCACGACGCGCAACAAAACGGCGAAGGGTGTCGGGGCGAAGTGGTAGAGGATACAGGATCACGGAAGCTCTGAACTAACATCGGATGGCTCCGTGGAACTCCTCGTCAGTGGAGAACACAGGGCAAAACTCCTGCCCAACACGTAGGTGCTGCAGCATCCTCCAAAGGAGCGAAGCCAGGCTCCGAGGACGTCGGGGTCAGGGTACTGGTGCTGCACCATCTGCAACCATGAAAATTTGAAGTTAGGTGAGCATCGGTTTCACAATTTATAATGACGGTACATTCACAATTTAAGTAAGTAGCAGATATGCTTATATATTTTGCAATGTGTTTTGTTAATGTTTAAATAACCTTTTTGAAAAAGACTCCCTAAGCCACCTTAAGGTCTTGATCTACTGGTCAAACCTTGGCTCTGATACCAAAAGATAATATAAAATTTTCAGCTGGAGATAAGTCATCATTATTTTCATTTAATTTTGACAATGTTACTCTTTTCCAATGAAGCAAAAAATCAAGAAAAATCTAGAAAATTCAGAAAATACAGAAAGGCAACAATAATACTGTTGCACAAAGCATGTTACATTAACGTTGCCTTCTCGTGTTGTCCTCCGGGGTGTATGCGTGTCGGGGATGTGTGTCCTCCTCCCCAGTAAACCTTTTGTTTCGTTGTTTTGCTTTCATCCTTAGTAGCGAGGAAGGGTCATGTTTCACTTGTTTATATTTGTAGAATTTGTTCGATTGTAAGGGCTCAATTCATAGACCAACCATCAAGTATCTAGATCAAACCATCAAATATCTAGATCAAACACAAAGTAAGGGCTCAATTCGTAGACCAGTGGATGAACTCAAAAAATCAAAAGCAAGAACATTACCTCGGCTCGAGTGGCTTCTTCGTCGTTGCTCTGCCCCCTTCACGGCAATTGCGCCTAATCCCGGCGTCCCCCTTTGTCATTGCTCTACCCCTTCACAACAGCGTCTAGCCTCGGTGCCCCCTTCCTCGTTGCTCGCCCCTTCTGTAGTTCGATCTGGAATTTTTTTTAATAATACATTTTTTATTCGGAATTTCAAAAATATACCACCGAAAAATAAAATGTCGAAATATACCCACATGGCAGTCAGCAGGGGCCTAAATAGAAAAATCCACAGGCGACATGTGAGGTCGAGGCGGTGACGTATTTCGTCGCCCGATCAATCGGCGACAGAGCCGAACGGCATTGCCGCCTCACTAAAGGGCGACAAGGAGCAAATCGTCGATGGTCGAGGCGGCAGTGGCGCGGGCCTGTCGCCGCCGACCATAGGGCGACGTGGCGTTATATAAGGCAATCGCAAGCATCAGAGCCATTTGTGCGCTCGGGAATTTGAGAAGAGAGGGAGAAAGAGAGAAAGAAGAAGAGGGAGAGGAGGAGAGAAAAGAAGGAAGAGGAAGGGATTCGCGCGACTGTCTGGAGGTAAATTTCTATTGTTTACTTTTCTTAGCAGTAAATTATGATATGTTAGAAATAGTTTTAGATCTAAGGCACTATAGCAGTAAATAGTGGTAGATTAGAAATAGTTTTAGATGTAGGTTACGGATAGATGTAGGTAAATCGATAGGTTACGGATAGATCTAGGTAAATTGATAGGCTACGGATAGAGAATTTTAGGTAAATTGATAGGTCACAGCTAGTTCTAGTTTAGAAAATTTAGATATTTTTTACGAATAGGAGTATATCGGTATATATTGATGGAAATGTAGTTCTGAATGTATAATTTTTTAAGATATAAGTACATCGATACGGATGTATATATTGTTAGGAATGAATGTATATTTTTTACGAGATATAAGTACATCGATATGAATTATTAGGAATGTAGATGTTTTTACGGTTAGATATATATTTTGGTAGCATGTAGGTATAGTTATGTTAAATGATTTTGTACGGAAAATAATTAATTGTGGGTGAATGAATGGATTACAGATATGGCGTAATCGAGTTCCATTTAGAATCTATTATGGAGATGGGGTTGTAATGCATGGTTTAGAGGGTGCAGATCTTAGTAACATGCAGTATGTGGACAGAAGTTTGAGTAGGGTCGAGGAGCGCACATTTGCTTCCGTGTTGAAATGGTTGTATTATACTTTTCGGATGGAACAAGAGAAGTGCGAGTTGAAGGTATTCTGCCTATGTAGCATGCGAAACGACCCTGTTTACTGGGAGGTAGTTGAGCTGAAGGGAACCTCATCGTGGAGATCATATGTGAGGGCGGTAGAGCAAAGGGGATGGAATCGGGTGCTTTTAGTGCGAGCATATGAGAGGGTTGTTGGCCCCCAGCAGCAGTTGGACGCCGGTGAGTGCAGTCGGCCTCAAAATGAGCCCAGTTTCGGTGACACCGAAATTGGGGGATCTAGGCATGAGCCGCATGTTCAGGAATGCAACGATGACATCATTTGCCAAAGCGGTGAACATGTTGAGTTTCGGGAGGACGATGAAAATGTTGGGCAAGAAGCGCGGGGACTAGTAGACGAAGGTGAGCAAATTGATGAAATAACAGCTAGGATGGAAGAAGAAGACCGTGAGTACAGCAGAGCAGAAGAGGAGGACAACGATCAGTCGGATGAGGAAGATGGAGGTACGGAGCCGCATGTGCCCGAGTGGAGCCGCGCACAATTTGATAGGTGGTTGTCAATGAAAGCAACCACATGCTTTGGCGATATAATCGATAATGAGGTTAGGCTTAACAGTATGTACCCGACAAAAGAGGCTGTGCAGGATGCCGTGAAAGATTGGGCTCTTCAGTAAGGACTTTCAGGGTTAAGAAATCAACCCCAACCTGCTACGACGTGGTGTGTGAGATCAATGGGTGTCCGTGGAGAGTGCACTCGTACAAGCCTAAATGGGGCATCCATTGGCTATGTTCGAAGGTTGAGCAGCACACATGCATGGTCGAGGAAGCAGTGATGGCTCACAGAAACTCATCATCCGGGTATGTCGCGAACATCATGTACTGCAGAGATAGTGGAGAACACGAGTTTTGAGCCCGTGCTATTATCCGAGCGATCGAGAAAGATATCATGACACAATTAGCTATGGGAAGGCGTGAGGGCGAAAGCAGAAGGCATTAGAAATGAGGTTTGGGAAGTTTGAAGACTCGTACCATAACCACCGCCTTTGCTTTCGATTGCATTCGGGAAGAAATCCTAGGACCTACTATGATTATCAAGGCGTCCAGTCAATCCGGTGGCCAAGTAAAATGCATCTAAGGAGGGTGTTCTTCGCATTCGAGCTTGCATTAAGGCGTTCTATCACGTCGTCCATTGTTGTGCGTGGACGGCACATTCTGACCGGAAATATGGAGGGCAACATCGACAATTGTGGGCGTCGATGGGAACAACCAGATTCTCGCTGTTGCCTTTGCCTTCGTAGAAAGCGAGAACTACGAGAGTTGGCTATGGTTCCTATGAAACTTGAAGATGGGGTGGTCAAAACTTCGCCCGGATGTGTGCGTCTGCATGACGGGCATGCCGGCTTGCTTAGTGCTATCAACCGGTACCAAGCAGGGAAGAGGAGCCATTCCGATGGCACGACTTGCAGAGTCGATGGTGCATGAGGCATTTGGGTGCAAACTTTATAAGCAATTCAGAACAAGCAAGCGATGAACATGTTCAAAAGACTATGTAATCGCAACTGTGAGAGCAAGTTCGAACTACGTGAAAAAATCTTGATGACCCGACAAGGAAACACAAGGAGCAGATTTAACAACAATAGTGGCGATGGAACACGTGAGCAAAGTGGAGCCTCTTTTCCCCCTGCCAACAGAGGATGACGCGACTAACCGCCGTCGGAGGCAAAGGCCAATCAAATGTTTCTCGGAATTTGGATCAAGCACGAACCGAAGAGAAATGGTCATCAAGTATATGACACACATGGTGCGATACGGTGTGATGACCACTAACTTTGCGTAAGTTTACAACCGGGTAATGCGAGGTATGAGATGTCTTCCTTGGTAGGAATTGTCGAGGAGTCTTTGAGAGGTACAACCAAGTACTTTGTGGACAGCATGCAACGCCGACATAGTAATGAGAGATGAGAAGTTCTTGTACTCTGCGATGATCACTAAATACATGGATGAGAAGACTCGTATATGCCAAACACAGAGCTATCAAAGTTGGTGCACGGACCTGCGCTCGAGGTGATCTGCAGGATAAAGGAAGGCGTGGAACCAACGGAGGGTTGTCACCAGAGTGCATCTTACGGGCCGAGTGCAAATGCTCGTGCAACAAGCCATACCTTTTGCACTGAGCCATGTTCTCATGTCATAGCCGCGTGTGCTTTATTTGGAATGCAACCTGGTACATACCTTTCTGAATATTTTATGAAGGAAATGGTGATGGCAACTTGGAGCAAAGAGCTTTATGGCTATGGGGTTGTGGGTTCTTTCACCACAACTCCTAGTATTGATGAAAGGTTCTGGGTCCCCGATCTTGATGCGAGAAGAGGGAAAGCAGGGCGTCGGAAAACAAGGCGTATAAGAAACGACATGGATGAGTCAGAAGCTGGCAAACGCGTGAAGAAATGCTCATTGTGCAACCAACAAGGACATACGTTCAAGAACTGCCAAGCACAAAACAAACAAGACGAAGGAGGAGATGGCCACCCGACTGCTGCACGACGCCATCGCACCGGATGAGAAGCAGTTTGCATTCTCATATGTCATATACCATATTTATATTTCATCGATGTAACGTGTGTTGTATGAACTCTCGTTTTGTACCTAGGCTATTGCGAGTGTTGTGTCTCGATAAATTGTTGCAACTGCTTTGTGATATTTTGTAATGAGCTTCTCCGCTTTTTTATGTGCGATTTGTTTCGACATATTGTTGTGATGCTTGTGCTTTTTACGGACTCTTTTGTTTACATATGTGTTTCGGTTCTAACTTTTTTTGTAAATTGCAGCGATGGCTCACCAAATAGGAGATGACGACCGCCGCTCGAGCTGTTGGACCGGTCGTCGGCCGTGGTCACCGTGCGTCGCTTCGCCCTTCGCTGTCCCAGAGGAGGAGGGACCTCAGGAGCTGGCGTCCCCGACCTAGGCCAAGAGCAGCAGTTCGGACGATCGATCCGCGTTAGGTCCCGGGTAACATATCGAGATTTGAATTTGTAAACATGTTTGTTCTAGCAAGCATGACTAGTGCAATACCGATATTAATGACCTGTCTTTGTTTGTTAGGCTTCGCGCGGGGTTCTTGCCCCTCGTACGGATGGTTGAGCTCCTAGGGCCGGTCCTCGACTGACCGTCGCCGATCACCGCCTGGTGGATCGGTGGAGGCGGAGACGACACCTTCCATCTCCTGTCGGGAGATGACGATCACTTTGCGGGGCGTCTCCTACCTCCTCGGCCTCCCGATCGCCGTGCGGCCAGGTGCCCAGGGCGTCCCTAAGGATCGGCTCCCGCAAATGCTTGACTGAGTTCGTAGGTGTGCTACCCCCCGTGTCTGAGGCCTTCGACCACACGCACGACCGACCTTGAGTCGGCTTGGGCCGGTTTGTGGTACGTCGGTAGCATTTAAAACTAAATTGTGTACGTACTGCTTGAAATAACAAGTGAGCTTTGTTTTACAGCGTGGGCAGATCGTCGAGCCAGCGGACGACCACAGCCTGAGCCGCCACCTGGAGGCGTACCTGCTGTGGCTCTTCGGTTGGTGCATGTTCACGACGTCCCATGGGGATAGCATGGACAAGCACCTGGTGCAGTTCGCGAGGGAGATCGCCGACGCACCCCTCGATGCCGTGCCACAGTACTCCTGGGGATCCGCCGTGCTGTGCGCCACCTACCGTGCACTCTGCGTGGGGTGTACACGGATCGCCGGCCAGCGATCTTCGGAGGATGTCCTTCGCCGGTACGGTGTGGGCATACGAAGGTTCCAGATCGGTGGCCCCAGATCGACTGCAACTGTCAGAGAACCTACCACGATGACGCCGACGGTCCGACCGTGGGCACCATCTGGTGCAAGCGACGGGTAAGATATTGCAACCGTGATTTTGGTACTTTTTAACTTTTACGAGTACTAACTTGATTCGTTCTATCGTGACTCTGACCTTCTGGCGCCGCAGGTCGTGCGGGTAGCCTACCCTCATTTCACGGCCGTTCGACCACCTCACCGAGGACCACGACTGTTGGACGCCCGTCGCGAGACGCCGAGGTCGAGCTCGTGTCACGGTGGCGATCCACCCTTTGCACACGGACGCGGCGTCTTGGTTCACCGTCGGTTCCTCGTGTTCGACGCCCACGCCGAGGGCTACGTTGTCCATCGTGTGATGAGGCATTTGGCCTATGACCAGTGTTCGGTGCACGGCGTAGCGCAGGCCCCACCCGCGATTCACGCGAAGTTCCTGTGTCGATGTTTTCATAATTATTACCGTGTGTCTTGCCATCTAATAACGCTTATATTTATTTCTTACCCACGAGCAGAGTAGGAAGGCGCACTGGACCCCGCACGACGTATGGTGCCTTAAATGAGTGGGGAGGAGCCCTCGAGGACGTCTCTACGCCGAGGCTGCGCCGTCACGACTGCGGACGTCTGCGCGCGTGTCGCGAGTGGTACACTCCGGACTTCGCTGCGCTTGGTGCGTGTCGACCCGATCCTCCTACACGTTCCTGTGGTGGCGGACACGCACCCGCCCATATGGACTCGGCGGCGCACACTTTGGCACGCTGCGTCGTACATTCGATATAATCTTAGTGATTCGTAATTTATTTTGCTAACTAATTAGTACTTCACTTGGCGGTGATGTCGGCTCCATCACCACAAATGAGTTTACGGCTTGTATACTCGGTGACCAATCGGAGTTGAGGTGGCGAGACAGAGGTCACCTCTTCGTCCGGAGGTTTCGGACGCCTCGACAGCGCCCTCGAGTTGTTCGGATCTGCGTCCCTACCGACGCAGCTCAGGCGTGCCGCTTAAGCGGGCAGGGTGCGGCGAGTGCGTCTTCAGACGCTACCGTCCCGCAGTCTGCGAGAGGCACGCCGTCGGTGAAATCGAGATGCACTGCTCACGTGTTGCAATCAAGTATTACAATGCTCTAAACAATTCTTCATTTGCTCTGGTCGCAGTATAGTTTTTCGCGCCAAGACCAGACTGGCCGGCGACTACGAGGGCGAGGGTGACGACCTGCACGGTGGACTACGACGACCTGTAGTGAGCTTCCTCGCCGGATGTATTTGGGTCATCCAATCAGACGGAGCGCCACCACCACGCACCCATCGCTATCGGCTTTCACAGCATCGCGAGTAGCGCGCCATGACACCCACCGCAGCATGTATTTTCTACTGCCGAGAAGACTCGATATTGCGATGTATTGTCTACTTGGCACGAAAAGTCATTGTATTGCGGTGTGTTGTCAAGTCCGCTGAAAAGGCTCGAGGCTGCTGATGCCTTGTCAAGTCGACCGAGAAACCGTGGGATCTGATCTTTGGACGGAGGCTTACGTGCTTGCCGTGTTTGCTCTTGAGTGCCCCTAAGGCCTATATAAGAAGGGCGATGCATTCTAACAAGCACAGGAGAAGAGGAACAACCAACACAGCCAAACCAGCAATAAACCTCAGCTGAATCTACACCAATTAGGGCACAATGTCGTTTCTCGATCGCCTCTTGAGAAGCGAAGTCATCCCGCCTCAATATCCGGATGATGATGGCGTCGGCGCACTAGTTCTGCCGAGCTGCCCGGCCCAAATGCGATCGCAACTTACCGGCGAAGATGATGCAATCTACCCATCCAAACGGCCGCTCGCACCATCTTTGTTGTTCGCACCTACGAGGTAAACCTCACCGTGTCCACACAATATAGGGTAACACTACCATCTCATGCATCGTTCTTTCTTTTCTCGGACAAGGACCGTGTTGCTTTCTTCCAATGGATCGACGGCCGAACGATGTGACTACAATTTCTCTCCAAGCGCCACGACGCCTACCCCGCTTCGGCGAGAACTTCACCGGTGGGAGGCCACCAGATATGTCCTTTTCTAGATCGTCGAGCTTAGGGCCGGTGAAAGCGGCCAACCAATCGGTGAGTTTCATGCGACATACTCATGTTAAACTTCGAAAGTCGTAGTTCTAAACCAGTTCATCGCACACGGGAGTTCAAAAGGGCACTTGCGATTCGCTCAAGTCAAAGGTGAAACCTCCTCGGGGCCACCAAAGCCCGACTTTTGCGAACATGGCTGCGGCGATGGTTGATACCGCCACGATGATCTAGCGGACCGAGATTCTCTGGGGTGCCCTTGGCCGAGGATGAGCGATCTTTGGTACTTCAACTGGGTGCACCGGAGACGTACCACCCACATCTCATGCTTCTTGCATGGGATAACTGGGGGGAGCAACCCTCTCCGTTGTGCCACTACCACCCAGAAAAGCCAGACCCCGAGTACGCCTACGGTGTTATGCAACGACCAAGGCGGGCATATGTAACGTCCCGAATTTTGGCCTGATTTTAATTTTGGAGTTATTTGAATTTTTATGAATTAATAAACCTTTATTTGCATTTAATTTCATTTAATTGAATTTATCTGATTTTTTTTGGATTTATTGGATTTAATAAACATTTAATTAAACTACCCTTGTCTTGATTAATTAATATCAGAAAAATTATTTATCAAAAATAAATGAAAATATTTTATTTATGTTCAAAATGCTCTGAAATATTTTCTGGAATTTTTCTAGAATTTTTCGGGTATTTTTAGAGCCCTAAATAATTACTTTGAATTTCTGCATTTATTTTTATCAAGAAAAACCGGAAAATCCTTTAGCTACAGTGTTGGGCCGGCCCAACACTGTGCTGACGCCGAAACCCTAATCGCGCGCTCGCTCCGCGCCGTCCGATCTGGATCGGACGGCTGACGTGGGTCGCGTCGCCTCGGGACGAAGCGTCCTGCCGCACCACCGTCGCCCGTAGGTCGCCGCGATTTGTCAGGGATTTGCTCGCGTTCCAAGACGTCTTGACGACTGTGCAATGGCCCATTAGATTGGTCTCTTCGCCCCGCTCATTTCCCCCTCTCGTTCGCTAGTTCTCGTGCACCGTAGCTCTCCCTCTTGTTCGCTGAAGTTGCCACCTCTTCCCTCTCGGTTCTTCACCGTCTTCCGCCGTGCTCCGTCACTCCCCGCCGCAGCTAGAGCCTTCTTCGAGTTCCTCGTGGCACGCCGCATCCGAGAAGCCATTTCCCAGGCCGAGATGATCGAATAGCCCGCGCCGTCTTCTTCCCGAGTCCGTGACCGGCCGCGCGATCTTCTTCGACTCGCAGCAACCAAACCACGGATCTCCATCCAACGCTTGAGGTGAGGCCACGTAGGCTTAGTAATAGTGTATCGCTCGGGTAGCTCCCGCGCCGTCGGATTCGAATCAGACGGTCAGAAAATCATGCGTGCGTGGCTTGATGCTTCCCCGACGCGTGTCGGTCGGCCGACGTGGGCCGAAAGACTCATTCACCGCCCACTTGTCGCTGAGCGAGCCGCCGGGAGCCGATAATCCGGCCCAACTGTCGCTGATCGTGGGCGACGTGGCTTGCTCTGATGCCGACACGTGTCGTGTACCGAGGAAAATAGCCGGAAAAATCGGTGGAAAATAGAGGATTAATTCGGTTTATTCTTTTATGAATTTTTAGAATATTGTAACGGTTATAACTTTTGCGTTTTAACTCGGATTTGGGTGATTCCAGTGCCCAAAAATTTGTAAAAATGTGAACTATTTAATAGTGATTTTATTTAATTTTTGGTGTTGGTATTGCCGTCTGTATTGAGTGTTTATTGTATGCTTGCTTGTGTGCGCATAGACTCCGAGTTGCCGGAAGTCGTCGAGGGACAATTTGAAGACCCGTCGCAGAACTTCGACCAAAACCAACTGCTTTTTGAAGGCAAGTCATGCGTTGATCATTTCGCACCTAGTTTTCGAAGTATATTTTGATTTCCATACTGCATGCTATGTTAATTATGAAAACTATTAATTAAATGGGAAATGGTAGTTAAAAGCCAAACTTGTTATGCCACCTTGATTATAATGTGTATATGCCCTGAAATCCTTGTCCACTCCTAAATGTTTAATTCGTTGGATGCTAATATGACGCCAACACGGGAGGCTAGACCGTGATTAGCTGCTTACCCTGCTTGGATGCGATGAATGAATTTCAAATAGCAAATAAATATTGCCTAACAATTATGGAATGCATTTTTGTAAAAGTGCGATGATGTCATGTGTTGGAATTGGAATAGTAACCTGTGTGGTGCTATTCGTGAATTGATGTGGACAATGGCATGTGTTGCTTAAATGTAACGTGGGGTGGGAAATGTTTTGGACCGGGGCATGTGGCAGGATGGCTTCGTGCCAGGTGGGCCTGTGTGGCAGCGGGAAGTATGAATGGCTGAGTGCCGAGAATTATGGTTGTCTTGTCCGGGACAGTTAAGGACTTAACCTTGCGAGCCTTTGAGCTAAGTTCTGTGTACAACCACTTGTCCGGTATGGGACGGACCTAGTTTAGTAGGTTTCTAACCTCTTTCCTTTGAAACCTCGTGGTGGCAAAGTGCACACGGTGTAGGTAATCAGAGGGAAGCGCACATGCTACGGCTTGGTATCCATTCAACGGTACTTGCCCTGTCTAAGCTTCGGTTCTGAGTGAGGGAAGTGTTAGAAGGGAAGTAACGGAGGGGTTCATCGGTTAAATGTTAGTCTCTGAAGGACTTTGTTGCAATCAATCGCCTGTGTGGTGAGCGACTGTATCCTATGGGTAAAGTGTACAGCCTCTGCAGAGTGTGTGTGTGAATCTATTCGAATAGCCGTGTCCGCGGCATTGGACATTGCTCGGTGATTACAGTCAAGGGTTAGATTTTCAAAATAAAAATGTGGAATGGGTGGCTGTGTGCCGAAAGAATCAAAGTAGGGCTGTGTGCCAAAACCTTCTGGAAAAAGAATTGAGAAATTAATTATTAATAATAATGATTTTACTGCTTTTAATCTAATAGGATTATCTATTGAAAGAAATGCTGCTTTATGCAAAATAACCAATTAAGCCTTTCCTTGGAATAAGCCATGCATGTAGTAATAGAACTGCATTGTGCATGACTTGTTGAGTATGTTGTATACTCACCCTTGCATCGACAAAAACCTCAGAAGATGAAGCGATGCCAGCTTGGGAGGAGGAGTTCATTGAAGGCCAAGAAGACTAAGGGGTTGAGCCGCACTCAGTAGCCTGTGGCTATGAAGGGTTCCTTGTTTTACTTTTGCTTCCGCTGATAAACTCGTGCTACTTGATATTTATCGCCCTGCGTGGCGAAGTATTGTAAGGTGGTCATAAGGCCGTGTAACTCGTTATTATCAATGCTTGAAGTACCTTATTACTTATTTCCGCTGTGTATGATTGTAGTACTTCAACCTGTTTAGCCTGTGTGTACTAGCGTGATCCTGGACTAGTACAGTAAACACAGAGTGTCCGAATCTGTGAAAATTTAGGGCACGACAGCATACTGCATTGACTGCAGGGCACGCTTCCGGTTGTCCAAGGATAAGCCCAACACACACCTCCTGCACCATATAGTGGAGTGCGAGCCGAAACAGAGCAGGCGTCTCCGCATGTCTCCGCCAACGGCCAACGCACTAGAGGTGCAAGAGGGTTCCTCCTCTTGAAGAAGAAGGGACAAGGGGAAGCAGCCGGCCGAGGTCCGCAGCACGCAACAAATCCTTGACGCGTTGCGCAGACCATCCGGGAACCCGGGTGGTATTAACATAGGGGACGTCGGGAATCGGGATGACATGCCCATATGGGAGGGCAGAAATCCACATAAAAAAGACCAAAAAATTATGTCTTATACACCCGAGACGTACGGCATAGGCCACCCAATCGGCGACAGTTGGAAGCACTGCGGATCCCCATGGAGTTCTTTCATAGTAGGGATTGAGCGGTGTCCGAGGACAGGTCGCAATATTAGAACGGGTCAGGTAATATGCAGAAAATGTCTTGCATCGTTCTGGCTGTACCCTGATAGGCGGAACGATCATTTGTTCCACCATGACGAACAGTGCTTTCGTTAGTTAGTTCGTCAAGCAAATTCGCCACTGTTGTAATGCCCTTGTACTATAATGTAATCTGTTGGTTATTTTATCATCTGAACTTTCGGTGTATGTGCCCTTATATATGTTGAACAAATAATTTTTTGTCCATGGTAATGATGCATCACTAATGTTTCCATAAAATATTTATCAACCTTTATAAATTTTTAAAAATTGCACAATGCTCTTTGTCTAATTTTGCCATATCGGACACTACCATCATATCTGAATTTTAAAAAATTCATAACCATGGAAAAAATTTTATCACGAACATTATGATGCATCATAACCATGGACAAAAAATGCTAAAATTTTCTAACGTGCTTTGTTTCATTTTTCATTCGGTTCAAACTTATCAGCCAGCGTTTTATCAGGACAGTTCTATTGTTTGAATTTTAAAAAATTCATCACATCTTAAAATCATTTGAAATTTTTATAGTAATATCACTGATTTATCAGAAAACTCCATAAAAAATTTCAAAATATTCCAACGTCGTTACAGTCCTATTTTTTTTATACGTGGTCACTAATTCTATCCGCGAGTGCCTTTTTCGATTTTCGCAACTTCCTGCCGGGGCAACGTCTGTCTATCTCGCCCATACGTAATTCATAGTCCGCATTGCGTAGGTCGCCCTTGATTTTTCCCATATTTTTTGGGCCGTATCCGCTTTTCCGCTGACCTCACGAAAACCCTAAGTGGCCCACGATTTACGTGGTTTCATGGCGCGATTGCCTTTTCCGATTTTGGCAACTTCTGCGGGGAACGCGTCGCCTATCTCGCCCATACGTAGTAGTAGCACGCTATGAGGTCGCTCTTGATTTTCTCGTATTTTTTGATCGCATCCGGCACATCGGTGAATGCGAAAACCCTTAAGTGGCCACGATTTCCACGGTTTTGTGGCCACGAGTGATTTGAGTGGCAATTCCAATCCGCGGCAGATCTGCGACTATTGAGACAAAGATGTATGTCAATTTGGAATTGCGACTGGTATTTCCGTAAATTTTGTACACAAATATATTAATTTAATAATATTCCATCTAATTGCCCTCGTCCAATATCTCATAATATTTGTCGATGATTACACATAATTTTTTTTGCAAATTCAATGAATTAGTCAACAATTATCTAATGAATTAATATTTTTGGCAAAATATCTATCGCCATATGGTCCGTGACAGTATCTGTCGCCATTCATAGGGCGATCGGACCTCGCCGCCATTTCGTCGAAGCATGCAGTCAGAGCTAAATCATCGAGCATGAGGGTTGCCGGGTGGCGTGGCCTCTTGTCGCCGTGGATTTTTCTATTTAGGCCCTGTCGCTTGTTGAACGACGTTTATGTGTATATTTCGACATTTTATTTTTCGTGGTATATTTTTGAAATTCGAATAAAAATGTATTATTAAAAAAATTAGATTCGATCTGCACCTATCCACGCATTGGATGTGCCACCCTATATTGCTTCTACCTCCTCACGCCTCACAGACTTTTGTCCTTACCTTTCGGATGTGTTGCTCTGCTCCAAGATGGTCGCCTATCCTTGGTAGCCCAAGAGGAGATGCTCGGAGGCGCCTGAAGATGATCCAGAGGAGGCGCGGCTTGTCCTTGATCGCCCTCGCCCTTGACCCGGCCTGCCTTGCCCTCAATGCTGCTGCATGCTCCCAGATGTGGCGCCTTGCATCCAATGCCGTTGTGCGTGGATGATGTCGCAATACTGGTTGAGCCACCCCTCTCCTCCCTCCACCATTGCCTAGAAGCTCTCAGATGCACTGAATTGAGTTCTCAAATTGGAGACATGCTCTATGGTGAGAGATTTGGGGATTTTAGGGATGATCCTAGATCGACCGAATGGCTGGCTGCGCCTGGGTCTCTCACTCTCTCTTTTTTTGATATGGCTGGGCACGTGGTACACTTAATAATATTTTTGGAGAGCTCGGCCTTTTGCCTCGCGCGGCTGCACGCGCTGAGAAAATTTTTGTGCGCCAAAATTTTCATCCATCTGCCAAGCAGATATCCCAAGCAGTAGTGCTATCTTAAATAATTTTTTAAAGATGTTTGCCTGCTTGTGATGATACAACTCTTTCATAGCGGTACCACTGCTAACAATTTGAACCTTTCTAAACAGTGATACTACTTTTGAAATAAAATTTTATTTAAAGCAGCACTACCACTTTCAATTTTATTTTTTCTAGGCAGTTGCAGCGCTAGCAGTAATGGGATATCCTGTAGTGTGCCCTAGTTTCCTTCAGAGTTCTGATAATTTTTCAGTAGGGTCATGAGGTATTGTCTAAGCTCCTATAAAAATTTTAGATCATATCAAGCTTGACGATTTTTTAAAAATCATAAAATGATGAAAATTCAAATTAAGGTCAACATTCAGGTTGACTTTTGCATTTCACTTTCTTTTGGATTTTTGGGCTGTTACATATTGGATAGCTGGGTGCTTGCACTTGTATCACTTTGGACAAGCATCCTGTTCTTGTCCTAGCACATGCATCACTAACAATCTTAGTCTTTCTTGTAAACAAAGCATATCAGATGATGTGCTACTGTAACATCCATCCAACTATTTTGAGCATCTCTACTACTTTTATTTAAGAGTAGATGACGGTTGTCCATTCTCCACTTTCACCACCCCAACCATATTACCCTTTACCTTTTTCCAGCCACATCAATGACATTGTGGTCCCACAAACCCTTTGTCCTACCTGTTAGTTATAGAAGAGTAGTGAATTCCTCGCCACATTCACAAGTAAACTGCGACTCGTCCTTCTCGCCATGTTCTCTCTCCCTGGTTCCCCAAATCTGTCGCTCCCTCTTAGCCTCTCTCCCACCACCGCCGCACAAGCAAGGGCATGACCATGACACGCATCGCATCGCGCGCACTCCCGTTCCCCTCGGGCTTGCCCCTCCACGGTGCGGCACTGCTTCGCTCCGCTACAGTCCTCTTGCCTCTTCTCGCGGTGGCATCCACAGCTTCTTTGCTTTCTTGGCGCGGGTTCATGTTCATGCCCAGGCCCTTGCACTCGATGACGGCCCTGTCGCCATCCGCGGGACTCTTCTCCAATATCTGTGGCTTCCGAAGGAGGCGGCGAGGCGGGTGCAATCGCAGGATGCCATCTATTAGTCCTCTTGCCTCTTCTCGTGGCGGCATCCATGACCTCGCTGCATTCCTAGTGTGGGTTCATGTTCACGCCGAGCCCTTGCGCTTAGCGCAGGCCCTGCTGCCATCCGTGAGACTCCTCTCTAGTATCCACGGCTTCCGAAGGGGGCAGCGCGTGCAAGCAGCGGTGAGGCGAGTGCAGCCACAGGACCTCGCACCCCTGATCTAGATGGCCGCCGGGGTGCCCTCCACCAATCGTGGCCGTAACAGTCTCCATCAATCTCTCAGTTTGTTACAACTGAATTTATCAGATAATTATAATTTCTGTTGGAAGCCAGATTGGATAATTTTATTTTGTGAGGATAATGTATATCTACATACTTAAAGGCGAAGAAATCGGCCGCTCGCCTGCCGTGCCACGTCTTGCTTCTGTGCGTGTAGCCCCTCCCGATTCTCGCTATTTTCCTCCAGGTTCGTCGTGTGCGTGCGCGCCGCCTGGCCCGTTCCGTCCGTGCCTCCGTGGCCCATCCGATGGCCCTTAGCAGGTCACGGTTTTCGTGCCTACGGAGAGGCGAAGAAATCGGCCGCTCGCCAGCCGTGCCACGTCTTGCTTCTGTGCGTGTAGCCCCTCCCGGTTCTCACTATTTTCCTCCGTGTGCGTGCGCGCTGCCTGGCCCGTTCCGTCCGTGGCCCATCCGATGGCCCTTAGCAGGTCACGGTTTTCGCGCCTCCTCCGTCATCGCGTGCGGGTCCATCTGTTCCAGCTGTGTCCTTTACAGGACTAAGGCATTAATTGCCTCCCTTGGCTTCGCCGCCGGCTGGGTTCTTGCATCTGGGTTTTGTTGTGTTCTATGCGCTCTGTTTCCCCCATCGTTCGCTCCGTCCACATCGTTATTTCTGCATTGCTCGCTCGGCTTGCGGTTTTCCTCGGCTCTCGCCTGCTCGTGGATTCCACCGCTTTTGCTTCTTCTATTTGTTGATTTGCTCTTGTCTTTTCATGCAGGATTATGTTTGCTCTTTGACGAGTTGCGCCTTCCGCTTGCTGGTCCCAGGTGGGTTAGCTTATCCTTGCTTCATTGCTTACACTTTATTTTCAGCTTGCGTTTTTTTCTGCTGGTTTTATGTGACGTATGCTTAGTGCCTGTGCATGTTTAAGCCTCCATGTGTGGACTGATGTGTGTGAGTTAGTATTTTTCTAGCCTACTGTTTGTTAGTTCCAAATAGGTTGGTTAGTTTTTTTGCTTCCAGATTCCTTCCGGTTAGGCTTTTTTGTGCTGGTTTTATGTGACGTATGCTTAGTACCTGTGCATGTTTAAGCCTTCATATGTGCACTGATGTGTGTGAGTTAGTATTTTGCTAGCCTACTGTTTGTTAGTTCCAAATAGGCTGGTTAGTTTTTTGCTTCCAGATTAGTTCCGGTTAGCACGCATGCACATGAACACAACTGGATACTCATATACAGTAAAGACAGATGCCTCAAGGTGATAGCAAAGATTGTTCGTATCAACAGTTGGCGCTCCTCGGCATCTTACTTTGCAGATTACCTGGCGCCTCCAGTAACGATGTATCGTTTCCAACATGTTGTGGGTCAATCCATCCCTTCCTACAGGAAATTAATCAACCAATGCACAACAACAGAGTATAGCTCTGAATAAGATTATCAAGGAAAACATCGTGTTGTGCTTTCAAGTGTCAGAATATTGCCTCAATACCTCAATTGAAATGAAACTCATCGGTGGTTGGAAAAGGAAGTTTTAACTATGTCAACTTCGACCTCAAGATCTGTCTTCCATCTGGAGTATTCCTATTTTCTAAGCTTCTCTCTTATACAACGTGTCACCCAGATTTCTATCTGAATAACAATCTTGATCCTTAATGTGCAAGAAACAATAACACACTACAAGCTTTAAGCAATTCAAATAACAGTTGAACCTGAGTAGAATACTATATCTTACTGATAGCTTTTTTCAAGTAAGACGGCTATTGCATAATGTCAAGTTGGAACCGGATGAAGCTCTGGATTCACGAATTGCTTGGCTCAGTTCTTCAAAACACACGCACATGCGCAGTTGTTTGTGCTGGTTTTTTGTGATGTGTGCTTAACGTCTGTGCATGTTTAAGCCTCCATGTGTGCGCTAATGTGTGTGGATTAGTATTTTTTTAGCTTACCATTTGTTTGTTCCAAATAGGCTGGTTAGCTTTTTCCTTCCAGATTACTACCGGCTAGCCTTTGTTAGTTCCAAGCAAGAAACGTGACGACAGTTTGTTAGTTCCAAATAGGCTTGGCTCAGTTCTTCAAAACACACGCACACGCGCAGTTGTTTGTGCTGGTTTTTTGTGAATAGCGCCTGAAGTTTGCCGAAGCTCAGCTATGCCACCTATCGCCGCTCACGTTTAGGCCCTCCAAAAAGTTCGAAATTGCGTTTAGCTCCTCGGTCGGTTTTTAGCACCCGTTTGATAGCGCATCCTGGCTTCCCACTCCTGCCGTTCCTCACGCGTGCAGCCCGTGTCATCTTCGAGCTCGTCGCCACCGTGGGGGGCACCCGGCTCTATGCTGCCCCCGCCGCCGCAGCAACCACCGGCCCGCTCGGCGTCGCTGCCACCCACTCCGGTCTCTACACCTTACACCGCGCTGACCTCCCTCGCGAGGCCATGGGCTTCCTTGGCTTCCCCTTCACCGCCGCCGCGTAAGCCGCATCAGCTCCGTCGACTCCCGCGGGTTCCCCGGCCACGAGGAGGTGCTCCGGTACCTCCAGGACTTTGCGCAGTTCCATCTGCCTGAGACTTCGTTTGGAATAGTATTATTTTGACACGCTTCCTTTTTTTAGTGGATTTACAGCAGGGTAAGCTACCTAGAATTTTCTACATCTCAGGCCTTAGCGCTTATGATTTAGGGTTTGAATTTTTACATTTGGTTCATGGACAAATTTGGGTATGACGTTGAATTTGGCTGTTAGAAATTTTGGTATTACAGTTTGAGGCATTTAATTATGCAGATATTCTTCAATCATTTTTGTCCTAATTAATTAGCGTCTCACTTTTTGAAAATCTTTTTCACATTTTCGGCAAGGTGGGAGTTCTTGTGCCATTAGGTATTTGCTTAGAAATTGATTAGCTATCTCCTTTCTGTATCCAGCGTTTGCAAACCAGGGCTTTATCTGGCAATTTCTTAGTTCATTCCATATTTTTTCGCTATGCAGACCCTATTACAAAGACGGGATCCTCAATCGCTTAGTCGCAAACCGTTACATTCTTCAGGAGGTATGTAGTTAAGGTAAGCGATTTTATCTTTTGGTTTCTTAGACATTTATATGGTATATTGCATCGCAGTTCTTGCACTTTGTGATCATCCATCTCGCTTGGAAAGAGAGAAGCCAAGTCATTGTTAGGTTGAATATCAACTCCTTATGATTCATCGACATGAGAACAAATTCTGATGATCTTTGTTGAGTATAAAATCGACTTGAAAAATTCCAACAGAAAATCTGATTTGTTTCTTGGGGAATGTATTTCATCTTTTTGTTTCTCTTAGAACCAATTTGAGTTTGAGCTTGAAAGTTTTGTACAATAGTGAAACATATTCAGGACCAAATCTGATTTTTTTGGTAGAATTTTTCAGGTTAGTTTGATGCTCCAATCATTAGCATGATATCACCTAGCAAAGCGTCGGATATATCCCCAAATTTTAGCGAAATGTCGTGATATTATTTCCGATTGAAAAGATGATCTTTCCTATTTGATGTTTGCTTGTTTACAAGTTTTCCACCTTTTAGTTTTTTTAAAAAAAATTCTAAAATAATTCCTTGTCTCACTGAAAAGAGAAATTCTCGTGTATATCTGATGCCTTGTTGCAGTGATGTTGCTGTTTCTCAGGCAAAGCAGATTCTTGGCTTGATTCCAAGAAGAGCAACAGGAGCATATAGCCACAACCAGGTAAACATCTACGAGACCGCGATACACTTTCTTGCTCTGTGAAATTTGGTTGCCGTGTGAAATTTGTGCTCTGTGAAATTTGTACCTGGTTGTGGCTGTATACATTTTCTTGCTCTGTATAAATTTAGATGCGATACATTTTCTTGCTCTGTGAAATTTCACACGTCATACAACCACAACCAGGTAAGCATCTACGAGCAGGCGGAAGTAAAGCGTTGTGCTAGATCTTTTAGGAATTGATGGAGTTGATTTAGGACTGATCAGGCACCATGAGAGATTAGCAAAGTAAGAGCAATTATATGGAATTTATTATTCCTTTTTCTTCACTACAGCTAATGATCGTTCTGTTCTGTAGGATGTTTGAAATGTAGTGCTTACATATACCTGTTGGAGGTCGAACGTCCTTCCAGGGTATGTGTTTTCCATGTGGATTTTTGTCGGGATAATGTAAACTGGATCTTTGAGGAATCACGCTCAAGTGCATATGCATAGCATACTTTTGTCATTACCAACTCCGTTATAAATTTGGATTGTCAAGACCTATACGCTCATAGTTTCCATTACTTTGGTTTGTCTTCTGAAAAGAATAATAATAAATTGTTTTAGTTTTTTTTGGATATTTCAGGAATTGATGGAGTTGGTTTAGGACTGATTTGGCACCATGAGAGATTAGCAAAGTAAGAGCAATTATATGGAATTTATTATTCCTTTTTCTTCACTACAGCCAATGATCGTTATGTTCTATGGGATGTTTGAAATGTGGTGCTTGCATATACCCGTTAGAGGCCGAACGTCCTTCCAAGGTATGTGTTTTCTATGTGGATTTTTGTCGAGATGACGTAAGCCAGATCTTTTAGGAATTGATGACGTTGGCTGGATGATAGTATGATACCTTATGAACCTCGCATATTAGAACAAATTCATTGTTTTACATTTCTCGTTATAGTCTTCGCACATAGTTCTTGTGCATTTCACTTTGTGATGCTGAATCGATAAGAGTTCTACGGTATTGCTAGCAATGCATAGGATTTGGTGTCTTCTTGTGCTTGGAATAGTGCCATTGTTGGGTCAAATATCCGTAGCTAATGGAATAGTTTCCTTTTTCCTACTCTGTATGTATGTTTCTATATTTGGAATACAAATGAAAAGCATTTTTTTGGACTACTCTCAGTGAAGTAATGGAGCTTTCAAATTTCTAGCCTTTACTTTTGTATCTGACATCTTTTTTTTGGTAGATTATTACTCTGTACCATCACATGGCTTTAGGATTATTCCTGATGCGTACACATTATAGATCCAATGTGAACCGCTCTGATACCTGATGCGTACAGATTACAGATCCCATGTGAACCACTCTGATACAACGCTTGAGTTTGTATCTGGCCGTGTGTACTATATTTATTAGGTAATTCGTATTTGGTAGGTTTAAACTTAAGAGGCTACATTCTGTCTCAGTTATGTTGGATTAGATGTGTACATATTAATTCATATAATTTAAATCTCGCTCAAATTCTACAAGACTGCAGAGAAGTCTATCCTTGTACCGTGAACTCACATTGAAGGTCCCAGTGTTAGGTGGTGATCAAGAATTGGTTGGTAAGAACCATTCAAAATTCTCGAGTTCGCGATCCGATGATCTGCATAAACAATGCTCTTGATCACCTTGTGAGACCACTCAGAGCAATAAATAGTAATTTGAATGATTTGAAGGTATTTTATTTTTAGATTGGGTTTTACAGTGTTTGGGCATTAAATAACATTATTGGGAAGCTGTTACTTCCATTACATGTTAATTCATTTGATTGTGTATTCTATTTTCAGAGGTTGCAGCAAAATCTAGAACAATGAAAAAAAACAAATTATTGTGAAGAAGCGGAGTAAAGCAGTGGAGGATTATATCCAAGGTCCGATCGCCTTTTGGTGAAGTTCTTGGGCTAATGCCACGATCATCTTGGGCTAAGGTGCACATTCTTGGGCTAATGCCACGATCATCTTTAGCTGAGGTAAAGTTGTTAGCCCTCATATTACTCTTCTTTGATGTTGTTGTTGTATTTGCTCAGAAAATGGTTAGAGTTTGCTTGCCTATTGAATAAATTTACAGTTTGATTGGTACTGAAGCAACTGAAGGACAAATCATTGAAGCAAGCAGGGATGACTGAAGGACAATTGCAGCGGCTGACTGAATAGAGAGCTATTGCCAGGGAGAACAGGGGCTTCACAGAATATGACTGGATCAGAATGGAGCTCGCTGTTATCGGTGAGTAAACTCTATGAAGTACTTTAGCCCTTCATGTTTTCAAACTTACATGTATTTTACATATACATTATGTAAGAATTAAATTGAGTTTTAGAGAATTGGATAGCTAAACCGATGAGCTGAAATATTATCATGACCATTGCTTTCAGTTTTGTTTGCCCACAGTTTGAGCTGTGATTTTTATATTTGCATTGGTATTCGGTTCTCATTATTGAAATCTATTATTGTTCGGTGTTTACCCTATTTATTAATCATGTATATGGATATGTTAGACAATGATAGATTCACAACTTATGTAAGCGCCTCTAGGATACGGTGTGCCGATCAATACCATGATCCACGCCATCGCAGAGAAGAAGCATGGGCCCATATGCGATCTTGGACCGCTTTCGATGCGTGTTTAACCAATACTAATTACCGATATATAATACATACGACATGTATGACATAGACAATAGATTTGTCTGCATCATACCTTGCTAATCATCTGATTATTAGCTTATCGGACCCAGTGCCACCTTACTGTCTATTGCTAACCACAGGCTATACGGCGCGGCGTAGCGCGCAACCCACACTAGTTTTATGTTGGAAGCCAATCTTTTGAACCAAAATCACTCGCTATATAAGCCAGTCCACGTACAATATATTTGGTTTTTATTCATGTTGGAGGAGAAATCATAAAAACTTTTTATAATCAAGAGAAATGATGTTTGATCTTGTAGAAAAATTTTCTTTTATAGCTTGACTTTTATGTTTTGTTATCAATTTTATTTTTCGTAGCAACGCACGGGCACTAAACTAGTACAATGACAAATCTATATTGGGTTTAGTTGATATATAACTTGCTATTATGGTAATATGCTCGTATAGTCATATGGTTTAATTAGTTCAATATATATTACTCTCTCTCTATATATATATATGTATTATCCGTATATCTATATCCATTTTCGACTCGAATCCGTCCCGTATCTGTATCCTGAATAACTCGGATTCATATCTGTATCTGACTAATCCGTATCCAGTTCTAAATCTAAAAAAATATATAGATTAGAATACAGAAAGAGCAATATTCATCTGTATATGATCCGTATTCGCAACTGCGGCAGAATACTCCCTCAGTCCCTCCTGCCTCTTTGAAGAGAGGAGGTGGCGTGCCGCGCTGACAGAAATCTCCTGTCGGCTGTCGGCAGCAGCACAAACAGCAAAGCAAGAAAGAATCAACGGAAGGAATAAACTTAACAAAGGAAGTACGTGTGCAGTGCACGCAACAGAGAGACAGAGGGAACAGAGAGAAGAAGAAGAGAGAGAAAGAGAGGAAAAGTTGAGAAAAAAATTGAAAGAGAATATTTAAGAGTTGTACTTTCATGTAAAACATCCTTGTGTATATTCTGCATTCCCAATTTTATGAATACTAGATCAATGCCTATGCGTTGCTACGAAAAATAAAATTGGTAACGAAACATAAAGGTCAAGCAATAAAAGAAAATTATGCTACAAGATCAAACACCTATTTCTCCCGATTACAAAAGTTTTTATGGTTCTTCTCCGGTATGAATTAAAACCAAATATATTGTACGTAGCAATATATATTACCAATCTCAAAAATCAATCAATCATTTTTATCCCTTTTTGCAATTTATATTACTAGCTCGCGTTCCTCGTCCTCTCGCCATGCCCGCAGCTCGCGCTCCTCGGTGCCATTGACCTCGTCTTCCTCGCCGCCTCGCTCGTCCTCGTCATCCACCGCCTTCGCAGGGACGACACGGTTGCTTCCCCCGAGCACGAGGCGCTGCTGCCGAAGCTACCGCCATTTCATACTACTGGCCGCTACGCGGTCGCACTCACGGTGTTCGTCGTCTTCGCCGCGGCGTCCGCCATCCTCCTCACGCTAGCTTTCTTCCTCCTACCGAGCACACCATGGTGCACTGTGGAGTCCATCTTCCTCGCCGCCCACTTCGTCGCGCACGCCATGGCCGTGTGGTTAGTCGCCTCGGAGAAAGGGGCCACCGCCGCCACCCAGCCTTTGCACCTCCACGTCTTCTGGATCGCCACCGCCCTCGGCGCCGCCCTCTTCTCCGCTTAGGCGGTGGTCCGCTGCGCCGATGGTTTGCTGTTCTTCCCAGATGACCCTCTCGCCTTTGCCGACCTATTCGTCTCCATACCTCTGGCGTACCTAGTCATCACTGGCTTCACCGGCCATGACGCCGGAGCCCATGAAGGTGAACCAGAAAACACCAGCGCCGAGGCGCTCACCACGTCATGCGCCGCCGCGTCATTCCTCTCTCTCGAGACGTTTAGCTAGATCAACCCATTTATCTCTAAGGGGTATGCCAATGACTCTCTCACCGCCGACGATGTCCCATCGGTGTTGCCGGGCAACCGCGCCGAAGCGTCGTATGCTTTGTTCAAGTCCAATTGGCCGGCGCTGGGTCACGGCACCTAGTGGGTGTCGCGCTTTGGCTGTCCTTCTGGCCGCAGTTACTACTGACCACGACGCTCGGCCTCCTACGCCTCGCGGCCATGTACGTCAGTCCGTCACTTATTGATCAGTTCGTCTTGTTCATTTGCCGTGGCGGCACGATATGGGAGATCTTGAATGAAATCTCTTGATTGATTCTGTAAAAACTGTACAACATATATAGAGTATAAAAGGAATGATTGGCCAGCTATTAATTACTAGCAATAATCAAGGATTTTGCTATAATAATTAGCTATATTTAGAGAGATATGGCTGGCTGTAAATCAAGAAAGAATAATTAGCTATAATGACTGGTCATTATTGGAGATATGGCGCGGGGGGTTAGGAAGAACGGACCGCTGCCGCCAACTGCAAATTTATATTAGTAGAGAAATCATTAATTATGGATTCCAATCTACTCTTTCCTGTTTACATAGAATTACTTTCTAGCTTGTGTATTTAATCTAGTTTTCTTCGTTGGACTTAGATCAATTATTATAGATTGATTTGTTAAGTTTGACCATTATTTTATTAATTTCTAGAATTAATAAAAACAAAAAAAATTAGGGTTAATTGTTAGTTTGCACCAATGCACTTCTCGCTTGCTGCGCCTCGATACTTAGATGTAACAATCCAGAAGCCATAAAATGTCAAGACTAAGAAAGCAAGGATGACATATTTTAACCATTTTATAGTTCTTCAGACAAGGTCCATAGAAGGTGTAAACTAAAGATACATATTGGTAGAGGAGAATCGAAGTACAACTGGAAGTTGCAACATGGTTGCCAGGGAATTTGTTTAGAAGAACCAATATGTAACGCGCCAAATACGCAATGTCTAGATTGGTTGGCCAAAGTTAGTTCACTGGCACCGGCTGCACTCTTGGTCGGTAAGGACCAGCTTCGCACCAAATGCTCTCATGGTCACTCTCACTTGCCCACCTGTTGCCAACTTTTTTTCCACTGTCTATTCGCACCGAATCATTTCTTTCCCAGCATCAAGGCTGGTGTATGAGGATTGTGAGTATGAGTTCATGCCCCTCAACAGTGGCAGCGCCAGGATCTCGTCAAACTCCAGGCTAAAATATAATGCACTAAACTATGTACAAATAGTGAAAACTAAGTACATCAAGAATTAAAAAAAGTGGAACACAAATACATGATTGGTATGTGAATTTAACCATATAATGTACTATAACATAAAACATAATAAAACATCGAGTTGGAGGGTGTGATGTTTACCTAAATAATGATAGAATGTTGGAGACAAAAGGCCTTCGTTTCTTCGAACAAGTCATCCCAACCATTGTCTCTTGTATCTTGAATTTTTGTTATTGTGGTTCCAATCAACCCTACAACACAAATAATGTTTTGATCTTTTCTTTGCAAGTACTGTGACAGATCATTAATCTTGTCTAATAGTCTGATCATAAGATGCAAAACAAGTACAAATTCAAAATTCTCTATTTTCTCTAACAAACCAGAGGTTGTGGTTTTCTGTATTGCATTAGTGGCATCATCATTGATATTCTCTAGTACCTCTAGAACTGAGTCCCACATGTAAAGAATTGATATTCTCTAGTACCTCTAGAACTAAGTCCCACATGTAAAGAAGATGACACAAGATTTTATGATGTGAGCCCCAACGAGTATCACCGGGTCTTGCAAGACTAGTTTCTTGGTTTTTTCCTCTTCTTGTGAAAACATCGCTAGCCTCCAATTTGCTCAAAAGATTATCATGGTGCTCTTGAGCCAATTGCTCTCTTCTCTTGCAAGAAGCATTCACAGTATTGACAATCAAAGTACTGTAATTGAAGAAATCCAAAACAGAAGAGCAACATTTGGCGACAAACAACAACTAACTGCAACTGATGGGCAAAGCAATGTATGTAAAAAGCATATGGATTTTCATCTAATATTTTCCTTTGCAACCCATGGAATTCTCCTCGCATATTTGAAGCTCCATCATATCCTTGCCCCCGCAATCTAGACATAGATAACTCATAAGTGGCAAACATACCATCTAATGCTTACTTTAGGGAAGATGATGTCGTGTCAGAAACATGTTGTATCGCAAGAAATCTCTCAATCACTTCTCCTTTGTCATTTACATACCTACACGGAGTACATAAGTAAGTGTCAATGTGCATGTTACCATGCGTAAATCATAAAAAAAATATATAAATAAGAAAATGACCTTAAAATCACAGCCATTTGCTCCTTGATGGATGCGTCTCTAGACTCATCAACAAACATAGCAAAGTTTTTGTCCCCTATATCACTTAATGGCTTTGGTGGTCTCCTCTGCACAAGCTTGGCAAATTTACTTTTGTATTTCTGGAGAAGTCATCAAATTATTCCTAGGAAAATTATCAAGCAATTTTGTAATCTTTTCATTATTTGTCCTACACCATTTCAATAGCTCTAGGAAATTCCTCCTATTGTATGAGCTGTGAGACTCGTTGTGACCTCGAAAAGCAAAACCTTGTAATAGAAGAAATTTTGCAATATGTAACATGATAGTAACACGGGCTCTATATTCTTCTTCTATCTTCTTGGTAACCCTAGCCATCACATGAGCAACATTTTGCCTCTGGTTTTTGAAATCCTCACAATGTCTTCTTGCTTTATTGTGAGCACTGCCAACTTTACCAACATGTTCATTAAAAGTTTTAATTGCATTTTTCTAGTTACTAAACCCTATTTCTGTGAAGGCATCAACACCAAAGTTTTCAGCTCTAGGTTGTTTAAAGAGATAGCAATTAAAACAAAATGCGGCATCTTTAGCAACACTCTATTCCAACCAATCATATCTATGGAACCATGATTCTTGAAATTTCCTCATTTGATTTCCTTATGCTTTCTGTGGAAAATCATGTCCAAAATGTTTGGCATGGTCCCAACTGCATGTACTCCCTTCTATTAGCATCTATGACATTGACATAGAATTCCTTAATCAGTTTATGAAGCCCCAGATCAGCAACAATATCATCCGGATTAAGTTCTACACCAACACCATTATTATTTTTCTCAAACGTTTCTCCTGTAGGTATTTGATTAGCTTGTGGTTGCGGTTGTGGTTGGAAATAGGATGTCAGTCTTCTCTTCATTCTCTATTTCTGATTCAATAGGATGTCATTCTCTTAACAAAATGCACTAGGATGGCATCTTCAAACTAAACTTCAATATATTTTGTAGTTGTAGTAGACATTGATGAACCTATTGTAGACTTGTAGTGCATAAAAAATCAGGTATTTCACTTGCAGGTAGGTCCAAGAGGACAGAAGAAGGTGATTGCTAGTTACCAACTTTCTTCCATCAGGATTCACGAACACAAGGAGGAGCTGCGGTGGAAATACTGATGCCTTGCGCAGTAAATCCTGATAAAAGAAAGGGCGGAAAGTTGAAGTTTAGAAGGAGAAATCTTGGCTTGAATGCTTGATGCCATTCATTTTGGTCTTGAAAGTAATATTTACAAGGTAAATACCACCACTGTTGCTTCGTTCCAAGCCTGTGGCTTTCTCGGTTTGCCTTCCCAGTCTATATTTCTAAGCACATAAAGCAAGCATTACTGTGTTAGTATACTAGAGCAAATAGAAGGAACAAATATAAGCGATGTTAACACCAGTAGTGGAGCAGAGTTCAAACCTGAAGGTGGCTTTTTAGGTGGTATAGAGTGAGCCGAGGACGGGTTGACGCCATGACGGCGATCGGCGAGTCGGGGTGACCGACGTAGCCTACGTGCCACTGCAGTCCACAGAACTCCCTCGCGCAGTCGGCAATCGAGGCGTCGAGCGGTCCCAGCAATCTACAGAATGTACTCTAGAGTCTAGACGTATTTGCATAATGAGCCATATCGTATACGTACAAGTACAGGCTATTAGAAACATGCAAACGTGTTCACAAGTAAAGGTGGTACATGCTACTAGAAACTCCACGCCCAAGGCTGAAGCCGACCTAGCCATGGGCCTAAATCTGCCCCTGCCCCTCAGGTGCAGCCATGAACGACAGGCCAATGCCCATGTTCCCAGACGTGGGCTCGATCAGTGTGGTCTATTCAAGAAGTGATTTCGGGTTAGTCGTAAATCCGTCTGCAGGTGTGATAGATTTCATGCAGAACAACACTTCAGTATTTTTTTATTATTTTAAAAATTGGCAAGAGCACTAGCATTTATTATAGAAAAAAGAACAACAAACGAGTTACAAACGCGCACACACACTCCACATGCACGCACACCCACACTTACACCCGTTTCTGTGAGAAACGCCAGGTTCAAGACTCAACCTGGGTCGGTTGGACACCCAACAACCTCCTACGCCACTGAGCTAAAAGCTCAGTCCTCACTTCAGTAATTTTTCAACAACGCTCTGAATATGCAACAAAAAGGACACATCGATGCACGTGCCTAGTATTGTTGAGGTCATGAACCGAACAAATCCTCTTCCTAGTATTCTTAAAAATCTTGCAATTATAATGCCATTGTCATATGAAATCAAATTAAATGCTGAATGATTTCTGATCAAAATTGTCACTACCACTTAGTTGGACAGAGCTTAATTTCAGTTATACTTTTACCTAAAGCAGCGCTTTATCCATAAGCGCGAGATCAATGACCTTGCCTGGGGTGATCAACCCCCTTCTTTTTAGTATCTTCCAACATTGAAATTGCTGGCCAGGATCATACAACACCCAACAAAAATCAAGATAAATCATTAACTTACAATTCCAGAAGGAATGTTTCCCTGGAGGCATACCAACCACAGATTCATACGGTGCTTATGCATAGACAACTATGTCGCCAACAGATTGTAGTCTCTCTGTCCCTTCATCTGTGCCTACTCTGATTTTAGATGATACTGCCGAAGTGTTCCATAAAAAATTACAGGATCATATAGATATTTTGCAGCACAAAAATGCTATAATTTTCATCTTTGCCAAATGATCAAGCATATTGCAGAAAATGATCGAGAGAACTGCCTTTAGGATAAGTGACCACTACCAGTTACATCAATCGTGGATAACTTAGTGCTCCTCGCTTGCTTACTGTTACTCCAATTCCCAACTTGGTGTCAAAAACTGTAGAAATAGAACGAGAAATCAAGATGTCAGAGCAGAGTTCAGTGACAAAACGGATTAGCAAAGTTGAATGTTAAAGACACAACCGAAGGAAAATATCTGGAGCCATCCTGAGAACAGGATGACACAATTTCATACAAATTTTGCCGCAAGCTTATGTTTCAACTTTCAACAGAAGCTTGTCGCAACTGTTGAAGCAGCTAGTAACTAACAAAGCAACTCACACCAGCTGGTACAGGCAACTAAATGACCTGAAGAATGAGTAGAATGCGATAATTAAGAATACACACAAATAAACCAAATACATATCCAGGCAGCATTAGCATGCTGCTCATCAATCACACACAAACTCTGTGCTTAGTCTTTTGCAAGCAACACTCACACACCATGGGGTTCTCTTCTGTGACTGCGACACACACCACAGGCACAAATGTCCCTCTTATTTCAAGCAGATACATAACCACAATCCAAACCAAATACATGGTACGTTAGTCTCCAAAGAGACACACACAAATTAACATAGTTTCAAACACACCAACTTGGTGGATGCACGGTAGCATGCACCAAACACCATTAAAACACACAGCTTAGCAAGTACACAGTTGAACCGTTGCGGCCATGGAAGAAGTAGAAAGTTGCAAGAAGTCCTCTGTATTTCCACCACCAAACCTATAGACGTGATGATATAACTGATTAATAATGTAAGCCGAATTGATAGTAAAGACAACTGAATAGATGAGCAGATGAATGAATTTAGTACACAGTGAGGTTAGATTGTTGATATACACCTTATATATGTAGAGATTGCTGCAGATATATACACAGGATCTGTTGATGTTATCGTATATGATACATACGTGAAAGAAAAAAAAGCAAGGGAGAGCATGGATATATATACCTGAGCGGTGATACTAGTTCACCGGAGAACTGAGCCTCTGTGCAAGGCCTTCTTGTAGAATTGCGAGTGGCATGGTTTGAAGAGAGATAGGTCGTGGACGGCCTCCAGCCCATCCCATTCCAGCTTCTCCCACCAGTTCCTCTCACAGTCCACAACGGGGGGGCATGGCTTGGAGAGAGATGTGTCATGGCCAACATCCTCCCCATCCCTGTCCTTCCACCAGTCCTTGTAGTCGACAGTATGGCGGGTGTCGACGTCAGGGAGGCGCCTGAGGCCCCAGCATCCCCTGACCCTGACCTTCTCGAGCATGGGTGCAGACATCTTGGCCTCACATATCTGCTGCAGACTGGGGAGCTCATGCAAGTAGATGTGCTTCAGCTTTGGGAATTTTAGGACACCTTTTCTTTGGTCGGTAGCTATTTTGTTTAGAAACTCTGCCTCCATAGGGAAGACCTGCTTGAGATCACCACAGTAGACAATGTGGAGGGTCTCCAATTCGGGAAGATACGAGTACTGGTTATTCCATGACAGCGGGAGGGCAAATACGAGCCTGGGGCAGGAGTGAAGGTGTATGCTCCGCAGCTTCACAAAGGATCTAGTATCCATATGAGGGACCATCCGTCCTTTGCTCCAAATGCAGTGGTCCATTGGGAGATTAGCCGCCCAAAACATTTGTAGTTCTTCAAAGCAGTAGAAATCATAGTTAGTGGCAAAGACAGTGTGCAGCTCGAGACATCTCTCGACACGGCACCGCTTGAGATGACGCCATGTAAGATATTGTTTCCCCTCTCCGATGGGAATCTTGGGTTGTGGGATGACAGTGGTGATGGAAGAGTTGTCGTGCACATGCAACGACTCGACCCTGTTCATCAAGAAGACGATAGCCTCGATTCCTTGTAAGCTCTCCACATTAGTGTTGCTGATTCCCTCACCAATCCCCAGATGCCTATCCAATTGCTGAAACTGTGAGGCGCTGCTGTCGTCATGATCTGTAGTTATCTTGTCAATAGTGACATCCATGTAGGCGCTGCAAGAAGTCTTGGGGATTAACAACTTGTGTAGAGGCTGCCCAGTTACTAGTCTAGTGCTACAACGGCCCATCTTCTCCTTGTTCCACCTCTGTCCATCTTCTTCGCTAGTGGCAGATATGCAAAGGGCTAGATTAAATCTATTAGCAATCCAATAAAACTCTGTCACGTCTTAGCACCAAGGACTGAACAAACTTCATGTCCATAATAGCAACATATGCATGGCAATATTCTTGTCGCAACTGATGGATGAGAGCACCAGGTGATAATTTTCTAACCTCTTCCCCTCCTCGAGTGTTAATGCATAGCATCCTCAGCTGTTGCATTCCCTTTTTTGGCCACAGTATTGAGCGGAGCTGCTCACATCCCAATAGAATGATTTTCTGGAGACATGGGACATGGACCACCTCACTTTTCAGGTCAAGTGTTTTGACTGCTGTGTCTGAGAGGTCTAGCTCCTCAAGGTTTGGCAATGGCCCACGTAAGAGCAAGGCTAATAATAGAGCCAACTACATGCTTTATATTGTTGACATATCATCTATAGCTAATCTAATAGTCCACCCATATAATAGTTGGCTATACATACACACTGAGCATTAATACCTAGCCCACCTTCATCCTCTCATTCTCCTCCAACTTTCTTGGAGCCCGTCTTTCTTGATTGACTCTAGTCTGTGTCTCGCACTTCTCTTCTCTCTCCCCTCCAACTCAACTCAAATCTGACGTGGCGACTCCTATAGCCCGCTTACGTAACCTTATTATACTTGCTCTAATGAGAAGTCCTGCAATCTTGCACAACCAGCCAACGAGATACGAGATATTTTAGCTCCTGCATCTAGGCTGAATGATTCAAGTGATGGAGGGAGTCCTTCTGGGCCAACCAGTTCCAACGCAACACAACCATCTAGAACCAGAGTCTTGAGGCTAGTTGCTCCTGATAACCTTGGCAGAAATTGCATGGTGCTACTCCTAGAGAGGTCGAGGAGCTCCAACTTCCCCACATTGGTGAATTCATCCTTTTGGCCTATCTCCCAAGAGCTTGTAGTCTCAGTTATGCGAAGCTTGTGCATCATCTGCAGTCGTCACCAGGCAATATTCCTGCCCCAATCTGTGTTGCATATGTCCAGGACCCACAGACTCTGAAAAAATTCCAATTCACTGCCCGTTTATACCCAAAACTGGTAGTGAAATATCACTGCCGGTTTATACCCAAAACCGGTAGTGAAATATCACTGCCGGTTCCATTTATAACCGGCAGTGATATCAGAACTTTTACTGCCGGTTTTAGTCTTTAACCGGTAGTGATATGTATTTTCCCACGCGTCCGAATTTTCCCGTGTAATTTAACTTTATCACTGCCGGTTCTGCGTAGAGCTGGCAGTGATAAGGTATTTATATAACTGGCCCTGACCGACTCCTTCCCTGGCCGAGTAGAACAGAGAGGAGCTCTGTTTGCTCGGTTGTTATTTTATTGGGGAGGTGCTGCCAAAAAATTATGTTAATATTTTTCTCGTATTTCTCTTCAAGGCGACTTCTTCTCCGATCAAGCAGAATAAAGAGGAGCTTTGTTTTGCTCGGTAGTTATTACCTTGGCGGGAACATGTGGATTTGAGTTCCCGCACGAGCAAGAAGGATTTGAGTTCATGTGGACAAAGTTGGCAGGGGATATTTCAATTGAACAGCTGAAGCACATTGTGAACACCGATGTTGCAGGTGGCTGTGTGATTTCTCATGCCCCAAGGACAGGGAAGACCCGACTTGCAATCACATTTGTTCAATCTTACCTTGAGCTTTTCGCACTGTGTAGTCCGATGATAATTGCTCCCAGGGGATGCTGGCTACATGGGAGCAGGAATTGAAACTTGTCAGAATTTTCTCTTTTTTGTAAGTCCTGATATGTATTGAATTTGAACCTACAATTTTATACATAGGTAGAGTAATCTATGAAGTACATCAACAATTTTTTTTCAGAATTACACGGCTTCTCACTGTCGGTTCGTGTCCAGGAACCGGCAGTGATATACATATATCACTATCGGTTCTTGGTATGAGCCGACAGAGGTATACATATATCACTGCCGGGTTCTGGTGTAAACCGACAGAGATATACATATATCACTGCCGGGTTCTGGTGTGAACCGGCAGAGATAGTCGAATATCACTGCCAGGTTCATTATACAACTGGCAGTGATACTGCCAGTTCCTGAGCCGACAGTGATAATCCCGAGTATCACTGCCGACCAATCACTGCCGGCTCCTATAATCGGCAGTAATGGCGTGAATGAGCCGACAGTGATGACCTATTCTGTAGTAGTGTAGGTTAGTAGTAGTACCACTATATAACCAAGGCACTTGTTACTTGTAAGCAATAAGAAAAATAAAAGAAAAAAATAACAAAATGTGCCAGCTGTGCCGCACTTCAAATATTTTATTTTCTATGTCCACTATTGTATTATTCCTTGTTCATGTGCATGTGTTCAAATCTAGGCTAAAACCAACGCTAATGCTTGGTCATCAGGATAACCAAATCAATGAGTGCAAGATTTTATCAAGTGAATTACCAAACTTCAATCATCTTCTTAAAATCTGATCCGCAACTACTGATCCAGATCCATGCAGTGTGTACTCTGAACACAAACAGTGTGCTTGGTACTGTGATACTTAGGGTGCGTTTGGTTAGGTGTACGAGGGTGAACCGAACCGTCCCGTACAGGATTTGGTTGTGTCTTTGCGTTTGGTTGGCTAAACGGAACCATCTGATACAGGATGAGATGGTACAGATTCTTGGAATATTCCAAAAAGATGCTGCACCATTCCGTACGAGAAATTTGGCCGAACCAATCGATTCAGTACAGGATCGTTCACTCGCACCATCCCTTAAACCAACCCTATCCTTCAATCCAATCTCATCCCTTCAACCAAACATCATCTCATACCATCCTGTATCATTTCATCCAAGCAACCAAAGAAAATCTTGTATCATTTCATTCAAGGAACCAAACACCTTCCCTGTACCATCCTATCCCATTCATCCTCGTACACCCAACCAAACGCAACCTTAGTTGCACTGTGACCAAGACAGTTATCCAAGAATCTAAATTATATCTAATCCTCATCATCACTATCTATATTCTTTGGAATAATCCTATTTTGGTAACACCTCCGTCTAAGTAGAAAACAATTAAAATAATAGCTCACAGGTTCTTTCCTTCCCGTCAAGTCAAAAAATAAGTGGAGGCGGTTCCAAAAGTTCCTGCGTGAAGATGACGCATTGAGTCGCGCTACAGCCGCAAACATCTTCTCTACTTTTGCCGATCATCAGTGAAGCTAGAAAATTTTTACTGGAGGTGTATACACTTTACATTTATAACTCTATATATAGTCTTATACAATGATTTTGTAAGATCATAAATCCAACATATATATTTGAAATTTATTAAAAGTACAATATAAATAGTTCCAAGCCTTAAAAACTCCAAACCACTAAAATTGGAATCAATTCAATCAACAAATTTTGTCCATTGAAGAGATGATTTTGTTACACTTTTCAAAATTTTTGGGGGCCGTAGTACCGACCTTGTTGCCAATAGGATCACCACAAAATGGCTCTTTATGTTTTAATTTTCTGGCCAGACCTTTGTGCCCAACCATTGTAATTTACAGGCAGCTCACCAGTCCTTGATTAGCAGAGCTTAGCGGAGTTTTATATCTTTCTATTTATGTCATGTGCCTAGAGGAGCTAATGCTATCTTTTTCTTTATGTTATCTGCACATTTTTGTGCCCAACAAGCTTCAGTTGAATGCAATTGTCTCTAGCCAGATGTATTTAGCATGACTGTAACTCCCTCGACGTCGAATAAGGTTAAGCTCACGTTTGATTTTAAAAAAAATGGCTGCGCGATTTTGACCTTTCCTCAAACTCGGTCATATGTCATATTTGGCTGGTGTTCGTTTCCTTACCGGAAAAGACGGCTTTTGACAGGACTCCTCTCATTCTCGGTTTTTGACTGGATTTCAATCAAGTTGTTAAATTGTGGCTAGGGACTTATAGAATTTCTACAATCAACAAATGAACTCTAAAATTTATGAAACCTTTTTATCTTGTTTTTGAGGTGGTACCGGTGTTTCTGTAAAATTTTCAGAATATTTTCAATTATAGATTTTTTTCAATAATTCTTTTAGTATTTTAGCTTTAATAAAGGATGTAGCATTAGATTTTCCACAAATAGCCACCGGCCTGTCCTTGCCAAAAACTCATTTTAGAACAGCAGGAATTGGTCGGAACTGTGGCTGTGACGGAACGCTGATTTTGCTTGGTGGTACGGAACATTCCGGCCGGTACAATATAACAGAATCGATAAAGAATTAAGCAAAGTGCCGGAAGAAAATAGGAGGATTAAATCCATCTTACACCTCTAAACTATGAGAAAAGTCTAAATAACTCCTTAAACTATAAAACCGGTTATTTAACACCCTCAACTATCAATACTAGATCAAATCACAACCTAGAGCGGATCAAAATTGAATATTTGATTTGTAACCTCTAAAGCTTAAAATCATATAAGAATAAAATTTGTAGAAATTTTAATTAAACCCTAATCCACCTCTAGAATGTTCCCAAAAATTTTCAGAGAAATTCGAAAGTATTTTTATGGGAGTATAAGTATTGAATTAGGATTATATAAAAAAGTTTCAAATATTTTGAATCACTTTTTACCTTAATTATATATGGGAGATGAAAACAGTTAAGGGAAACAGCCCTAGAGTGCGATTTGATCTAGTATTGATAGTTGAAGGTATTAAATAACTGGTTTTATAGTTTGAGGTGTTATTTGAACTTTTTTCATAGTTCAGAAGTGTAAAATAGATATGCCCTTGTAGATCCATGGACAGGCAGAGGGTAGCAGAGAGGCGGTGATGGTTTTCGAAGGCAAATTCTGGGTTTCCAACTGCGCTGTTGACTCCGATTCAGAGGAGGATATCGAAGATGTTCAAACATCTAAGCAGGTATGTTCTTCCAGGAGTGCTGATTTCATTCTTTCGCCTGCTAATTGCGTTCAGGGTTCTCGGCGAAGACGTTCAAAGCGGCAAGTCAAGGGTAGTTGGCCTTGGGATAGGGCTAAAGGTTGGAAAGGACCTTTGCCAAGACCAAGGAATGCTGCGCCAACAACCTTTGGAGATTATTTCTTGCCTTTGATCGATGAAAAATCTCAGAGTTGCAGCGCGTTGGGAGGATCAGATCAGGGTGTTCATGGTGGCAATCCTGATTTTTCGCTCTTCCCTGATTGTCCGGTAATACAAAATTTGAAGTAGTTGTGTTTTCAGCTATCTGTTGGGCCGGTGGTGGGCCTGAGGCCTGTGAATGCTGATTGGTCTGTGCGTAACCCTGGGTTGGCGCAGTTGCATCGGCGGCTCACTATTCACAAACATTGTCGTTCTCTTCGCTCTTACACGCAGGTGGTCATGGCGGGTGGTGTGGCGGCGGCCAATTCTGGCGATCGGCATTACGGTCGTAATTATGGAGATCAACTTCGTGCTGTTCGCGGGGGTGCTATTCGCGGTGGTCGTCCTCCAAGATTTGTTGGCAGCGGTCGTGGGCGGTATGGAGGCCGCGATCGTGCGCAAGATCATGGGGTGTGCAGTAATTCTAATGGCCGTGGTATTCATAGCGGTGGAATTTTGAATGCTCCGAGTGCTGGGGGTGTTCGGGAGGCAACTTCAGGGGAGGTTCTGAAGGATGATCTCTCCAAGCAACCAATGGAGAGGGGAGGAAGTTCTGGAGCCCAGGCAGGTAACCAATTTGATTCACAACTTGTTAGTGAACCTGCATTGAAGAAGAAGAAGAAACTGGTTCTTTGTTGTGAAATTTGCGAAGAAGAGCATTTCACTCCGCAATGTCCTCTGTTACATGGACCTAAACCATCTGCTTCCTTTAGTGGTCTGGCTGGTGAGGGTTTAGGGTGTTTTCATATCCCATATGCATCTGCTGCGAAGGCTCCATGTAGAGTTTCTGCGACTGCTTTGATTACCATTGTCGAAGGCTCGGTTTCGGTGGATTTGGTCAGAAAAGAATTGGCTAGGGTGATTCCGGTGAAGTGGAATTGGGTGGTTAGGAATCATGGTATTAACTCTTATATTGTACTATTTCCTTGTCAAGTTGAACTTCAACGAATGATTAGTATGAAACGACTTCGCACTGATAATAATGAGGGGGTGATGTCGTTTGAGAAGTGGAATATGACAATCACGCCTAAACAGAAGCTTCAAAAGGTCTGGGTTCATGTTTATGGGGTTCCATATGCAATCAGATCTTTTTTGTCTCTTTGGGCGGTTGGTACTATTCTGGGTGCTACTCAAAGGGTGGACATGAGATCGATGAAGAAGACAGGGGTAGTAAGATTGTTGGTTGCTGTCCTTGATGTTAATTGTATACCAGATGATGCCGATATTGTGGTTGATGACTGTTTATATGAGATCTTCTTCAAGGTTGATCATGTGGTCAATGATAATAATGGCAGTTTGGAGGAGTTCGCGGATGTTGATGACCTCGATGATCCGGATAATCACAAGAAGGGCAAGGATCATGATATGGAGGATGCTGATAAGGAAGGAAAAGATGGTACTTCTAAGCCAGAAAAACTTCACAGAAGCCATTCTCAGATGGAAAAAGGGCCATGTGTGGGTGCTCCAACAGTTGCCGAGCTACAGTTAGTTCAAAAGGCTATTGATTCAGCTGTTGATAATATTCTGGATGAAATAAGCAAAAATGTTGTGTTAGAAGGTAATGAGAGTTCGACTGTTTCAATTTTAAATGATTCTGAAGGTTTGTCTGAACTGCATACAAATATTCTTGAGAACAAGTCTGATGGGCGGCCGGTGGAGGTGGGGCAGCATATTTCAAATATTTCAGTGCCTCATGTCCAGGCAGGTGATAGTGAAGTCGGGCTGTGTTCTGACAGATCAATAGCGCCTGTGCTTCCGGATCACTGGCTGCAGGTGGATGGTTCTGGGAAGGGTGCAGAGGAATATGTCGCTGCACCTGTTTTGATTTCGGCAATACCAAGTGACCAGTTGTCTGAAGCTGTTGAGTCTCCGAAAATAGATGGGGCTTTGCCTGATCCGCCAATTTTGCCTGAACTTCATGTTGGGCGGCTGGAGGAGGTTAAACAACACGCTTTGATTACTTCAGTGCTTCATATTCAGTCAGGGGATAGGGAAGTTAGGCTGTTTTTGGACGAAACAGTTGTTTCTGTGCCTTCGAAACACTAGTTGCAGGGGGACCGTTCGATGCAGAATTCAGGAGGTGATATAGCTGCATCTGTCATGTGTTCGGCCATTCATGGTGAACAATGTTCTGAAGCTACTGGGACTCCAGATTTGGTTTTGGCTTTGCCTGATCTGCCAAGGTTGGTCGGTACAGAGGCCATTGCCGGTTCTTCGCAGCTGGTGACTGATTTGCCAAGGTTGGTCGGTACAGAGGCGGCTTTACCTGTTCTGCCAGGTTTGGTTGGTACAGAGGCAATTGCTGGTTCTTCGTAGCTGGTGCCTGACCAGGCTATTGTCGTTCCAGAAAAGCTTCATTTGGTTCAAAATGACAGTTTGGGTATGAGGCTTCATAATTTACCTCGCCGCATGCTGCAATTCCTATGTAAGAAGAATTGCATCCATGCTAATATTTCCAATATGGCTATGGTTAATGCTCTCCAATTGTTGGACAATAATGATGGTTGGGAGGAGATGCAGTTGATTCCAAAGGTTGATACCTGTAGGTCCAGTTTGAGGATTGCTGATATGGGAGGCACAAATATGCTTGAGAAAGCAATGAATCTGACGGATAAAAAGAATTCGTTGGGGTCAGGTAATTGCTCATCTTTCCCATCTATTTCAGATTCTGAATTTTCTTTTCGAATGTCTAAATTGGGCATTTCTATGGGTAGAGATAATAGTACCATTTCTTTTGCTATTACTTCTCTTAAAAACATAGAAATAGACAGGGTCAGTGTTTTGACTAAACATACAAGTCATATTCGCAAATCCTCTTCACCTAAAATTTATTTGGCTGAGGAGGAAGAGGATGCTTTAGATATTCATCTTAATCATATTCATGATGAATTTGAACAGAATGTGGTTGAGGAGGGTTTGGATCATGTTTGTAGTGACCTTGTTGCTACCCCTCGTAGGAAAAAATCAAAACTTAAAAATATTCCTAGAGAGGGATCAAACCCTAAAAAACCGAAGACTCCAACTAAGCTTAGTCTTAAATGAAAGGCGTTTTCTGGAATAGCAGAGGTCATGGAGACTTGGCTAAACATAGGTACATTGTGGATATGGTTAAAGAGGAGCAAATTGATTTTATTGGCCTTATGGAGACGGGTCGGGATAATTTCCCTGATAGGACCCTAAAAAAATTATGTGGTGGCAAAGAATTTATTTGGCACTGCATGGCGCCCCATGGTCATTTGCTCCTAGGGGCTGATTTAACAGTGTATGACATTGGAGTCATTGATGAAGGGGAATTTTATATTAAGTTCACGTTTCGTAATAAAAGTGATGGTTTCAAATGGGCTCTCATCGTAGTTTATGGTCCAGCGCAACAGGAATATAAGGAAAAATTTTTAATAGAAATGGCTCATATTTGTAGTAAAGAATCGCTGCCATATATTATTGGTGGGGACTTTAATATTATGCGTGGTCCTGAAGATAAAAACAAGGACAATTTTGATACCAAATGGCCCAATTTGTTTAATATGGTTATTCAATCGCTAGATCTCAGAGAGATCAATTTGTCTGGAAGACAGTACACGTGGGTGAGTAGTGGCGATAACCTAACTTTTGAGAAGTTAGACAGGGTCTTGGTCTGTACTGAATAGGAAAATAAATTTCCTCTTACTTCTGTGCAAGCTAGAGATAGATGTACTTCCGATCATACACCCTTGTTATTGAATACTGGGGTTTCGTCTCATAATAGACAGCCACCATTGTTCAAATTTGAACGTAGTTGGTTGATTAGAGATGGGTTCTTTGATTTGGTTGCTGATAGATGGTAATCAGAGACAAGAGGGGCTTCGGCTATGGAAAAATGGCAGAATAAGATTAGATCTTTTAGGCAATTCCTAAGAGGATGGGCTAAACATACAGTTGGTCATAACAAAAAAGAGAAGAAAAGGATTATTTCCATCATTGATGATCTTGATAAAAAGGCAGAACATAGAGCCCTATTAGATCATGAATTAAACTTGCAATATTACCTCAAGGAGAGATTAGTGTGCTTGTTGAGAGAAGAAGAAATCAAATGGTTTGAGAGAGCTAAGACAAAAGATCTTTTGGAAGGGGATGATAATACCCAATATTTTCATTTGGTGGCTAATGGTAAACACAGAAAACAACACATTTTCAAATTAGATCAGGAGGATGGTCTAATAGTGGGTGATGCTGAATTAAAAGTGTATATCACAAATTATTATAAAGGCCTATTTGGACCATCTGAAGAAAATAATTTTAGCCTAGTGGAGGATTTTAATCATGATTTGCCTCAGGTAACAACTGCGGAAAATGACATGCTTATTGCTCATTTTTCTGACAAAGAGGTTCGAGAGGCGATTTTTCAAATGGATCATAATAAATCGTCTGGACCTAACGGTTTTCCTGCTGAATTTTATCAGGTTTTCTGGGATATTATTAAAGGGGATCTGATGGCATTGTTCCATGATTTTAATCATGGGAATTTACCCCTGTTTAGCCTCAATTTTGGAATTATTACGCTTCTTCCAAAAATTAAAGAGGCAACAAAAATTCAACAATACAGACCCATATGTTTGCTAAATGTGAGCTTCAAAATTTTCACAAAAGTGGCTACTAATAGAATCTTGGCGGTGGCTAACAAAGTTGTGCGACCATCACAAACTGCGTTCATGCCAGGACGTAATATTATGGAAGGAGTTGTGATTCTTCATGAAACGATTCATGAATTAAAGTCTAAAAAGCTCAATGGAGTTATATTAAAACTTGACTTTGAAAAGGCCTATGATAAGGTGAAATGGTCTTTTCTCCAACAAACTCTTCGCATGAAGGGATTCTGTCATCAATGGTGTTCATGGGTTGCACATTTCGTTACTGGAGGTAGTGTGGGCATTAAAGTTAATGATGATATTGGACATTACTTCCCAACTAAAAAAGGGCTTCGTCAGGGTGATCCCATGTCCCCTATTCTATTCAACATTGTGGCAGACATGCTTGCTATTTTGATTAAGCGAGCGAAAGAGGATGGTCAATTTAGAGGAGTTATTCCTCATCTGGTGGATGATGGCTTATCAATTTTGCAGTATGCATATGATACTATCCTTTTCATAGTCCATGATATCGAGCAAGCTAAGAACAGGAAATTATTGCTTTGTGTGTTCGAACAGTTATCAGGTCTAAAAATTAACTTTCACAAAAGCGAGATTTTTTGCTTTGGTGACGTAAGACAATTTGAACAAGAATATTTGGACCTGTTTGGTTGTGGGATAGGATCATTCCCGTTTAGACACTTAGGTATTCCGATGCACTCTCACAAACTCCGTAATACGGACTGGAGTGTAATTGAGGATAGATTTTAAAAAAAAGTTAAGTACATGGAAGGCCAAACACCTCTCCTATGGGGGTAGACTTGTTCTATTAAATTCAGTTCTAAGTAGTCTCTCTATGTTTATGATGTCCTTTTTCGAAATTTCCAAGGGTGTTCTTCAAAGGCTGGATTTTTATCGCTCTCGATTTTTTTGGCAAGGCAATAATGAAAAGAGAAAATATCGCCTTGCTAAGTGGGACATCCTGTGTCGTCATAAAGATCAAGGAGGACTGGGTATTGTAAACTTACAGAATAAGAACAAATGTCTCCTAAGCAAATGGTTATTTAAATTGTTGAATGAGGATGGGATTTGGCAGACATTGCTTACAAATAAGTATCTAAGCTCTAAATGTTTATCCCAAGTGCACAGTAAACCTGGAGACTCACATTTTTGGAAAGGGCTCTTAAAAGTTAGAGATGATTTTCTCATATGGATCCTTTCGGATAAAAGATGGTTGCCAAACCAGGTTCTGGGATGACATTTGGGTGGGTTCTACACCACTTAAGGTTCAATTTCCCAATCTTTATAAAATTGCTCATTATCCACATGCTACGGTGGCAAAAGTCTTGACTCAGATACCACCAAATATTACTTTTCGAATAGCTTTATTGGGAAATACTTTGACGGCATGGTATAATTTAGTAGCAACTATTGCTCATTGTCAGATTTCCGATGGAAGGGACATATTTCATTGGGGTTTACATACACATGGGCAGTTCATTGTACGGTCTATGTATAGTTATTTAATGAACTGGGGTATCCCTTTTAACTGTAAATTCATTTGGAAGCTGAAAATTCCTTTAAAAATTAAAATTTTCCTCTGGTATATTCAAAGAGGAGTAATTTTAACTAAGGACAATCTTGCTAAAAGAAATTGGAATGGGAACCAAAAATGTTGTTTCTGTAATTGTAATGAAACAATTCAGCATTTATTTTTTGACTGCCAACATTCACTATCTATTTGGCGAATCGTGTATATTGCTACTGGCTTAGCTCCACCAATGTTTATGTCTCATATGCTAGGTGGTTGGTTAGCTCGTGTTGCGACGAGTGTAAAAAGTTAGATTCTTGTGGGGGGTGCAGCCCTATTATGGGCTATCTGGTACACTCGCAATGCCATAATCTCTACTACTTCTAATTAAGAGTTGGTGGTAGTCCGTTCTACACCACCAACCCCGTACACATCAGTCGCTCCCTCTCGCCTCGTCCGTCTCGTCGTCTCCTCCCCTCCCACCCGCGTCAACCAAACCCTAACACTACTACAGAAATGATTTTCCTAGACACCAAGGATTTCTTTCCACAGGCGGATTAAAAGGAGAGCCGCCTCAAATGATCGATCGCGGTCCTTGGGGTTAAGAACCTTTGTGTAAAGGTATCTTCACAGCGGCTCGTGAAGAAACCCATGAAAATATTGATCTCTTCACAAAGCGGTGCCCTTTAGATGCCGCCTGCGGAAACTATGCTCTTCCCAGGCAGCTCTCTTAAGGAACCGCCTGGGGAAGAGGTGATCTTTACACAGCCGGCTTTCTTACAAAGCCGCATGCGGAAATCGCAGTTTCCACAGGCGGTACGTTAAGCAATCAGCCTTAGTTAATTAATTATATTGACGTCCTAATTAATTAAGGAACCCCCTGTGGTGATGTTATGTCTTTAAAGGCGTAGTTCTTAAACAAACTGCCTGTCCAAATTGTGTAAATGTTTGTCTGCATATCTTGTGACGAAGGAGATGCTTGATATGCTTTTATGTACGCATCGGATCATCCTTTGTTCTACAATACCGCAAAACACGTAAATCCAACGCCCGTGCAATACTCCTAAGATGAGTTTTATTGAGATACCGGATCATCCGTTACGTTACCTTAATGACACTACAGAGAAATCCAACATCCGTAAAATACTCGGTATGGTTCTTTTTTCCTTTGACGGATCATCCCAGAGTGCTGTTTTGCTTGATCGTTATTATTTTCTCTGAGTCGTTGTCTTAGGAGCCGCCTATGGAAACTTTCGCTTTAAAGTCTTAACGTAACGCTCGGCGATTCCAGTGCCCCAAAATTGTGAAAACAAGGGTGGAGCTAGGTTTTGAACTTGAAATCCTTGGAATAGTTAACTCTCTAAGGTAAGAGCATCTCATTCCTGACATTTGTAGAGGTTTATATATCTTGTGGAGAGGAAGATGTAGTGTAGATAGAATGTGCATGGGAGAGGGGTTGAAGCCCGGGAGATTGGCGCCATCTTTAAAATTCGTGATTCACTTTTTGACACCTGGTCCTTGTCATAGACTCAGATGGACCCACATGTCATTGAGTGTCAATGGACTAATGTAATTTTCCGTTGAAGCCCTCACCTTCTAGATCTCAGAGACGATCTTGTATCCCTCCTCTCTAGAGGGAGAGAACGATCCCCTCTCTAGATCTAGAGGAGAGGACCTTACATTCTTTCGTGATTTTAATAAAATCATTTTATAGTATTTAACTTAGGGTTCTCTTGTTAAAGTTCTATCTAAATAATTGACATTTCAATCTGATTTTCTGCATTTTGTGTTCAAGATGGAAAGGGCATGGATGTACAATGCCCCAAGAAATAAGGGTGTATTCCTCAAAGAGCTCAAACTTTTATTAAAGCCGCTCGAAGGACGCTCGACTAAGAAGGAAACGGAAATACTTTGTCCATGCAAAGACCTGTAAGAACAATGTAGGGTGGGGAGATTTAAGTGTAATCACAACACACCGATCATGAGAGGTTTTATAGAGGATTACACATGTTGGTCCAACCATGGCGAGCAACGTACATCGCAAACAACCGATGATGTTGATCCCGATCTTGTGGATGATCGAAGCGTTCGAGGCGATAATCGATGGTTTGGGAGATGAAGCTCACGTGCATGCTCGTTTGCTAGATGATGGTCGATCGCCGATGTAGAGGAAATGTTGCGCCATGCCGAACCACGTGTTTTAAAGGAGATGACAGTTTAGATAATGTCGATCGTTACACAAAGCAAAAATGATCTGTTATATGAGGAATCCAAGGGTTGTCCTCCGAGTTTACGGTGTTGCATACGGTCTTGATGCTTCTACGGTTGAAGGCTAGCAATGGATGGTCGGACAAGAGTTTCACCGATCTGCTGCGGCTCTTGGCGTAAATATTCGAAGGCTAATGGATTGCCCACCTTGCCGACGAGCACTTATTTCGCGAAGAAGCTTATCACTCCGATGTCATTGGATGTGCAAAAGATACATGCATGTCCGAACCACTGTATCCTCTTCCGTAAAGATTACACGGACTTGGATCAACGCCCGGTGTGCAAGGCGAGCCGGTATAAGAAGAATGATGACTCCCACGACGATGATGATTCTTCACCTAGCACTACGAAGAATAAGAAGAACAAGAATAGTACTACTGGTAATAACGAAGATGATAGGTCTTTAGGCACGGACAAGAAGAAAGAATCCCTGCGTTGGTGATGTGGTACTTGCCGCTTATTGGTCACTCAAACGTTTGTACTCGAATGAGAGGGACTCGAACTAATGGGTTGGCATTCGACAAGCGCAGTAAAAGATGGAAAGATTCGACACCCAAACCGATGGTAGACAATGGAGAAATTTTGATCGCATGTATCCAGATTTCGCAACGAACCCAGAATGTAAGGTTCGTGACCGAAAGTACCGATGGTATGAATCCTTTCGTGAATGGAATGCCACACATAGCACTTGGCCGAGAGTCCCGTCCATCTACAACCTTCCTCCATGGCTATGTATGAAGAGAAGGTACCTAATGTTGTCCATTCTTATCCAAGGTCCGAGACAACCCGGAGTAGATATTGATGTGTTTTCTAACCATCGATGGAAGATATGGCCATGTTGTGGCACGATGGGGTCCAGTGTGGGATCGGGCCCAACAACAAGATTTCACACTAAAAGCCATTATTTTTGTTACCATTAGTGATTACCCATACTCGCTAGCCCTATCGGGTCGATTAAAGGGAAGAAAGCTTTGTAGTATGCATGGATGAAAGCGCGGTCGACGCTCCTTCCATGCTCACGGTTAGTGTACATGCTGCACCGCCGCTTTCATCGAAAGCTCACAAATACCGCAAGATGGGCAAGTATTTTGACAATACGGTTGAGGAAGGTGTGGCTCCAAAGCGCCTATAGCGGAAAAAAGTGTTTGAAATGGTCCGAACATCAAGGTGGTTTTCGAAGAAGCCGATGCAGGCCAAAAGAGGGTCGAAGAGGAAGAATACCGATGAGGAGGTTCCTCTACTTTGTTGTCTTGTTCAAAAGATGTCAATTTTCTACAAGTATTTGCCCCCTGCAGAAGGACTTGGAAATTCGCCATAGCATCGATGCCATGCATGTCATAAAGAATGTCGTGAAAGCGCATAGGTCTCTTGTTGGACATTCAAGACAAGACAAAGGATGGTCTTAAAGCTTGTAAAGACTTAGTAGTACTTAAAATCAGAAAGAACTACACCCTCAAGAAAGAACACATGGAAAGTATTACCTTCCCAAAGAAGCTACTCTTTTGACGGTGAGGAGAAAAGATCGGTGTGCAAGTGCTTACATGGGGGTTGAGTCCCGCCTCGGTTATTCATCCAACATCAAAAACCTAGTATCGATGAAAGATTTAAAGATAAGTGGTATGAAGTCTCACGATCGCCACGCCATGATGACACAAATGCTCCCAATTGCAATCAGGGGTATCAACTCAACATTTGTAAAGGTGGCCATCACTGCGGTGTGTCATTTCTGCAATGCGATTTCACAGAAGGTAATCGATGATGAACAGTTGAGCTATCTGCAGAACTACATAGTGGAGACTATAAACCAACTTGAGATGTGCTTCCCTCCATCCTTTTTCGATATCATGCCGCACCTCTTGGTTCACCTTGTCGAGGAGGTAAAGGTACTGGGACCAGTATTCTTACACTGGATGTTTCCATTTGAGAGGTGGATGGGCTTGCTTAAGAGCTTACAACGGAATCGTGCTTACCCAGAGGGTTCCATTATTGAGGGCTACAATACTGAGGAAGTCATTGAGTGTTGCACGGATTACTTCATGCCCACGGAAAGGCCGATTGGTGTGCCTGTCCGTCGACATGAGGGAGGTTGGTAGTAAAGGGACTAAGGGAAAGAAAAGATTCATCGACCATGAGTACAAGAATGTGGACCAAGCACATTTCACCGTCTTGCTGTGACTAAAGATAGTGGAGCCGTATGTGGAGCAACACCGAAGAGCTTGAAAGAGAAAATCCAGACGCCAAGTTGATTGGATCCTGAAGAGAATAAGCGATGTTTACTACATGGTTCAAGAACCAAAACATACCAGATGGTGAGGACGAAGAAACGTAAACATTGAAAATGTTGGCTCATGGCCCATCAAGTCCGGTAACATCATGGCTAGCGATGACATCAATGGGTACACGTTTTATACCATTCAAAAGGACAAGAAGACGATGGCCCAAAACAGTGGCGTTCGGGTAGAAGCCATAGATGCAACAGGGGAGAAGAACACCTACTATGGAATCATTGAAGAAATTTGGGAACTCGACTATGCAAAGGATATGCAGATCCCCATATTTCACAAGAATCGGGTCAAACATCCTAATGGTGTGGAGGTGGACAACTATGGGTTCACAATCTATCGACCTCAACAATCTTGGACACAAACCCGACCCTCGATACTAGCTTCAAGTCTCGCAAGTTTTCTACATAGTGACCCAAGAATAAGAAAAGGAACATAGTTGTTCCGGAAAACAAAGGATCGTTGGAGTTGACAATGTACGCACGGCGAAGCGTAATACAATCGGTTCGACGACCTACCGCCTTTCGGAGATCCGGAGAGGATCAAACTTGTAGAAGAAACCTCGATATTTCAATGATGCCATATATGCGTGATGATTGCGTCGAAAAAAGTTGTTAAAGGCAAATAGGGACACGTTGTGTAAAAACTTAATATGTAATAGAACTTATATTTTTATTGGAATTGAGTAAAAGCATTGCGTGAAAGTGCAGGATGGTACGGTAGGTAATTCGCTATTAGGCCGGATCATCCTGTAAATTGAAGCCAACAAAGGCGAAGGAAGCCAAGCACTATTCGTGGGACAATAATCCCAGACGGTTGTTTCTCTACTTAACGAACGTCCCAGTATGTGAATCTTATTTCGAGGCCTCAAGCTCGGATTCGAGAGCGTCTTTATCTTTTCCTATACGGATCGTCCGGTCTTCGTATTGTCCGCCCTCATCGTTATCGTGACTCGCTTAGTGCCGCACACCGCTAGACAAGATGATCCGATTTTTTTCCTCGTGGGACGGACCATCCCGCCACCGAAGTCGAACAGAGGCATTGATCCGGTCAGTGATGTTTCGATAACGGATCATCCGGTGATGATGATCTTAACCTTATCCAAAACACGCCGTACATTCAGAGGACCGCTGTGGACTCAGATATCGACCGCACCTAACTACTCCTCTCCACGCCGCCTTGCGCCGCAGCCTCGCTTCCGTGCCTTGCGACGCCGTACTAATCCTCCACGCCTCGGCGCGCCACACGCCATTCGCTTCCACCCGCTTTTGTCGCCGCCGACAAATCCGAGCCCACGGTACCGAACGACTCTCCTTCACTTTGTAAGCGGTGAGATCCACATCCTCTGGTTTCTTTGGACTCCATTCAAATGCATATGAATACGATGCGTAGTTCTTGACATTCAACCGCAACTTGCGGATGGTAGGAAAAAGGAAGGAAAAGAAGTTGTTGTGCGAAATGAGAAGGCTAAGAAGTCCAAGTTCTGTATGCGCAGAGCGAAGGTGAGATGGCTGCAGATGCGAACTTGGCTCAGCATGCGGGCGTGGCCGCCAATTGCAGATTAGAGACACACAGAGTCGGCAGCAGAGGGGTCGAGAGGAGGGGGGCACTCAATTCACAGAGGTGGTGCGGCACGCCCTCATCGTTCTAGCAGCGCGCACTCGTGGTGGTTCGACATCTTCCCAGTGCGTGCTTTCGCCCCAACATAGTTCCGCATCGAGGAGGATATCTGGCGATGAAAAGGAAGAGGACGAGGAGTACCATGTGCCACATCTCGACCTCGAGATAAGACTAAGAGACCTTCGAAACCTCTCATCCCGGAGGGTAAAGACCCTTCGTTTCTCTGATATCAATGTCTGGTTTCCGCAAGCCAGAGAATTTGGAGTTAATAGGAGGTTTTGGACGGTTCTTCAACAGAGCTTCTTTGTTACGTACAGAGAGCTCGGGGTCCAGTTGAGCATGCACAGGACGCTCAACTTCGCCTCTTTGTAGAGGGCCGCGGGTGGGGTGGACGTTCAGAGACACTTCGACCATTTCGAAGGTCTTACCAGGCTGTTGACAGAGTTCGACACGGTAGTGGAAAAGTGGGTCAGAGACTTCTACGCTCTGATTTGGATCGACCCGAGCACGATACATTCAATTCATGCACGACGGAGAACCCCGGAGGGTGTACAAAGCACTTTGCTTGAGTTGTTTGGTTTTGAGGAGGAGCCCGAACTTTGCATCGTGGTGTACGCAGACAAAGACTTGCCTCGTTAATGCTAAGGCGGAGGGTGTTTCGACACAGATGACCAGATTCGCTCTGCTCCATTCAGCAATTGCCCCGTTGGATCCCTTCGCCATCCAGACCGTCTCACTCCTGAGGCAAAGGCGGTCCATGTAACGACCCCCATTTTCACATACATGTAAAAATAGAAATCTCATGTGCTTGCAGTACTAGTCCTTGGATCAGTAGCTAGTACGCACATTTACAACAATTGGAATCACAACCATACAATATATCAATTAAGCGGAAATAATTAAATACATAAATCTTACAACTCAGAGTATTTGGCAGCAAAAGAAGCAAAGCCTTGTAGTGTACCCATCCAAACCCGCAGGCAACTGACGAGGCATAAATCCCTAGATAAATCACGTTGAGGAATTTCCCGCAACCTGCGATGAAAACAAACTTCCGAAGCTTCGCAATCTAATCCACCTATAAATAATAGATTTAGCAAGGGTGAGTACTTTCGTACTCCGCAAGACTTGGAGTAAATGCATAAATGCAGGCCAATTCAAAGGAGGCTACTACAGTTAGTTTGCATAAAGCTAAATTGAATTGTAAATCAAGTTATTTGCAAACGGAATTTATAAGAGCAGCTTGATAACAAATAAGTAAAGCATAAGTAACACTCACAGTCCTCCATGACGTGAGCGACGAATAATCCTCATCCTGAAATCCATCAATGTCGGTCCTTTTGACATAAAGCACAGTTGCAAAACAATTGATACCAATCCCCTTTTGAAAATATTAAAACATTTAACTCGCATCAGTTTGCCAAGACACCCATGACCGCGGGTACGGCTAATCGATTAGATTTACACTCTGCAGAGGTGTACAACTTTTCCCACAAGTCATGACCTTTTCTTTTTGCCGCATGTTTCACGCACTTTTAGCGTGTGGCCGAATGTTCATGACGAAAACCTTTACATTACCGGGTTAACTTTACACCGGCCCGGACGTAAATCCATATTATGGAAAGAGAACTCGAGCATAGAAATGTTGGAACTCTCCCATAGCATGGCGCATACACCGTTGCACCCAGAAGTAGAAACCCCTCCGAGTGCACCTAGAAGGGAATGCTCGTGCAAGCTCCCCGCCTTCCATAAATGCAAAGTTAAACCAGTAACTTAATTGGTTTAAGGATGCCCCATAAACAACACTTGTGGTTTGTGCGGATATATCTCGGATCATACAACACGATGTTCGGTCCTTAATCCGATACGGGCGATACTTCACCCTACACTACGTGCAGTTCCTTTATTGCACAACCGGTTATTGCCAATAATCGCCGCATCAAAGCCATAGTTTTATTTTGGGTTTTTAATCAAAAATACCCACAACCAACAGTGCCATTTCCAATGTTTTCAGGAAATCATTTTAATCTGATCATTTACATCATTGATTCTAAAGCATGGCTAAGCATGATTATGTAATCGCATATACCCATGATGACAATAAGTAATATCTACCCTAATCTGTGGTTAACAAGGTTCACATGTTCATAATCGTCAAAGGAGATTCACGTGACAACAGGTATAACTACCTAATCCACAAAATAGCAATTTACATAAAGTAATCGCATGCATAAAATAGTTTAGTAAAACAAAGTAAATTACATACTGGGATCAATATGGTCAAAGGGGTGCTTGCCTTGCTTACGACGAAGTCGAGGTTGTAGTCGACGATGGAAGGCGATACGTCGAGTTCTACACGTCGTTGAATGAAAGTAGCAAATAACAAGATTTCAATAGGGACAAAACGAAATCAGATGGAAATTCAAGTATAAATAAATCATAGAAAGAAGGCATGTTTATGGGTTGGATTAAATGATTGCAATCTTTTGTGTTTTAACTGATTAAGCCTTTACATTAATATTTAAGTTTGATCGGAGAATAATTTACTGTTATGTATTGTCTATTTTTACTTTACGAATTCAAGAAGCTGAATTTATGTATTCTTGTATTTATAATATCGAATTCAAGATGCAAAAATTGTTTAAGTTTAAATAGATATAATCATTTCAAGCTTAAGGTGAACTTTCGCCTTAGGATTCAGATTCAAAGCAACATTTAATTAACATTCTAGTTATAAAGAGCTAATCTATTGATTTAGGCTACTAACATTATTTACATGATATTTGAGAAGGTTCTAGTGATACAAACTTCGCAATTAAAGTCCAATTGTTCATTCTACCGAATTCATAAATATGGTCATTTAGGGTTATTAAGCTGACAAGATTAATATGTAAACCTTAGGAAATTGAGATTATCTTTTCATAACAGGGTAGACTACATCTTAAAGAACATTACTAAGCTAGTTATACAAGTTTTAGGATTTAGACAAGTTATTATTTTCATCGACGAAAAAGCTTAAGTGACAACTTTTGTGTACAATGCACGGAATCGGCCAAATGGTAAAGATAACGGTTAACAATTAAGGGTTTTGAACTAGCTTGATTTATATGGAAAGCACACTGTAATTAAGATGTTTTTGTATAATATGGTAGTATGAACATTGTAGAGCATTACTAAACAGATTTCATAGATTTTAGTATTTGGACGAGTTATTTTATCTATTGCTAAAGTAGCCTAAATGACCACGATGAATACGCTAAATCGGCCAACTTTCATTTTTAGTTTGCGACTACACTACATATGATCTTTGATTCATTTTTCAGATGTTAGCAAGTAGCAATCCTAGAAATGTTTTTAAGCTGGTTTGGTATTATTTTGAGTTAAGCTACACTAGGTTTCCTATTTGATTATTGTTACATTGGACATTTAATGATGGTAAAAGGATTCAATTTAAACTTTATTCCAAATATTTTTACATATATATGTACTTACTGTTATTAGGAACTTAATATAAATTACTTTATCATTTTATGAGCCCTTTTTTTTCTATTGTTTTCATTAATGACCAAACTAGGGTTTATTAACGATTGCAAAACAAATAATATAAACCTAATTCAACAATTAAGCATTTATACATGTTGGAGTTTAATTAAGATTCCAGGACACATATAAATTTATTTAATGATTTCTTTTGGAATTACATTTTCCATATATGCAATAAGATCCATAATAGGGTGCTTATACTATTTCAAATTTTAATAATTGTTCCATGATTCAAACATTAAATGTTTTTGCAGATTGTAATTCATCCTGGTCCATTCATCATTTAAAATTTATTTTACTATTTTATGTTCTACTGAGCACAACTTTCTATTAAAGAACATATTAGGGTTATATTCATGGTTTAATTTAAATAATTATTCTGAAGTTCAAAAATTAAATATTTTGTATATTTATATTCTTTCTAATTTTACATGAATAATGAAATTTATTTCACCTCACATGGATTAAAAACATGAAAGATATTTATAATTGAATGCCACTCAGTTTGAAAATGCGCTTTACCACTGGAAGAAACGTCTTTTGAGTTGTTCTTCTTCTTCCTAAGGGTACAGACACTCCGGTCCCACTGCGCAGAGAGAGGGAACAGAGCACCAGCTCGGGTGAAGTTGGCGACGGCGTTCCGGCGGTCTTCCGGCGAGGGCAAGGGCATGGGAAGGAAGAGCACGGCGAGCCGCACCCGGAGAAGGAACCGATTCGGCGGAAGAGACAGTGGAGCGAGCTGCCGTCGAGCTCCAGCGCAGGGCAGAAATGGTGAGCGGTGGCGATCAAGAACCGAGGCAACTGAGATGGAATGGGTTCCGATTTTAGCTTCAATGCGACGCAGGGATTCTATTTTTGAGCTTTGCTCGGCCGGAGAGACACCAGAGAGGCGCGCCCACGGTGACCAGTTCTGGAGAAGAAGGGGCGCACGGTAGCAGGGAGTTTTCGCATGGGGAAGCTTGATTATTTTTGAGGGCTTTTGATCCTCTATGGTCGGTGATGCTTATACTCGGAGGAATTTGGAAATGGACTATTAGATCACAAGAATTGCGATGGGATTTTGGGCTCCTGGAGGTTCGGCCATGGCGGAAAGAAGCAGAGCTTCGGCGGTTTAGCTGAGGAGAGGAGAGAAGAGAAGAGGGGAAGTGAAAAACGCAGCTCAGGTGATTACTTGGTGCTATTTATAGCCACGAGGGAGAGGTGAATTTGGCCTCAGACGAGCTTGCCTCGGATGGGGGCTGCACCGAGCGAGACCTTCACTGGGTGGCACACGGGGAGGCTTGGCGGCCGGCAACGTGGAACGCGGAGAAGGGCGGTGCGTGGCGGCGTCGTGGCGGCTGGGCAGTGGTTGGAAGGTGCTGGACCGCAGAGGAGCGTCAACAATTGCGGCTCGATTTTTCTTCAGAGCTGTGGCGTCTGGAGGAAGGAGATGAGGTGCTGCAGAGGCTGACTGGTGGGGCTCGGGTCCACATGACAGTGAGGGAGTTGGGTTAGAGGAGCAAAACTGAAAAAGCACAGCAAGCTGAGCTGGTTTAGGCTAGAATGATCTGGTCTTGCGTCTCACAAGAATTTTTGATAATTTTTCTGCGCAATATTTTGCCAATTATCTTGACACTGCAGAAATTTCAGATTTAAATAATGTTCACAGATTTTATTAAAATTCTGACAAGGCATGCTTCACAGAAATTAGTTTTCTGTTTTTTGAATATCAAACAGCTCAAATATTTTTGAAAATTTTTGAAATTTTGTTTTTCTATTTATTTTAATATAATAATTCTTATGTAAAATTTTCAGCTCAAGATATTGCTCCAGGATTTTATAAAAATTCTGATATTAAGATTTTCAGAATTTTAGAGCTTCTGTTTTCGAATTATTTGGAAACTTTTCCAATCTGGTAATTTCTTGATATTTTTACCAAAGGTAACTACTGCACTAAGGGTGTTTTTGTAAATTTTTCAGCTTGATATGAGTTTTTAATATTTTTCATTAATTCGGATGATACACTGCTTCTAGTCAAAGTTGATCATTTCCATTATTAATAATTTTTGACATGCAGTAAAAATAAAATTCACCAGGTAAAAAGTTTACCTGAGGGTCTAGAAATTTTAATATAAATTTTTGAAGATTTTACCTTTACCTTTTCATCTTTTTGCTATTACACATTCATTAATTCCTTTTATTGATTTTTCATGCAATGCATTAATCCAATGAAAATTCAAATAAAACCAATATTGCCAAGAAAACTCAGAAATAATAACATTCAAACTCAAAATATTCATTTTTATTTAAGTGCATTTTTTCAGTTATTACAGATCCACATGGCTTTGAGGAAGTCATCATTGCCGAGGATTGGGAATGCCGAGACGATCACTAGTTTGCAAGCAAGGGCTACTTTATTCGATCCTATCTCATGAGCCGCTCGACATTCTTGACTTTATCATCTGTGAGATTGAAGATGCTATTGCAGATGCTATGAGTTTGGCTGACAACAACCATTTGCGCATATAATTTCTTACATATGCAAGACCTTCGCCCGCAGACGAGCATCGTGAGGAGTACCGAAGGGCGAGTTCGTCTTCGTCAAGACATGCCTCCATCTCTTGACGATGACGGAGAGGACAACGCTCCATGAGGAGGGCTCAGAGCAGATACGAGGAACCGAGAGAGACCGCTCAAGGGAGGACCAGCACTAGCAGAGGCCGAGGAGCATGTTGGGTTGGCGCGATCATTGATATTGATCGGGATGACGGCATTTATGAGGAGGAAGACCCCGAGTACTTTCGAGAGAGTACGAGCCCACGACCACGAGGCGGTGGATCAGCTCAGCACGAGGACCAAGACGACCAGTGCACCGTCGCCAGCCCGACGTGACACGTGACTCCGTCTTGCTTCTCACCCCACCGAAGCTACTTCCACGTACTTGCTTCGATTGTTGAGTTGCGAAGTCTCGTGCGCCTTCAATTGCCCAACAATGGAGACACAGACCCAATTACTAGAGGAGATGAGGTTGCATCAACAGACGACCCAGCGGCTTTGGTACACAATGATGCAAATGGCTCGGATGTTCACTTTCTTCTCAGTCGCTTTGGTCACTTGTATAATGCATTGGTCTTGCATACCTCACCGCCACCTCGATTCCACCTCCCGCCACCGGCATTGCTGCCCCACTTGCTTCTGTTGGGGCTTCGCCCACCTCGTGTCCACGCTCCCACCATTTCCTACGGTCTTGATAGGATGTTCTCCGCATCACCGATGATAGGGCATCCGCCCGTTGTCCACTACTCCACCTACTTTAGCGGATGCACCCACATCGACCATGCTCGCCTGCGGCTCGACCGAGATCGAACATACGTCCGCGCATGCCGACATGACCGACGAGATGGCTGCTCGAGTGTAGTATCGCTGAGTTCCGCACCTATCAAGCGGTGCGACTCCTCAAGTTGACGACGATCCGTCATTGCCTCCGAGTGTGCTCCGTGAGTTCACCTACAGCTCCGAGGCCCCGATGAGGATAACATCGCGCCAACATGTACAGTAACATCGGCCTCCGGACTAACACACATTGCTGTGATTGCTCAAATCACGAGAATATTGCCGATACGGTTGTTGTGGATCCGACTCCGAACTCGACATTTGCGCACGACAGCCCATCGACCCTTTGCCAAGAACTGCGATTGTTCGACCCCTTCACCAACAGTTCACAGGCCCTCATGAGGAGACTAAAGCTACAAAGTCCTGTGAGGAGAACCTCGACGAGCCCGACGCCGACGGTGTTGAGCGCGAGGTCGATAGGAAGACTCCACTGCTCCGATCTTTTGGTACTAGTCCAAGCACGGACGAGTAGTTCTTTGCTTAATGCGCCACTTGTCTTTTCGGTTGTTATGCACTCTAACTTGCTTGATATGTCGATTTCGATTTTTTTGTGTTAGCCTAGATTGGAACGATGCATTTCATGACAATTTTATTTAACTTTGTACTCTTTCATGAAAATCAGACCAAAGCTTTTTATGGTAGGATGGTCCCAGATACATATATTTACACATACCGGATCATCCCGATTGGTGGTTCCATTATAGCCCACGGCGAAGTTGTACGATAGGGATGATCGGCACTTTATCCTAACCTTACCGGATCGTCCAGATGTGTAATCAGCCCGTGCTTGAGGATAGCACCTAGAAAGACAACAGTGTAGAGCTTTGGTCTCCGGCCAATCACTTTCATTGTGATTGCTACGATCACGTAAAATAAGGTCGCTATCGATCGACATAATCGAAAGGAACAACTACGAGTGGCGCAACATTGAGATAACTCGTCCTTACATGAAGATCCGACAAGAGCTAACACCACTAAAATCAACTCAAGACTACGTGGTCAGACGTTCTCGCCGGGAATGCCCAAAGATCGAGTCGAGTCGATCACCTCGCTCAGAACAGAGTCGCCGGCAGCTCGTGGAGGTCTTGATATTGAAATGGTCTACTCTCGCCACCATCGGACCGATGGGCTAGCGGTGATGTCGAGGAGCAAAGCTATGGGTCATGGGCTTGGGGTCTCCGGTGTTGTCTCCGGTCATAGTGCGGCGGAGACAACACCGCTAGCCCATCGGTCCTCTTTGTACTCATCGAGAGGTCGATTTGAAGGCTTTTTGTCCATTTGCCACTTAAAGATTTGACTAGACAGATCTTCCGGTTTGTACCATCGAGAGGTCGATTTTGAAGGCTTTTTGTCCATTTGCCACTTAAAGATTTGACCTTTTGGATATGATGCCACTTGAGCTAATGAAATATGGGACCGTATGAGTCAATGAAATGTAGGTCCATGGCAATTTTATGGGCCACATGTTTAAAGTGGCAATAACCAAATCTCTCCCCAAACTATGGACGGACCATCCGCTCAGGTAATCGTCTCGCTTTGATATACGACGCCCTCAGAGAAATCATTGAACCTTTGTGTAAATCTTGTGCACCTTTGTGGAAATTTTAACCCTAAAATTCTAGGCGGGAGATCGAATTGTTCCGGCCCAAAGCGGCAAAGCCAAATTTCGTCGACACCTCCACGCCGCCGCCATCGGTGATCACATCCCCTCGGGCTCGCGCCCGACAACCGTTTCCGGCTGGTGACCTTCCGCGGGCTCGCGCCACGACTACCATCCGCCATTGCCGCCCTTTCGCCCCGCCGCCTCGCTCGTGACCTCTCTGCGGCCTCGCCTCCGACGAACTTTCCGCCGGGTCGCCAATCGCCAATTCCCACCTCGCCGACGCCGCCTCGCTCGGCCTAGCAAGGCAAGTGCATCCGACCACCCTTATTTCTTGTTATCTTTGCGAAAAAAGTTTGGAAGATATGTCCAAAGTAGATGGTGATTGATAGAGTATGAGTATCATACGAACATAGAGCAATTCTTTTGAGATATCATAAGTAGTTATTAATAAAATCGGTTGAAGTTGGAGTTACCAAAGTTTGTGGAGTCGGTTTGGATGGACGATGAATACTCTACGGATAGTTTTTGAACCGCATGTTGTCAACGATCAATTCCAAAGAATTAAAATCATTTGGATAGAGTTTAGCTAAGCTCATCAGATTATCCAAGTTGAAATCATGAAATGAGTCTCTTGGACTTAAAGAAGCTGACCAAACAAGCAAATTGGATGTGGTATGCTGACCAAACTAACTGAAGTTGATGAGCAAAACAATGGACATAGTATGCTGTACTATTTTCTCTCATAATCAATGATTTCAAGCCATTAAACTCACCTCGCGTATTGCTTGCGCCGTCATAACCTTGGCCCCTAACTTGCTTCAAGCTTAACTTATATTCTGCAAATAGCGAGTCAATAGAAGACTTGAGATAGGAAGAAGTGGTCTCTTTTACATGAACTAGACCAACAAATCTCTCTTTCACAATTCCACAACTATCAACATATCGCAGAACAACTGCCATCTGCTCTTTAACAAATCAGTGCAATATTTCAATGCATTGTTGTGAACACTATTGACACCTCCTACATGCTCTTTTAGTTTTGCTTTTTATTCCAGCTATTCCAACCATTTATAACAAACGATCATACCCAACTTCCTTCTTGTTGCGGTCCCTAAATAAGAAACAACAAAAGCAAGATACTCTATCTTTGGATTCGCTATACTCAAGCCAACTCCCAAACTCATCAAACCATTGAGGATTAAACCTTCGCTTTGTAGTAAGATGGGAGATAAAGAATTGCTCGACAAGAAGGCGCGTAAGAGGAGCCTGCTTGCAGAGCTCGGTGGTAATACGCCGCTGCAAGAGGAGGGCGATGCCGGAAGGCAGCAAGACTTGGCCGAGAAGGATGATGCAACCACGTGGCTGGAAAGAACACCGAGCCCATCGTTGTCCTTGGGCAGCGATGGTTCCTCGTCATCGTACAAGAGCCCTAGCCCAGTTCCATGCCCACGACTTAACGGCGTGGGGAAATCGATTCAACACGATCCCAATGAAGAGGTATTAAGAAGAGTAAGCTTGTTTTATTTGTAGCTTGGCGTGGACATAACTGCATTTCCTTATGTTTGCGATATATTCCTCGTGTTTATTTCTATGAAGAGGCCGGAAAGGCGATCACGCCGACTAGCTGCAGCTCAAGAGGTAATTGAAGATACCTCGGGTATGTTCCTCGTGATTCTCTGCTGCAACAACCACGACCTCGCATAAACGAAAACGGGGAACGGTAGGAACAAGTTACCGGCAGGACTTGGTATATCACGGAGGTCGGTCCTTTAGGAGAGCCCCTAGCACCTCCCCGAGGCACTATCCAAGTTCAAATAGTTGCGGTTTGTCTTGTCAAGGACAATGTCTCCATCACGATTGATAATCGGACAAAGGTGGCCGACGCGACAAAGGCGCACTTGTGGACCGAAAGCAGAAAATCATAAGGTTCCCCAGAGTATGAGGCCATCGCTAAGAAGAATGCCTTGGATGTGATGGGAAGAGCTCCTAACTGGAGGTATGAGCTGAACAAGTACTTTGTGAAGACGGCGCACACCATTCAAGAAATATGGAAAAATCACCGTGGGTGAATGGGCGGAGTTTGTCCGCAGAAGACCTAGCTAAGCCAGAGCATTGAGCGAGGTGTACAGGTGCCCTCGCGAAGAAGAACAAGTACCCTCATCACCGGGCATGTGGGTATGCCCCTAAGATTGTTGAGTGGAGGAGTAAAGAAGAAGAGGAAGCCCGTGGCCGGGATAGAGAACCCATTGACGAGTCAGAGCGAAGCGAGGCGTAAATTAGGTCCTAGCTCGCCAACCCAACAAAGAAGAAGGGTCAAAAGCACGGTGGACCTGCGGTCCGGAAGTTTCCGCCAAGTCAAGATCTCGTGACGAGCAAGCGGAGGGATCTTTCGTCCCAGACAGGAGAACGACGACCTAACGACGGCGTTGGGAACCAAGGAACACCTGTGTCGCACTCGTGGCGCCTAAGTCGAGTGGGCTTCAAGCATGGGTTCTCGGAATATCAAGACCGATACAAGTCGCGTCAAAGATATAAGAGGACCATGGCCGATATAATAAGACAATTGGCCCAACAAGAGTTTTTAAGACCGTGGGAAGAGAAGGAGGTAGAAAAGGCGTTATAAGCGGCCGGATGACAACCCGAGCCCGCCCAGATCCCGAGTAGCGCGGGTCCGCACTAATCCCAACGCCTTTGATATCCTGTGGATGATATCACAGAGGCAACCAAGTGCAAGCTCAGGCACATCCGGAGAAAGGGGCTTGGTCGTCGAGCTTATGAGGGCATGGCATATCCGCACCTGGATACACAACCAACTCCGTCCCGATTGGTCACGCAAAGGTGCAAGTGGACATCGTGCTTGTTCCGTGCCTTGGCTTGTGGAAGCTACCATTCAAGACTTCGATGATGTAGAGACCATCCAAGATGCGCTTGGGTCATTTATTCTATGGCCCAAGGAAGATATTGCATTGATACAAGAGAGGTCGAGACGCATGACAGAAGTCAAGACGCCGACCTACCTCTTCCAAAATTGCCTACACCACAAACCGCATCTTCTCCGCCCACGCTTTCACCACAACGCACATCTTCTCACGCGCCGCTTTCACCATAACGCACATCTTCTCCGCAAGGCTTTCACCACAACGCAAGATCTTCTCCACGGTGGCGCTTCACCACAACGCGCATCTTCTCCGCTCGGCGCTTTCACTACGCCACAAGATCTCCGCTTTGGTTGCAAAGAAAACAAAGAAGTAGATTGCAATCAACGAGTACCACCAAGTCAAACAGAGTGCCAACTCCACTGCATGCACTATGCCTTCACTAGACACTTATGAGCATGGCAAGCCATTTCTCCCCATGGAGCAGATCAACAAAGGACCATGGAGTTGAAGAGATTCCATGATCGGTACTTGAGGGCATCTCGCCTTGGGGTGAAGGGCATTCAAGCCGCCGTCCCTCCAGATATCTACAAACACGAGGATACTCACTACGCCGGATCGATTTTGGTGACTTTCAACAGATGTTCCGTTTTGGAAAACTCGACATCAACATGATCGTGGTGGTGCCCGTAAGTTGGCCATTGACCTACCCTTACATTGTTAATTATATCGGCTCTTGCAAGAGCAAGTGCCGATATAACTAATTATGACAACATATCATTATATTGCATTCGATAGCATAATAAAGAAAACCCCAAATGTATAGCGCTTGAGTGCCAAGTTGAGCTCCTCTTTATAGTAATGGCTTGTTAGATCATTCAAAAATTGGCGTAATCCATATAATTTTCAAGAATCGTAAGTTGGCCGATTTTAGTGTGGTTTTTCCTTTTAGTAAAGTTAACTTCGCCAAATTGTCGAACAAGATGCATTTTGCCAAAATCGATATTTGCCAAAATGTCATGTTTCCCAAAGATTCAAGATATAAATTGGCGCATTGACCATTGTCTTCGTAGAATGCAATATACCGATGCTAAAAGATGGGAAAACGTGTCGGGTTCCTTGACCCTCACGGATTAGCCGGTCGAGCTTAAGAGTCAGACTCAATGAAAAGGCGTTGAAGAATAAGGGATGACGGAAACAGAGATAGAAGAAAAGCGAAAGTCCCCGACCGAGATCGCCAAGTAGATGTGGGGCTATACATATCAAAAGCAATGTTCCGGATGCAAGACAAGGACGTCATAATGGCTCTCTACAATTTTAAGTAATCTTCTCATTCGTCAATCGTTGCTAAAAGCTTAGTTTGCACCATAATCACTGTGAAACTTACATATATAAGTTTTCGCAGCGATCACTTTATTTGTTTCATGCTATACCCAAGCAGAAGCAGATATATGGTCCTTGACTCATCCGTAACCCCACCGAATCTTATAATGAATTCACCGCGCCTTAAATGCGTAAGAAATATATATACACAAACATACATTGTTACATAATTTATTTTATGATATGATAGTAACTTGTTATTGATGACATTCGAGTAGGGCTTTCAAGAATTACAAGACCAAAAGAGGGGGGCAACATGATCCCGAAGGGGCAAATAGGATGCTTTGCTATGTCCACCCATGGGTAAGAAGACACTTGTAATGCTTCAACATAATTGCACTAGTAATAAGGAAGGGTATTACCAACTGCATTAATTCCATACATTATTATTTGATTTGAAGTGCCACAAGCAACCTCCGTAGTGTTCTTTGTGGATACTACGCTCATGAGTTTCTCAGATCAACGGGAGGTATGTATAACCCCGTGACGTAAGCCTATACAAATTGGTGATTCAAGATTATTTATTGTCCGATTCTCGATTTCACTATTGTTTAACCTCTTTATTGCCTACTTTATTATCGCAGTGAAGATTGCAAAGACCACTTTGGCACTCATCGATGATGACCTTTGCAATGTGCAAAAGGACATGTGCCTATTCATTCGCCGTGAAGTCATCCATGAGAGAGGTAGTTTTTTTACCGTGAAGGTGAAGTGGCTAGCATGCTACACTTTGTAATTGGGAGATGAGGATAGATGGACCGTGAACACCGATATATATATTTTTGAAAGACACCAAGGTCAGTAATTTATATTAGATAGAGAATATCGAGAGTACATGGCGAGGATATCGCACTGGAGAGTTTTACAAGGAGAATATCGAGGAGTATATATATATAACCTTGTGTATATAACCTTGTATATATATACATAATGCAATTATGATTTATATCCGCTTCAGATCTATAATCCTTGTCATTGTTATGTATGGATTTGTGCCAATAAAGGAAGTGATTGATAGAATGTATGCATTTATTAATATTATAATATAATTAACATAACATTATTAAAAAAGATTCTCTCGATCTGCTCAAAGTGACGGCTTAAGCTGCTACCGTGAAAATGCTTATTTATGCAGTGGGTGCTTAAGCCACCCGACCAAAAAACGCATTTATGCAGGCAGTTTCTTAAGCCATCCGCCTGTACAAATGCATTTTGTGCAGACGGATGGCTTAAGAACCCGCCTGTACAAATGCTTATTTGTAAATGTTTATCCCAAGTGCACAGTAAACCTGGAGACTCACATTTTTGGAAAGGGCTCTTAAAAGTTAGATATGATTTTCTCATATGGATCCTTTCGGATAAAAGATGGTTGCCAAACCAGGTTCTGGGATGACATTTGGGTGGGTTCTACACCACTTAAGGTTCAATTTCCCAATCTTTATAAAATTGCTCATTATCCACATGCTACGGTGGCAAAAGTCTTGACTCGAGATATCACCAAATATTACTTTTCTAATAGCTTTATTGGGAAATACTTTGACGGCATGGTATAATTTAGTAGCAACTATTGCTCATTGTCGATTCGATGGAAGGACATATTTCATTGGGGTTTATATACATGGGCGATTCATTATACGGTCTATGTATAGTTATTTAATGAACTGGGTATCCTTTTAATCAGAATTCATTTGGAAGCTGAAAATTTTTAAAAATTAAAATTTTCCTCCGTATATTCAAAGAGGAGTAATTTTAACTAAGGACAATCTTGCTAAAAGAAATTGGAATGGGAACCAAAAATGTTGTTTCTGTAATTGTAATGAAACAATTCAGCATTTATTTTTTGACTGCCAACATTCACTATCTATTTGGCGAATCGTGTATATTGCTACTGGCTTAGCTCCACCAAAGTTTATGTCTCATATGCTAGGTGGTTGGTTAGCTTGTGTTGCGACGAGTGTAAAAAGTTAGATTCTTGTGGGGGGTGCAGCCCTATTATGGGCTATCTGGTACACTCGCAATGCCATAATCTCTACTACTTCTAATTAAGAGTTGGTGGTAGTCCGTTCTACACCACCAACCCAGACACATCATCGCCGCCTCTCGCCTCGTCTGTCTCGTCGTCTCCTCCCCTCCCCACCCGCCAACCAAACCCTAACTCGCTCCCGCCCAAATCCTCCCCTCTCGATCTGCGCCAAATGCCAAATTAAAACCCTACATCCCCATGACGCAGAAGTACCGATAAGCCCATCTCGTCTCCTGTTCCTTCCCCACCTCCTGGTCCTCTCTATGTCGATTCGACGGCGTGGCGTTTGGTCCCGCGGTTTGATCCACGGGCGGAGGAATGCAACCACCCGGGAGCGGCGGGCGGTGGGTGGTGGCCGCACATGAATTTCGGGTGGGCGCGGCGGTGTGGCGCCAGGCATCGATCGATTCGGCAATGGGGGCGGGGTGGCAACAGAGGTGGCGGGTGTTATGTGGTTGCCTGGGCCTCGAGGAACGCTTTGTGTCGAGAAATTTTGTGAATTTTTGGAAGGGGTGGAGTAGCGAGTTTGGAATGCGGGCCTCTCCATTTCGCTATAGTATGGGGTGAAACCATGGGGCTGTTGTGCGGGCTTCATAAGAGTAGAAAATTCTCTCTTTTTCTGACTTTTAATTACGTATTACAATTTAGAGGGAATGGGAAATGCAAAAGCTGTGCAAAAAGTTCGTGCGGTCAAACCTGTTGTTATGACGAGCATAAATTCTTGTTTGATTTGACAACCCAACAAAAGGGAACGAGACAAATATGCTGAGCTAATCATGTGTGAAGATGGTTTCCGATTCTGTAATCTTTTTTCTTTGAAACGATTCTGTAATCTTTTGATGATGTGTGAAGATGGTTTCCGATTCTGTAATCTTTTTTCTTTGAAACGATTCTGTAATCTTTTGATGATTATATTGTGTGTTAGCTTTGTTGTTATGCATGGATGGTTGTATTCTGTTAGTTGATTATGAGGAAAACCAAACATGAACAATTTAATGTAGTTAGTATATAAGGAGAGGTACAGAGACTGGTGGTCAAATGGAACTGGTGTCAAAATGTGTCTGATTCAAATGCTTTTGAGCAAGGGAAATCAGCAGTAGTTTTCGTGTAGCGAGCAAGTTAGCGTGCGCATGTTATCAGCTCACCAGGCCTCTTACTTGCTGTTACGTTAGCTATAATATAGATTGTGATGAATTAATATTTTTTATGTAATGCAGACTTGATTTGGCCTTACTGTTTGGCATTTATAGACTTGGTTAGATATACATTTCTAAACTTTATATTTTTATTTAGTCTTTAGTTTTTACTCAGCAGTAACTGATGTCCTCAATTGATGGAATGAAGATTAGTACTCTTCCCTCAGTCCCTCCATTATGTGTAAACTATAAATTTGTGTGTGTGTTTTCTATTCACTGTGGGTAAAATGGAAACTGCTTTGTTGGATATGTAAGAAGAAAAATAAATAGCAATATTAAGGAATTAATACAACTTTAAAATCTCTCAATGAAATGAAATCTATTCTCTGTTCGTTGAGGACTTTTGTCCCCTTTTAGCTTTATCTATCTTCAGTCTTCAGGTATTCAATAACGAGTTGGTTCAAGTTGGTTCTCATTGTTAAATTTGGAGAGGTTTTGCTCTGCTGTAATAGCTTCCATGAAAATTTTTATATGCACGTACCTATATGAAAGGAGTTCTTAGTTGTTAACCATTGCCAGGAAGAAATGCTTAAATTGCACTATAAAGTTTCTTCTGTGCTTACGAGAACAAACCTTTTTATGCCCTGAATAGCTGGTATATTCATAAACTGCTCTTAGAAACTCTGTTGGGTCATCTAAAAATATTAAAATATCTCTTTTGGCTCTGCTCCCAGGAGCAGTTCTCATCATTACATGTTTTTTTTTCTCAATTATTGAGATATATGTGACCATGTGTATATCAGATATGAGCTGTAGAATGGTTACGTACAGTAGTTTGCTACTTAGGATGATTTGGTTGATTTATGTGTGGTTGAGCAGGTCAAACCAGCGCTCTCAGCACTGCAGCTCCTCATCCATTCACAGGATGAGGAGGTCTTGAGCTATCGAAGGACCATGGCAGATACTTGAAATTCTAACTCTTGTTATTCAATTTAGGCATCCTTCGGCGTCGGTGCTCATTCCAGCTCTACGCACGGTGGGCAACATCATCCATGGGGATGATTTGTAGACTCGTAAACTCAATTGGCGAGTTCAGTTTTTTTTACTATGCCATTTATTTGTTTGTTGTTTTGTTATTTATGTCCTGCTATTACTTTAAATGAATATGAAAGCTGTAATTCCTGGTTGTTGTAATGACTATTAAAGAGCAGTAGTGTCTTCGGAATTTTAACTCTGAATCTGTGTGCTTCTTTAGTCTTGTTAGCATTGTAAATAGTCCATGAATATGTTTAATGGCAATGCTATTACAAGATGATGTTACAATTTTCAAAAGTGTTTTCAAGGGGAGCATGCCCTTTAAAGGTCTCTGTTTTTCTTTCTTTCCTTTTTGGTTTTATGCAAACTAAGTTGGTGTTGAGGTTATAGCTCATTTATTCGCTTGGCTGTACCTTCCTTTTACAATTTTTTCCATTAGCTTTTCGAGACAAATCTACACATATGGTTTTCATGTATTCAATTTAAATATTTTAAAAAATATTGGCAATTAAAGTTTCAAAATTTTGACTACACCTATGTCTAAAACGACAACTATTTGTGACCAGAGGTAGTAGTTGATATTGTCATTGCTGTAATATCAAACCTTCAATGGTTTTGGAACTCAGTTGTCATGGGGATAAATGACACAATAGCTAAGTTATGAATTGTTCACTGTGCCCTGTTATGCAAAGTTCTTATGTGAAACTGGTCAGCATCTTAGAAATTTCATTCCAGAAGATTCTGAGTTATTCAGAGGACTATGCTACCAGTGATCTATGGTTGAGTGTCTATGAAGTGCACATGTTTGTCTCGCTTTGATCTATGGTTGACTGTCATGTAAATCAATAGCTGCTTTCATGGGATTAATTAAATTAGTTTCGCCGTACCATATTGTGTTGGAGGTAGGCCTTGAGGATGAGAAATCTGGACTCGATTTCTAAGATTATCTTGACATCTTTTATGTTATGATTAATATTTCTTCCTTACTGCAGTGTGTCATCGATCATCAAGGGCTTCCCTGTCTCTTGAACCTCTTGACTACCAATGACAAGAAAAGCATGAAGGAAGAAGCATGCTGGACCATCTCAAACATCATAGCCGCTAACAGGGAACAAATTCATGTTGGTGTGCTTGGAAGTTCAATTAGCATATTGATATTCTCTAGAAAGAAAATCCACAAGCAAGTTATAATTAGCACAGTTATATTTTCTAGAAACAAAAGGAACAAGCATGTTGCCTTAGCATATTTCACAATTCCTTGCATGTTGGAACCATGTTTTGAGAAGCCAACTTATATTTATCAGCATATCAATGTTGTCATGTAGCAACATTAGCTTAATTGTATTGGAATAAGTGATGGGATCATATATGCCGGGACGTATACCAAGAATATCATTTCTAAATATGTTCTAATATGATGATAAGCAAACATATACTATGTATAATATATTTGGTTTTAATTCATGTCGAGCCGACCATAAAAACTTTTGTAATCAAGAGAGATATATGTTTGATTTTGTAGCACAATTTTCTTTTATTGCTTGACTTTTATGTTTCATTACCAATTTTATTTTTCGTAGCAACGCACGGGCATTGAACTAGTCTTTGAGAAAAAACATTATTCTTCTTTTATGCAGGCTACTTTCTGGGGAGTGTACTGGCTGCGGTTTTGGGCTCTATTGCAGCATGAGAACAACAGGGCGACCTTTCGGCTAGCAAGCAGGACATTGGAGGTCGTGGCGTTAGATATCTTTGCCAATAATGGATGGAGAAGCAATTATCGAATTTGCTTTTGATTTTAAGTTCTCTTTGCCTGCTTTTCATTACAGTGTAAGGTTGTGATATTTGTAAAACTCGGTTGTGTGTAACTGCAGAGACCGGATCTTTATCTGTTATAAAAAAAAAAGAAGTGTAAAATAGACTTATTCCAAAATAGAAAAGGCACAAAGGGAATGAGAGGAAGAAGCAACATCTTCAGTTGGTTCTGCAACTGTGCGGTGCACTGAAAACAAATGTTAGCATTGAACTAAAGACAGGGTGCCCAAAAATTATAAAATGGCAGGCGATACGTTCTTAAGAGGTATCTAAGCAAAGCCATTGATGAACCTATTAATTAGCTCCAACCATATAGATCGATCATGTGCATGACTGATAGATAGCTCAAACTGCTATAATACAACACACCACCTACATGACAAACTATTCTAAAACTATCCTATCTAAAGCCATTATATAACCCACACTCTATCATTGTATGACGTAGACTAATTATTGCACTGTTGCATATGAACAAAACGCAAGTCAAGTGCATCTCACCAAATAATGTCTTTTTGGATAATGGATGTCCGTATTTTTTATTTTTCAATTAAAGTTTCGGCAGATCCTACGAGGCTACAAACATACAAATGAGGTACAAAGTCAGTTCACATTTATTAGCCAGGGAACAAGAGATCTGAACGAGAAGAAAATCTATATTTTCAGCTGCTTTGTTAGAAACCTATTTACTTTTTTGAGAGAGTACATTGAGGGCGCGTACCACACTCTCACTCTTCTCATGGTGCTCATGCACACACATGCGTGCATGTCCACTACACTCGCTAGAAATTTTGTGGAGGCTCCAGGGCCTCACTGAACATGGGTAGACACTTTACCATTGCTTGTGTGGTCTGATTAAATAAGACACGCCGTACCGATCATAGGGATTGAACTCGGATGAATGCGAAACGAAGATCGAATTTGTAACATCCCAGATTTCCTATTGTTCCAAGAATTATTTTAAAATTAATTAAATTCAAATTTTGGATTTTCCTTAGTGTTCCAATTAATCTAGCATCTATATCCTTCCGAAATTGAAGTTCAATCCTTTACCATCCGCAAAGTCAAAATTTCAATTCCGGTCCTTATTCGAAATTTTACTCGAGTTTCAAAATACTCCAAAAATCTCGAAACCCATTGCATTAGGTTCCAAATATTCTATAATGATTTTGGGAATTTTTCCAAGATTTATAGAATCTCTCTGGTATTTAATCTTTCGCGCTTTCATCAAATCCATTTTATTCGTCCTGAAATAATCTAAATTCCAAAATTCATCCAAAATTAGCGAAACCAATTTTATTGGGTTCCATTTTATTCTTTATGATTTTCAGGATCTTTTTTGGTATTTTTAGATCTTGTTATCTATTTTATCTCGCGCGCTCTTGATTCAGCACTATTTATTGTCTTCCACCTCCGGCCATCCTCCATGAACAAGCTTCCCATGTCTAGCTTTAATTTCAAACCTCATATCTCTCAATATACTACACCAAATCATGTGGGAGCTTAAGCATAGCGACGGCGTCGTAATGGAGAACAAATGCCATGCCGTTACCCATCTTTAATCCGAGTGAAACGGCCGCAATTAATCGTTAATAACAATTTATTGCTCGGCCATTATCTCGAGCGTTTCTCCACCTCACCGGACGTGCGAGTACTCAAAAGTTGCGTCTTGACGTCCTCTATCCCGTGCTCACCTTGCCCCATTGGTTCAGTGCCATTTCCTTTCCAAAACTCGAGAAAACTCGACGTCCGGCGTTCTCCAAAGACACCGGTGAGCCATCTTTTGCTCTGGTGAGTTTCCGGGTAAACCAACTGCGTCACTTTGTGCCTTTTGCTTCCGTGATCACAACCATTCAATCGGATTTGATTTTCGTTGCAGTTTGACCCAGATTTCGAGTTTGTTCATCGCTCGGCCGCCGCCCGCTCGTCGCCGATTTCTCCCGTTTGGGTACGAATCAATTCAATTCCTTGCACCCATAGACTCCCCTTGATGCTAGCTATCCCATGCTCATCTTAGCTTCGAGAAATATCGTGATTTCGGGTGTTTTTGACCGTCGTGCCATCGGCCTGATTGTGGTCGCCGGTTTTTCTTCGCCGTTACCCGCCAGGCGCCGCGTGCCGGCGCTTCGCCATCGGCCACCACCATGCACCCACCACCCTCGGTCGGCCGTCTTCCGCCATCATCGCTCGCTGCCACATCTCAAGGCCACGCCATACTGGTTGCCGTTACTGTTGTCTGTCTGCCGCCCGCCATAGCTTCTGCCCATGAGCCCTCCCCACACCAAGCCCTCCTTCACTTTGGCTACGCTCTTTTGGTTTTCTCTCAGACAGCACTTGGAGAAGAAGACAAGACACAATGACAAGTGGGGCCCGCGTGTAAGAGACTCAGGAAATTCAGAAAATGGAGAAAAGGAAAAATGCCAAAGGAATATTCTCGGATTTTCTATTTTCCAATCCGACCGAATTCAAACAATTGTTTCTTCTCCGTCGTAACTCCGAATCGAGTGATTCAAATTGCTAAATTCATCTAAATTCATCCTCTATCTGCCAGTATTTTTATTATAATTTTTAGTTTCTATTTTATTTTATTTTATTCATTTAGGCACCGCTTTGCAGTAGTAATAAAAAGCGGTCAGAGTCGCCGATTTAAGGAGAAGACCTTCAGCAGCAAGATCGTATCTTGTCGACGAAGGCAAGTCTCCTTGACGCACATTGATCCCATTGTTTATAACTGTTTTATAAAATGTTTACAACTTGCATGGCTATTTATATAAACTGATGATGTTAAAATATAGGATGTTAGTTATACCCATTTCGAAATGACATCCTTGCTGTTTGTTCACCATGCCTTTGTAACCTTAAGATTTAATCATGAAATCATGTATCATGTGATTATCCTTGTTTAGTGTAACATCCTAAAATTTGGCTATTTTTGAATTTTATAATTTATTCTAAATTTTTGAGAATTTTCAGAATTTATTTTGAATTAATTGGATTTTTGGAAATAGGCCTTTCTTTGAGAATTAATTTAGTAATGAAAAGTTTTAATAAAATATAAATAGAAATATTTTATTTGAGTTCAAAATGTCCTAAAATATTTTCTCGAATTTTTAGAATTTTTTTGATATTTTAAGTGCTTCAAATAACTTAAATGAATATCGGAAATTAATTTTATTCGGAAATCATTGAAAAATCGGATGAACAGTGATGGGCTCGGCCCACATCGCGGCGCATCAAGGAAAACCCTAAAAGCAATTGTCTCCACCGCGGCGATTTTGATCGTGCGCCACGAATCACTCGCTGCTTCAACGCTCGTACCGCCGATTTTTGTCGCGGATGATCGATGCGCCACGCCGCCGCTTCGCTCGTAACGCCGCTGCCGCCGCTGAGCCAGAATCGGCGCAGATTAAAGCGACGCTTGGGCACGCACGTCAAGGCTATAAAACCCGTACGGTATCTCGCCGAAAAGCTCTTCACCGTGCGCACCCGTAGCCCTAACCCACACCGTCTCTCTCACTGCCGTTTAACTGCACGACATCGCCGTAGTTCTGAGACTTTCCACCGTTGTTTGCATCGCCGTCGGTGACTCTCCGCCGTCGCCGTGACCACCGGAGTAACACCCGCGACGAGCCGCACCCGTGGGACCAAGCCGTGTTGTCGGAGCAGCACCGGAGCGCCATCGGAGCCGTCATCTTCTTCCTCTCCGGCCGCCTCAACTCGCTGTGTCATCGCCGGAACGAGGAGCTTCGACAGCCGTCCGATCTTCGTTGAACGCCTCCGATTCATCCACGTCGCCGAACAACAGTGAGTTTCATCTTTAGACCGTAACCGTAGGATTCACAATGGATGACTAGGATAGTGCCAAGTGCCCGTAGCTGGGATCGCCCACGTGTGCTTTAATGTTAGTCGTTGGATTCATGTTGGATGGCCTAGATCTAGCCACATAGACATAGCATAGTAAACCCCATCTTTACTTATCAACCGTTAGATCTTGATCGAACGATTCTTATGTAGCCACGTAGATTAGATCAATCATAGCCGTTGGATCTATGTTAAATAGCGCTAGATTGATTAGATCTAGACCGTTGGATCATGGTTGTGCGGTGCAGATGCGTCCACGCGTCGCATACTGAGGTAACCACGTCGCCGATCGTGATGCGTAAATAAGAATCAATCCGGGTTGTTGATTTTGAATTGAATGGATCAGATTTCGCCGCGCACCGGGCTAATCCTGTGTTGACGCGTGTCGCACGAGAAATGAGGTGTCAGCGCCGTCGCTGGCTGTTGACGTCGTCGGTTTCATGGCCGCCGTTAGATTTTGATCGGAGGGTTGAGATATCGCCTCGTGTCAGCACCGCGGTAGCGATCCGAAGTGTCAGTGCAATCTTGGCCGTTGATTTCATCGCACGGCTCTGATTGAGACGCGTGGCCAGCGCACGAATCTTGGCGTTTGACCGAGTCAGCTGCGTTGTTATTCAATTTAATTTCCGCCATTAGATCTTGATCCATTGGTTGACATCGTGCCATGTGTCCGCATCGGAGTAACCGAACCGAAGCGTCGGGATTTGATCTCACCGTTCATTTTTAATCCGACGGCTGAGATAAAATCAAGCCTCGGTTGATAGTTCGCTACCACGTGTCATGGTGAGATCATGCCGCGTGTTGCAACCGGGTTAGGCCACGTCATCAAGCGGGACCCACTTGTCAGTCCTCTCACAGTAAAAGATGACGTCATCCTGACATCATAAATAGTGATGCTGATGTCATAAATAATTTTGAAATAATAAAAATAAATAAATTTATTCGGTCGAAAATGGTTTCGGTGCTGACATCATTAATAGCCATGCTGACGTCATAATTCTGGATTTTTACCGTATAAAAATAAATAAAGAAATTCGGTTTATTCTTTTTGATTTATTTTCAAACTTCAAAAGGCTATAACTTTTGCGTTTTAACTCCGATTTGTGTGATTCCAATTTTTAAAAATTTGTAAAATCAAGATCTATTTATTGGTGCATTTTGTCGAATTTTTAGAGTTGAGTTTGCTCTCTTAAAAATATATTTATTGTGTGAACATACGATTTGCGTAGACGTTGATTTGCCGGAGACTTACGAGGGGGAATTCTTAGAGCAAAATCAAGCTTCGAGCCAGGATCAGCAACTCTTTGAAGGCAAGTTATGCTTTGACCATGTTGTGCCTAAATTTTGAAATGTATTTTGTTTCAAACTATGCATGCTAAATTTAACTAAAAATGGATTTAAATATTTTGGGTGAAATAGTTAACCAACCTAATTGTTTATGCCACCTTGATATTATTCGTATGCCATGATTCCTTTGATAACTTAAGTTGGTAATATTAGTTGGTTGATGATATTGTGCTAACACGGGAGGCTAGACCGTGAATAGTTGCTTAGTCATGCTTATAACGTGAATAAATTTTGTTGGATTACAAAAGCAATATTGACTAAAGAATAGTGAAAGCATTTTGATAAAAAGTGGAATGATGCTGGTTTGAAACTGAAATGTAGAGACCTGTGTGGTTCTACAAGGAGGATGATTACGGGCATGTGTTGCACTGTTAATTAACTGGGAATGGATTTGATTTAGACTGGGGCAAGTGGACCGAGGCTTTGTGCCAGGTGGGCCTGTGTGGCAACTAGGGGTGGGTTGAGTATTGTGAGGGCTGTGTGCCAAATTGTGAGAAGGAATGTCTTGCCTTGGTCAGTTAAGGACCTTACCTTGCAAGCCTTTGACCTGAGTCTCTCGTACAACCACATGTCTGAATGGGAAGACCTAGTTTAGTAGGATTCTGATGTCTTACCTTGGATACCTCGGGGTGGCAGTTACATAGGGGTAATCAGATGGGGAGCGTGCTCGTGCTACGGCTTGGTACCCGTCCAACGGTGTTTGTCGGTCCTATACTTCAGCTCTGAGTGAGGGAAGTGATAGTGAAGGCAACACGGAGAGGTTCCTAGGTGGAGATAGAAGTCTCTGAAAAGCTTTGTTACAGTCAATCGCCTTTGTGGTGCGCGACTGTATCTTGTGGGTAAAGTGTACAACCTCTGCAGAGTGTCAAAACAGTTCGAATAGCCGAGTCCACGGTACTGGACAATGCTCGGGGATTACAGTTAAGGGGTAGTGTTTGAAAATAAAATGGGGGGAAGGCTGTGTGCCAAAGAAATTTGATTAGGGACTGTGTGTCCAAAACAATGTGGAAAACAACTTGAGAAATATAGTGATTTATGATTTTGATGCTTTCAATCTAAATAAATAACAGTTTAAAATGTTGATGCAAAAGCAAAATAACCAGTAGAGCCATTCCTTATAACAAGCCATGCATGTAGTAATAGCACTGCATTTTGTGCATGACTTGTTGAGTACGGTGTGTACTCACCCTTGCGGACAAACTTACCAGAAGAAGAGACCACGCCTGCCTATGAAGAGGAGTTCGCTGAAGAGTGTAACATCCCAAAATTTGGTCTAATTTTAATTTTTGGAGTTATTTGATTTTTTGTGAATTATTTAAAATTTATTTGGATTTAATTGAATTTAATTTAAATATATCCTTCTCTAGAATAAATAAATAACATAAAAGTAAATATAAAAAATAAATAAAAATATTTTATTTAAGCTCTAAATGACCTAAAATATTTTCTGGAATTTTTCTAGAATTTTTTGGGTATTTTTGGTGCCCTAAATAATTACTTTGATTTTCTAGAATTAATTTAAATGTTAAAAGTCAGAAAAATACCATTGCTACAGTGCAGGGCCAAGCCCAACACTATGCACGCGCCGGCCGAACCCTCGCGCCGCCCTCTCCGGGCCATGCGATTCCGATCAAACGGTCATGGTTTGGCCGCGTCGCTTATATCGCGTGAGCCGTTGGATCTCAGTAAGTGGCCGCTAGGATGTTGCCACGTAGCGCGGGGTGACCGGACCGTTACTCGCCTGGTACCGTTGGATGGTAATCGGACGGTGTGGGCTGGTCGCGCCGCATCGGGAGGGAGCGACTATCGCACTGCCGTCGCCCGTTGGCCGCCGAGATATGTCGAGGGATATGCGCAATTTCCAAGGCTTGTCCGAGCGGGAGATATAGCCCTCTGCATGCAGCACCTCCTTCCGCTCATTTTGCCCGCTCACTCGTGCACGGCCGTACGCTGTAGCATGCGCTAGAGCTCGCCGGAGTAGCATCTTCCCTCTCCTCGGTTCTTCCTTGATTTCCATCGTCGTCCACCGCTCTCCGCCGCGCCCAAGACCCATCCCGAGTCCGCCGAGCCAAGACGCGTTGACTGGAGCACTTCTTCCGACCGGAGACGCCCGGAATCGCCGTAGGCTACTTCACCTTCCCCAAGTCCGGCGATAAGCACCGCCGTCTCTTCTTCGAAGCATCGCAACTCACCCCAACCGTCAGATCTCCATCGAACGGTCGAGGTAACGCCACGTTCCCCTTCCCGTAGAGCTGGATTCGAATAGCCTCGGTAGATCTCGACCGTAGGATGTTGATATGACCGCACCCATAGCGCCGCGTAGTCGTATCAGATTCGTTTGATAATGGCCATCGGATCTTAGATCAGTGGCTGGAATCTTGCCACGTAGCCGCGCGGAGGGCCAGCCGTTGCCACATACCGACCGTTGGATTTAAATCGAACGACCGGGAAGATAGGTGTCCACATGGACTAGCGGATGCGCGCCACGTATCAGTTGCTGTGCAGCCAGGCCCACTTGTCAGTGAGATGGCCGTCGGGTGTGCTGATGTCACCATGACGTCATCCGGGGGCCCACATGTCAGCAACCGTGGTGACGTGGCTGTCTCCGGTGCGGACACGTGTCACGCCGACGGAATTTAACCGGATTTCCAGTAGGAAATAAAGGGATTAATTCGGTTTTTATTTTATCAGATTTTCCAAAACTTATAAATGCTATAACTTTTGCGTCTTAGCTCCGATTTGAGCAATTCTAGTCCCTAAAAATTTGTAAAAATGTGAACTATTTATTGGTAAATTTTATTTTATTTTTAGGGTAGATCTTACTATCTGTTTAAATATATTTATTGTGTGTACGTTTATTCCGAGTAGACTCCGAGTTGCTGGGAGCTGTCGGGGATGAATTCGAAGACCCATCGCAAGTTGCAGATCAGAACCAACTGCTGTTTGAAGGCAAGTCATGCTTTGACCATATTACCCCTAGATTTTCAAATGTATTTCAATTCAAATTATGCATGCTATGTTAATTAAAAATGACATGGAATAACTTGGGTGAAATAGATAATACACCTACCTTGTTTATGCCACCTTGTTAATATTATTTGTATGCCCTGAAAACCTTGTCACCCTAAGATATTAAATTGAGTTGGTTGCTATTATAAAGCCAACACGGGAGGCTAGACCGTGATTAGTTGCTTAGTCTGCTTGTATACGCTGAAGGACTTTCAAATTGCAAAAGAATATTCACTAACAAACATGGAACACATTTTGAAATAATGCGATAATGTCATGAGATGGATTTGGGGGTAGCGACCTGTGTGGTTCTACTCATGCAATGAAGTGGGCATTGGCATGTGTTACATAAATGCAAACCAGGGTGAGAAATGATTTGGACCGAGGCAAGTGGCGAGAAGGCTTCGTGCCGGGCGGGCCTGTGTGGCATCGGGATGTATCAAAGATTGTAAAGGCTGTGTGCCGAGAAATATAAAATGGATTTCTTGCCCAGGACAGCTAAGGACTTCACCTTGCGAGCCTTTGAACTGAGTTACTCGTACAACCACTTGTCTGGAATGGGACATACCTAGTTTAGTAGGGTTCTGATATCTTTCCTTTGACACCTTAGGGTGACAGTTACACAAGAGTGTAACCGTGTGGGGGAGCGTACCTGTGCTACGGCTTGGTACCCATCCAACTGTATTAACCTGTTCTAAACTCTGGCTCTGAGTGATGGGAGTATTAGAAAGGCAATACTGGAGAGGTTCACAGGTTAAGTGTTTGTCGGAACCCGCAAAATGGATACGGGCCCCAGCTGTGTTTACCTGTACTAGTCCCTGGATCAATAGCTAGTACACACAGATCATAACAGTATGGACCATAACCATGCGATAAATAAAAATTTAATTCGAGTATCGCCGATATGGCCCATTATTACAAAAAGTTGGACCCGAGGTCATACAAAGAGCGAAACATTAAACCGCAAATAAACTTGACGGTTAAGTCCAAAACACCACAGCAAAGATCGGAGAAAACGCGATCCTAGACGTCCTGATGATCCTCCTCTTCAAAGCCTTCATCGCAGATGTCGAACGGTGGAATGCAAGCTCTTGGATAGCTATCTCTGATCTCCTGATCTGCTTTATGGAATAAGCAGCCCCGCAATGAAAAGCGAGGGTGAGTATGCAACATACTCAACAAGTCCCAAAAGAAATGTAGTATGTAGTTTAATTCAAGGGAAGGAATTGGTTAATTTGCCAAAAGCCAATTTTTAAAATTTTATACTAGAATTTTGAATAGCAGTTTTCAAAGGTATTTTCTTTTAAGAAATGAGAGTTTCAAACTTTTCAGGACACGGCTTCAACCGTGGAATATCAAAACATAGACAAACTCACGGCATCGGCCATGGTTTTGTTTTAAGAGTACTTTTCCACAGCACCAACCGTGGTTTCCTTTTAAAATCTTTTCGTCGTGGCACCAACCACGGACTTTCACCAAATCAAAACATTCACGGCTCCAACCGTGCTTCATTTTATAAAAATCTGATTTTGAAATCAAATAGGGAAAATCTACCATGTGACAACGCCCTCTGTCCACCCTTGACCGTGGGTACGGCTTATTCAATAGTTTGTTTACTCGCAGAGTTTGCACGCTTTTCCCGAGAGATATTTCACTCTTTTCGGTCATACACTTCCTTTGGCATATAACCCCTGCTTAAAATCACAAGGCCATTTCTCTAGCTACATCTTAACTAAGTCACGCCACGAGGTTTCACCGCCAAATGGCTACAACCATAATGGAAGCCCCTCTTGCGCTCAGAGGACTCTGTGGCTACAACCACGCCTACTCCACCATCCGCATGCCTTAATTAAGTTTTCACTAGCTACTCGGCCAGCCCGCCCCATACCGGAACCCGCGACAAGATTGTTGTACATTGTTTGACAATCACAAGGATCGGTCCTTAGGGTGACTAGGTGGTACATACTCAAACTCGAGTCTCGTGCATTCTGCACCCGCCTTTGCAACCTTCCACCCTATTCAAGTTTTTTTTAAATACCAAATCTTTTCTTTTATTTTACCAAACCGCAAAGACTAATCGCCCTTCTTAAATAATACTTTCACTCAATCATTCGTAACTTCAAGTGACAAGCCTTCAATTCAACATACAAATAGTATTTAGCATAACTAAACACTACTATTATACTAAACAAGGTGTCAAGCTATTTATATCATAATTAATCATTCTAGGGTAGCCAAAAGACAAATGGATTAATATGTAGCAAGCATACATATTAACAAGGTATTTTACTACAATCTATCATAATATAAATATATTTTTGTAATCAACATAGCATGCAAGTTTGTAAATCTACAAAGCATTTCAAAACATGGATCAACATGCTTCAAGGGAACTTGCAAAATTTTGCTAGGAACTTGCAAAATTTTGCTGGGAACTTGCCTTGGTCAACGTAGAGAGGGTCTTCTTCTTGTTGGTCAGCGACGACGTCGGCGTCAAACGTTACTATCGCACGAAAAACAACGAATAAACACACAGTCGGAAAATACAAAGAATCAAATTAATTCATAATTTCATGAAAACTTCTAGATCTATAGTTTAGCTTTATTTTGATATTTTTGGATGACAGTTTAGGAACTACAAAATTCATAACTTTGGACTTTCCTCAAATATTTTAACAGTATAAATTCATTTATAAAATTTCATAAAAATTACTGTGGAAAGGTATTAATTTTTACTAATTTACAAAACTTGTTGCATACAATTTGGACTTATAACGAATTTGTAGCAAAAAATACAAAATCCGCAATTTCATTACAAATTCACGTACAAAATTTAACTAGCTACACACTGCATGGCACTGTTCATCACTGTAGCATGCATGTTCTTGCGCGATACGAGAAGAAGAGAAAATTTCGGTTTTGTTACTTGGCTCTCGGCTGAGTAGGATCGAAGCTCACTAACCGACAATGCAAGACTCGCCGCCGCACGGTGTCACAATGAACTCGCCAAAGCAAGATGGTGATTGTGGACCGAGGAAACAAATGTAAAAGAACACCACGCATTGAATTTCTTCGAAAGCCGGTGAAACCAGGACACGGGGCTCTCGTGGAGTTGTTGAATGGATTGGTGTTGAAGAGAGGAACACAGGGGTCCCTTTTATAGTGTGGGAGGAAGACCAAAGGTTAACCATGGCAGTGGGAATGGAAATTAAACGGAAAAACGATGTCTCTTCATTTCCTCGCGTTCATGATCAAACTAGTGGGAGATTTAATGAGGGGACGGCTGTGGATTGAAGAGGAGGCGATTAGGATTCTGAAACTGATTTTTATGGAATTTTGGGTGATTAATTGGAGGAGATGTTGAAGCTTCTGTTGAGCTCTAATGGACGAGAGAGAAAGTGGCGTTTCTCTGGACGAGTTGAAGACGATGTATAGTAGTGGACGCCAGTTTTTTTTGGGATTTTATTTGGTTGACACAGATAGTGCTTGAGATAAAATAGTAAAATGACTCTAAAAATCTTGGAAAAATTCTCTAAAATACTAGGGAATATTTGGAACCTAATAAACTTGGTTTTGGAATTTTTTGATATATATATTTTCTGCAAAAATTCTTTTAGTAAATCAGACATTTGTACAAATCTTTATAAAATCAACAAACTTAATTTATAAGTCAAATTTTTGAAAATATTTGAAAAGAACATTCTCATTTTTCAAATGATTTTATTATAAACAAGATTTTATTTTATTTTATTATTTTTATCAAATGCTACATGCGTTATTTTAATTTTCATGAAAAATGAGGATGTTACAGTGTTAGTCTCTGAAAGACTTTGTTGCAACCAATCACCTATGTGGTGAGCGACTGTATCCTGTGGGTAAAGTGTACAGCCTCTGCAAAGTGTGTGTTAAATCTATTCGAATAGCCGCGTCCGCAGTACTGGACAATGCTCGGGGATTACAGTCAAAGGTTAGATTTTCAAAATAAAATGAGGAATGGGTGGCTGTGTGCCAAGGACCGATGAATCAAACTTAGGGCTGTGTGCCAAACTCTTGGAATGGAATTGAGGAAATTAATTATTATAGTAATGATTTTACCGCTTTTGATCTAATTAAGATTATCTGGTAAAAGAAATGTTGCTTTATGCAAAATAACCATTTAAGCCTTTCCTTGGAATAAGCCATGCATGTAGTAATAGAACTGCATTGTGCATGACTTGTTGAGTATGTTGTATACTCATCCTTGCTTCAACAAAAACCTCAGAAGAAGAAGCGACACCAGCTTGGGAGGAGGAGTTTAACGAAGGTCCGGAGAATTAGGATTGAGCCTCGTCAGTTGCCTGTGGCTACGAGGGGTTCATTGACGTACTTTTGCTTCCACTACTAAACTTGTGTTACTTTTGTTATTTATCACCCTGCGTGGTGAATCATTGTAAGGTGACCATAAGGTCGTGTAACTCGTTTATAATTATGTTTGAGGTACTTTATTATTATTTCCGCTGTGTATGATTGTGGTATCTCAACCTGTTTAGCCTGTGTGTACTAGCGTGATCCTAGACTACTACAGAATACACAGAGGGTCCGGATTTGCAGATTCGGGTCCCGACAGAGTTTCATTGACGTACTTTTGCTTCCGCTACTAAACTTGTGTTACTTTTGTTATTTATCACCCTGCGTGGTGAATCATTGTAAGGTGACCATAAGGTCGTGTAATTCGTTTATAATTATGTTTGAGGTACTTTATTATTATTTCCGCTGTGTATGATTGTGGTATCTCAACCTGTTTAGCCTGTGTGTACTAGCGTGATCCTGGACTAGTACAGAATACACAGAGGGTCCGGTTTTGCAGATTTGGGTCCCGACAGAGTTGGTATCAGAGCCATACTGACTGTAGGACTTAACCCTAGTTTGACTGGCCGTTCTAGAAAGGATAAAAATTAATTTCTAAAGAATAAAAATTTGGCAAGAATAATCAATGAAATCTTGACTTATCCCTTCTTCCTTACTTCATACCTATGCTGCATTTTGCTATTACTTCTGTATTCTTTTAAAATTTTAGTACTGACGGGTTGATTTGGCAGATGAGGATGGTTCACTCCTTCGCCGAGCGTCACCGAGGTTACGCAGCGGAGCTTTGGAGGATGCTCCAGGTGCTTGGAGGTTTTGACCGCCCTTTATACCGGTCCCGCACCTGGGTGGTTAACGGCGTCAACTGCGGCTGGGAGACGACCTTTACTTTGTATGCGCGGGAGAACGCTCGTGCCAGCCGTCCGCTCCACTTGGTGGTGAAGCGAGCCAGCTACGAGGCGGTTATTCAGGAGTGTGCCCGGCTAGCACTTCGGAAGATCAGCCGTGACTACAGCTATGAGCTGTGGGACACTGCTTTCCGCGTGCACCCACACGCGGGTGGACCGCTTCCGGCACGCTTGGAGCTGGAGGACGATGCTGCTGTCGTTCACCTAGGACGGTTCGCGATGGCTCAGGAGGAGGCCATGGACGTGGCTACGCTAGAGCTGATGTCAGTATACCGCACCTTGGAGGAGACCGAGACAGCCCTACGAGAGACCAGGATGCACGCTGTACAGAGGATCGCCGAGCTAGAGGAGGCCCTCTACGGTCTGGGAGCCCGAGGCCGCATGAAGCTTGGACGACGAGGACGAGGAGGAGGAGCCGAGGAGCAGGAGCCGAGCTCGTGCGAGGATCGGCAGCCGCTGGGAGGGCATGGGGATTAGTTTGCCCGATGCCACTCACCCGCCAGGTACGTGATAAAGCAGCCGCAGCCTGTGATGGTTGGACGATCGAGTTCGTTGGGTCGGGTAGTTGTTGGGATTTTTATGCTGAGACTCAATTGTTATGAGTCGCGTCTTTAAAATTCAAACTTAGTTGCGCCATGTCGTTGTAATGAACTATTTGGTTTGATGTTGTGATTGCTGGTATGGTTTCAAGGACCTTAGGCCCTTGTAAGCGACCATACCTATTTATTATCCTTGAATGGATGTTAAGGATTTAAGTTACACCTGTTTCCCCATATAAGTTCTTTTACTTGTCTATTCCTTCCCTCTCATCTCTAAACCGTCGAAGCAATTAGCAGATGGTGAATACTCACAACACCGAGCGGAGGCGCTGCTCACGCCAGGAGGCAATGAATAATGCATCGCTTCCTCAGGCAGCACCACAAGTTGACATGTAGAATCTGGGAGCCTTTCTTGCAGCGCAAACTCAGTTAATGCAGACCATGATGGCAACTGTGCAACAAATTAACAACCAAGCAGCCGCCAACAACCAAGCTGTTAACAATGGACCACGTCCCTACTCAAGATTGTCCGAGTTTATGACTTATGAGGACGCGTCCGCCAACTTTCTCAGGCAACGCTAGTCCGTTAGAGGCAGATGATTAGTTAAGAACCATCGAGAGAAAACTACATATAACACAGTGTGATGGAAACGAGAGAATGCTTTATGCCTCCCATCAGCTAGAAGGAACAGCAGCTGAGTGGTGGGAAAACTACTGCGCATCACAGGAAAACCCACAGGAAATCACATGGGAAGAATTCACCATAGCTTTCCGTCAATACCATGTACCGGAGGGAATAATGGAGCTTAAGAAGGAGGAATTTAGATCTTTGAAGCAGGGAGGCCAATCAGTGGCTGACTACTTAAATAAGTTCACTCAATTGGCACGCTACGCTCCGGAGGACGTAGCAATGCATAAACGCATATCCTGCTTCATGAAGGGACTTAACACTGGATTGCAGGTGGGATTGATTACCCACACATTTCCGGATTTTCAAGAATTAGTAAAAAAGGCACTTATATTGGAGGACAAGCGCAAGGAGCTAGACGATAACCGCAAACGCCGCATGGCCCAGTAGGGAGGACGTCAGAGTCAACAGAAACCAAGGGTGATACCCCAGCAGTTCTCTAGGTTCCAACAGGGAAACATTGCCAGGACACCGTCACCGATGCCAAGGCCAACCGGACAAACCCCTCAGACCCCAGTCCGAACTATCAGTTAGAGCAGAGGAAACCAGCAGATGTCAGGGAGACGCTGCTACAATTGCAACGAAACAGGGCACTTCGCCAACGTTTGCCCCAAGAAGGGAGGTGTGACCCCAGTACGCTTCAATCTGGGGAACACGCCTGCTAGAACCCCTGCTCAAGGAGAAAGCAGAGTACCTGCTCAAGCTGGATCCGCACCCCAATCCGTCGCAAGAGGCAGAGTCAACCATGTCACGGTAGATGAAGTTCAAAATGCCACGGACATGGTACTGGGTAAGTTTCTAGTCAACTCAGTCCCAGCTACAGTTTTATTCGATTCAGGAGCTTCACATTCCTTTGTTTCTCTAGTCTTTGCTGTGCAAAGTGAATTGGGTATTGTCAACCTTAAGAATACGCTTCTAGTCCAATCCCCTGGGTTCGAACTTCGATCTAAGATCGGTTGTTCTGGAGTTAAGCTAGTAATAAAAGGCATAGAGTTCCTAGCGAACCTTATTATATTAGATACCCAGACCCTAGATGTTATACTAGGAATGAATTGGTTGTCCAAGCATAAGGCTGTATTAGACTGTGGGCGAAGAGTCGTGTCTATAGAGAGCCCCGAAGGCAGGAAAGTGGAATTTCAAGCAACGGCAGTTCGCGAAGGGCAGTTGTTGGTAAACAGTTTAGAAACCATTAGTTTGAAGGATGTACCAGTGGTCAGTGAGTATGTGGATGTTTTTCCCAAGGAGTTACCGGGAATGCCACCAGACAGAGACATAGAGTTCGTAATTGATTTAGTGCCTAGAACAACACCGATAGCAAAGAGACCATACCGGATGTCCACCGAGGAGTTGGTAGAAATGAAGAAGCAGATCGAGGAGCTATTAGAGAAAGGATTCATCAGGCCGAGCTCGTCACCTTGGGGAGCACCGGTCCTATTTGTTAAAAAGAAAGATGGGAGTTTTCGAATGTGTGTAGATTATCGGGCACTTAATGAAGTAACAATAAAGAACAAATACCTGTTGCCCAGGATAGACGATCTGTTTGATCAATTAAGAGGGGCAGGAGTTTTCTCTAAGATTTACCATAGATCAGGATACCACCAGTTGAAGATTAAGACAGAGGACATACCAAAGACCGCATTTTCTTCAAGATATGGACACTATGAGTTCACGGTTATATCGTTCGGATTAACAAATGCACCAGTATATTTTATGAACTTGATGAACAAAGATTTTATGGAATACTTGGACAAATTTGTAGTTGTGTTCATCGATGATATCTTGGTTTACTCAAAGTCAGACGAAGAGCATGCCCAACATTTGAGATTAGTTTTGGAAAAATTAAGAGAGCAACAGTTGTTTGCTAAGTTCAGTAAATGTGATTTCTGAAAAAGTAAGGTAGAATTCCTAGTGCATGTAATGACGGCCGAAGGAATCGCCGTAGACCCAAGCAAGGTAGAGGCAGTACTGCATTGGGAGCCACCGAAAACAGTGACACAGATCCGTAGTTTTCTTGGGATGGCTGGTTACTACCGCCGGTTTATATAAGGATTCTCAACAATTGCTAGACCTCTTACGCAATTATTGAAGAAAGAAAAGAAATTTGTTTGGACACCAGATTGTGAGAAGAGTTTCCAAGAACTAAAGAAACGCCTGACCTCAGCACCAGTGTTAGTTTTGCCCGACGTGCATCAAAGTTTTGATATATATTGCGATGCATCACGCCAAGGACTTGGATGCGTGTTAATGCAGAACGGAAAGGCGGTAGCTTACGCATCGAGGCAGTTGAGGCCGCATGAAGGGAATTACCCATCACATGATTTAGAATTAGCAGCCGTAGTGCATGCCTTAAAAATATGGCACCACTATCTCATTGGAAATAGATGTGAGGTATATACAGATCATAAGAGTCTCAAATATATTTTCACCCAGTCCGACCTAAACATGAGGCAAAGAAGGTGGTTAGAGCTGATTAAAGATTATAATGTGGGGATTCATTATCATCCCGGCAAAGCCAATGTAGTGGCTGACGCCTTGAGTCGGAAGAGTCATGGCTTAAACATGTTGATAGAAGAGAGTCGGGCAGAATTGTGCAAGGACTTTCAGAGATTGAAATTGGAAGTTGTTCCGGAAGGATTCATAGCTGCCTTAGAAGTAAAGCCTACCTTGGAGGATCAGATTAGGGAAGGTCAGAAGAACGATGAGAAGATCGAGCGAATCCAATCCAAAATGGAGGAAGGCCAAGCAAAGGAATTTAAGCTGGACAATCAAGGTACTCTATGGATGAGAGAGCGTATCTGTGTACCTAATAAAAAGGAGCTGAAGCAGTTAATATTGGAAGAAGCTCATGACTCCAAGTATTCGATTCACCCAGGAAGTGCGAAGATGTACCAGGATTTGAAAGAAAGGTTCTGGTGGCCGAATATGAAGAGGGAGGTAGCTGAGTACGTAGCGCTATGTGATGTATGCCAGTGAGTCAAAGCTATGCATCAGAGACCAGCAGGACTGCTGCAGCCATTAAAAGTACCGGAGTGGAAATGGGAAGAAATCGGAATGGATTTCATCACCGGATTACCAAGAACACAAGGAGGCTATGACTCCATATGGGTCATAGTAGATCGTTTAACAAAAGTTGCACATTTCATACCGGTAAAGATGACTTATTCAGGAGATAAGTTAGCAAAGCTATACATGGCACGGATTGTTTGCTTACATGGAGTGCCGAGAAAGATAGTATCAGACAGAGGTACCCAATTTACCTCACGATTTTGGGATAAGTTGCTTACGGCAATGGGGACCCATTTGAACTTCAGTACAGCTTATCACCCGCAGACAGATGGGCAGACGGAAAGGGTCAATCAGATATTAAAAGATATGTTAAGAGCTTGTGCATTGGCATATACAACGTCTTGGGATAAATGTTTACCATACACCGAATTCAGTTACAACAATAGTTATCAGGCAAGCTTGCAAATGTCACCTTTCGAAACATTGTATGGTCGACCTTGTAGAACACCGTTGAATTGGAATGAGACCATGGCGCCGTGTCTTCGGACCGCATATACCCAAGAAGTCAAGAGCAAATAGCACTGATAACGGAAAGGTTGAAAATCACGCAGTCAAGGCAGAAGAGTTATGCGGACAATCGCCGCAGGGATTTGAGCTTTGAGCCTGAAGATTATGTGTATCTCAGAGTTATGCCTCTTAAGGGAGTACAGAGGTTTCACAAAAAGGGGAAACTTACGCCACGATATGTGGGGCCGTTCAAGATCCTGAGCCGCAGGGGAGAAGTAGCATATCAACTAGAGTTACCGCAAACATTAGCAGAAGTACACAATGTCTTTCATGTATCGCAACTCAAGAAGTGTCTCTGAGTACCTGATGAGCAAACATCACTGGAAGCAATTGAACTACAGGAAGACTTGACCTATAAAGAGCAACCAATAAAAATTCTGGATACAGTAGATCGGAAAACAAGGAGCAAGACAACCCGTTTTTGCAGAGTTCAGTGGAGCAATCACACAGAAAGCGAGGCCACCTGGGAACGAGAGGAAGATCTGAAAAAGAAATTCCCAAATCTATTCTCTAGTTAAGCCTCGAATCTCGGGGTCGAGATTTTGTTAAGGGGGGTAGGTTTTTAACATCCCAAAATTTGGTCTAATTTTAATTTTTTGAGTTATTTGAATTTTTGTGAATTATTTAAAATTAATTTGGATTTAATTGAATTTAATTTAAATATATCCTTCTCTTGAATAATTAAATAACATAAAATTAATTATCAAAAATAAATAAAAATATTTTATTTAAGCTCTAAATGCCCTAGAATATTTTCTGGAATTTTTCTAGAATTTTTCGGGTATTTTTGGTGCCCTAAATAATTACTTTGATTTTCTAGAATTAATTTAAATGTTAAAAGTCAGAAAATACCATTGCTATAGTTTGGGTCGAGCCCAACACTCTTGTGCCGGCCGAACCCTAGCGCCGCCCTCTCCGCCGCGGCGATTTCGACGAATCGGTCATGGTTTGGCCGCGTCGCTTATATCGCGTGAGTCGTTGGATCTCAGTAAGTGGCCGCTAGGATGTTGCCACGTAGCGCAGGGTGACCGGATCGTTATCGCCTTGCATCGCTGGATGGTAATCGGACGGTAGGGAAATGGTCGCTACAAGATCGGGAGGGAGCGACTGTCGCACCGCCGTCGCCCATTGGCCGCCGAGATATGTCGGGGGATATGCGCGATTTCCAAGGCCTGTCCGAGCTGAGGGAATTTAACTGAATTTCCAGTAGGAAAATAAAGGGATTAATTCGGTTTTTATTTTATCAGATTTTCCAAAACTTATAAATGCTATAACTTTTATGCCTTAGTCTGATTTGAGCGATTCTAGTCCCTAAAAATTTGTAAAAATGTGAACTATTTATTGGTAAATTTTATTTTATTTTTAGGGTAGATCTTACTATCTGTTTAAATATATTTATTGTGTGTACGTTTATTCCGAGTAGACTCCGAGTTGCTGGGAGCTGTCGGGGATGAATTCGAAGACCCATCGCAAGTTGCAGATCAGAACCAACTGCTGTTTGAAGGCAAGTCATGCTTTGACCATATTACCCCTAGATTTTCAAATGTATTTCAATTCAAATTATGCATGCTATGTTAATTAAAAATGACATGGAATAACTTGGGTGAAATAGATAATACACCTACCTTGTTTATGCCACCTTGTTAATATTATTTGTATGCCCTGAAAACCTTGTCACCCTAAGATATTAAATTGAGTTGGTTGCTATTATAAAGCCAACACGGGAGGCTAGACCGTGATTAGTTGCTTAGTCTGCTTGTATACGCTGAAGGACTTTCAAATTGCAAAAGAATATTCACTAACAAACATGGAACACATTTTGAAATAATGCGATAATGTCATGAGATGGATTTGGGGGTAGCGACCTGTGTGGTTCTACTCATGCAATGAAGTGGGCATTGGCATGTGTTACATAAATGCAAACCAGGGTGAGAAATGATTTGGACCGAGGCAAGTGGCGAGAAGGCTTCGTCTTAAGGCAAGGCCTGTGTGGCATCGGGATGTATCAAAGATTGTAAAGGCTGTGTGCCGAGAAATATAAAATGGATTTCTTGCCCAGGACAGCTAAGGACTTCACCTTGCGAGCCTTTGAACTGAGTTACTCGTACAACCACTTGTCTGGAATGGGACATACCTAGTTTAGTAGGGTTCTGATATCTTTCCTTTGACACCTTAGGGTGACAGTTACACAAGAGTGTAACCGTGTGGGGGAGCGTACCTGTGCTACGGCTTGGTACCCATCCAATCAGTATTAGCTCGTTTCTAAACTCGCTCGAGTGATGGGAGTATTAGAAAGGCACATCGAGAGGTTCCTGTGTTAAGTGTTAGTCTTCAAAGACTTTGTTGCAATCAATCACCTGTGTGGTGAGCAACAAAAACATTAGAAGAAGAAGCGATACCAGCTTGGGAGGAGGAGTTTAACGAAGGTCCGGAGAATTAGGGTTGAGCCTCGTCAGTTGCCTGTGGCTACGTGGGGTTCATTGACATACTTTTGCTTCCGCTACTAAACTTGTGTTACTTTTGTTATTTATCATCCTGCGTGGTGAATCATTGTAAGGTGACCATAAGGTCGTGTAATTCATGTATAATTATGTTTGAGGTACTTTATTATTATTTCCGCTGTGTATGATTGTGGTATCTCAACCTGTTTAGCCTGTGTTTACTAGCGTGATCCTGGACTAGTACAGAATACACAGAGGGTCCGGATTTGCAGATTCGGGTCCCGACAAAGAGCCGGAGAACTAGGGAAGCAAGCCTCAGTCAGAGCGTCTGTGGCAGAAGATGGAGCACCACGAAGATTTATTTTATTCCGTTGTTGAACGTTTACTATTTAATTATTGTAAGCCCTGCGTGGCAGATTATTGTAAGGGACCATAAGGTCACACAACTCGTTTAAATACATGTTTGCAATACTTATTTAATATTCTGCTGTGTATGATGTGATATTATACCCTGTTTAGCCTGTGTGCACTAGCGCGATCCTGGACTAGTGCGAAATACATAGAGTGTCTGGATTTGCAGATTCAGGGCACGACATTTAGTACGATAGACTGTGCTTAGGATTGATGTTGATCAAAATGCCTATGGTGGGATAAATTCTAAAATGTTGTTGAAATGTGTTTTATCGAAACTGTAGCAAGGTGATTGCTGCTGTGATTGTAAAGTAAAAATAAAATAAAAATAGTTTAGATTGGGGCAGAATGGTTTATCTAAGCAAAAGCGGATGGAGCACTCGGTTCGTTTGTGAAAGTTGCCCTAATCAATTTAAGGACCGACGCTTATGACCTGTCCATTCTAAGCATTACCGCAACCACATGTCTATAATGGGTACAACTCTGGTGAATAATTTGTAGAAACCTAACTTAGACTCGCCAGTTGGTGGAATGTCTGCGTCGGATGGAGGCAAGTCGTATTTCCACACGGCGCAAGAGGGGCTTCAGATCGGTGGATGGAACCCTAACAGCGGTGAAACCTCGTGGTGGGTCGGTTAGGCGATACATTGTAAAGCCTTGTCATGATATCTCGGCAAGCACACCTAAGGAAGTGTGTTAATAGCTTGGCATCAAGAGAATATCATGTCTTGTGGGTAAAGTCGTACATCTCTCTGAGTTAAAACTATTTGAATAGCCGCGTTTACGCTAAAGGCAAAGCGAAGAATGCTTTCATACTTGGTAGACTTGGTTTTGGTTTTAAAACAACTGATGTTTTGGGATTCGGGAGTGGATAGAACTCACGGATGTTTATTTGGCGGATTGAGCCAACCAGGTAGATGGAACTTGTTTTGATCATGACGGATAGAGTCATGAGTTGGTTTACCTTAATCTTTTAAATGTGGCGGATAGAGCCTTTATACTAGTGATGGTCGATAGAATCTTCACTAGAATATTATAAAAATAATCAATTGTTAAAATATTTGTTAAAATGTGCATTGTGAAAATTATTATTAAGTATAGTTTGATGAAACTTGACTTTATGCAAAAGAACCCTAAAAAGCCTTCTTTGGGAAGCCCTATATGTTGCATAATTTCCCAGACTTGCGGAGTACGTTTGTACTAACACGCTACACAAAATTTTGTTATCGGAGAATTACCAAGATGCAGTCGAAGACAATGAGTTCTCTGACGAGGAGTTCGTTGGAGATCGCCAAGATAACTAAGCGCGCGCTCCTAGTCATCGCCTGTGGTGTCTTTTGGGTTTTATCTTGTTGTTTTTGTTTCCGCTGCTGTGAACTCTAGTCATGTGACCAGGAGATGTAATAAATAGCCATGTGGCTAGTACTTTATATTTACTAGTTCAATACCCGTGCGTTGCTACGAAAAATAAAATTGGTAACGAAACATAGAAGTCAAGCAATAAAAAAAATTATGCTACAAGACCAAACATCTATTTCTCTCGATTACAAAAGTTTTTATGGTATCTCCCCCAGCGTGAATTAAAACCTACTATCTGTGCAGCTGTACTAAAGCCCTCCCACAAAACTGCTGGCCTCAACATTCCTCTCGCACGAGATACCCCATACGTTGTGAGATACGGCATAAGGACTAATTCCTCCTAGGAGTAGAAAAGAGGCTTCCTATATATATATATATAGCCAAGTTATCGCTAACACAACAGTAGCAAATCACAGCAAACTCACACTACCATACAGGTAATATAACCAGCCAGAAAAAGTCCTAAACAGAAAGTTACCGCAGAAAGCTTTAAAATCTAGTTTCTTTCAGTTTGAGGAAACATCTTACGTTTTGTTTGTTAGTTCAATGAATTTCTCAAAAAGCATAAGCAAATTTTACATGAAAGCATAGGGAAAATTCTTCCAAAAAGAGAACACAAACATACCAGAAAAGGATCCGTATCTTGGAGGTGCATGGTTCTGAAGCATCCGGTGATCCTCATTATGTGGTAGCTGAGCCAAGCAAATGTTTGTCACCAAGTGATCTAGGTATGCCTTATTAGCAAATGTGATCCCAAAATTTTCGTTTGAATCACCTACCTGCGAGGGAAACCTCTGGTTCTGATAGCTAAATCTATTAGAGGGCATAGGATTATCTCCACCATGAAAGAATGACGGATGTGGTGGTAGCTTTTTATCAAGGGAAATTGCTTGTATCCACAAGAAAATGGTATTTTTTAGGGAGTCACTTTGCATGTTGCTGATATTTCCGCTACGAGAAAACTAATATTAGCAAGGAAGCAAGCAATGATTCACATACCAAAGGATTTATTCTTGTCAAGATAATGTTTTTATCTTGTAATCTTATAACTGGACGTGTCATTGGTTGATGGTTATCAGACAATGGTGGAACAACCTCAGGTTGCACTTTATACAACTTTCCATCATCATTGACCTGATCAACTTCTATATACTGCTTCAGGATAGACTTATCATCTTGGTACCTCTTGATCTCTGATAACATACCACTTATGCGCTGTGGATCAGTCTCATTACTCATCTTTCTTTGAAGAGCATGAATTCTGTCCTCAAAAGACCATGTAGTATTGGCGACAATCAATGTCTCATCAAGGTCAAACACGATACCAAGGCACCAAAGATTTAACATAGTCAAGCACGAATTGTACAAACCAAATTGCACTTTATACCCCCAGAAACAAGCATGATTCGTCAAGTTTCTCCTGGATGTCATTGCCACTAAATGCAATTCTTCCTCTCCTAGTGGAACAACTGCAGTCTGCAAGCACAAACAGTTAAAAGGTGCAATATAATATATACACTATTTATTTTTTTCTAAAAAAAGAAAGAGTAAGATGAAGATGGATGTTTTGAACAAAAGGCATTAAGTTCTTAGGTAACTAATATATGAATTAACGCTAACCATGCACACAAGAGCTACATCTTATATTCTTGATAATATTAAAGTGAGACAGGGAAAAAGGGAGTGGAAGAAACTGCAAAAAGGCTGGAACTTTGGCTCTAAATTATAAATCTGAGTCTGCCTAGTGTATATCCTGAATTATAAAACAACAAACTCATAGAACTGGCTTACTCAATACAGAATTATATGGAATTGCAAAATGAAAAGTCAAATATTTTTTTATGAAGGTATGATGCAGGAAAAACATTAGCGCAGGTGCTCTTCAAGTTTATTCCAGTGAAAATCAACCAGCAGTAGAAAGCAACGGCAAATTAACGTGTTAGACCTGAGTTCCCATGTTGAAGTTTATATGTTTCTTGAACTTGTTATCAGAAATGAGGAATCAAATTTCAAATTCAATTAATGTAATAAACTGATGGTAGCAATTAGCAAGTGATGCTACGGCCAATTATGCAATGTCCATGAGTATCAAACAGAAAGCACCTTTTCCCAAGCCATCAGACTTGTATGTTCCAACTCCCAAGCACCTATCTATGGCATTCAAACACCCAATAACCAATTGCCTCGTTTCTGAAACTTTAATCTATACTCCTGAAGACTTCTCAGTCAGTCTCAGTATTTTCATCTGCACAAACACACACGAGAAGAATAAGATGAATCTTTAGGACGTACAATTGCAGCAGGCGAATGTATCCTACATGCCATCAACATCAGCTATATCTAGCACACCATTCAAATAAGACAAATGGGAATCTGGGGGAGAGTGAGCGTACTACATATCAGCTCTCTCTACAAACAATTAGACTATGCAGTAGCGAAGTGAGATCAAATAATATATGCTGGATAAAAAATATTTCATAGTTCTGTTATTACTCTTTGTTGCTCACTGCCTCGAAGTTTATATCTCGGAGGCCATCATGCTTTTCTTGAGTATTCTCGCCATCGCCTAGCAAATTGTTGCCGCTCTTCGCTCTCTCTGTTGCTTCTTCCGACAAAGATTAGCAAACCACAATCGATTCAGAACATAAGAATTGATCGGCAAGAATAGAATACATTTCTTTTGAGGTAGGATTATCAGATCACTTTGTTCGGGAAAAAGGCACAAATTTATATGGTACCAAGGTATTGCTAAAAAATTATGTTCTTTGCAAGAGCATTACCGTTGCTTTGGTACCGCATTTGGGATCCCCAGATATCACTCCAAGAGCTACTCAGATTCGACTTCTTTTGGTTCATCATCCGTGTTCGACTTTTTCCGTAAAAACGGACAGTTTGCATAAAAGTGTTTAGTTCCTGTAAAAATCAATGACTCGTTTCAGTCATTTGCAGTTCTGGCTAGCAGTACCATCTCACAAATTAGCCATCAGACAACTACATAATACAATTATATAACCCATGATTCTGATCAATCATGTCATATCTATGTACAAATCAACCACGAAGGTGCCATTCGTGAGAAAAGACATTATGGAAACAACACTCACACGAAAATATTATTACATTACGATCAACGAAAACCGGAGAATTATAACCCACTAACAGCTTCAGATGAAGAGCACAGATTCCCAAACACAACATAAAAGCTATCCTACAGCCCTTGTTGAAGTCAACAAAAGTTGTGGGTAACCCAAATCAATCCGTAATCCTTTGAACCACCCTAGTCATGAAGTACCATCAACCAATTAAGTACATGGCTAAATTACGAGTCTACCAAACGTCCAATTCTAATATGTAATTACAAAGGAATATCCTAGCAAATTTACACCGTAACTTGATTAGAATAGAATCTCTCTTCATATAGTTACATCAAAAGCTATTATCTTCAACTCACAACATCGACATCCCAAAAAAAGAACTTATGGCCAAAAGTTACGGATTAGCATGACCACAACGAAAAAAGCTACATATTCTAACGAGTCGATCAATACCATCTACACAACCAGGCACGATGTTAGGAAAAAAATAATGGGGTCTTCAATTTACGTAACTAAATAATCACAACAACACAACAAAGATACACACCAAAGTTTACGCAAGAATTTCTAAACATGAAAGTATCGATCAACAAATTTGCCACCACCTAGTTACCTACTACCATCGAAACCCTCCAACACCCAGCAGATCGCAACTTCCATAACAATCAACACCAGACAACACAGAAAAAAAAGACGAAAGGAAAAAAAGTGGGAGTAGAGACGAACCGAGCGGGTGCTCCAGCTTGAACGAACTCCTCGCCATCACGCCCTGCGACAGTCCTACGAGCAACAAATCATCGCAAGATCAGCCCAAAACTCATCGATCAAGAACCTAACCGGGCAACAACTACCGAAATCTCTGGAACGAATCCTCACGGACTGGATGGAACCGGATTAAACGCCTGTCTCTTGATCCCGGAAGAAGAGACAAAAGCACCAGATTGGGTCAAGAAAACGCAGGATTTTGCGGATCGAGGATGGAAAGAAGGGGCGGGAGGACTCTTACCTTATGGAATCGGATTGTATGGGATTGCAGGGGGAAGGTGAGCATATAAACATACTCATCTATACGGAGGAAGGGTATCAACGCGAGGAAGGAAGGAACTGTGGAGGAAGGAAAGCCTTGCTGGGGAGATCGGGCGATCTGGGCGATCGGGCGAGGCGCTGGGATCGGCGAGATCGGCGCTGGGCGTTCGGGAAATCAGCTGGGGATTGTAGGATCGGGAGATCGGCTGGATCGACGCTGGGCGGCGTGAGGAACGCACGGAGAGGAGTTCGGCGGGGGCGGCGCTAGGTCTGGTTTGTTGTGTTCACGTGGAGGGGGTGGTGGGGTTGGGGCTGGGGTTTGCGTTGCGCGTGTGGGGTTTGGGGTTCGCGCGGGCGGGGGGCGGCGCGGAGAAGTGGGGGGCGGCGCAGAGGAGAACGCGAGGAGAGAGGCTGTAGAGTGGGGCCCGCGGAAGCCGTACCGCTGCCACCAACTGCTGCATTATAGTAGTAGAGATGCTATTACTTCGTTCTGTTCTGGTTATGATTATCATTGCTTCACTGTGTGTACTAGCAACTGATCTGGAACTAGTACGGAAATACATAGGAGATTCCGGATGGTAAATCTAGGGTCTCCCAGAACTCGGGTGGATTGGAAACAAAAACCATCACTGTTGCTGCCAGATCTACTATTTTTGCATTTGCAATTAATTCTTATGTATTTTTTTGCTTGTATTAATTCACCATTCAGCGCCGACGCCCTAGCTAAAAGAAAAGTGCGAAGTATTTGTATAGATGACACTGTAATTAAAACTGGTGATACAGAGTTAATGATGCTACCTCAAGAATGATTATCTCTACGGCTCTACCACACCACAATTTTATGACAGTGCATGCCTGAAATTTGATATGATTCACTAAGTTGAAAGCACCTTGGATCCCAAATTTGCATATACACAACGACTCTGATCCACACCTCAGCAGTAAGCTGTTTTTTAATCTAAAAAAAGAGACATTTACCAAGTTACCAAAATTTATATTAAGATAATACAAATAGGCACTAAATTTATATTAAGATAATACGAATAGGCACTAAAAATTTAAAGGGTGTATGTACCAACTTTTGATACCTCTTGGTATTAACTGTTAGAAACTAGCTTATTAGGTAGCTCATTTTCTTTAATTCCAAAGGATGCATAGTTTAGTACCATATTGTCTAGCCTAGTGGAGGAAAAGTAACTTAAAAGGTGGAGTCATTGCCACCTCTTGAATAATGACACTTGTCATGCGAATGGTATAGGGTGGACAATGGCTAAACACACACGCACGCGCTCGCACATTTGCGTATTTTCGTGTGACTTGCGACTGCACCGTGTTTTAGTGTGTCTCCTGGCACTTTGAATTCACCTTTTGTTTTGCTGAACCTTGTAATCATCTCTCCATTCAATCTATTTAAATAAGATTTAAATATCTATTTTAATTCGGTGTTATTATGCAGTCAATTACTAGTGAGTTAATTGACATTATGCAGTCAGTTACTAGTATTTAACTGACATAATATGATCAGTTACTGATGTGCATCTATATAAACCCTTGAAGATGTCCAGAACAGATACACTGAATTCTCCTCCGTTCAGCCGCACAACATTTGGGGGCCTCAGGGGGGGCTTCTCGAGTGCGCTTGTCTATTTTACGTTCTCGGCTGGTCGAGCACTTCTTGCATCCGTAAGCTGATTTATCCACTTAAATTACTGTCGATTGTGTTAATCATAATCAAGATTCAATAGTCATTAGCACTTGACTATGGGACTTCGCAAGCATTGTGATTGACGATGGAATTTAAAATTACTTGCTTCAGCCGAGGGCTATGATATGCAAATGCAAATGGTTATAGTGGGGTAATTGTGACCTGGCTATTCATGGTGATGATTTGTTGTTTCTTCAAGATTTATGATAATTTTTCAATCCATGACAAGCATGGTATACATGTCAAATACACCAAATACGTATCAAGGCAGCATTAGCATGCTGCTGCATCAATCACACACAAACACTGTGTTTAGTCTTTTGCAAGCGACACTCTTACACACCAAGGGGTTCTGTTCTGTGACTGACACACACCACAGGCACAAATGTCCCTCTGGTTTCAAGCACACACATAACCACAATCAAAACCAAATACACGGTTGGTTAGTCTCCAAAGAGACACACAAATTAACATAGTTTCAAACACACCGGCTTGGCAAGCAAACAGTTGAACCGTTGCTGCCATGGAAGCAGTAGAAAGCTGCAAGAAGTCGCCTGTATTTCCACCACCAAACCTACAGAGGTGATTATACAACTGATTAATGTAAGCAGAATTGATAGTGAAGACAACTGAATAGATGACCAGATTTAATGAATTTAGTACACAGTGAGATTAGTTTGTCGATATACATCTTATGCATGTAGAGATTGCTTCAGATATATGCACAGGTTCAATTGATGTTATCATATTTGATACATACATGAAAGAAAGAAAAAAAAGCAAGGGAGAGCATGTATATATATACCCGAGCAGTGATTATGGTTCACCGAAGAACTTAGCCTCTGCGCAAGGCCTTCTTGTAGTACTGCGAGTGGCATGGCTTGAAGAGAGATGGGTCATGGCCGGCCTGCAGCCCGTCCCACTCCAGCTTCTCCCATCAGTTCCTCTCACAGTTCACAACAGGGAGGCTGCCTCGACGGTGGTGATCGATGGCCGGCAGGCGCCTAAGGCTCCAGCATCTCCTGACCCTGACTGTCTCAAGCATGGGTGTGGACATCTTGGCCTCACATATCTGCTGCAGACTGGGGAGCTCATGCAGGTAGATGTGCTTCATCTTTGGGAATTCCAGGACACCTTTTCGATGGTCGGTAGCTATTTCCCGTAGAAACTCTGCCTTCACAGGGAAGACCTGCCTGAGATCAACACAGTAGACGATGTGGAGGGTCTCCAAGTTGGGCAAATACTATTGAGTTGCATGCACCAACCAGTTCACCCAAAAGCTTAAGCTGATGAGGAAAGGTGGGCAATTCACTTATGCTTCAACAAATACGAGCCCGGGGCATTCCATGACAGCGGGAGGACAAATACGAGCCTGAGGCAGGAGTGCAGGTGTATGCTCCGCAGCTTTGCGAAGGAGCCCAAATGCAATGCTCTCCGGAAGGGACCAAATAGATCGGGCTCTATGACGTACATCTTACTCCTTCCTTTGCTCCAAATGCAGTGGGCCATCAGGAGATCAGCCACCCATAAGGTCTCTAGTTCTTCAAAGCAGACCACAACATAGTTAGTGGCGAAGACAGCGTCCAGCTTGGGACATCTCTCGACACGGCACCGCTTGAGACGAAGCCATGTAAGATTTTTCTCCTCTCCGATGGACATCATGCGTTGGGGGATGACAGTGGTGATGGAAGAATTGTCATGCACGTGCAACGACTCGACCTCGTTCATCACAAAGATGATAGCCTCGATTCCTTGTAAGCTCTCCACATTAGTGTTGTTGATTCTCTCACCAATCTCCAGGTGCCTGTCCAATGGCTGAAACTGCGGGGCACTGCTGACGTCATCATGAGTAGTCTTGTCAACAGAGACATCCGTGTAGGTGCTGCAAGAAGTCTTGGGGATTAACAACTTGTGTAGAGGAGGCCCAATTACTCGTCCAGTGCTATAACGGCCCGTCTTCTCATTGTTGCACCCCTGTCCATTATCTTGGCCAGTAGCAGATATGCAAAGGCCTAGATTAAATCTATTAGCAATCCAACAAAACACTCTGCCACTTCTTAGCACCAAGGACTGAATAAACTTCATGTCCATAATCTCTACTACTTCTAATTTTGAGTTGGTGGCGGTCCGTTCTCCATGACCAATCTATAACAACTAGAACCCACAAGGCAACAGACAAATCTGATTTTTCTGAAGCCCTGACACGCCGTTTATTTATAGAACAGAACAAAACACCTGCCCCTGCAGGATAAATCTCCAAAACGGTTCCTCACTACGTTGTGGTCCCATGCACTGGCCGGCCCCACCTGCCAGTTATGCAACGACCGGAAATGGAGACGCGCGTGCAGGCACGGGATATTGATTAGCACGCCCACATGCAGCGGAGCGCTAGGATCTGGCTGGCGAAGATTCTGCCAACCCCGCGCGCGCCTGCAAGCATTTCGACGTTGATCGAGGCGCCGAACCCCTCGTGCAGCCATGCGCGCGCGCGACGCTCGTTCCTGCATGCGTTGCTAGCTCGAAGCAGGCCAAGCGCGCGCAAGTATCGCCTTGCCTGAGGATCTTATTTTAAAAAAAAAAGGACGCATACAATTGACGCATATCTCTACTACTTCTAATTTTAAGTTGGTGGTGATACATCTGTTTTCCATCACTAATCCACCTCTAAATTGGAAAAAAAACCGAACCGACCAACAGAAAAATGGTCTGTTCTTTTTCGCTTCCGTTCCTCGCAATAGCTGACGGCGCAAACCACGGTTCTCCTGACTCCTCATTCCTCCCGATCTGCAATTGTGGCGGCGGCGAGCGCAAGACACAGCGAGGGGAGGCCGCGGGTGCTGGCTATTCTGGTGTTCGGCGACTCCTTCGTCGACATGAATAACAACAACGCTGTCGTCACACTCGTCAAGGCCGACTTCAGGCCGTACGGCAAGGACCTCAACGGCGGCGTCCGAGCGCAAGGCGCAGCGGTGGAAGGCTACGGGTGCCGACTACCTCTTGATCTGCAATTGTGGCGGCGGCGAGTGCAAGGCGCAGCGCCAGGAGGCCGCGAGTGCCGACTATTCGGCTGCCTTCCGCGACCAATCAGCACCTTCGTATGTCGGCTTCGTCGGATCGATCCAGCGCCTCCTTCTGGAGACCTTCGCCGCGATGTGACTAGCGAAGAACATGGTAAGGTGGATCTGTACAGCCTCGGCGAGAAATGTGCCCTCCTACTAATTGTGTTGTGATTTTTGTTGTTCATTACAGTCAATAGGTTAAATGTATAGGAATGAGAAGGCTGTGTTAAAAATTGTCAGGATAGGATCCTAGGTAGGATCATTCTTCATTTGACTGGAAGGATTGTGGCATCATGATGCTACCTGAATTTAAAGGTTACATATGTTTCATATATAATGTGAAGTATATGCTGAGATGTTATGTCTGAAATGCTTTTTTTATATCTTTAAGTAAATTGTTAGTGGAACTATTTATACAAGCTTACTTAATAAACTTAGTTTTTGTGGAATTATTTCAGTTTTAGTCAAATGAAATTTACTTATTTCAGTATTATAAATGTTACTCAGTTTATGTATCCAATATAATAAGGGTGACGTTTCTTCAACTGAAAACATCATATAATGAGCTAATAGGAAGTTAATGGACCTAACAAGGTTAAAAACTTACATTAACATTAGTTAGTTTTATATTTTATACTTTATTTAGTTTATGAGGCATAATAAACTTGGAGGGGATCAGATCAATGATAGAAAAAGTGACACAAAAGAACAACTTTGAATGGTATGCACCTCCTTGCAATTTGCCCTTTATTTATAGGTGATTTTCATGCATATCTTATTTATACCTTGAGGCACTGAAAGTACTAATGTATTTTTTTGTCAATGAAAGGGTGCCAAAGATGTCAGATTGACAGCTAAGGAGTCAATGTAAGAGATAGAGAAAAATGATCAAAATATTGGCAGAAGTGAGGTTATGAATGGCTCTGTTGAGTTGCAAAATGGAAACTTTCCTGCTAATGTTAGTATTTTTTATGATAGCATTGTTTTTTAAACAATTACTAGAGTTTTCTTCTGTCAATTTAAATTGAGAATCTGGAGTATTTTAACAACTGTAATTTGGTGTCCTTCTATTGATGTTATAAAGGTAGAGATTACATGAAGTCACGACATCTTCCACCATTCATTGACTAGCTTGTCAAAAAAAATTATGTTAACTCTCCATACATGCACACAATTGAGCTATTGTTGTAATGGATTAGTAGTATTCCAGTGTCTATTCTTTAGAAAGCACTTATTGATGCATCTAGATAATGTGTTACTATAGCCTGACTTTCGTCCAAGACATATATGACATTTGACATAAATGAGCATATTACAATTGGCCTGTTGTCTTGATGTTTAAAGTAGAACTATAATTCATTGGATATATTGTTTGCTAGCATGGCTCAATTTGTTTTTGGGGAGACCATGGTGTGATATCATGATGGTAGCAAGGGAATTGCATGTCTGTTTTTTTTCACTAATTTTATATTATTGAATTCTAGGGAAAGGAAACCCATAAAGTGTAAAAACAAATTGAGAAGGAAATAAAACGCCAAGAGAAAGAAGATCTGAACTGAGGAAACAACAAAAGAAACAAGAAGAGACGCTGAGAGAACAAAAGCGACATGAAAAGGAAGAAGCTGAAATGAGGAAACAACAAAAAAGACAGCAAGAGGGAGCTGAGAAAGAACAGAACTGCCGTGAAAAGAAAGCCGCACAACTCAAGAAGCAATAGCCAACAGGTCATTCAGAAGCAAGTTTCTATGATGGAGATTTTTCAAAAATAAGAAAGATAGTGAAAAACTTGAAAAATCTTTTTGAAAAATCTGGAGAGATACTCTCCATTGATCCATGCACCAACAACAAAGAGGTGGTTTCGTCAGCTCATCAATAATTGATTCTTCCATCTCTCAAAAAGAGAATTGGGCTTTACATTAAGGAACACTCTCATGTCTCATTTCCCCCATTATATTTGTTTAAGATGAATATAATATTTTTTGGATGATTTACTTTCACATGGATACATGAAAATATTGTTGTAAATAAGAACTGCAGACAATATAAATGGTTTTTTAACTGATGGAGTGCTTATTATGGGATTTATTTTCAGCAGAGACTAGAGCACATCTACCAATTAAGGAACTTTTGGAACAGAGGAATGCATATTAAGAATATCATTTCTAAATATGTTCTAATGTCATAAATGCCTTATGTACTATGTACAATATATTTGGTTTTTATTCACGTCTAAGGAGAAACCGTAGAAACTTTTGTAATCAAGATAAATATATGTTTAATCTTGTAGTAAAATTTTATTTTATTGCTTAGCTTTTATGTTTCGTTATCAATTTTATTTTTCGTAGCAACGCACGGGCATTGAACTAGTAGCAACATATGCGTGACAATATTCTTCTGGCAACTGATGGACGGGAGCACTGAGTGATGATTTTCTGACCTCCTCTCCTCCTCGAGTGTCAATGCATAGCATCCTTAATTAGCTGTTGCATTCCCTTTTTTGGCCACAGTATTGAGCGGAGCTGCTCACATCCCAACAGAATGATTTGTTGGAGACGTGGGACATGGACCACCTCACTTTTCAGGTCAAGTGTTTTGATTGCTGTGTCTGAGAGGTCTAGTTCCTCAAGGTTTGGCAATGGCCCACGTAATGAGAAGTCCAACAATCTTCCACAACCAGCCAAGGAGATACGGGATATCTTAGCTTCCACTCCTACATCTAAGCTGAATGAATCAAGTGATGGAGGAAGTCCTTCTGGGCCAACAAATTCCAACCCAACACAACCATCTAGAACCAGAGTCTTGAGGCCAATTGCTCCTGATAAGCTTGGCAGAACTTGCATGGTGCTGTTCCTAGAGAGGTCGAGGAGCTCCAACTTCTCCATATCGGTGAATTCATCCTTTTGGCCTGTCTCCCAAGAGCTTGTAGTCTCAGTTATGCGAAGCTTACGTAGCATCCGCAGTCGTCGCAAAGGAAGATTGCTGAGCCATATCCTTCCCTTCTTTATATGTACCTCCCTAATGTTTGCAGCCATTTGCTCTATTATCTCTTGTTAGGGTTTGTAGATCAATCACGCACACGCACAAAAGGAAGACAATATTTTACGTGGAAAACCCTTGCGGGAAAAAACCACGGGAGACACAATGCACTAATTCGCTTCAAGATTACAAGTACAGGGGGTTGGCTTATATAGCCAAAGAGTCCTAGTTGTAGACGATTTGGACTAACAACCTATTTGGATAGAACCAAAAGATATGGCAGTTAGAGATATTGAGTTATCTCCAACAAACCTCCCCTTAACTCAAAATCTATAATAAAACTGTTTCCGAAAAACCCTAAGATAATTAAGCACGAAGAATACAAGTGCGTTAAAAGTCCAAAGGACTACTGAACGAGGAAGACTGGAATAGTCAAGCCAAACACTTGTAGTGTGAAAAATCACTATGGGTATAAAAGACTGAAGCAGTCTTGTCCAAATGCTTCTGATGAAGCGAGATTGAGCAAACCACCAGCAGGTCGAAAGAAAGACTGGAACAGTCAATCCAACACAGATATAATGAAGCAGACGAAGAATCTGGGTCTTCAATGATTTATAACCCTAGTAAAGTCTGAGTCTGTGCAACTGACCTTCTGAAACAAACACTCAATCATCAAACGGCATGAGCCAAGACATCACCTGAGGTGCTGGGTAGATAACGAAGAACACATATCATGGACTTTTGGCATGCTCCATGTGGAACATAAAATTCGGCAAACTCCCTACTGAAAATCCATAATATGGTTGAAACTCTCCTCCAAAAATGCCAAGATGAAGAAAAACTGTCGTGCTGTCAATAGAGTATAAATTGCAATAGACCCCTCATATCGAGCAAAGACAATAAAAGTAACGTTGTAGTATCCACGTAGAAACAACTCCTTGCACTTCAAACCTTCATCTGAAATTGACATTGGAGCAAAACCTTCACTAGAAAAAACTCCGAAGAGTAAAATGCAGCCATCAAGGTGTCGTTGAGTTCCAAATTGACGTTGCCAAAATCTCCATAATGGACAACGTTTCCAAATGGTGAATAAAACACCAAGATAATGGTGATGAAACACCAAATTCCAATGAACGGCGATGAAACACCAAAATCAGTTGTCCTCAACTGATATTTTTTTTTTCACCAAAGTCTCCAATATAGATGTTGAAACGTCAAACAAATTGTCGATGATAAATCCCTCATAAATAGCAATGAACTCCGCATAAAATTTCAAAGAGCCGAGAGAAGCCGACATGAACCGGAATCCTGAAAAGCTAGAGCTGCTGGAAAAACCGGAGGCCTGGAGCTGCGCGGCTTTTGAAGCTATAGCCGGACCCGAGAACAAGAATAACAAATGGAGCTCTTGGATCACAATCAAATCCGGCCAGGACTCTGGTTCCTTTCCTACGCGGCACGAGCGACTCAATCTTCACGGACACACACTAGCAAGAAAGCAACTAGCAAGCAAGATCTTCACGTGCTCACGCGGGCAGGTCTTCTTCACGGGCGCTCGGTTGGCCGGCACGGGCGGTGGCGCCCGGCGTGGAGGGAGCGGCCTAGAGTGGCAGGTGGCCGCGTGAGACCGGCGGCAGTTGGAGCCAAAGGCAGGGGCGCCGGGAGCCGACGGGCTGGCGTGATGGCCACGCGCGAAGGCGGCGTCGTGGTGGCCGCAGAGAAGGTGCTGATTGTGGAAGACGGCGACGAAGGACGACCAAGCAGTAGATTGAAAAAAACTCCAAACGCATGCGATGTGCAGCGCGATGGCTGTCATGAGCGTCGCTCCATAGATGCCGTGAGATGGCTGCTGTGCGGGTGCCGGAGATGATGGCCGCGCAGATGGGCGGTCGATGCACAAGCCGAAGACGGAGACCTCCCGAGGTCGCGGGCACGGGCTGGAGTCGGCAGCAGAACCGGCGTCGAAATCCGAGGAGTCGTCGAGGGGATGATGGCGACGGAAGGCGGGGCTGATGGTCGCGTCGAGGCAGCCGCAGCAGCGGGTGGCTGCGGAGGAAGCGGCGCCGGAGTGCGCGAGGAGGACGACGCGCGGAAGACGGCGGAAAGCGCAATGAACGGCGGTGGCGACAGATCAGAACTGCAGCTCTGATACCACTTGTTAGGGAGTTGTCTCCAGTTTTATGCCGTGTTTTTAATCCCTAACATCTCTGGGGATAAAGCCAACTCCCAATCCGTGTTGCATATGTCCAACACCCATAGGCTCTGAAAAAATTCCATAGCTGGTCTATCTCGCTTCTCCTCCTCTTCTTCTTCTTTTTGTGGTTGATCCTCACAATCAGCTAATCCAAGGAATCTTAAGCTGTGGCAACAACAGAAAGGAGGTGAAGAGAAACTGAAGGTGCACCGGCAAAGTTTCAATACGCGCAGTTTGTCCGAATGAAGAAACATGTCATTGGGTAACGAGACAACAAAGGATGTTGACTCTGGAAAATATGAAAATGGAAGACGTTTACTTATTTCGACAGCCAGGAAAAAGGATGTTGACTCTGGAGGTACGGTCAGGACATTTGTCTCTCTGTTTTGTTCACTATTTGAGTAGGTGGCCCATATTCAGCGCTTAGGAGGAGTCTCCAGTTCAGAAGCAAAATGAGGTATACTATTAGATGAGTAATCCTCTATTCTTATCTGTTGATGCAGGGCAGCAGCAACCTCCCATATTGCTTCATCAAACCGACCTCCTTGTATAATCTCATCACAGACCCAATAGTTGGATGCATGGGTAGCCCAATTGTAGTAATTGTAGTACATGATGTTGCCGCCATTATAATTTAGTGACAACAGATACAAGCAACACTGTGCAGCTATTTCTGGGTCAATGATATGTTTATGTTGTGTGTATCGAGCAATTTCTCTAGCCTCTGCTAGCAGTAAAGCTTTAAAATTTGGAAAAGGATAATCCCTTATAGTAGCAGAAACTGGATCTGAATACCATACAAAAAGGTAAAGATGTGAGTTATCCATGCTTTCTTTTATTTGTCGGTTGAACCGAAGCCTCCCTTTGAAAGTCCACAACAATTTACTACTCAACCATTTAGGTTGAATAACTCCAAAATCGTTCAAGTCAATTATGCGGTTGCTCCCATTATGAAATACCACTAAATATCTGTTGTCTAGTATTGCTCCAAGGATCTCCCTTGTGACTTCTCCTATCTCAGCTCTAGAGCCTTCATCTACCCCGCTGAAATCATCCTCCTCGTCTTGCCTATCAAAAACAGCCATAACCCGCTGAGGAAGCTTCAGTTCCTTCGCGATTGCTCTCTGGAGTGCTCTTCGGTTTTTCCACCTGGAGCAATCGACGTGGATGATCCTGTCGAATTTCTTCCTCAGAGATGGCGGAGGGTCCTCGGCTATGGCTCTAAGCACCGCAGAAGCACCCAGCCCATCCAGCCATCCGTCAAAGCAGATGGCCTTGTATGATCCACTGCTCGTATCCACTAGATAAGGGATTATCTTTTGAACCGCATCCTCGATGGTGTCCGCATAAATCCCCTGCATGAATTGATGGCAGTTAGTCGAGATCACCTCACGTGGGTAGCTGATCGGTGGAACACCAGATTGGGCATTTATATATGCCTGCTAGCGACTACTTTAGTTAGGTTGCATACACAAGTTCACCAACTAAATGTGGTTCACAATTTCGAAATCAAAATGTATAACCCCGTAGTCCATGATGTTTGGCTGTGTTCGCTATAGAATTTTTCAACTGTGCGATTACCTATATATACTTTTATGACACGGTGGAGAGGCTTAATTATTTTAAAATCTTCATTGTATCCTTTTCTTGTGTTTTTATATATTTTGAGACGATCGCACGTCGTAAGTTAATAGCACCATGGTGGATTTATTCGTTTGGTGATCACACGCAATAGGCGAGATATCATTATTCGCAATTCTTGAAATGCATGTATACCAATGTTGTATAACAAGTTTCAGAACTTACATTTTGAAGAAGAGTAGGAAGTACATAAACTACAACAAGAACAAATTAAAAAATCCCCACTAACAAGAATACTACTCTGCTTCGTCAAAATGCCATGCATACGTACCTACGTATAAAAATACCTCTACTCGCATCATGACTTTCTCAATGAAGGCCCAGCAAACACAAGAAGATCCACAAAACTAACCCATCTGAACCTCCAGATGGATCTCGATCCAGTTTCCAGCACCTACAAGAGCGTATATCAGTTATATCTTTTCATCGACATTGTTAGTCCCTGTAGTTACTATATTGAAAACTAACTTGTGAACAATTAACATGGACGATAATCTTAGTACGTACCTTAATTGGCAGCTACACGTCCCAGAAATGTTGGTGTTGTTTCCTTCGTTTCCTCCCAGAAGAAAGGATGTTTATGTCAAGTGAAGGAGGATGACAGAAACTGGAGAGCAACGTACCTTCATTAATGCTAAGCTAATTGCAATGAGCTCCTCCAAATGGCTCGTGTTTTGGCTTTCGGGTGCTTTTACTAAAGCAAGAATGGTTCTTTGCTTGGGGTTGGAGCTAAAGAACAAAGTTTGAATTGCTGTCCTTCTAAAGAGACTTGATGGCTCCAGAGAGAATCCATCCAGCACCAACGCTCTAGCTAGCTAAAAGCAAACTTGCGAAGTATTTGTATCAATGACACTGCAATTTAAAACCGGTGATACAGAGTGGAGCCACAATTTTATGATAGTCCCTCAAATTTGATTATGATAGAGCCATAATTTTATAATAGTGCCTCAAGAATGATTATCTCTACCACACCACAATTTTATTAAAGTGCCTCTAATTTGATATGATTCACCTAAGTTCAAAGCACCTTGGATCCCAAATTTGCATTCACAACGCTCTCCACACCTCCAGCACTAGAGCTATGTTTCTAAGCATTATATATATTTGAATCCTCATGGCTCCTAATTAAGAAATTGAAAACTAGTCTAGAGTAGCTTCTCACGGCTTCGGTGGATTGAAGTTCTAACTTTACCACTAGGGTTAAAGAAAATTACCCCTACTTACCAAGTATAAATCCTAAACCCACCCCTCTCACCCAAAAGTCAGGCTATCAGCGAACGAGCTCTAGCTCGTTTGGCTAGTGTCAAGACGGTGTCATGGCAGACCACCCGGGTTCGAGCCTCGTGCTCGCTCGGTCTGTAGGTGTTGGGGCAAGCAGTGTGTGTGTGTGGGGGTGTGCGTGTGTGGGTGTGTGTGCACCTGTAGCCCAGCTGTTGTTTCTCTTCTTCTATTCTGAATGCCAGAGCTCCCGGCCAAAATTCAAAAAAAAAAAGTCAGGCTATCAAACACTAAACTTCTTTAGCCCAGCTATTCAAACGTGCAGCCTTTTTGATAGGGGTGAAAACGGTCGGAAACGGTCGAAAAACACTAAAACCATTTTTGTTTTCATATTTTTCTCGGAAACGATATCGGAATCGATAACTACGGAAACGAAAACGGCATCGGTAATTCGAAAATATCGAAACGAAAATTCAATACAAAATATATATCGAGAACGATCGGAATCCAAAAAGAGACCCAGAACGTCGTAAGGACATGTACCACCAATTGACTTCAAAAATTCACACAAATAGTACATCCACATAGAAATTAGTAATTAATAAATATTCACAAATTTATGATGAACACACATCAAATTTTAGACTTGAATGACTACATTAGAGTTTTGTTTTTATGATATTTAAAAATATCTATGATTGGTTAAATCATGAAAATGGGTGGAGATTGTAGCCCTCGTGATAAGCTTCAGCATAGAGTCCAAAATCACCTAAATCGGAGTTCGAGTAAAAAGTTATGGGCGTTTTAGTGACCGAAGGAGTGTGATTTGTGGGTGGAATAATTCCAGAATTACCGATGAATTTACCGATTTTTTCCGGATACGAAGAAACGGTCGAACCGATCAAAACCGTTATCGTTATCGTTTCCGACAAAATTACCGATTCGATTCGATTCGAAAATTACCGACACCGACACGTCCGGTTGAAAAATTTCAAAACGATTTTCAGAATTTCGGGAATTACCGATACCGTTTTCACCCCTACTTTTTGACATGTAGCCCAGCTAAAAGCTACTTTTCAAAAAAGCTACAGTCATACCAAACAAGGCCTATTTGAATCCTCACAGCTCTTATTATCTAGCTGGATTCATTCATGGAAATAGTAGAAAGTCCATTACCAGTATCCCGAAAATTATTACAATCAAGATGCTGCAATGATGAGAAACCGCACATAGGTTCGTGGATATTTCTTGATGTGGACACGCGTGGGAAGTGATTGGTGGAGTGCACTTGTGTTGATGATGAACAAATCCACCAGAGCCGGAGCTATGCTGCCAAGCGTGCTCTGGGTGGTGAGTAGAGATGAAAACGGATTTGATAGTTTCTAAATGATTCGAATAATTTTCAAATACAGATTTTATCAGCTCGAATATTTATGGGATAGTATTGGATTGAAAACGAATATGGATTTTTTTCTTTCAGATATGAATATGAATCTGGTAGCTCACTATCTATCGAATACGTATATGGACCCGGATTATCCAGATATTCAGGGGCTAGATTAGCTGAATATTCAGGCCAAGGCTACTCTTTCAACATAAAAAGATTTCTGAAATTCAAAATTGTTTTGTAATTTAATTTATGCAGAAATTAAGTTTAATTATTAAAATTGGCAAACTAGCTCCGAACATTATGAATTTTTTAGGGGCATTCATGACATAGTTTGTCATTCAGAAAAAATATTTTTAAGATTTTATTAGCTTTATAATTTTCTATAAAATTAAAATACTTTTGTCATTAATAGAAAAATATTTTAAATATGTAGCTAAAAATGCATAAAAACTCATAAATACGTAATTTATTATTTTTAACAAAATTCAACAAAGAATACAAATCTTGGGTCATTACATGTTCTTGATGAATGTTTGGATCAAATAAACTAGTTATTTTTTTGTTTATATTGTGCGTACAATTTAAAGGCCGTTTCTAGCTATGTTCTGATAAATATTCAGGATCGTATGCATTTTGAGTCTTATTTGCTCCTTATCTATATTTGACATTATTCGTATTTATATTTGGATTATCCATATTAGTTTCCGTATCAAAGAAAAAAATATGTAAACAAATATGATAGAGCTATTATCTATACATATTTGATCTGTTTTCATCCCTAGTAATGAGTAGCTAGTTGCACGCAAGATTGCCTCCTTCACTCCTATGAGATGGTTAATAAGAGCTGCAACTTTGAGGTTACGGTGGTTTGAACCCCTCGTGTTGTTGAAAACTGCATATCCAGCAGTTCGGTCATAATTTGCAACAAAATAAGTAGCTAGTACAATTGAAATTCACCCGAAATACTGTCAATATTGGTTGGAATAAGTGAACGGTGCAAAGGCGAGCCAAACTCTTGATATACTGTATGTGGCCGGTTTGATTGGAACCAGCCAATTCCCACCAGTTTTATGAAACCTGGTATGATATAGTTCTATCTTACCAGTCGATCATTTTCTAAAACAAACAGTAGAAATGGAAGATCAAAAGAATGAGATACATAGATTTAATGTGAAAAATCCTTATACGAAAACCTCAAACACATGAAGACGGAAATCACTCTACGAGGAGAGCTTACAAACACAGGGAACTTATGCACATCTAAACCATGTGACTGCAGGTGTACATATATAAGCTAGGGGACAAAAGTTCTGAACAAAGGAGCTACCTTGCTAGAAACCCTATCTCTTTTTGTTTTTGTTTTTTTTTTTGAGAGAGAGTACATTGAGGATGCAGACCACACTCTTCTCATGGCACTCATGCACACACATGCGTGCACATCTACTACACTCGCTAGAAATTTTATGCATGCCCCAGCCATGGAATCTGGAGGAGATCAAGCCGAACTCTTGTTTGTTTGGTGCACGGCAAAAGGAGATCAAGCCTTGAGGAGTTCGTGGCAGATGGACCTCCTTTGCTCTTACAAGACGGTTGATATGAGCTGGAGGTTGTTGGAACTATTCTGCACCTCTGAGGTGGTTGGATCTCGTCAACAGTACTCTATGTATTTGGAAGGATTGACATGGAATCCAGAAGCAAGTAGAGTTACTGACATTCCTCATATCTAAACGTAGAGTTGGCTTAAGCTTACAACTTAACCAGAATTGAATCTAGGACCATGGAACAAAATGGGAGCTAATGAGCTACGGAGGGCTTATCTCCCTCCAACTTCGCCCGATGAGTTGTCTGAATTATTATATCCAGCAGTTCAGTTGATACCAAGGAAAAAAATTGTCAGTAACCGGCCGATAGTCATACCGGACCAAACCGGTAAAAATCTATCGGTCTGAAAAATTTTCAGTTTACAATTTGAATTTCAAATTTGAAATGCTAGCAAAAAATGTTACTATGCTTGTTTGCAAGCTGATGAAAGTAATAAGGTAATGAAATTAAATTGCATTAAATGAAAAACAACACTAAGGCTTTCTTATTAATCAAGTTCTTATCAACACAAAAAAACTGTGTCAAACTTGTTTCCCTATCCTGTGATACTGTGATACTTTAGTTGCACTGTGACCAAGACGGTTACCCAAGAACCTAAATTCTGTCTCATCCTCGCCTGTATTCTTTGGAGTAATGCTATTTTGGTAACACCTCCGTCTTAGTAGAAAACAATTAAAATAATAGCTCACAAGTTCTTTCCTTCCCTTCAAGTGAAAAAAATAAGTGGAGACGGTTCCAAAAATTCCTGTGTGAAGATGACGCATTGAGTCGTGCTACAGCCTTGAAATTTGCCTCCCCTTCTTCTGTAAAAGAAAGCGCAATTTCCTCACCCATATGATCGAATCCCCATTCAAAGAAAGATGAACCAAGTTCACATCTCAGCAGAAGTACCCTTTCTGCTACATGAAACCTAACACAATCTACTGATCCAGGAAGGTTGCAGCCGCAAACGTCACATCTACCTCTGCCAATAGGGTCACCACAAAATGGTGCTTTCCTGTTTCCATTTTCTGGAGACCAGACCTTTGTGCCCAACAATTTTAAGGTTTCAGGATCGTTGCAATTTACAGGCAGCTCACCAGTCCATTGTGGCACCTGTGCTTGATAGTGAGGGCCCACCGGTATTTCATTCCTCTGCTGACATGTAAAAAGCCAACCATCAAAAGAGCTAAGCCGCTTCCTACTCTCATGTTTCCCTTGTCCAGTCAAGTTGCACTCCTATTCTATGACCATTAAAGACCCATTCATATTTCCTACAACTGTTGTTAATTCATTAATACATGAACCATGCTGTTCAACCACAAGTGGAGGTTCTTGACTGCATTTTGCTAGTGCATCGGTACAGGCACCGGTGGAACTCATACAGCACTTGCAACCCATTGGAAATATTTCCTGCACCAACAGAAAAAGAGGAGTTAATTTCAGCAGTATTAGTAAGCAATATATCAGGTTCTATAGCAAAACAATTTATTAGCAATCATAAAGACAAAATCCATAACAATGTCAATTTCAGAACTGCAAATTCTTTTGTAATCAAACAAGATTTTCTGTTGTCTCACAATTCCATTTCCAGGTTATAGTTTCTCTGGAAAATCTCTACTACTTCTAATTTTGAGTTGGTGGTGATGCGTCCGTTCTCCACCCTACACCTACCTCACATCTGTTCTCCACCCATGCGCAGCCCACGCTGTGGCCAACTGCGTTTGCTAGGCCAAATATCCATTGACGCGAACAAAACCCTAACTAACGAGCAACCTGAACTCTCGCGACGCCGTCATCCTCGCGACCTCCCATCCTCCCTTTCCACCATCTCACACCTCGCCCATACCGAGAAGCCCAAGTCGCGGAGCTATTCAGCTAGGGTTGTCTCGGGCTCTGGCAACCAACCATGGTCGCGGAGAAGGCGAGCAGCAGCAATGGCGAGGAGGGGCCCGGGGGGTGGACGTGCGAGCAGGAGAAGGCGGGGGAATTCTTGTTCGCTCCGCCCGCCCGCCCCCGCCCGATCTGCCCTGATATGCTCCGCAACCGCCGCCGCCGCACATCCTCCTACCTTTGCTGTGCCCGTTCGATCTGCTCCACAATCTCCTGGCATGCGCCTGGATTTGGCGTGCTTCGTCGTGATACACGTCTCCCTCGGCCGCTCATGTGTTTGCCAGGGAGAGGGTCGGGGGCTCGGGTGGCGTCGCGGCGACGAAGATGCGGCTCATGGCCACCGTCGGGCTGCGGTTGCTGGAGGAGCGTGTCCAGGAGGCGATATTGGCGTCCTACAGGGACGTGCTCCGAGCCTCCATGTTTTGATTCGAAGACGCGAGGGCACCAGCTCCGCCGCATCTCCACCTCCAATCTGATCCACTCCTAGCGCCACCCAAACACTCCCACAGCAGAGGAGGAGGAGGAGCAGCAACAGCAGCACGCGAGGCGAATCAATGGTAAATCAAGCGGCCATCTGGATACTCCCGAAATCTACTTTTCCTTTTTGGATCTGATTGAGACTCAGAGGATTTTCTCGCAGGAGGCGGCGATGCGAGTGGTGTGGTAACGCAAGGGGGCGCTGCGGCTCGTCGTCGTCTCCACCATCACCTGGGCGCTGCTCATCCTCCTCGCCCACGCATTCCACCTCTGGTCCTGTAGCTCCTCCGTCGCATTCCTCCCAGGTCCCTCGCTTCTCCGTCCTAATGCATCCATCCATCCTTCGCAATGCCACTCTCTGTGTGTGTAGCAGTATATCATCATACCTGTCGGGCTTCCGGCTCCCATTGCATTGTTAACCACTCCATGATGCGTCAGTGTGCCATTGTCAACTTGTTGTTGCCTGCATGTAATTGTTTTCAAGTGTCCGATATGGTTGTTTCTCATGATCCCGCCTTTGCGCAAAAGCTGAACAAGTAAATGGTGATGCTATCAACTGATACCATTGATCAACCTGTGTGCCTTCTTGACTCCTTCGCATGTGCATTGGCTTACCATAATTCTTGCTTCCAAGTTATAGCCAACATTCACTACCCTGTTACTTGCCTATGGACAGTGTAATCATGTGCGAGTATATTGATTCCCTAATACTTGAAACTCTATTATTTATGTTAATATGTTAGAGCTTCATTATGTTTATTTTGGACCACATTCTCAAGTTAAATATGTCTAATTCTTTCTATCAAGACTATGTACTACAATTTTCTTTGGGCATAGGTAGCTACCTTTTCTTGAAATGAGGCTCCTTTTTACTTACTCGCATGTACAATTTGTGATTGCCAAGTGTGATGAACCGTGATTCTTAGCTTCATTTTGTTGTGTTTATCAATTTTACAGCTTTGAAGAGTATCTTGTAGCTTAAAGAACAGGAGAGGGAGGGAGGAGACAACCAACGATCTGGGATTTTAAAAGCAATTAAAGAAGAGGCAGAAAAGCTATCGATGATTGTTTAAGGCACACATGTATGTTTGCTTTCTAAGAAAATTTCAGCTTTAATGGTTTGATTTGTGGCAATATCAGCTCCCATGCTGGTCAATTTACCCGGGCACTTCCATTTGCAATAGAAGAATGGTGTGTTATTCGTACCGTATAGTTGTAGGCCAATTATGTAAATCTGGGAACCCAGGTTGTCCAAATCCTATTGCTATTGGCAGAATTTGGCCATTTGGATTTCTTACCTAATGGTATTGTTAGTATTCAAAATATTAGGGTAGAGTATGATTATGTTCAATTATGAAAAATTTATATCTATTTTTTCTTTTATGTGTACTTAGGAACGTAGGGTCAACTATTCTTAGGAACTGAATCTGTCTTTTATGTGTGCTTAGGAAGGAATATGTCATGGAAATATAGATCACCTACCTTCAGAAAGCTTTGTCAGGCTTTCCAATTCAGAACATGATGCATTGTTCCTGTGGAGATTATGTTATTTTTCATGATTTAGGGATCTAGCACAGCAATAACTATTTTGTTCCAATCCTCAATGTACCACCACTAACTAAAACTATATGTGCCCTAATGAGACCATGCATGAAAGTCTTACATGGATAGCACCAGTGACGGTCGCGAATGCAGAGTTGTTGAATGAGGTCAGCATTAAAATGGTGAAGGACATATAGAGCTGTGCAAGGAGGCTTGTTGAGCCAAGATGGTCTGTTCCTTCCAAGGTATGCTACTGCTCTCTTTACTTGCTTTTGGCAAATCAGAAAATCATTTTGTGCAGGTTCAATTGTTTGAAAAATAAGACAGTTCTTACTGATGATGTTTGTTACTTTCTGCTATTTATATTAAAAAAGATGCATATGTCTTGCAACTCTTTATTTTTTTACAAGGTGGACTCCCAAACGTACATAATATAGGGAATGTATTGTTTTTAAATTGGCATTTTGTAATAGTTCAGAACATTTCAATGCCTGTGTTTGATGCAGATGTACTGCTGGCATAGTGTGCCAAAATATTCTTTAGTTCATATCTACTATTAGGATCTGGCCATATTATTGCTATTAAGATGTCATATGCAGAGAAGATAGCCATATAATAGAAGAACGGCAGGAGCTGCTGTGCTAATGCGGCAAAAAAGTGATAATCAATTGTGTTCTTTGATTTTTCTCTTCTTTGTTTCGTCTGCTGGTATTAGTTAAGATTAGAAAATAACAACAGCAAAAGATAACCTAAGTCATAGTCAATACATAGATTGCATTTCTTGATCATTTTTTTGAAGCTGTAACAATTTTTGTACCTTCGAATAGTTATCACACATAAGTTAGAGAGGTGGTAACAAATCTCCACTACTTATACAATGCAACATAACAGGTGTTCTCATAACTTTTTTGGTACTATTCTAATGTATTTAGATTTTAGAAAATGTAAATATGTATTGTACTATTGGTTCCTTTGGCTTCTTCAAGAATTAGTAACAATTGTGGTATTTCTTAATTCAACTTGACTGGTAACTTTGTATTGCATTGTTCGTAGGCAACCTTTGGATAACGTCTTGACGTTCTATTATAAAGAGGACCACATCTTCTAGGACGAACTAAACCGTAGTTTCCTCTTGAATACGTCTTAATAATGCAAGATCCGAGGAGATAATAGATTGCAATGACATGTTAGGCAAGAACAAGGCTGTTTCCATGTCCGGAGAAATCTCAACATTGAGACTTCCGGTGCAACGTTGCATATGTTGTGTTAATGCTCTTGAAGGCTCGGTAAATTAATGACTTCCGGTGTCAAAGAGATGATAAGAGAGTTTTGTTGTTTGGTCATCATTTCTGTCATAGGATTATGTGCACTCGTGTTTTACCTAATCTTGGAGTATGTTATAGAAGGTGCACTTTACAAGATGAAATGTGTGATCAATTTCAGAATAATTTCTATTGCACACGTGCTCTCAAGATACTTGGTGCGCCGAGCTTAAATTCTGTTGGTGCATTTACAAAGAATATTAACTATAAATATGTTCTTTAGTCCTGGTGTCTTCTGTACCACATAAAGGTGTATTGTTTGTATTCAAGTTGACAAGAAACATCACTACTAAATTGTGGACATCTTTTCCAATTTGATTTATTTACTACCTTGCAGATATATGGTTTGCTGGATGTATATAATAGAAAACTAAGGTGGTTGATATTGAGTCAACACTAACCCATGTCTGCCAAGCAGTAAGTCTTTTTTTCTCTCCTAATTCTTGGCTCAAAGCTTACATGTTACCATGCAGTTATGCTGTTGTTTCATTTTATGCATATCCAAGTAGAAAGAAATATGCCTTAAAAATGTAGATAGGGATATACGGATTACTTTAGTGCAAGAATCATGCTTTCTTGATCTCTCTGTTTCTTCAGGTCCTGAAAGATAACACAGTCTCAAAAGATATTCTGAAGTTGTGAGCACTTAAGACCTAATGTGGCTGTTTGGGGATCTCTGTTAGCAGCCTGCTGGATGCATGGTTATCTTGAGCTCGGTGCATTTGCTGCAAAGAAAATTTTGGAGTTGGATCCTAATCATGATGGAGCATATGTTATTTTATCAAACATACATGCAAAATCTGGTAATTGGAATGACGCTCAAGAGGTGAGGGGAGCAATGGAAGTCCATGGGGTTTTGAAAGATACAGGCTGCAGTGGGATGGATATGGATGAGACTGTTCACAAGGTTGCAGCTGGAGGAGAGAAACATTTGGAAAATGACAAGATCCGTCTGTAGCTTGATGTGATAGTTGCAAATTGATGATTCATGGCTATGCTCCTGAAGTCGACGATGTTTGAGTTGATTTGGGCAAGGAGGAAAAGGGTGATGATGTTGTGCTGCACAGCGAGAAGCTTGTCCTTTCTTTTAGCCTGATCAATTTCAAAAGGGGATCTTGCATCCATATTGCAAAGAGTAGCAGGTATTTGTGAGGAATTTCACTCTTTTATGAAGTTAGTCTTGCAATTGTGCAAAAAGTGATTGTGTTGCGAGATAGGATTCTTTTTCACCATTTAAAAAATGGGAAGATCTCTTGTAGAGGTTTTTTTTACTGTTAAATTGCATGGAATTTATTTGCCCAAATTGTAGATAATTTATTAATATTCCATGTTTGGTATGAGCAAAAGTAATCTCTACTATATAAAGCAAGAGTTTCTTCCCGCGTCACTTCATCAAAATTACCTATATTTGTCATTGCTATTTAATTACCCATCTTTACCACTGCTCTTTAATTACCCACCTTTGCCACTGTTAGTGCTTTTTGCAAATAAACTTTTTATCGCAAATTGAGGAGTATTAACTTATGATTGCTATTTTGCTACTTTGGATACTACTCTTTGCAAGTATGAATTTGAACGAAATTGGTTTGAGATGAATATAATATTTTTTGGCTGGTGTACTTTCACATGGATACATGAAAATGTTGTTGTAAATAAGAACTGTAGACAATGTAAATGGTTTTTTAACCGATGTTGTGCTTATTGTGGGATTTGTTTTCAGCAGAAGCCAGAGCAGATCTACCACTTAAGGAACTTTTGGAACAAAGGAATGTATATTAAGAATATCATTTCTAAATATGTTCTAATGTCATGAATGCCTTATGTACTATATACAATATATTTGGTTTTTATTCATGTCGAAGGAGAAACCATAGAAACTTTTGTAATCAGGAGAAATATATGTTTGATCTTGTAGCGAAATTTTATTTTATTGTTTGACTTTTATGTTTCGTTATCAATTTTATTTTTCGTAGCAACGCACGGGCATTGAACTAGTAAACAAAAAAAATTTGAATTGTAGTCCAATTTCAGTTATACATGAATTAGAAGTGGAACTCAATTATTACACAAGCTAAACTCAGTTCAGGGATCTAAACATAAACAGACCTTTATGGAAATCATAAAACGCAAAAGAATTTATACATGCAATAGGAGATGGTTTAGCCGTGATGTTCAATGTAGATCAAGTACTCAGAGTATTTTCGTCAGCGTTAGCTCAAGAGCCTCTACATTTCTTCTTCATCCTATTCTCCCGAGTGCTTGCTCGTCTGATCTAGATCTAGTACTGTAACTTGTATCTACAACATTCTTTTGGAACAGAACCTAATGTAAATAGGGTTCCTAAGTATGTACAATTTCTAAATAGAGCAAGATCCCTAAATGCAATGGTGAACCGACAAAGATAGTGGGGAGATCTGTGGACCCCACAAAAATAGAAGGCCTAAAGATAGTAAACTTTATGGGAAAAAATATTTAGGAGCATGGAAATTATAAGGGAATAAGCCTAGAGGTATTTGTAACTACATATTTCTCAAGTCCTAGATATGTCACTGGATAAAAGAGTAGGATACATAATTCAGAAGACCACACATGAATCTATTCACTAGTCTATACAGTATAAAGGAGTTTTTATACAAGACGAGACTCTAGAAGTTGGAGCAAAAGGAGTCCTAGTAAGATCAGTCTTAACTGGCGCTGAAAAACATAATCAATGTTCCTAGAAGAGAGCCTTGATATGAGTTGTTCCTGAAAAAAACTTGTTGCCCAAGCATCCCAATGCTAGTATTAATCTTAAGAGGAGACTACTCCCTCCAGTTGACAAAAACATGTTTTGGGACACATGCAGTCAAACTTTTTGAAACTTAGGCTATCGATATCTTTTTAAATATTTGGATTGACATGAAAATAATATGTGTAGATTCATCTCAAAAAGTACTTTCATAATATTATACTTTTATTGGGTTTTATAAATATATTACAGTAGAATTTAGTCATGAAAGTTGCATTTTGGGGACCGTGTCGATGTTCAAAACAACATGTTTTGCGACCAGAGGGAGTATATTATAGATCTGCAAAAGTTACGAGAGTACTACCATGTCCTATGTGAGCATCAACCAATCTGATTTTGATGCTTTGTGAAACCAACAATGGTATAAGCCCTATAGAGGTCATAAGCAGATAACTCAAGTCCTAGAGGGGTAATCAGCAGATTACTCAAGAAGATCTTACTCCACGACCAAAGTGCAATGTTCTAATATTGGTAAATGGTGAACGAACAATCACCCCGTCTTTTAGTGCTTATACGATAAGCGGCCTTGTAAATGGTTTTACTATTTAAAATTCAAAGAAATGTATACATGTGTTTGCAATAACAAAATAAGCATATAATTCATTTTCTTTCATGTATATAGAATGAAACTACTAGGCTATAACAATTTTCCACAGTGGTGACATGAAGAAAAAAGATGACATAATGTGAATGTAATTAAAGAATCATAATTGAATGAATGAATAGCTCAAGTGGCAATAAAAGGAAGAGCTAGCATTCATCTCACGTATGTAATAATGTTCTGTGTTATATGGTAATCTTGCAACTTTACCCAAATAAACGGCATGATAAAACGTGCCTGTTAAACGTTAACAGCTGCTAAACTGAATAGACAGCTCGATAAAATGGGCAAACCTTGAAATGTTCATAAACATAACGGGCAGGGGACTTTTACCTTTTTACCGGACGTTTACAAGGCCTTAATGGCCTTCATTTAGAACACTGCCGAAGTGCGATGCTGGACATATCAAAGGCCCGTACAAGAGATTGTAATCTCAATGGGAGAGATTAACCTCCTAAGATATAACATGTGCAGTGGAAGTTGCCTCGATAAAATGGAGTTCTTGCAATCCTTCCCTTGAAATAAAAGGGCTACTAGTTATAGGTTTCCTAGATAGAGCTGAAAGTGTTATGTATTCTTTTGCTGTTTTCCACAACCCAATATGGTGTGGATTTGCAGTTACTTATTTTTGCTCATCCTATGAAATGTTCTCTCTTTGCCTCTTTGGACTCACATGCTTAGAGATTCACAGAAACCTTGTATTTTGATAACCTCATTCGAATTTATAAGTTAATCAAAGTCAAGAGAAAACCTTTAAGTCCCTCTTCCTCTTGAAAAATGCATGCTGCTGCTCCCTCTCATTGCAGCCCAAGAATGGTTCGTCCTTCTCCCTTCCATTGGCATCAAAGAACAGCTCTGGCTTCTTCCTCCCCTTTCTGTCCAAGAAGTCCTTGCGCTTCCATGAGCCTCTGGATCCAGCGGTCTAGGGCACCGAGGTACTTGGTAGAGTAGCTTCACGAGCGCCTCGAGGGGGCGTCGAGGCCAGCGGATTTGGCGGCGGCGGCCTAGCCACTAGTGGAAGACGACACGCCAGCGTAGCCGCCAACGGTGCGGACGGCGGTAAATAAGCGGAAGAGGTCAACGCTGTGCCCGTTGCCGAGGGCAGCCGGGAGGGGACGCGCCTCGAACCCTCCAGGGTAGGCTTCACGCAGGAACGCCGTGAGGACGGCATCGAACACCTCAGAGGGATCAGAGGCTGCGGCGTCGGGGATCTTAAGATCGACGTAAAAGCCAACTGCAGCTTGCTGAGGATGGCAAGGGCTTGGGTGGGCATTGGTTTTTACGGTTTGATTGGTTCGTTTTTTAAAAAATAATTTAGTTTTTGAAACCGGAAATCGAATTTTTCAGACCAAAATAAAAAACCGAACCGAATTAACCGAAATATTTTGGTTCGGATAATTTGGTTTTTCGGTAACCGAAATATGAATAAACATTAGGTAGATTAGATTTCATATCGCAACACAGAGTAAAGATTAACTCACATAATATTCACAGGTCATTACAATATAAGCATAATAGAATATATGAATATACTAAATATATGCATAAATGTATTAGAACATGAGAATTGTTTAGTGGCATTAGGAAGAACATTATAAAAGTGGTATTATATATGGGCTATTCAGTTATTTCGATTTTTGGAAGCGAAAAACTGAACCGAACATCGAAAACCGAATTATACCAAAACAAAAAGGATAAAAACATGCAAATTAGTGACCATACTTAACTATTGTACATTAGAAAAATGGAAACAAGCTAACCTGCTTGTTCTTTCCGAAATTTGAAATAGGATATTTACTTCAAACCTATGAAACAACGCATTATATTTGAAAAGCATAAGGAGCTTAATATACCTGACTGCTGAGCCAGAGCACCATTTAAGCTGGTTAAGGTGCAACTTGTCTTTGTGCCAGCGTCCCAAAATTACAAGCCCAACCAGGGCAGCTGCAACCACCACAGACCAGAGAGCATTTGTTTCCTTAGCTTGGTGATACAAGCATGACAGATGCTTCTTCAACCAGCATTTACAAGGGGCACCAAAGTCACGGCTCTTGCTGTCTGCAGATTCTGAAGGCAGATCCGATTTGTCATGACTCATGAGAACCGTCACCACCATCACTGTCATCATCATGAACAACAAAACCATGCCATCATCTTCAGAATGAAATGAACCGTACTCAACGACATCACCCTTCATCTGTACATCATCAACTGAGAGGTTTTTTCCTTCATCATACGATTGAATTCTCTCTGACCCAACATCATACTTTCCACCCACATTCTTGAAACTCTCATCTTCCACGCTTGTACTTGCTTCCTGCACATCCTTTTCTAGCTGGATCCCATCAAAACTGGTCTCTATTGGCAGATTCTCATGCTCACTTGAGGGAAACACAAAGTGGTCAGACATGAGCAACGCATTTGATGAACTCCGCTCATGCTTACTTGCATCGAGGCCTTTGCTCTCTTCTGTAGGTTTGCCTGCCGTTCCACTGGACCCTGGCGCTGCTGCATAGGCGGATGCTGTGAGAGTCACCACTTCCCTGTCCACCCCTCGGGAGGTAGTTCCCTCTTCCACCTCTTTCTCATTATCAGCCATATCCACAAATCTGATTGTTAAAAAAAAAACAATGTCAGCATATCAGGCTTGTAGACAAGTAATGCTATTACATAAACATCAGATAATCATTCACATTACATTGAAAGGACAGTTTATCAAGCCTTGCCAACTAAGACAGAAACTATAATTCATTCATTTATCAAGAACTGAACGATAGTACGTTGCACAGAAGAAAAAAAAGGCTGTAGAATTGTCATGCTCCTGAACCAACTAAAGTGGTTGAATTAGCACTAGACCACAGATACCAACTTGAGAGAGGCAAAGGCTAGAGCCATTCTTAACCTTACTAGGTAGAATCGCGCGCGAATGCCGCGCCGCGAGGGGAAAATCCGGTATGAGTTTTTTGCAAATCGAATTTGCGAAACTGCAGGTCTGGTATGAGTTTTTTGCAAATCGAATTTGCGAAACTGCAGGTCTTTTTTTTCAAAATAATCGGCAGAGAAGGGGCCGGATGCATTTTTTTATGTTTGCAAAACCACCCACCGGGCAAAAATAGTCTAGAGGAAAAAGGGCAAAAAATTATTAGAGACGACAATCTTCTTTTGTCGAGCCTAACACTATACGCGTTCACCGAGTAACAATACACGTTTAAAAAAATATCAGAGATCGAGATGGAAAATCGAGTTGGGGAAAAAGTCTAGACATAGAGCTGCACACATTTCTCTGGTGCTAAAAAAAATTTTCCGGGAAAAACATTTTTTTTTGTGGCGAAAACATTTTTTCCGAGTTTTTTGGGTGGCGAAAACATTTTTTCCGCGTTTTTTCGGTGGCGAAAATATTTTTTCCGGTTTTTTTGGGTGGCGAAAACATTTTTCCCGGGTTTTTTCGGTGGCGAAAACATTTTTTCCGGGAAAAACGGAGAAAGGACCTGAACGTAAGAAGCAGGGACCTGTTTGTTATTTTTTTGGACCTGTTCGCTATCCTGAAAAATTAGAAAAGGGCTTGTTCGCGATTTGAAACTAACGGGAGGCTTTTCCATAAAATGCCGCGCCAGGGACCCAAACGCGAAGGGAAAAAAATCTTTGTCTCACAGAAAATTACACAGGGACCTATCCGTAATTTCGTAGAAATGAAGAGGTTTTTTCGTGAAATCACCTAGGGGACAGGTGGCTTCGTCGTTGGCCGGCATTCCCAGCGTCTATTAGATGGTGGATATTGGCACATTCATCCGCATCTAGGCATTTACATCACCTACCAACGTAACCAAGAACGGTGCGCTCATCGCCAATCTCGTTTCTAAGATCCCAAAACAAGGGGCGGATGCACCTAGAGTCCTACGGATCATGCCGTGCTCAAGAACAAGAACCGAACCATATGGATAGCCGGAGTACATCACCAACAGAAAACAAATCCACGATTGTTGAGTACTCCAGTAATGGATGCATTTTCAGAGAAAGAAAGAACTGGGTTTTGATTTGGATTCGGTTCATCGGCTGCTCACAGCCGTCACAGTAAAGAAGACTACAGAGTAGGGCAAAGTGGAATCAATCCAAGCAAGTTAGGGCTTATCAACCTAGACGGATCTCCAGTCAAGTTCCGGGGAGGAAGAGGAGGGGAGAGAGAAAGTTTGGGGGTGGCGCGTGCTTCGGTGGAAGGGGGGAGAGGATCAGATCAAATCACCATTGGTAGGAGACGGAAGAATAGATGGGAAAGAGAGAGAGAATGGTAGGGATGCCACGGTTTCATAAAACTGACAACTGGGACCCGTGGTCTATGGACTTGGCCCACACTTTTCTCGTCGGGTCGAGCCAACACAAGCATAGTGCGCACACCCTACTCCACATGGCAGAATTTTACGGTTTTTTACTTGTCTGTAATCCTTTTGCAGTCTTCGACCCTCTGATCTTCTTCCTTGGCTGGCTCGGAAGAATGGTTGGTTTGTCCTATTTTAGTTGATGGTATTGATTATTTGGTTTATATGTCTTATTGATACATAATTTTGTAGTCTATATAGTAATGAAATATCATAGGACAAATAATCAATGGAACAAATAAATAAAGGCAAATCATCAATTATTTCAGCTGGCATGCCTTTCGTTCCCATCACATAAAATTGTGGAATTGATTCTAGGAAAATTCCATTGATTCTAGGAAAATTACATCTACAGTATAAATCTGAGCTCGATATCAAATGATCTGACCAGATTCCAAACACTACTGATGGATCGAGCATGCACAAGCGGTTGAAACAGACTTTGAAGCGGTTTTAGAACCGCTTGTAAGAATCATGAGTGATACCCGTCGGGTATCACAAGCGATTCTGAACCGCCTCGGTTGGACACTTTCACAAGCGGTTAGTGTTACCAACCGCCAGGAGAGGCTCTCTCCAAACGCGGTTGGTATTAAGAACCGCTAGGAGAGACTCTCCACAAGCGGTTGTAAGTTACCAACCGCTTGAAGAGGCCGACAAAGACTGGCGTTTTGATTATATTTAATATAGAATATGTTTTTAGGAGGGTTTTTGATATAGATTTTGACAATGAAAATAAATAGATCTACAGGAGTTCTTTTGACACAATAATTAAATATATATTATTCATGCGTACTCATTCAAATAATTACAGGAAAATATGAACTTAATAGACTAAAAAATGAACAAGTTGATGAACACATGAAATAATAAGCCACTTTTTACAAGTTTCAAAGAATAAAAGGGGAATCTTGAGCTCATTTCTTGCGTGCGTCGCTCTCTGTGCCGGCCTTGGTCGATGATGATGTCAGTTCACATGTCCTTATATCAGGACAAGCTAGACCATTTGTGTGGAACTCGCCTTTGGTGGATACAATCTCGTCGACAATAAAGCCGATGAGTTGTTCTTGGATTGCTACAACCCGGTGCGGCGGGATCACGCCTTGCACATCGATGTTAATGACAAAGCGGAAGTAAATAAATCTCTGGACATGTAATTAAAGTGTAAGTACTAAGAAATTGACATGTTCAATAGTACACTACCTCGGCGTTGGTTGTCGGAGATCGCCGTGGGTAATACATTGCATATAGTGGCACACATAATAGCCACATAAGTTGTTTCCTTCCGTGCATTGTAGAACCCGCGATGAAATTTGAAAAAATACAATTATTATTGGGATGAAAAACATTACGACATATTAATATTCTTTAATACGCACTCGAGTGCTTATTTGTACATCAAATTCGTTCTCGAAATCTCCTTGGTGCTTCTTTCAAACTTTGCGAATGCCCTGTGATGCGTTAGTACGAATAGTAATTATCGAGTTGGAATTAGCAAGGTATTTCAATATATATAATAAGGAAAACTATCGATATATATGTGCTATATACTGTTTAAGGTGTCAATGATATATTGATAGTTTTCCACCGGAGTCCTTTTTGAGTCTTGAACAATGATCTGGCTGCTATCAAGCTTGATGACAAGAAGGATCCAGTGAAACCTATTCATGTATTGCAATATATATGTAACTCTAGCTAGTAGTATTATCAATGCCTTGAAAAATATAAGAACGAGAGGTTGTATATATACGTACGCGAAGTTGAAGGGTAGAAGTATGTACGGTTTGTAGTGCTGTCCCAAGAATGCATCGAGAATGTAATCTTCGATGTCCTTTCGGCCATGGGTCAATCCAAAGACGTGCTTCGTTAACAATCTCTCGGGTCGATGAAGCCCACGTTGAAGATGCTCTCTTTTCTACATCGTTGTATCTCCATTCTACATAGAAAAGGTATAAGTTTAAGAGATGCAATTTTATTGTACGAGGAAGCACAGTAAAGGTATGAGGTTGACACTTACAGCACCAAAGAAACTCATGAGAGACACGTTGATGGAGTCGGCATGGTAAAAATTGTAGAAGTCCTCGAATTCGAGCCATATGCTGTTGTCCCCGCGATAGAAATATTCTTCTTTGAAACGGAGGGGGAACATCGTTCTTCCTTGAGCGGACTCTATCATATACCATTCGTGAAATTGCCGCATCTTGGTTGGCAGATCCTTTATCTCTTTAGGGTCAATCAGCTCCTACCTAACCGATATTGCCATTTGACCTCTGCCATTGGAAGATCATCTATTAATCCAAGAGCCGCACTGTGAACCGATTCTGCCTCCTTCATAAACCTCTCGAGGTTCTCCCGAGCTTGGTCTATCTTCTTCTTTGCACGCCGCTTTGACCACGTTTATTCTTACGTGTAGCCTTTATTATTGTCCGCTCATAGTTGGACGACACAGCAATGCTTTGCACGGCATGTCGCGAAGTGTTGCGCCGCTTTTGGATCAATTGGTACCTTCTTTGGCTCTGGTTTTTTTTGGTGAAGTGTGCGGCCACCGATTTCTGACCGCCACTCTCCTCATTAGTCATATCATATGCCCTCTTTGGAGGTTCCTTTATCTTTGTTGATTGGTGGAGGAGGCCTTCTTGGGAGCAGTGGAGGAGCCTTTCTCGCTAGAGAGCTTCTTCCTTGGAGGAGATGGTGGAGGCGTGGTTTTCTGGGGGTTTGTTTTTGTTTGAGATGGTGGTGGCGGAGTAGGGCTTCGCATGGAGCGGGTGGAGGAGGCGTGCTCGCTTTTGCTTGGCGAGGCATTGCGTGGAGGTGATGTTGGAGGCGTGGGTTGCCGTGGTGGAGATGACGCCCACACCATCTGGAAATATGATGTACCGCTTTGCGCCAGAGGATGATCTTGTGGAGGGCCTGTCCAAGCTTGGTCACGCCGTCGCCTCCAACAATATCGAGGTTAAGTTCGTCAAACCGCCAAGACCTCCTCCACCGCGACCTTCGAGTAACCCGGGTATCTCGTTGCAATGAAACATCCGCCCCGCTTCCACCGAAATGCCATGCCGTAAGCCACCTTGATGGAGAGGTTACGCGCATCAACGTGTAGCTCACATCTGGCGGCGAACCCTTATGTCATCCACGGGTAACTGCCAGCAAGTTCTCCGCTTGAGGGGCCCCAGTGGACGCGCAGCTACTCCGCCGCCCGGAGGGGCTGACCACGACATCCGGTTGATTGCTCAGACCTAGTCCCTGAAGGTTGCTAAGGGCAATCTGTACTTGTTGCGCAATTATGTCGCCAATGCTAGCCTGGGTTGCTCTAAGCTCTTGTTCCAATTGGTACACTTTATATGCTTCTCTTGCTTTGCTTCTCTGCCGGCTCCTGTACGTATTTATATCCTTGGCGAAACCATACTTCCACGGCGTATGCTTGCCCATACCTCGTGTCCGCCCCGTGCTCGTGGTTTTGAAGGGCATGTGTTAGCGCGTCATTCTCCCTATCCGCACGAACGCATTCGCCTCAGATCGCTTTCGGCGGCTTGTACAATCCTTTGACCACCTCTTGCACTCTGGTGCCATCACCAAGTCGCCATCATCTGAAAGGCTCCCGTGACCCATGAACCAATTTGCGCAGCTCTTCCCACAAAGTGGTAGCCGAGTGACGCCCTTCGCCATTAATTTCGCTTCGCTTCTCCCATTTCATACAGCCTTGAGGTATCCACCGGTGCCAAGATGGTGGTGGTATTTCTTCATCTGTGAATTGGCCTTGTTCTTTTGACTCGCGGCCTGGCCTTCAGTTGACAGCTTGTACTCCTCGAATGCTTGCCAGTGATCCGCCAGCTTAGGAAATTGGTTGAAGTCGGGTCTTTCTCCCTTCTGCACATACTTAATGCGGCTGAGAGACGTCTTCCACGCCTGAAACATGGTTGCCATTTTCTTCAAAGTGAATTTCTTGGCCTTATCTTCGGACCCTTGAGGAAATGTGAAATTTTCCTTAATATCGTGCCAGAGCATGTCCTTGGTAGCTTGAGGAACTTTGGCCCATTTTCTGATGCTAATTGGGACTTGATCCCTCACGTGATAACCGTAAGCATTGTTGTACGGCCCAACTGCTGAAAGAGGGGCAACCGGCATCCCTTCGTTGTTAACGTCGGTAAAGACGTGCTTTGTGGATGGCTTCTTGTTAGGTCCCCGATGCTTGGGTTGGTTGCTCGATGTACGGGGCTTGAAATACACAAACATATGTATAAACGTGTCAGAGTGTATTATATTAATGAATCGCGATTATTTAGCATGTCAACAGGGATTATATTCTTCTAGCTATACCTCATCCTCGCCAGAACCGAAGTTCACGGATGGCGGCTCCAAATATTAATGGCTTTATCGGTCGCAATTTCAACGGCCTCACCGGCAGTGAGCGTTAGCATCACCTTCGATGCTACCCGGTAGCGATGGAGTCCAACAAGAACTGTTCTCCGCGATCGAAAGTAGGGTCAAGACGTCTGGTTATGCGCCATCTATCCTAATTCAAAAAATTTTGACATAAACAACCATATTACATATTACAACACAAGCATGATATATATACAATTTCACGTATACTTATACAAATATAATATTATTTGGACTTCAAAATATACTAACACATTTCACATGATACATATACAACCCACAATTCACATATACTTACACATTTGACATAATACATATACAATTGACAATTCACATATACTTCCACATTTCACATGATACATATACAATTGACAATTCACTAATACTTATTTGTAACAAAAAAATAATGAATCATTCATTCTCACTGCTTTCGATTTTCAATCGCCGGCATATATCGACAAATAGAATGCGGCACTTATACACCAAATGGCTCGCCACGGCCGCTAAGCTATGCGCTGTTTATGCTATGTAGCCCATCTACGACATAAGGTGCCGAATCGCTGGAGAAGGTCCCGTTCGATTGACCAAGACCGCTATTCCAAAAGCATGGCTGCCAGAGAGCATACGATACACCGGGTGAAAAGGCCATGAGGTGACGCGGCTTGGTTGACAAGGAACCGATTGCTCGCTTTTTGGTGTAATAGACTACTAACATTCTAGTTGTGGATTTATAACCTTATTTCATTTTTGCAAATCATATTAGTGTGGAATAAAATGATTCATTATTTTTGTAGAGCAAAAGCAATAATATTCTAAAGAATATATGAGTTGGGCCCTCGTCTCTTGGGCGCCTGCACTCGCCATTTAATTTGTGACAACCTTACCTTATTGAAAATAAACAATATTTCAATACTTTAATGAGACAAGAGAGTAATTAATTGAGAACTGAATGCTAATATATATGTAATTGAGAACTGAATGCTAATTAATTGACTACATAACGAATTCTCTCTTTAATACCTTTCCCCAAAATTTAAAGATATAGTTTAAAGACATCCAACCAAGACTACCTCATCACGATCCCCATGGACCATCATATCATATAACTTCATATTCTACATTTAACTACCTATGTAATTGCTAGCATGCATGACCACGTCTCCATCCATTATCACGTTGAGCTAACTGATCTTCTTCTTCAACACGATGCTGCGCCCCTTTACTCGGTCACATCTCCACAAATATGTGGCCTTGACTTGGCCACACATCTCTTCAAGTCCGTGCTTTAGACCCACCACATCTTCATGAGTCTAACGTGCTTCCTCCTCACATATACATCACTAATAACACAATGTACATAGTCCGTGGCATTCCTAGCACAAGTCGACTCAAAACAAATATGCAAACTAATTAAAACTCGTTTACACCCATCGGGCATTTCACCGAACACCTTGTGGGCAATCGAATTAGAGAGGAGAACGACGTGCATGGTGTACCTCGGTCCTCCGGGGTAGCGGCGGTGTGGCGACGGCTTGGTGGCGGAGGAGGCGTCGGGGAGGTGGCGGAGGAGGCGCCATGGGTGGAGTGGCGCCCGAGGTGGAGTGGTGCCGGATGGAGTGGCGCTTGGGCGGAGGGCACCTGTGTCGACGAGGACGGCGCTGGGTCTCGACAGGAAGCGACGGCAGCTGGGCTCGGAGAGACACAGAGGCAAGCGGCGACACAGAGGTCTGGAGAGCGGGACTTAGAAAAATTTTGACCGAGAGCGGGGACTTAGAAAAATTTGGTCTCTTTACCTTATAAAGGAACTCACTTCTAGCGGTTTTAATACCAACCGCTTGTGGAAGGGCTTTCCAAGCGGTTGGTATTACAAACCGCTTGTAAAATATTTCTACAAGCGGTTTTAGATCCAACCGCTGTAGTGTGAGACTCACAAGCGGTTGGTATTACCAACCGCTTGTAGTGAACAATCTACAAGGTTGGTATTACCAACCGCTTGTAGAGAGCAAGCTACAAGCGGCTATTAATACCAACCGCTTGTAGAAGTGCTACCCCGGTTATATTAAAAAGAATATAGTGCCCAGATCGACGATAAGATCTCTTCCTCCCCACTGGCTAGCGTGGCGTTTGAGTGTGCGGGCTCGTCCAACCTGTTCGAACCCCGCCATGCTTTATTGCACCAACCGCTTTTAGCACTTTACTTTCATTCCATAATTTTAAAAAAGGCTTTTAGCACTTCAGTTTCATTTAAAAAATTTAAAAAAGGCTTTTAGCACTTTACTTTCATTCCATAATTTTAAAAAAGGCTTTTAGCACTTCAGTTTCATTTAAAAATTTAAAAAGGCTTTTAGCACTTTACTTTCATTCCATAATTTTAAAAAGGCTTTTAGCACTTCATTTCATTTAAAAATTTAAAAAAGGCTTTTAGCACTTTACTTTCATTCCATAATTTTAAAAAAGGCTTTTAGCACTTCAATTTCATTTCAAAAATTTTAAAAAAGGCTTTTAGCACTTTACTTTCATTCCATAATTTTAAAAAAGGCTTTTAGCACTTCTATTTCATTTCAAAAATTTTAAAAAAGGCTTTTAGCACTTTACTTTCATTCCATAATTTTTAAAAAGCTTTTACCACTTCACTTTCATTTCACAATTTTAAAAAAGCTTTTAGCACGTTAGTTTCATTCGCAATTTTCGCACTTTACATTCATTCCAAATAAACACTTCATACAAGAGAAGACCCGTGTTACATATACATAGTTCATACAAGAGTGGTACATCTTAAGTAGTAACGTACTTTGTCTTTACAAGTGTTCCTTCATTATGATCACGACGTATGAAAGGAGTATCCACATCTCGTGTCATTGAGGAGGCTTATGTCGGCATTCACAATGAAAGGAGGATCTCGTCGAACCGACTATACTCTTCTTCGCCTGCGGACGCCCTCAACTCCAACAATCCTTCGCTTGCCTTGGAGAACCACGTGTCGCTTTGGCTTAGTACTACAATCTTTCGCTTGTCCTTCGCTTCTTAGGTTTGCTTGACATGTCCATCATGTAGAAGACTGTTTCACATCGTTCATGAGGACTAACGGTTCACGCCTATAGCCGACTTGCGTAAGGTCCACGATTGTCATACCATATTTGTTCACCTTCACGCCGCTTGAAGTAAGTTTGACCCATTGGCACTTAAATAGAGGACCTTCAAAGGTCCATAGTCAAGCTCCCATATCTCTTCTATGAAACCATAATATGTATCCACCTTGCCTTTGTTGTCTTTGCATCTATACCATTAATCGCTATTCGGTTGGTGCTCTTGTTATCCGGGATCCGTGTAGAATGTGTAACCATTTATCTCGCACCTTGAATGTCACGATTTCACTAGATGGTCCCCGAGCCAAGCGTTGTAACTGCTCATTGTCCGACCCTTTCAAAAGGATGTACTTTTGTAACCAAGCGCCGAAAGAATCCATGTGCTTCAGTGTTATCCAATCCTCAGACCTCCCCGGGAAATCTCAAGACTAACCACACTTTGTACCACGTCATCCTGTAGCTTACTTAGTTTATCTGGGTCGATGACCTTCTGTGAAACCGCGTTGAAAAAGAACACGACTTTGTAATTGTCCCCGCACTCACTCGGGCAAGATGCCTCTCACAACCATCGAAGCAATCGTGTCATTAACACAAGATACTCATGGGATTTCATGTGTACGATTTTATTCTCTTTCGTGTTTATGAGTCTCTTTACATTCGAGGAGTATCCGGAAGGACCTTCACGCTCGTTCAGAACTCTATCATGCTTTTTTTCTTCTTTGCTTAGAGTGTAGCTCGCAGGATATAGGTAATGTTGTCCTTTCCCTCTTTTTTCGGGATGTAGGTCGTTCCTCGCCCAAGAGTTTAAGGTCCTTCCGAGCTTGCGGTGTATCTTTTGATTTTCCGTACATATCTATGCAGCCTAAAGGTGTTCAAGCGAGACATTCTTCGTGATGTGCATGAAGTCAAGTGAGTGACGAACCTCCATGACTTCCCAATAAGGCAAGTCCCAAAATATTGACTTCTTCTTCCACATGGGTGCTCGACCATCCTCATTACGCACATGTTTGCTTCGGGACCCTTTCCAAATACTACTTTCAAATCCTTCACCATAGCAAAAACACGTGGCCCACTACGATGCCGAGGCCTTGCACGAAGGTCCTGTTGCCGTTAAATTTCTGCCTTTCTTCGCGAACGGGTGACTCAGAGGAAGAAACCTACTGATGACCCATGTACACAACCTTCCGAGAGTTTTTAGGTACATGCCGTCCGTTTCATCTAAGCAATCGGATGCGTGCTCTATATCCTTTGATAGTTAGGCGGACAGTTACCGAGAGCAAAGCCGATCGTTGATTGTTACAAATAACAATGCACGAGAGTGAAATACTCCCTTTTGTACTCATCCCATACCCTTGCACCATCGTCCCATAACGTCACAAGATCTTCAACCAATGGTTTCGGTAGACATCGATGTCATTTCAGGTTGCTTGGGGCCTTGGATCAACAACGACATCATGATATACTTTCGCTTCATGCACGACCATGGAGGAATGTTATAGATACATAGTGTAACGGGCCGTGCTATGGTGCTTGCTCAATTCTCCGAAGGATTCATCCCATCGGTACTCAATCCAAACCTTATGTTTCTCACCTCATCTGCGAAAGTCAGGCACGTCCGGTCCACTTTCCTCCACTGTGAGCCATCTCGCAGGTGTCTAAGCATCCCGTCGTCCTTACGCTCTTCTTTGTGCCAATGCATCATCTGGGCATGTGCTTTGTTAACAAACATACGTTTCAATCGGGGGATCACAGGGAAATACCACAACACTTTAGCTGGAGGTCTCTTCTTCTTATGCTCCCCATCTATTTCACCGGATCATCACGCTTCACCTTATACCATGACTCTTTGCACACTCGGACACACATCCAAATTGGCATACTCATTACGATACAGACACAATCATTAGGACATGCGGTATCTTCGTGACTTCCAATCCCAAAGGATGACGACTTGCTTGGCTTCATATGTAGATTCGGGCAGAGTGTTATCTTCGAAGCAACTTCTTTACGACGAGTGGTAACAACTCATTGAATCCCTTTATCCGACACACCATTTGTAGCCTTCCATTGCATGAGTTCCGATTAATGTACGCAGCCTTTGTGTGGCCCCGCCTACGCTTTGGGTACAAAGGAGTTCTGTGGTCCTCTAACATGCTTTGGAACTTCTCGAGGCGTCTTTCATCTGTGTAGTCTCCCTCCGCCACGCAAAGATCTGGTCTAGCTCATCATCACCATCGTCACCAAGTGTTTCTTCCACGAACAAGATTGCGTGCCGTCCCGGATACCGTTGAATCCATCTTCCTCTTCCTCGCCTTCTTCATCGTCTTCCTCACTAATCGCCTCAACTTCGCCATGGTTGGTCCAACGGTATAGTTTGGCATGAAACCTCTCATGATCAAATGGTTCATAACTTGCCATCGCTGGGAGTGCTCCTTCTCGTTCTTGCAATCTACACACGGACAACATATGAAGTTTGCCGAGGCAAAAATGCAACAGCAGACGAGAAAAGCTCGCACGCCATTAATGAACTCTCGAGCGACGGTCCGCATTGTACAACCATTGCCGATTCATCTACACCAAGTTATAATTTCATTAAAAATTATAACAAATTTCATATAAAAATTATAACGTAACTTATAGATACATTTAAAAATCTAAAGCTCATGACCACTTAAACCCAACAAAAAACCTCCACCTACACCGTTATCCAATTAAAGACCTACCTTTCTAATTATTTTGTATCCCTTCCTACCTTTGTAATTATTTTTTATCCTTCTACACATGTTTTTCTATTTTATTTCATACACCAATAATTACTTCCTTGCAATATTGTGATATTATTTAAGATTCTAAATCTAACAACCACCTAGATCTAAAGCTTCCAATCACCTTTACCTTGTGTAATGTCATATTTTGAACTAGATCTCTACCCTACATCTTCATACAACAACAAAAACAAGCATACAAAACTAATTTTTGATCATGGTGATCTTGCTTAAAAAGTTCAAGATTTCTCCACATCCATTGAAAAAAATAGCAATCTCTAGGTGAAAAGGATGTTCACATGATGTTACTAACCTTGAAACACTGAATTTGAAGCTAATCACCCCAAATTAAAAATTTGGACAGCACCTCCCAAGAAATGTATTTGGGCTGGCCCTTCTCTGTTCGGTCGTACTACTGGCTCGGGGAGGAAGAAGGGTTTAAATGAGTTGGGAGGGCTTTAGAAGGTTTGAACACGAACCGCTTCAATGTTGAGTTCTAGAAGCGGTTCTTGTCTCAAACCGCTTCTAAAAATCGAAGCGATTTGAGACAAGAACCGCTTCTAGAACTCAACATTGAAGCGGTTCGTGTCTCAAATCGCTTCGAAGCTCTCTCCGATCAAGGTTGAACGAACCGTGCGAACATCATAATGAGTTCGCACTAAACCGCTTCTAATAGGCGGTTGTGATGCTCTATGTCAGTAGTAGTGAAACAATAGCATACGGGTTATCCAAATCTTCCATCCATACCATAAAGAGTTAGTTTTCTCTAGTAAAAAGTCTTTTCCAAATTCTATTTTCCCTAAATGTCATATTTATCCTTTGTCTTCTTACTTTTACATCCGGCAACAAAGCATGCTAGTTGTTTTTAACAGAAACGTACAGATATAGGATTGTTTTTAACTCCCATAACCTGTAGGGTTTTTTGATAAAAACTATTCATATGTGTCCAGTCATCATGATAATGTAGCCTTTCAGGCTCTTCTAACTACAGCACTGATAAATGATCCATGGCACACTTTGTTGGGATGGTTGAAGCTTGCAAGCAAGGAGTGCTTGTGCTTATTGCTCGAGCTAGCCTTGACTTCCATTCGAGAACTGTTCCCTTAAAGAAATAAACAAAAGAAAATCCATTGCCTTGTTCATGTATGTTTGTCATTCCTCTTTCTTTTCCATTTTCCTCTTCATTCTAAGAAATAAATTTGTTTTGTGTGATCGAGCTTATCAAAATCTTGATTCAACTCTTAGCGCTTGTTTGTTTCAGCTTTGTATTCTCTAAAAGTTGATTCTAGATTGCGGTTGTGGAGAAGCTGATTCTCCAAAAACTAGAATCCAAAAGCACATATAAAGTAGATTGTGGATTCTAGTATATATGGGTGTCCTGGATTGTGAGAATCGAATTCTAGAATCAGATTGTTTGGTTTTTAATCTGTTTTTGGGGCCAGAATCAAAAGCTAAAATAAATAGGTCCTTAGTCTTACATTTGTATGGTCCCAAACCTAGATGATTTGATCGAATTTCAGTAATCTTACGATTTCAGCAATCTTTTAGTAGGATTGTGATCGCAATTTACATGCCATTCTACTCAGTTCTATCGATCCTAATAGTTAATTCCAAATAATTATTTGGAAATCTCCTTCCAATCGTAATGTTGAAAATAATGGTGTGTTTGGCAGGGATTCAGTTTCTCCAGATTCGTGCTTCACCAGATTCATGAAGCTGAAGCTGTGAGTACATTAAGAGTGTTTAGATAGATCATCTTGTTTACATTTTAGATCAAAAATATAAACTTAATTCACTTTATTTTAGTCTACAAGTTTCAGATTTCAAGTGAAGCTGGAATCTGGAGCTCTACTAAACAGGCCCTAAATATCATAGTATATTTATTATAACAACTTTAATTTTATTTTTCTAACTTAAAATATTTATTATAGCATTTTCTGAATTTTTGAGCTATTTTTTGGATTTCCATAATTTTAAAACCTCTTTTATATTTTTTTCCTGATCCTAGAATGATATGTTCGGAATTATTAGAACATATTCAAAGTCTAAAAATATTTTATTTGGGTTTAAATATTCTAATGTGACTCTATGATTTTTCTTATAATTTTTGGAGTTAATTTACTATTTTTGGAGCTCAAAAATAATTTATGAAATTTTCTAAAGTAAAAAATCAAATTATAAACCTCTACCTCAAGTTGGCCAAAATAGTAGCCACATATAGCCCGACTCTCTTTCGACCCATTCCAACTGTGGAGAACATGGACCCCAGGGATCTGCGAGACAGAGTTGCGAGGCCCAACTAGATAAGGGCAGGCCGGGCTGACTAAAGTAGAAGGTATCAGGGTTGCGCCAAGCGTGTAGGATAAGGAGACCCTGAAGATAGCAATCGATTCTAATTAGGTAGGATACGATTGTAATCTAAGCCGGTACCAATCGGATAAGAACCGAGATATGGTATCCACCTTGTATCCGACCAGGTCTCTCATATGTAAACCGCACCCCCTTCTGCTATATAAAGGGGGGGCATGGGATCATCAAGACACAGATCATAAGCTATAGGCTAGACTCACATAAAATTCCAAAGCATAGGACTAGGGTATTATCTCCTCCGCGAGAGCCCGAACCTGTATAATTCTTGCGTCTTGTGCTACCATTGAGTTTGGATCCAGCGCCTAGCCCCCTTTTCATTATTGCCGACAACAAACGTCGACAGTTGGCGCGCCAGGTAGGGGTTGCGTCAAGATCAATCTCATCAAGCTCAATAGCAACCTTCACTCGAGCTCAAGTGTTCCGTTTCGGGAGCCTAGACTTCATCGCCGACAATCTTGGCAAGTTTATCCTTTCGGATTTGGACAAGATCCAATCTGGAGGTGATTTTGCTGTTCTGGGGACCGGCAAACCGCTCGGATGCAAAGGTCAGTACGATATGTCTTGGTTTTCACCTGATGGGGCAGGCAGTTCTCAAGGTTTCCGCGGCATCTTCGTAATCGAAGACCCACGGACTTATTCCCAGCAACAAAACGACGTCGCAGATGCTGCAGAAGCAGAACGCTTGCGATGTGAAGCACAGGAAGCACGAGCAAAGTCCCTCCAAACCAGAGGGCGCAATGTCAACGAGAACATCCTGCAAACAAAGATGGGCAACCAGTCAGTTTTTCATACCCCTCAGCAGAACATCGTCGCTTCGAAGACACTGCTTGACACCCTGGGGCCGATGCTTGGTCTCGATAGCCCTGCTGCCCTGATCACGGCTCAAGTCAAGGCCATGGTGACAGTAGTGGCAATCCAGCAACATCAAGAAGAGCCAAAGGAGAAGGAATATTCTCGTGTCCGCACAGCCACTCAGACTACAAGCAGTGACACATCCCGCAGTCAGACTGTGTGCGACCGACTTGAACTCCACCGGGGCGAGGACACCCACAGAAGCATTAGCCGTGATCTTCGCCTGGATCTAGACGCTAGATGAAGGGAACGAGAAGATGATGAACGCCGCCGGTGCAAGGATGACTACGAGCGTTTCAGCATCAATCATGATGGTCGGGACGACCGCGAGAGTCCACGGCGACGTGACAGAGGGGAGGACGGAGATCGCCGAGTCAGATCTCCACCTCGACATTCCCCACAGCGGTGCAACGACATGCCTATTGATGGCATCCGTGCCTTCACTCCCCGGCTTTGCCGAGTGGTTTGGCCTAAAGGCTTCAACCCCAAAAACATCACTAAGTTTGATGGAGAAATAGATCCAGAAGCCTGGTTGCAGGTTTATTCCCTCGCAATTAAGGCAGCCGGGGGCGACCACAATGTAATGTAAAATTATTTGCCGGTCACACTTACTCCCTCAGCTCAGGCTTGGCTCACAGGACTTCCAGCGAATTCTATAGATTCCTGGAGAGATCTTTGCGAGCAGTTCATTACCAACTTCCAGGGCACTTACGAAAGGCCTGGGACTCAATGGGATTTGTACCAACTTCACCAAAGGAAGGATGAGACCCTCCATGGATTTATTCGGCGCTTTATGCAGAAGAAGAAGACAATACGAGACATCTCGGAGGCTACGGTCATTGCGGCATTTCAGAAGGGCGTTAACGATCCTGACTTGATCAAGAAGATGTCCAAGAAGCCGCCAACTACGGTAAGAGAAATGTTTGAATTGGTAGATCGGTATGCAAATGCCTCAGATGCTTTGGCTGAGCGCCAAGATGATCGCCCGCGACAAAAAGACAAGAAGGACCACATCGAGTCATCTAGGCAGCAGGACAGGAAGCGAAAACTTGAAGAACTGGTTGCCGCGGTCGAGCGTAGCCGACCTCGTGCGCCATGGACGGACGACTATGATACGGTAATGGATGCAACCTGCCCTTTTCATCTGAAGGGAAAGCATGCACCGAAGGATTGCTTCACCCTCAGAAGATTTGCAAAGGAAAGCAACAAGCGTCCGGGACAAGACAAGGGTGAAGCAAAGAAAAAGCAAGATCCCCCCGAGGATGATGAGGGTGACTACCAGAAGACAAAGCGCGAGCTCAACTACATATTCGGGGGCTCGGCTGCATATGAGTCCAAGCGGAAGCAAAAGCTTACCACTCGGGACATCAATGCGGTTATGCCGGCAACTCCCCAATACCTTAGATGGTCCGAGGTCTCGATTACTTTTGATCGCTCGGATCATCCAGACCACATTCCATATCCAGAAAGATTCCTCTTGTTCTGGACCCTGTGATTCGCAACGTCAAGCTCAAGAGGGTGCTGGTTGACGGAGGAAGTGGACTCAATGTCCTTTTCTCTAAAACTTTCGATGATGTGAAGATTCCTCGCTCGGAATTAAAGCGGGGTTCATCGCCGTTTCATGGTGCGATTCCCGGGACCTCTTCAGTTCCACTCAGACAAATCATCCTACCGGTCACGTTCGGGACCAAAGAAAATTACCGGACGGAATATCTCAACTTTGAAGTGGCTGATTTCGAGACGGCGTATCATGTCATCTTGGGAAGACCAAGCCTAGCCAGATTCATGGCCGTGCCCCATTATACTTACCTCGTGCTAAAGATGCTAGGGCCGAAGGGGATTATCTCGATCCGTGGTGATGTCAGGCAGTCTTTCACGTGTGTTAGGAAGAGCTGCGAGATGGCCGAGATGCAAGAGATGACAACCGACAGGGAGAAGATCCGATTGGCTGCTGCGCATCATCAAGATGAGGGAGAGGTCCCAGCCAAGAAGCAGAACAAGACAAGCATGAAACCTGACAAAGGGACCAAAAAAGTTATCCTCGACCCGTCCAATTCAGCTTAAACAACCCTGATTGGGATAGGGCTCGATCGCAAATAGGAAGACGTGCTCGTCACTTTTCTTCGGGCAAACCGGGACATCTTTGCATGGAAACCCTCTGACATGCCCGGTGGCCCTAGGGAGGTGATCAAGCATTCTCTCAATGTTGACGAGAAGGTGAAGCCTATCAAGCAGCGGCTCCGGCGATTTGCTCAGGACCACCGGGAGGCCATCAGGGAAGAAATCACTAAGCTTTTAGCGGCAAGCTTTATTAAAGAAGTGTATCATCCCGACTAGTTAGCGAACCCAGTTCTTATTCACAAAAAGAATAAAAGTTGGCACATGTGTGTTGATTATACCGATCTTAACAAAGCATGCCCGAAAGATCTGTTTGGACTGCCTCGTATCGACCAAGTGGTAGATTCAACCGTAGGGTGCGAGCTCTTGAGTTTCTTGGATGCTTACTCCGGATACCATCAAATCAGGCTGAAAGAAGAAGACTGCATCAAGACTTCGTTCATCACTCCGTTTGGGGCATTCTGCTACGTCACAATGCCGTTCGGTTTGAAAAATACTGGCGCAACCTATCAGCGTACTATACAGCGGTGTTTTCACACTCAGATCGGACGCAATGTGGAAGCATATGTAGATGATATCGTCGTCAAATCTCGTACAAAGGGGGACCTCATATCCGATTTGGCCGAGACATTTGAAAGCTAAAGGGCCTACAAAATGAAACTCAACTCCGAGAAGTGTGTATTCGGTGTCCCCTTAGGAAAACTACTTGAATTCATAGTGTTACAGCGAGGCATCGAAGAAAACCCAGAGAAAATCAATGCCATCCTGAAAATGAAGCCACCAACTTGCCAGAAGGATGTCCAGAAGCTCACAGGATGTATGGTGGTGCTCGGTAGGTTCATTTCTCGCCTGGGATCACGGGGGATGCCTTTTTTCAAGCTTCTGAAGAAGCAGGGCGGCTTCCAATGGAGTTCTGAGGCGCAGCAGGCTTTCGAAGACCTCAAGACATTCTTGTCCTCACCACCAGTATTGGTCTCGCTGCTCCCCGAAGAACCTCTTCTGCTTTACATTGCCGCAACTACTCATGTGGTCAGCTCAGCAATTGTGGTAGAGCGGGAGGAAGCAGGGCACCTCCAGAAGGTTCAGCGCCCAGTCTATTTCGTTAGCGAGGTGTTAGGAGAATCCAAAGCACGGTATCCTCAGGTGCAAAAACTTTTATACGCTGTCCTACTTACATCTCGCAAACTTAAACATTACTTTCAAGAGCATTCAATTTCGGTGGTCACCTCTTTTTCGATTGGGGATATACTTCACAATCGGGAGGCCACTGGGAGAATTGCAAAGTGGGCAGTCGAGCTTGGAGCTTTCAAAATCTTTTTTAAGCCACGAACTGCTGTAAAATCTCAAGTGCTCGTCGACTTCACCGCCGAGTGGACAGAGCTGCAGACTCCAACAAGCCCCGAAGAATTAGAGTATTGGACAATGTATTTCGATGGCTCCCTCATGCTCAGCGATGCGGGGGCTGGTGTGGTTCTTATCTCTCCGACAGGAGAACGTCTGAAGTATGTTCTTCAGCTCCATTTCCTGGCTTCAAACAACGCTGCCGAGTACGAGGCACTCATACATGGGCTCCGTATTGCTATATCCCTTGGCGTTCGACAATTGACTATCCGTGGTGACTCCCTGCTGGTGATTAACCAAGTGCAAAAGGACTGGTCATGCGTCGGTGACAGCATGGCCGCGTATTGCCAGGAAGTGCGGAAGCTTGAAGACAAATTCGACGGGCTGGAGCTCATCCACGTACTCCGTCGCGACAATGAAGCAGCAGATGAGCTAGCAAGGCTAGACTCCAGTCGGGCAACAGTACCGGCTGGTGTGTTCGTTGAAGAGCTTCATAGACCCTCAATAAACCCACATCAGGAATCAGACAAGTCTGAAGAAAAGCCAGTCGAAGAGGAGGTTTTCATCATTAGCCCTGACTGGACAACTCCATTCCTAAACTACTTGCTGAATGAAGAGCTTCCCGAAGACCACGTGCAGGCAGAGCGCGTCACACGCCGGTGCAAAAGCTACGTGGTAGTCAGAGAAGAACTCTTCCGAAAGAGTGCTTCCAGAGTACTGAGGCGCTGCATATCAGAACAAGAGGGGAAGAATCTTCTCAAAGAAATCCACTCGGGAATTTGCGGGCATCACGCAGCATCGAGTACCCTGGTGGGCAAGGCTTATTGTTAGGGCTTCTTTTGGCCGACTGCTGTATCAGACGCGGAGGATATTGTCTGTACCTGTGAGGGTTGTCAGTTTTTCGCCTGACAAATACATGTGTCGACGCAGGAGTTGTAGACTATTTCGATCACCTAGCCATTTGCAGCCTGGGGGCTCAACATGGTCGGACCCCTAAAGAAGGCTCAAGGTGGCTTCACTCATCTTTTCGTCACTGTTGATAAATTCACAAAGTGGATCGAAGCTAAGCCCGTCGCCACGATCACGGCGGCCAAGGCCAAGGAATTCTTCCAGGAAATTGTGGTCAGATTTGGCGTGCCAAACAATATTATCACGGATAATGGTACTCAGTTCCGTGGTGAAGAATTTCAAGACTGGTGCGACGATCTCGGCATCAAGATTTGCTTCGCTTCTGTAGCTCATCCAAGGAGCAATGGGCAGGTGGAGCGTGCTGATGGCATGGTCTACAAGGGCTAAAAGCAAGAATCTTTGATCGTCTCAAGCCTTACGCTACGCACTGGGTAAAAGAATTGCCGTTGGTGCTCTAGGGACTGAGAACCACTCCCAGCAGAGCCACCGGGCAGTCACCTTTTTTCCTAGTATATGGCTCGGAGCCGGTCTTGCCAACTGAGTTGATGTTCAGATCCCCACGGGTTCGGAATTACAAGGAGGCGGAATCGGAGGAAAGTCGGATGGAAGACCTCGACTGATTGGAGGAAGCCAGGGAGATCGCTGCAATCCAGTCAGCCAAATACCTCTAGGGGCTGCATCGCTACCACGATCGGAATGTACGAGGCCGGGCCTTCTCCAAAGGAGATCTGGTCCTAAGAAGGAATCAGAAGAGCGAGCATAAGCTCTACCCAAGCTGGGAGGGCTCCTACATCGTTGATGAGGTAACGCGCCCGGGGGCTTATAGACTCAAGCGTGAAGATGGCGTGGTTCTTGGCAACACATGGAACATAGAGTAGCTACGTCGTTTTTACTCTTAAATCTTGTGCATCGATTATAATAATCTTGAATAAAGTTTTCTTTTCTTGACTTGCTACTCAATTGATACTCAATTAAGCAGTAAGTCAGGGGCTACACCTAATAGTGTTGCACATGCGCAACCCTTATGAATCATCTGTTACCTTCTTCTCCCTGATGATCGTGATTGATTCCGAGTGCTTTAGCTCCCGATCGTGAAACTCTGACCCATGAACGGCAAACTCTAGTTACTCAAAGCACGTGCCTGGGAAAAAAGGCCATGAGCCGACTCCCGACGCTCGGGGGCTAGAATAATCGGGCAGAGCGCTTAAACGAAAAGGACAAAAACCACTCGGACAAGTCATAAGGTCAAAAGGGAAGAAAGATTAAACAACATTAAGATTTTACCAAAAGCATTTAGGTCCGGATATACCAATATATTACATAAGAACTTTCTAGGGACCTAAAACTTAAGCGTGACGCGCGCGCCCTACTGCCTCAACAAGAGCGTCCTTCGCCTCAACAAGCTTCGGGACGGCAGCAATCAGCGCGTTGACGGCGGTGACGTCGCGAGCTACAGCTTCTTCTTCTGCGAGCTCGGCCAACGCAAGGTCATAATCAGCCCAGAGCTCAGCGAGGAAGGCCTCCTCTGCATCGGGCGACAATGGAACCTCGTCTTGAAAAAAGATTGGCTCCTCCGCTGGGGGTGGAGGTGGCGGGGCCTCATTGCCGAACGAAGAAGCTGAAGAGGAGGAGGCCATTGAAGATATGAAGAAAAGCGTCGAAGGAAGCAGAAAGAGAACTTAGAGATGGGCGATCGCTCACGTAGCGGTGACACCCTTATATGCACAAAGCACAGAAATCGAGCAGTTTCCAATAAAAGCTAGTGCAGGGCCTGAAGCAGCTGAGAAGATGTACGGTCACGGGCTTTGAAGGGAATGGCGAAGAGAATGCTTGTGAATGTGTCAGCTTTTCTAGCTTCTCTATTCGTATTGCATGTGTGGCGACAAGGCGCGTTGGAAGAAGGAAGATGAAGAGGCAGGCGAGAAGCAGTGCGCAGAAAAGCGCCCTTCGGTCGCACCAAGTCTCACTCTTATAAGGAGTGACGCCAACTTCCGCCTTGAGCGGGAAAACGCTTCACCTTCCGCATGTCCTGGGGTCGCCCTAGGGCACGCCTTAGGATGGGCCGGACATCACGCACGGTAATCGCTACGCACAGGCGCTTCAAGATGGGCCGAATTCAGTTTGGGATATGGTATGCCCCACGATGGACCGAAAGCCATTGATCGCATTCGATAGGATTTGGGTACCTTCCAAACCAAATTTCATTCAAAAAATCCTCTCAACTCCAACATTAAAGAGGCAGACATGGCTCAACCGCCAAACGATTTTCCCCAAGGTGCAAAAGGAATAATTACAGATCAAGTTCCAAACAAAGAGAAGTCTACACGGGATCTAGATACAAGTTTTCTACAAGAACCACAGAAGTGTCCCTAACCTCGTCAAGTAGGGCAGTAGCCTAGCCGTCATCAACGATGCAGGCAAAGCCCTCCTTAATGGCTTCAAGCTCTATCCTCGGATATAGGGATTTCGTGATGGCTAAGGCATGGCTGGCGCTCATAACCGCTATCTCCTTCAGATGCGCCACCAGCTTCTAGGGCCCTTCCGCCAGCCGCTGGATTACAGTGTTTGTATCGCTGGGCCCAGCCTCTTCGCGATTCAGAATTTGGAGCATTGCATTAGAGCCTTCCCGGAGCTTTTCAATTCGCACTTCGGTAGATTTGATCCTTTCATCCAAAACACGTTATTGGGCCTGCGAGTTAATCCGGTATTCTGTAAAACCGATCGATGTCACTCAAGGGCGTAAAAAACACAAGGACAAAGGGCGAGTGGGGAATAAACCTTCCAGTTCCTTCTGTTGCTTTTCTAACTTGTTCTAGGCCTCACCCTTAGATTTCTCCAGCCCGGAGATTCGCTTCTAGGCGGCTTCAAGCTCTTCCTGGAGATCTGCGATGATAAGAACCAATAATGAACAGGAAAAATGAATTAAGAGGCAAAGTGCCGAAGAGCGCATTATAAAAGCAGTCAGACAAAGCAATTACCCCAAGAAGAGCTTGTCAGGTTCAACTTGCCCGCCTTGGTAGTCTCAATTTGGTCCCAGAGCCTTTGCAGTTCTTGATGGCTCTCGCTTCGGACCATGTCTAGCTCCTCTTGGCACCCAATGCGGACTCATTCGAGTTCATCCTCATAGAACCGCCTCGTTTTGGTCTTTGGAATAACCTCCTGGAGAATGGCGTTCCTCTTCTCAGCGCGCTCTCCCAGACTCTGAAGATAGCAGAATAAATGATAAAATCACTCTACGTACTAAAGACAAGAAAGAAGAAAACTTCAACCCAGCATGACAAAAGAAACTCACATGGCCCAGTCGGGCACAAGCGACGATGTGGTCAGAAAGTTCCTTCCACTCATTCTCTTCATCCCCGTCAAAGAAAGAGGTCCACTCACCGTCCTCACTAAAGAATCCAACCCACAACGAAGACTTTGGGCGAGCGGGCGGTGGTCCTCGAGGAATCTCCTCCAGCGGTGGAGAAGGGCGGTCGGCGGATCTCAGGGGTGCCACTGGACCAGTCGGCTTAGGAGGAGTACGCAGTGAAGTACTGGCCGGATTAGAATTTGCCTCGGCATCCTGAGCGGTGGCGGCAGCCAGAGGAGCAATGGCGGAGCTCTTGGCCCACCGGGGATGGCGGCGCGATGTCGGTTAGCTTCGGCAAATTTCTACCTGTTCGAGGTACCCTCCGAGGCGGCTTCCTGATCATCGACCTCCTTGGCACCTTTCGGTGGCACGTCCACCGGGACTTCATCGATGGGCTTTCTGAAAAAAGAAGCAGTCAGGGTACGATCCGTCCAAACAAGAGGAAGAATTGGCAAAGAAACCAACCTAGTGGATCTTTTTATCTTTATCCTTGGGGCCTTTCGCACGGCGGGCCCACCTGCAGAAGGGTCAGGCTGCACGCGAGGCATGGACGATGATGGGGCTCCAGTCGGGTTCGCAGGCAGAGGAGTCTCATCGGCTGTACATTGGGCTGGGGGAACCTTCGGGCTCTTGGACTGGCTTGATGACGACGAGGACAAAGATAAGGCGCGCGGGGCCGTCGTGCCGCGAACCTTCGGTCCCCCCCTTGGCTGCACGTTGGCCGCCGACTGCTTCCTTTGCTTCTTAGACACGTAGATGGTTGGGTGTTTCCCCTTTCGGCGGGATCTCCAGCTTCTGCCGCCTTGCCCTTCTTTGCACTCGGTGCCGAAAACGAAGCGTCAACTGGGCATTTTCGCTTGGCCACTCTTGTGCATTGAGGAACTCGGCAAGGGCGCATCGAAAAGAAAGCGCCACGGCCCGCAAGTCTGAACACATGCACACATGCTCAATCACACGAAAGGGGAGTTGGAGGACCCAATTTTGGGAGATAAAAAGGCATCTTACTGGAGGCAGGGGATTCGAGTTATTGAAGGGTTTCGGGCATCCGTCATTGACGATTTGGACGCCCGGAGCGAAGAAATCGGCTAGGCGACTAAGGAGCGCTTTCCTTGGAATCAGTTCAGGAACTTCCCGAGTAGGATCGGTCGGCCCCTCATGCTCATATCCTAGGTGGACTATCTCCTTGAGGGGCTGCACTCGGCGGGAGCCAAAGCTAAGGACGATTGCCACTCCGGTGAGTCTGTTCTCCTTCAATTTGGAAATCATCCCCATGAGCTCTACCACCTGGTCCATCCCGCCACCCGAAGGAAGTGAGGTCCAATCGATTGAAGGCTTGGGCGGTGCTCCAGAAAAAGCAAGCAGGGAAGGCTTGGAGTTGGAACAATAGAACCACTCCTGGTGTCATCCTTTGTTTGAAGTTTTGAAGGGAATGGTGAAATAGAATTTCTTCAGGCCCTCTCTTAGTTGAAATCCGGCGCCCCCGACCGCTTTAGGGGAACTCTTGCTGGGGAAGGGTTTGAGGAGGAAAAGATGGCGAAAAAGGTTGAAATGTGGGCGAATACCAAGAAAGGCCTCGCAGAGATGAACAAAAACAACAATTTGAAGGATGGAATTAGGATTGAGATGAGTCAATCCAATTCCATAGAATTCAAGAATACCGCGAAAAAAGGCGCAGGCGGGAAGGCCGAATCCACGCAAAAAGAAAGATTCGAAGACAAAAACCTCCTCAGTGCGAGGCGTGGGACAGGATTCACCTGCGGTAGGCCGGGCAGAGAGCAACACCAATGGTGGGAAGACGCCGCTGGTGACCAATTCCTCCAATCGCCTCTCCGTCGTCACCAAAGTGGTCCAATCCTTGGCCGAGGTTGATGTGGGAACATCATTGGAGGAAGGAAAAGACATTTTTTGGCAAAGAGGCTGGCGGATGCGTTGGATTAGGAATGCAAGAGAAGCTAACCCAAGCGGCGGAGTTCGCAGGAGAAACGCTGAGGAAAAGAAGAAAGAAGAGGCAGATGAGAGCGGAGCGCGGAAAACCGCCTCGCTCGCACTAAGTCTCATCCTTATAAGGAGCGATGCTAATTCCTGCCTCAAGCAGGAAAACGTTTCGCCATCTGCGTGTACCGGGCATGACCTAGGGCACACTTCAAGGTAGGCTGGATATTGTGTGCTACAACAGGCATCTTAGGGCCCAATTTAGTTTGGGATATGGTACGCTCCACGATGGGCCAAAAGCCAGATCACCATGATAAACGGAATTTGGGTGCCTTCCAAACTAATTTATAATATCTTCTTATGATATGCCTCATGAAGGTCGAAAGCTGGTTACCATTCAGAATGGAATCAGATATCGTAAGATTGATTTAAAACAAGAATACCAGGGGTATGCCTCATGTTAGGTCATCAGTCGTATGTTGCGAAAAAAGCAGGTGCGGATACCACTCGGATAATTTGTGGTGTGCCTCATGATAGGCCAGAAGTTGTGTGCCATGGTGCACAGGTACCACTCGGTCAAGAGCCGGTCAAAGCGGAGAAATACTCCAAGACGAGTCGCGTGCTGGTTTAATAAATTGGACCAGAAACCACTCGAAATAATTACATGTGAAGCTCTATAGAGTCCTTCACAACCTCTTTGCCTGACATGGAACACTCGGCTAGGGGCGAAACCAGTCGGGATAAGTTGTCAAGAAGATGGCAATTCGGTCGCAAAGCACTCGGGGGCTACTGTGGAGAACATGGACCCCAGGAATCTGCAAGACAGAGTTGCGAGGCCCAACTGGATAAGGGCAGGCCAGGCCGACTAAAGCGTAGGTATCGTGGGTTGCAAGCGTGCATGATAAGGAGACCACAAGATAGCAATCGATTCTAATTAGGTAGGATACGATTGTAATCTAAGCTGTACCTAATCGGATAAGAACCGAGATATGGTATCCACCTTGTATCCCACTCAGACTCTCATATGTAAACCGCACTTATACGCTATATAAAGGGGGGGCGTGGGATCATCAGGACACATATCATAAGCTATAGGCTAGACTCACATAAAATTCCACAGCATAGGACTAGGGTATTATCTCGTCCGCGAGAGCCCGAACCTGTATAATTCTTGCGTCTTGTGCTACCATTGAGTTTGGATCCAGCGCCTAGCCCCCTTTTCATTATTGCCGACAACAAACGTCGACACCAACCTCGCTCGAGCCACTTCTAAAAAGTCTTCTTCACATATTTGGTTCATGTATTTTCGAGGATTATGTCTTCTCTCAGATGTCTTCAACCTCACGCTTGAGTCGCGTTTGTGCCTAATTTGCCTAAGCGCACAGTCCACCCCTACTTTTACCATGCGTTTGGTTCAAAAGTAAAGTGTGGATGGGATGGATTTATCTATCTTTTTTTACTCATCCCACTGTTTGGTTGGATTGATGGTTGGACGAGAGCAGCCAACTCACAGAAATATTTTTTTGTAGATGCTAAATGAGGTCATCCTATGAAATTGACTAGATGAGCCTATCCAACTTTCAACCCACTAACCAAATTTGAATTCTCATCTCATTTACCATCCAACTCTCATCCCTCCAATCAAACAAAAATTTGATTCATCCTATCTATCTATCATCCCTTCAACTAAATAAGAACTTGGATGCCTTCATCTCTACCACGGTGGATGGCCCCATCTCATCCACCTTATTGCTGCATCTATGTATCAATTTGATGCTTCGTAATTCCACTCGACCGCCTACACATCATTCTCTTTTATTTAGCCTCATCTTTTCCCCTGCACCAGAGTTCAGACCAGGTTGCTACGATTCCCTCCCTCTATTTTTCCTATAGCAAGTGATAGTCTTGCCTGAGTCACTTAGGGATTGAACTCAAGTATAATTGATCCAAGCATATATTGTACAATCACATGTCCTTATGGACAGGATTTGGCTGAAGGATTTATTAAGTTCTAGCATTATAACCTTAATACTATAGATTAGAGACTTATTTTGGGTGTGTGGATGATGGTAATTGGCATCCATGTCCAAGGTCACACTTGCAACTTGAATGTAAAGGATGTCCGATATAACAATGCACACCTCATTGTATTGGCAATGGGTGTCCATACTTTGAGGGGACGCTGAGCGATGTAAGTACTTGGTATTATAAAGGTCTTCTTATGATTATCTTTGAGATATTCTACCATGTTGAGTGTATTGGCTGACAAATTAAGTTGATCATATCATGTGGATAGAGTTGTACATTATCTACAATGTGATAATTGAATCTATTCAAGTAATCGTGTCTCCGGTCATAGGCATTGTAAGGAAAGGCCACACTTAGATTTTGGTTTTGGAAACTGCTTTTAGAAATTGGTTTTGGACACAAAATAGGGATATAGTATATGATGCACTAATGCGCTTGTGCTACTATATCAGTGTAAATGCTTGATGGTACCTTTACAAACTATTACTTATTTATCGTTACTTGTTATATGCAAATTGGCTTTATTCAACCAAACAATGTATCCTTCCTTGGAATAGCCATGTACACAGATAATAGCATTTACAAAAGTCTCATGGAATATGAATGTACTCACATTGTTTGTTGAAAAATTTACCGTTGAGAATGACAATCTAGTATTGGGATATTTCTATGTTGTTCGATTTGTAGATTACGATGAGGCTGCCTATTAGAGTACAAACCCTAGTCAATTTCTTATGGATTATGGGAAACCACTTAGACGCAATCTTTATTTATCTAGACTTTGTTTATTGTATCCGACGCTTAAGGTCCAGTTTGTAAGATTGCTTAGTATTATCTATGTACTTTTTATTTTCATATACGAATGATGATGCTATTCTTTAAGTATGTGTGTACTAACTATTAATTATAAGGTTAATATATAAATACACAATAGTCTGGAATCACTGGATCTCGGATCTTGCAATTTAAAATATAAATCGCTCAAAATCAAAATAAAAATTGAAACAGTGGTAAGTTAAAAGAAAAGGAAAAGAAAGAGGGTTTTTCATTGTAGCACAAAGATTTGACGCTAACACACCGCCTCTCAACCTCGAGCCCGCCGTCATTGCCTCTCCTCCTTCCTACCCTCCTCATACCCGACGGCGACCAAGAGAGACTACGGCGGAGGAGGCTACTATCATGAGCCGAACTGTAACTCAACTGCATAGCACCACCGGATTCGTGTCTCATCTCATTGCGCCAAGAGCAAGAAGCGCAGCTATTGACCGCCAAGCGTTGCGTGACCGCACTGGTGGAGCGGCTCGCCGACCGCCACGACTTCTCCTGGCGGCGACGTCGTGCCTTCCGTAAGGTTGCATTGTCGAAGTTCTTGGTTGGTCAGATACTTGGGCGTTTCTTGATTGCTAGATGGGTGGACGATGCAATTATCGGATCTTGATGTTATTGTTATTTGTAGATCGCCGACGGACCACCGGAGTTTCGTAGTTAATAGGTTGATTGTGTTGCGGCGATTGGATCCAGTCCCGAGGCGGCGGAGATCCCGCAGATACCGAGGGCACTTCTGGGTGGAAGGGACAATGCAAAGTTAGTTGGGACTCATGAGATTATGGCTCAGTAAGAGATTCTATCACTCCAATGAATTTTTTCCCTATTTGGCGCCATCTACTAGGCACAATTGCGGTGCCTCGCTAGGCAAAACTGCGATATTAGTGGTGGTGGTATTCAGATTCTGCCTGCCAAAGGAGATGCAAAAGAGGTGTCTTGTTATTGTGTTCAACCAATGCTGCTGGCATTGTTAAATCTTCAGTGGATCTGCAGGTTTACAAAAAGAACAATGATTTGATTGGGCTGCAAAATTTTGATAGTAAAATAGGACAGAAAACATATTGGCATATTGGTACCAGCTGGTGGTGCATATAAGCTTTATAACCATGGATCATTTTCTCACCACAGAAATATTACAAGATTAAAACTGTTGCAAGCACTCATCATTTACCTACTTGGCATGATTAGCACCTGACATGAACAAGTCAAGTCTCTCATTTGTTATTTATAATTTTTTTTTATCTTAAGCGCATTTTGACCTTAGTTGGCATATGCCACTAGAGGCATTTAACATGTATAAGCTTTTTAAGCATTTAAATGTTTGCTTTTTATAAGTTGGAGCTCACTGACATCATGCTATCTCTTCTTGCATGTTTGTCTTCCTCTGTATTATGAATTTTGCAATAGCACCTTTGAAGTTTGAACAAATGCCTGGAGAATTTTGCTAAGCAAAGTAAGCGACCTCATGGCTCATGGTCCTCTTGAACCAATTTTGTGTTTTTATAATATCATGTTCATCTGATGAATATCAGCATTGATGAACTAGAGCCATTTCTTTTGGTTGGTAAAGTACTAGCATGCGGGCTATGAAGTACTAAACTTGCAAGCAGTGATTTGATCATTCAAATATGCTGTTCATTTGTAACGACGTTTTTGCTGATGTGTTTGTATGTGATCATAAGAGCCTTAAATAGAAAAAGAAGATGCCTAAAAAGGGTATATCAATGCCTCTTGACTTTCTGCTCTTTAACCATTTGCTGACTTTTATATCCTTGTACCAGAGTTTACCAGTCACAAATGCTTCTGGCAACAGTCAGCAAATATGATGTTTAATACTTGTTTGCATGGTACAGCAAAATAAGTTTCTAGGCATTGTAATTTAGGTACTAAAGATCCTTTATTTTGATATCTGCAGATTCCTCTGGGTCTCATGCAAGGGAGGGTCACACACATAGTCTGGCCGCCACATAGAATTGGTCGAGTCGACAGAAAAATGCCAGAAGGGAGGATTATGCAGCTATGACTTTTTGAATCTCTTAGGTTTGGTTATTCTGCATTTTTCCATTATAGGGTATGATACCATTGTGAGAAATACGAACGACAGCAGCCTCAAGATGTACTTTATTGTCAAAGGAAGTGAACTAAAGGATGTCATACTGTCATCGAGAACTTCATCTCTGATTGTACTGAAATCAATTTTCATGTCAGAATTCATTGCAGGGAATCTATGGTGTGAACCCAGATGCTTTGCTTGTTGCAGACATTTGATATGTATGTTGCAATGCTGAAATCTTGTTATTCCTTTAAAAAAACACTGACCTCTTGTATCGGAACATAATATGATTTGCTGAAATTACATGTTGATATTGTGCGTAGTGAGCAGAAAGAGTACTTGATGCAAACTTGCAAGGACACATATTATGCTGGTTTGAACTGAGCCCTCAACCTAGAATTCAAAATATGAAAATAAATGTGAAGTACAAAGTTTGTAGCAATATCAACTTTCTGATCTTCTTCATATGGCATCTCTTGCCAGGCCATAGCTTCTCGGTGAGGGAGGAGACACCTTGCAGAAAGTCAGGCCAAGAACCTAATGGCTTTGTAGTCATGAACTTGTCATTGGTCTGTAATTGAAACATTTTTTTAATTGAATTTGGTCAAATTTGACAGCACAAAAACCGTGGAAGTTTCATGTTTGGAATGTAGCTTGACTTGATACTATTTGAAGTAAACGAAAACAGTAACCTAATGAATGAATGGAAGAACTCCACAATTGCATTGATCAATGTAGGTATTTATACATGTGAAAGGTTGTTATGAACAGATGCCTTTTCACAAGGGGCAACTGCTTATACAATCATAATCAACTGCCTAATCTATGTCTTGATTACACAATTAACTGCCTAATCTATGTCTTGGATGAGATCACATGAAAATGTGTCTTTTAGAGTAGACATTGGTTCACAATACTCCCCCTTGATTGAATCTTCCTTGAGATTAATGCGTTGTTGATTCCTCTAAAAATCATGTTGGAATAATCTGAGGATTATATTGATATGCCATCAAAAACTCCTTTAAACCCGGTGGGAAAAATAAGGAGAAAAATATGACATATATAAGTGTGATTAATAAATCACTATGTCTTTGGTAGCTCCTCTAAAAACCCCTATGGGGAAAAATTGGAGATACAACATAATATATTAAACTCCTCTAAAAACCCTGTAGGAAAAATATGAGGAGAAGATATGTTGATATACTGTTGAAAACTCCTATAAAACCCAATGGGAAGATTTAGGAGAAAACTGATACAGTATATTTAAGTGATTGTCTCTAGTGAACTCGTATGAGAAAACCTATTATAGGAAAAACCTACAAACGAGTTTGAGGACAATGCATTTCTTTGATGTTTCCTTAAAAACCCCAATGGGGAAAACAGAAAATATGACATATACTCATGTTAATATTACCCCATTAAAAACTTTTCATGAGAAACCTTGTGAGGAAAAACTCATAAAAGAAAAGAGTGTTATATTTGTTAGGACAGGTTAATAGTTAGGAGATATCTCCCCCTGATTCTTGCAAATTTCGAAGTCGTCTCATACCAATCCCATGAACACATTTCAAGAATGTAGAAGATGGTAATGACTTGGTGAAAAGATCAGCGAGGTTATCGCATGATTTGGTTTGCAAGATGTTTATCTCCCCACTTTGCTGTAACTCATGAGGATAAAACAATTTTGGAGCAATATGCTTTGTGATGTTGCTCTTATGTAACCTGTCTGCATCTGTGTAACACAAGCAGAATTATCTTCATAGATAATTGTAGGTGATTCAATAGAACCAATACCACACAATTGTTGTATGTGGTTAATCATTCTGTGAAGCCATACACATTCACGTGAACCTTCATATAGTGCAATAATTTCAGAATAATTAGTGGAAGTAGCTACCAGAGTCTGTTTAGAAGACTTCCATGAAATAGCTGTTCCACCATGTAAGAATACAAAGCTTGTTTGGAATCTGGCATTATGGGGATCTAATAAATAGTCAGCATCCGTGTATCCAATCATAGCGGGATCTTGATTTCTTTCGAAATATAATCCAAGATCCTTTGTGCTATTGAGATATCTAAGGATATGCTTTATACCTGTCCAATGACGTTTGGTTGGTGCAGCGCTATGTCTAGCTAGTAAGTTCACTGCAAATGCAATATCAGGTCTGGTGCAGTTTGCAAGTTACATAAGCGCTCCAATGGTACTGAGATAAGGAACCTCGAGTCCCAGTACCTCTTCTCCATCATCACACACTACAAAAGGACACCCCTTTTTGCAACACATATATGCGTTGCTAAAAGTCCGTATATGCGTTGCTAGGGTCTATACCAACACATTATTATGCGTTGCCTATGCTGCCGTTGCTAGGGTCTATTGCAACACTTATATATGTGTTGGTAAAGTCTAGAATTAATCGTTCCTAAGCAGCAACGGATATTGAGTGGTTACGGCAACGCTTACATATGTTGGTACTACCCATAGACGAATGACTTTTGTAGCCCGTTGCAACATATAGATTTGAATTGTGGCAACGCTTATATGCATTGCAAGGAGTAAACCAAGCGATGAAAAATATTATTAAATAATATAATTTGGCACCAATTATAGTTAAAACGCATATGCAATGGAATTGGAAATTTGAAGACCATTATGGACCCACACATGGCAAATAAAAAACATTGTTGTGTATTATAAATAAATTGTTGCATTACAAAGTGAGTAACATCCTCATAAGTTCACCATAATTTTGTTCGTAACAAAGATTGTAATGAAAAATATATATAAACACCGGAGCCATCTTGGAATGCCACCAGTCGTCATTCTCCATCTCGGTCCAACGTGTGGCATATTCTTTTAACAACGCTCTTACCCCATTCTTTAAGCAACACTCTCTTACCGAAGAAGCGACAATAAAGTTCAAGAACAAAAGTGTAGCCCGATACACACCTATATGAGAGAAGAGATTTTTAAGGAAGTTGTTGAATTCTTGCCCTTTCCCATGGTGCCCTTTGAAAGTGCATCTAGGCACTTATGTTATTTTGGTGATTAATGACAAACGCATATAATGACAATCTATACAATTGAGTAAATGCTTAACTTAGTGCTTAACAAATGACAATCCTCTAATATGATTATATTGCTATGAGACTAACATGTTATTGCCTAGTTGAGTATCAGTCTCATCTATTTAGAGGAAAATCAAGTGGATGGTTAAGCAAAGATAACGTATGCAATTTTGGTATCTATTCTATATTTGTTATTGCATTCCTTTTGTGCAAATGCATAGTGAACTCCAAGTAGCATGTTGATTATATATATGCACATTGGTTCATGTCATATTTATTTGTGCATATATATTCATTTGAGTTCACTATGTGCTTTGTTTTTAGTATGCATGTATTAACTAGAGTTGAACTTCATATTGCTATAGATTGACTTGGTGCATGCATGTTTTAATTGTATATCTTCTCATGCAATTCTCTTAGTGAAGTTTAATCTAGTGTTGGATCACATATTTACTCTTATTCCAAATATTAGTTGCACATGTACAATTCGTGTATATTATATCATGTACTTCATTTAAGTAAAGATTGTGATCCTTGCCATGATTTAATTGATTCATCATATCGGCAATTATCTCTAGTGCATATAGATCAACTACATATTCATCATGATGCACTTAGTAGAGAACATTTTTGTGTCAAGTGTTTCCATTTATATTGTGCCTCTTTAAATGAAACACTTGTGGTACTTAATTGCTCACAAATATCAATTTATTCATATCTATTGAGCTTTTGGGACTAATGCTTTTATGAGTGGTTAGGAAAGAATTAGGTCCCATGTGTGCATGATGACCAAGGTATCTTGAAGGATGACCGTTAAGCGAGGTCAACAAGACGGCGGTGTCACCAAGAGTTGAGGACTAAGTCAAGATCGACTTGGCGTGAGATCGCCGAGAGAATGATCAAGTCAAGGTCGATAGGACGAGAGTCTCATGAGGTGAATCGAGTCAAGTTGGACAAGGCGAAGATGTCATCAATCATTTGGTAAAAGACATCATGCACATTGCATCCACGGAGAAGACGACATGCGGATTGAATGTAAGACTTGTATTATCTTTGATTTAATTTGAGTCTAAGGATTGCCGTACTATTAAGAGGGATGCGACGTCGAATGACTTTTAGATGTGTCAAGTGCTCAAATGATCCATCCTTGTGAAATTTAGAGAGAAAGTGGTATTGGTGGTACCGGAAAGTGAGAATTGTAGGTCTCTCTTGGATTCTTTGTGAAATCTGGATTTATCCTTTGAGATTTGGGTAGTGAGACCTTGTTAGTTGTGTAGCCCTTGTTCTTAGCTTTCAATAGGGTCCAAAATCACTAAAATCGGAGTCCGGAATCAAAAGTTATGCTCGTTGCTCGGCTGCTCAGTGCCAGTTCGGACTATCCGAAGATGGACTCGGACTATCCGAAGTGAGTTCGGACTATCCGAACATATTTTCAGATATTCTGAGCTGGGTCTCTCTATTAGCCATATCTAATGGGTTCGGACTATCCGAACTTGAGCTCGGACTATCCGAACTGAGTCGAACGTTGAGCAAAACGGCTAGTTTTTTGGAGCCTCTATTTAAACCCCCATCCATCCCCATTTGTGGGGGCTGCTACTAGGTTGATTTGAGGTGCTATCCACTTGTTCTTGAGCCCTCTAAACACCTCTTGCCCTTAGATCTAAGTGATCCCTTTGTGTGAAGGGTTGGGAAGAGTTTGAGGAGTGAGGTGCTAGGTTGAGTGTGAGTTGAGGAAGAGTTGATCTTTTGAGCACTTGATTTCATCTCCAAGCTTGTTCTTCGTGAGCATTTGTTACTCTTGGAGGTTGAGGACTCCTAGACGGCTAGGAGGTCGCCTACGAGCCACCGGCTTTGTGTGGTTGGCCGGGAGTTTGTGAAGGTTGGATTCCGCCTCTGCAAGGAAGGAATCAAGAAGTGAAGCCGGCAAGTGCAAGGTGCAACACCAAGGCAAGCGGGTTGAAAGAGACCCCGTGTCTTGTGTGACCGGCCGGCGTGAGTGCAAGTGCAATACCAGGAGGAAAAGGGTTGAAAGAGACCCGGCTCAAGTGTGACCGAGCCGCCTCCAACGGAGACGAGGATCCCTCAAGGATCCGAACTTCGGTGAAAAATCTTCGTCTCCAAGTTTGCTTCTTACTCTTTCTTTAATATTTGATTTTGAATCTTGAAATTGCCTGATCTACTTTTCTAGTGGGTTTTCGGCTAGACCTCTATTTGCTTCAAGTATTCTAGGCTAACTAGTTTAATTTGGTGTATTTAATATCCCCCAAATAGCCTAGATATCATTTATGAGCTATGTGCTCTGGAGGATTCGAATATCCGAATAGAACTTCTGATACTCCAATAATCTCGGACTATCCGAATATAATCTCGGACTATCGAACCACTCGGACTGTCCAAGTATTATTCGGACATTCCGAAGTTACTGTTAATTTCCGCTGCGATTTAGTTTTAAATTTTAATTAGCCTATTCACCCTCTCTAGGCGTACATCCTGTCCTTTCAATTGGTATCAGAGCAAGGTCTCTCATTTTATTAGACCTAACCGTCTAGAGAGTAAAGGATGTCGACTAGAGGATTAGAGGAATCACATTATCTACCTGTGCTAGATGGCTTAAATTATGCTCATTGGAAATTAGCTATGATTTCTCATTTTAAATCCATGAGCCCCCAAATATGGTGGATTGTAGATGTAGGCTTTTCATCTCCATTGAATGAAGATAATCCAACTGAAGGGGAGATGAAATGCATACATCTCGACGCCAAGCTTCTAATGTTTTATTCTATGTTGTGAGCGATGAAATTTTAGATAGAATATGCAATCTCGAAGGCCATGAAATGTGGATGAAGCTTCAAGAACTATTTGAATCATCCACGTCTATTAAGGATTGCATCAAGGAAAAGATGTCGGGAGGTGAAACCACAAGCTCCACCTCAAGCTCAAGCGATGAAGAACCGGCATCTCCATCAACCTCAACCTCCACCTCAAGCGACGATGAAGATTCACTCACATCACTAATCCGTTGCTTCATGGCAAAAGGTAAAATTGAGGTAAGTGATGATGATGATGATGATGAGCTCTCTTGTGAAGAGTTTATGAATATGTTAAAGGAGCTAAATGAATGTCTTGGGAAGGAGAAAAAGAAATATAAAATTTTGAAGCTTGAACATGAATCACTTCAAAATGATTATAATGTGCTCAAAGAAAATCATGAACTTCTCCTTCACAAGGAATTCACTAAGTCTAGAGTGGATATTACTACTCAATGTAATTTGGTTGATGAATTGCCTTGCCAAATTTCCATTACAAACAATTCATCAAATAAATGCATATGCACCTCTAGCGATGATTTACCTAGTTGCTCAAATTCTATTGCTACTACTTCCTCTATACTTGTTGAGACTAACCTTGTAGAGGAAAACAACGAGCTCAAGGCCCAAGTCATTAGATTGGAAGATGACTTGAAAAGGTGCGTAAAGGGAAAAGCCATCCTTGCCGAGATCTTGAGCAAGCCAAGGGCGCCTCAAGATAAGCGAGGACTCGGCTACAACTCCAAGAGGGAGAAGAGCAAGAAGAAGCACAATGCAAGAATGAAGACGATTGTGTGCTTCTGATGCAACAAGAAGGGCCACTTAAGCCTCCGTGTGCCCTAACAAAGTGGAGATCAAGCCACAACAATCAACAATGAGGCAAACCGACAAAGAGCAAGTCAAGAAAAGGAGACGCTCAAAGCACACTTGCTACAATTATCGGGAAAAGGGGCACATCGGTAAGGATTGTCCCAAAGGTATCATTCCTAAGCCTATTATTGTCAATGATCATCATTTGCTTAGGAAAGACAAAGATGGTAATGTGTTTACCAAATTTGACAATTCTTCTAAGTCTATGCAAAATAATGACAATCAATTGCTTAGGAGATATAAATCTAGAAATGTATTTGCTCATAATGCTAGATTTCCTAAGACTATGAAAAATCATGTTGATCATGTGCTTAGGAAAAATAAAAATAGCAAAACATTTGCTAGAAATGCTAGATCTTCTAAGCTAATGCATAACTCTAATAATCATATGCTTAGAAAAGATCAAACTAGAAATAGTTTTGCTAAGTATCATTGTCCTCCTAAGCTTTATTACAAAAATGCCAATCAATTGCCTAGGAGGAATAATTATCGCAAACCTATTCCTAGTCATGTTAGTTCACCTAAGACTACTAATATTAGGAGCATTTGGGTTCCTAAATCTATTGTGACTAACATTGTTGGACCCAACAAGGATTGGGTACCAAAAACCACCTAAAAGATTTTTAGGTAACATGGGATGGATTGGACGTTTGGCTTCTTCAAAAAGGGAAGGAGACTTAATCATTTGCAAAATGGAGCCAAGCATGAGGATGATCACTTCGATCTTGAGCCAATGCCATCTCGGGTAACAAGTATTTAAATTGATTCTTATAGCTTATAGCCTTGTGTAGGTTATATTGCATTACTCCTGAAAATCAATTTAGATTGCTTGTTATATGCTTGCTCATGTTTTATTAGTTGTTTTGATTGCAATCTTGAGTAAGTTAAATAGTGGCACATTAAGGGGAGTGTTAATTCATATCCATGTATATTACATCCCTGCATGTGCCCATATTTATATAAGTGCTAATATATATTTTCAAAATCAAGCCATTTAGCCAAAAGTCAAAATTTTGTATACTATTAGTATTCTTGTGAAAAACCAATTGCAAAATGTATACAAATGTATTTGAAACGTTTTTCAAAGGTCTTGGCTTCACAAAATCTATTTTACAAAGAAAATGAGTTTTAACTCCAAAAGCTAGTTACTAATATCATGTTTTGGATTTAAACTTATAATTTTCATAAAATTATACGTAAAATGATTTTGAAAGTAATTCTAAAATGAAAAAACTAGAGTTGGTCATTCTTAACAATTCTTGTGTTCAAAAAGATTTTCAAAAGACCAACCTAGTAAAAGTTATTTGATTTTGAAACTCACCGAAAAACTATAATTGACCCATAATGGTCATATTATTGCACTTAGTGAGTTTCTCTGTTTGGACCGGATTCTTAGCCATATCTTGGTTCAAAATGGTATTTTAAACTCATACATGCCAATTCCAATCAAAATATCTTCTCATTTGCTTCATTTGATACTTTTTGGATTGTTGTTGAAAGCATATGCATACATATCCTTCATATGAGCCTCTTTGGTCAAAAAGTCAAAATTTTTGTTTAAAAGGCCAATATTTGTGAAAATCTTTATAAAAGTTCTCAAATATGTATTTCAAATGTTTTACAATGGTTTCAGAGTAAAAATTCCTATTTTAGAAACAAAATAGCAAATTTGGCCTCAAATGGATCTTATAGGATCTTGATTTTGGATTAAATGAAATATTTTCACATAATAAAATCTATTGAGTTTTTGAAAAAGTGGTCAATACAAAACTCGTAGGGTTGGTCATTTTAAGCATTTCTTTAGTTCAAAGTTTTTCCAAACGACCAACCGTTCAAAAGTTATAGCTATTTGAATTTGGCCAAAATTCTTCATTTGACCCAAAATGACCCATTCTTACATATTGTGGGTTTTGATATTTGAGATGGATTTCTTTGTGCTTCTTGGCTTAAAATAGTATTTCTAACTCATATAAAGCCATGAAAGTTCAAATCTCCATGAAATTCAAATCGGATTGCATTTTGAGTTTTCGGTGCAAATTGAACTTCTATTTTTGCCTACAACGCGCATTCTGCCATATCTTTTGAAAGAAAATTCCTTTTAAGGAAATTCTTTTTGAGAAACCTTCTAAATAGCTCAAAGTTCATTTCTGGAAATTTTCAAATCATTTTGACTTTATTTGAAAAAGTTTTGACTTTTCTACTCTTTGATTGAAAATCATACCTACAAAGCAAAATTTGACATATCTTTTGATTGGAGACTTGTTTTTGGAAAATTCGTTTTGAAAAAGTTTCTTATGAGTCTAAAGTATGTTTCTGCATAATTTCAAATAATTTCAACTTAATTTGCAAAAGTTATGGCTTTTTCTCTCTTTGATCAAATGCTGAAAATTCAGACTTTTGCATGGTTTTGATCTGATTTGTGATTTTTGTATCTCCAAATTAAATCATAATTTGAGGGGACCACCTTTGTAAGAATTGATCCTCAATAGTTGGTCTACTATGATAAATTTTATCATATTTTTTAGACCTCATTTGAGCAGTTTTTCAGCCATCTTTTAAAGCCTAAATGAAATGTCAAAATCTGAAAATCTGAAATTCTAGTTCATTGAATATTTGTGGTTTTCATATCTTTAAATTGGTTTCAAGGTGGAAGAATCTCTCAAAACAAAACTTGAGCATATTTAAATATATTAGCTCCATGATATATCTTATAATCCGTTTGGAGCTTGTTTAATCAAGTTTTGTATGTTTAAAGGAGAATCTCCTTTTGGTATGTCATGGTATCAAGTTAATCTTAAATTAACATATAGTGTTGATCTTTGAGAAAATGATCTTGTTTTGAAACAAAGATAAATATTTTTTCTCAAAATTGGTATCCTTATGCAAGATAACCTTTACAAGTGGATTTCAAGAGTTAAATTTGAATGAGTTTCAAATGTTTTTATTGTAAATTGGTATAATGAAATATTCAATTGGTATCTTGAATTTTTTTTTAAATTGCATGCAAGAAGTATTATCATGTTTATCATCTATATCATGCATGTTATACTTAGACATTATCAAACTAACTTGGGTCAAATTAAAAGATATTTGTTCCTAAATCGTGTGCTTGTCTATTGATGTTCAAGGTATTGGAAAAGGGTCATCTTCGACGGTGGGATGAAGGAAATGGAGAAGCTCCATAGTCCGAGGATCTAAGGTCGAGCGGTGATCATGACCAATTCGAACATGCGGTGGACAAGAACCGACAAAGGGACGTATTTCCTTTTGACCACATTCAATAATGTCTTTGCACACCATTATGTTAAATTGTGTCATTTTAAATGGTGTTGTATATTTCAATTGGTATCATTAATTGGTATCTTTCAAGAGGTATCCTCTAATCCTAAATTGTTTTGAAGTGTCATCTAACTTGCATTTGGCATTGAATAAATAAAAAGGTACATATGGGTGACACATTGCAAAGAGGTATGCCCTTGATAAGTTTGTGAAATTCTTGATCATGAAAGCGCATCCTTCTTATACAATTTTGATTCATGATCTTGTATACATCTTGTGATCATATAAGCAATTTTTTCCTGTGTAATCTTCTCTATATGATCTTGATTTTTAGAATTGAATTTGATCATGAGCATGTGCTTAAATTATATAAATTTGCTATATGATCTTGATGTTTAAGAATAAATCTTCTCCATGTGGAATCATATTCATATGCCATGTTTAAGCATCACTTATATCATGTGAATCATGACTACTTTAAATTGGTATAATTAAAAACATCAATTACCTAAATCTTGGATATAATTGGTATCATATCTTGCCTAGATTTAGGGGGAGCCTAATATTATTGTCCTATTACTAGCTCCTTATTTTTATGTTGTTCTCCTTAATCTTTTTATTGAGTGTGCAATCAAGGGGAGAACATATTTTATTGAATGAATAATAAGGATCTATCAAGCACCTTTTTGGGATTAACGACAAAAGGGGGAGAATTTATGGATTTATCAATTGTCCCTACTCGATTGACAAAAGGATAATTTGTAAGTATGATCTCTTATTGTTTCTTCATACTTGTTTTAATGCTAAATATCTTAATATTGTCATTTGGTGCAATTGATAATAGGTTTGTCATAAATCACCAAAAAGGGGGAGATTGAAAGTGCATCTAGGCACTTATGTTATTTTGGTGATTAATGACAAACGATATAATGACAATCTATATAATTGAGTAAATGCTTAACTTAGTGCTTAACAAATGACAATCCTCTAATATGATTATATTGCTATGAGACTAACATGTTATTGCCTAGTTGAGTATCAGTCTCATCTATTTAGAGGAAAATCAAGTGGAATGGTTAAGCAAAGATAAGGTATGCAATTTTGGTATCTATTCTATATTTGTTATTGCATTCCTTTTGTGCAAATGCATAGTGAACTCCAAGTAGCATGTTGATTATATATATGCACATTGGTTCATGTCATATTTATTTGTGCATATATATTCATTTGAGTTCATTATGTGCTTTGTTTTTAGTATGCATGTATTAACTAGAGTTGAACTTCATATTGCTATAGATTGACTTGGTGCATGCATGTTTTAATTGTATATCTTCTCATGCAATTCTCTTAGTGAAGTTTAATCTAGTGTTGGATCACATATTTACTCTTATTCCAAATATTAGTTGCACATGTACAATTCGTGTATATTATATCATGTGCTTCATTCAAGTAAAGATTGTGATCCTTGTCATGATTTAATTGATTCATCATATCGGCAATTATCTCTCTAGTGCATATAGATCAACTACATATTCATCATGATGCACTTAGTAGAGAACATTTCTTGTGTCAAGTGTTTCCATTTATATTGTGCCTCTTTATATGAAACACTTGTGGTACTTAATTGCTCACAAATATCAATTTATTCATATCTATTGAGCTTTTGGGACTAATGCTTTTCATGAGTGGTTAGGAAAGAATTAGGTCCCATGTGTGCATGATGACCAAGGTATCTGGAAGGATGACCGTTAAGCCGAGGTCAACAAGACGGCGGTGTCACCAAGAGTTGAGGACTAAGTCAAGATCGACTTGGCGTGGAGATCGTCAGAGAGAATGATCAAGTCAAGGTCGATAGGACGAGAGTCTCATGAGGTGAATCGAGTCAAGTTGGACAAGGCGAAGATGTCATCAATCATTTGGTAAAAGACATCATGCACATTGCATCCACGGAGAAGACGACATGCGGATTGAATGTAAGACTTGTATTATCTTTGATTTAATTTGAGTCTAAGGATTGCCGTACTATTAAGAGGGATGCGACGTCGAATGACTTTTAGATGTGTCAAGTGCTCAAATGATCCATCCTTGTGAAATTTAGAGAGAAAGTGGTATTGGTGGTACCGGAAAGTGAGAATTGTAGGTCTCTCTTGGATTCTTTGTAAAATCTGGATTTATCCTTTGAGATTTGGGTAGTGAGACCTTGTTAGTTGTGTAGCCCTTGTTCTTAGCTTTCAATAGAGTCCAAAATCACTAAAATCGGAGTCCGGAATCAAAAGTTATGCTCGTTTTCGTCGGGCTGCTCAGTGCCAGTTCGGACTATCCGAAGATGGACTCGGACTATCCGAAGTGAGTTCGGACTATCCGAACATATTTTCGGATATTCCGAGCTGGGTCTCTCTGTTAGCCATATCTAATGGGTTCGGACTATCCGAACTTGAGCTCGGACTATCCGAACTGAGTCGAACGTTGAGCAAAACGGCTAGTTTTTTGGAGCCTCTATTTAAACCCCCATCCATCCCCATTTGTGGGGGGCTGCTACTAGGTTGAGTTGAGGTGCTATCCACTTGTTCTTGAGCCCTCTAAACACCTCTTTGCCTTTAGATCTAAGTGATCCCCTTTTGTGTGAAGGGTTGGGAAGAGTTTGAGGAGTGAGGTGCTAGGTTGAGTGTGAGTTGAGGAAGAGTTGATCTTTTGAGCACTTGATTTCATCTCCAAGCTTGTTCTTCGTGAGCATTTGTTACTCTTGGAGGTTGAGGACTCCTAGACGGCTAGGAGGTCGCCTCACGAGCCACCAAGCTTTGTGTGGTTGGCCGTGGGAGTTTGTGAAGGTTGGATTCCGCCTCCAAGGAAGGAATCAAGAAGTGAAGCCGCAAGTGCAAGGTGCAACACCGGCGGCTAGCGGGTTGAAAGAGACCCCGTGTCTTGTGTGGCCAGACATGGCGAATGCAAGTGCAATACCGGAGGAAAAGGGTTGAAAGAGACCCGGCTCAAGTGTGACCGAGCCGCCTCAACGGAGACGAGGATCCTCAAGGATCCGAACTTCGGGTGAAAAATCTTCGTCTCTAAGTTTGCTTCTTACTCTTTCTTTAATATTTGATTTTGAATCTTGAAATTGCACGATCTACTTTTCTAGTGGGTTTTCGCTAGACCTCTATTTGCTTCAAGTATTCTAGGCTAACTAGTTTAATTTGGTGTATTTAATATCCCCCAAATAGCCTAGATATCATTTGCGAGCTATGTGCTCTGGAGGATTCGGAATATCCGAATAGAACTTCGGATACTCCGAATAATCTCGGACTATCCGAATATAATCTCGGACTATCCGAACCACTCGGACTGTCCGAAGTATTATTCGGACATTCCGAAGTTACTGTTAATTTCCGCTGCGATTTAGTTTTAAATTTTAATTCTCCTATTCACCCCCCCTCTAGGCGACATCCCTGTCCTTTCACCCTTCCATGCTCGGATCGCCTGTGAATTTTCAAGAGTAAGGGGGGTTGACATTAAGTGCAAACTTAGTTGTTATGTTAGGATCGATACTCAAAAGTATTGTTTCTTTTCATTCTTACTGTTTCGAGAGAAGGAACCACTTGGTGTACAATCCATTGGGAATCAACAACACCGATCTTCTCATGAGCAAAGGCTACAAAGAGTAAAGGCATTAATCAAAGACATGGAAATAAGAAGGCCAAAAGCTATTCAAATGATTAAATGTTAGTAAGAGAAGTACTGAATCATATGCACACACATCTCCATGTATCCCTAGAGAAGACTAGAGCCATTATTTCAACAAACTCAGACATCAAACATACACAGTTAGGCCCTTTTCACATATATTAGAAACCGGAGCGAGCAAACTAAGCGCTAGGGAAAAACTACATACGACAAGAAGGTAGAAGATGAGGATCGGTGCACCACTGGTCTCTCCTCTCAGTATCCCCGATAAAACCAAACCACCATCCAGATTGCTTTATGAGATTAAAAGGAAGAGAAGGCCAAACCACCATCCGGAAAATGTCATTGAAAAATTATACGAGAGAGCGATAATCTTGTGGAACAATGAAACGTAACATAACGATACATTGGGTGAACTAAAGTATGGTTCAGTTCAAAAGGTTGCTCTATGAATTATAAGCATTCGACTACATAATGCAAAGACTTAGGAAGGTAAGTTCAACAACCAGGAACACATCCTTTGAATTAGAAATCTACAAAAGAGTCATTGAATAAAAAAATATTTCTAGAAATAATTAAGTTTTGGACCTTTTGGTCAACAGTTAGCAGGAAATGGTGAACTAATTAGCATGTACATGCAAGACTGTGCATTCAACTCAATTAAACAAAAGTAGCATAGCAAATCATGCTTGCACTTTTAGAGTGAATTGTATCAATGACCAAGGAATTTACAACTTGAATCAAGTTTCATGGTCTATTTTGCATCCAACTTTCACATATTGCAAGATAGTAATTTTATATACATGCAACTTTGATCTAGGAATGCAGAAGATAGTAATTTTATGTACATACAACTTTGATCTAGGAATGCAAAAGATAACACCATAAAGACTTGATGTCAATTCACTGAACTAGAGGAAGACTAGAAAGGAAGCAGAAGGAAACAAAGAACTAAAGAATATATACCATTTCACAGCTAAACCGAAACATCTCTGATGCATCTTCCGCTTGTTGAAGAACAATATTTGTCAACTTTGGCTCGAGGTCTTGATCGGCTTACAGCAACTGAATTGGATATCACAACAGTTGAATTAAGTAAATTCTTTGTCAAATGCATCATTGTCCATATTGCAATGATTTCAATTACATGAACCAAAGCAGTTGGATGGTAAAATCACAGTATAACAGAGCATCATGCACAAATTCTAATTGCTGTTGTTCACCATGTCCACATGTGCCACAAATGCAGTTAAGCTCCAAAGTCCAATAGAGTATATTCTAGTCTAGTAGACATGGTGAACAAAAGGACATCTGCACAACTGCACCTCTAAACAAATCATTGATGTAGACTGCAAACTAACCTCGTTTGGAACCATGTCCCACACCCATCACTAGCCAAAATCATAAACTCCAATTCATCATCTATTTCTTGTTCGACAAATAATTAGGGAGTTCAAGTACCTTTTTCATTGATCCAAGAGAAACATCAATTGTCATATTTTTGAAAGAAACTGATAGAAGTATATGTGCTGCACAAATTACCTGAATCTCGTGGTCTGCAACAACAAATTGTTTCAACAAGCGGTTGCCAAATGCCCGAGACATTGCAAGTACACCACCTACCCTCCAAGTTCTGCAAAACCGGGATCCAGAAATTGCATAACTAAAACAGAGTATTTTAAATAATAAAACCAGGATCCGAGGCTCCTCCTCTTTCCTATATATATATATATATATATATATATATATATATATATATATATATATATATATATATATATATATATATAGGAAGTCTTTTTCAGTACTCGTGAGTACATACTCCCAACTCTAATATACCACTTAAATAAATGTTTTATACTCCTTTATCACTTTCAAGATATCTGCAATAATAATTCTAAGATACTCCAATACAACATGATTAAAAAATTTTATCGACCCTTTATTTTTTTGTTACGTACCTTTTTCCATATGTATAAGGAATATGTAAACAAATTATACTATAAATGGTGGATTTTAATGAAATTTTTCATTAAACTCACTTTGGAGTATCTTATAATCATTATTAGAGTATACTCAAAAGGATAAAAGGTATAACAACATCATTTAAACAAGATATTAGAGGTGGGAGTACATACACCTGTGAGTATGAAATCATTTTCCTATATATATATATATATATATATATATATATATATATATATATATATATATCACTTTCTTTTGTTCCCGATGACATTGCTATGGACAGCATATGATCAAGCAATTATGTTCTCACTATGTACATCTATTGCACCGTTGTACATTGGATCATATCGAACGCAAGCTACATAGCAAATTTAAATCAAATACATTAAGGGACTACACACCAATAGAATCGATCATCTTTAAGCTGCAAATTAGGGGATCGTGGACTCGTGGAGCAAGTATTACCTCTTCCATCCACCACTCATGTAGCCCACCTCATGTAGTGAATTAAGTAAATTCTTTGTCAAATGCATCTTTGTCAAATCCATACTCTAGTGAGCGCCCAACAATTTTCACAGACCACGCTTACAATCAATAAATGGAATTCACAGACCATACTTACAATCCGTACTCTAGTGAGCATCCAACAATTTTCACAGACCATAGTTACAATCCATAAATGGAATCTTAGCTAGACTATAGCTTCAGCACGCAAGTAGTATCACATCTCAAGCAATTAGTATATGCATAGCTATAACAAGATTCTGATGCTTATAAATAACTTACGTAGAGACTTGCTGAGGACGTCTGGCGGCTCGGCAGTATTGGCTATGACTCGGCGGAGCGGTGCGGATTCAGGCTGGGCGGGCGGGCGGCACAACACGATGTGGCACCACTTGGCGTGGCGAGGGGCGGACGGCAGTGGTCGGTGCGGTTCGGCACTGCGGTGTGGCAAGGCGGAACGGCAGGTGGCGTCGGTGCGATGATGGGGCTGGGCGAGGAAGGGCGGCGGCGGCGCGGTGTGTGGAGCGAAGAAGTCGGGGAAGGGCGGCGGCAACGCAGTATTTCGATCGGTCGGGGACCGGCTATTTTGGCGGCTGGAGTATGGGGATCGGTCGGGGACCGGCTATTTTGGTGGCTGGAGAAGTCGGGGAAGGGCGGCGGCGGAGTGGAGAAGTTTCGATCGGTCTGCAGCTGGGCTTTTTGCAGAACCCTAAAGCCAGCGGAGGCGGGGCCGAGATCTGGCTAGGGAAGCAGGGCAGCTAGGGTTGATGTTGAACGACAACGACTTGAGTTGATGCAGCTTGCCGGGCCGGTTGAACGACTTGAGTTGATTCAGCTTGCGACGTAGCTTGGGCCGGCTGGTGTAACACCCCAATTTTTGCTCCTCTTGTGTTTAATTGGTATTTTGAATTTTTGAGAAATTTCTGGAATTTATTTGGATTTATTTGGAGTTATTTTGAATTAAGCCATTTACCAAATTAATTAAATAATAGAAAAGTTAAAATAAAATTTTGCTGAAAATATTTTATTTGAGTCACAAATGTCCTAAAATATTTTTGAGAATTTTTCCAGAATTTTTCTGGTGTTTTTAATGCCCCAAATGAATTAATTGATTTTCGGGAATTATTTTTAATCGAAAAAGAATTAAAAATCCAGATGAACAGTGTTGGGCGAACAACGTGCGCCTGCTCTGAAAAACCCTAGCCGTAGCCATCCGATCTTCATCCGACGGTCCACGTCGCGCCACGCCACCCAAACTCGAATCATCACGGACTCACTGCAAGACCGTGGGCCTCGGTTTCGCGCTTTTCACTAAGTCGAGGCGCTATTTAAACGCCGCCACCGTGACGTGATCCTCCTCGCCGCACCCGTCCGTACACTCCACGCTGCCCGAAGTCGCCGCCGCCTCGCCGCGACGAGCTCCTCAAGTCCCGGCCACTCGCCGAAGTTCTTCGCGTCGCTTGCCGCCGCCGGTGATTCTCCGCCGTCGCCGTGTTACCACCGAACTCACCTTTCCAAGCCACGCCGGAAAGCCACTTCTTCGCGCCGGAGAAGCACGGGAACGCCGCCGGCCACGTCTTCGTCTTCGTCCCCGGTGAAGCCTCGCCGCAGCGTCAACGTCGCCGAGCCCGAGCTTCTACCACCGTCCGATCGCGCATCAACGATCCAAATCTCGCCACGTCGCCTTTAAACAGTAAACCCCAACTTCAAACCTCCACCGTTAGATGTAAATCCGAGGGCAGCCGTGGTACCACATCGCTATTCACTGTGCGCGTGACGCTGACAAGGCGGACCCACACGTCAGTCGCACCGCACCGTGCACTGTGCACACGAGACGCTGACAGCACGGGCCCACTCGTCAGCCGCACGCACCGTGCGTGTGACGTCACCGCTGACGTCACGGTGGGACCCACTTGTCAGCGAGATAGCCGAGTCGTGCTGACGTCACGATGACGTCATGCTGACGTTAGCACGGGAGCCGGTCAGGGATGACGTCAGCAGGGCCACGTGTCACTCTCTGGTGGTGACACGTGTCATAGATGACGCAATAATTAATTTTCCGAAAAAGAAAAATATTTATTTAATTCGGTTTATTGATTTTAAATGTATTTTGAAACTTCAAATGCTTATAACTTTCGCGTTTTAACTCCGATTTGAGTGATTCCAATTTCTATAAATTTGTAAAATTGAGATCTTTCTGTTTATGAATTTTAATTGAATTTTGAGCAATGTTTGTCTACTGTTTATTTATTTTATTGTTTTGTGCATACGTTACGCGTAGACGTTGAAGTTCCCGACGGTTTTGAGGGAGAAGTTCTGACCCAAGAGCAAGCTCAAGAACCAGAACCAGTACTTTTTGAAGGCAAGTTATGTTTGATCATGTTGAACCTATTAGAGCAAATTACTTTGATTTAAACTATTGCATGCTAATTTGATAGAAATGATTTTGAATAAGTTTTGGGATTAGTTAAATGCCTAGTTGCTGTATGCTACCTTGTCATATATAATTGTAGGCCATGAATCCTTTGTCACCCTAGGTTATGGATTAATAGTTGGACATTAATAATTTGCCAACATGGGTTGAGTAGACCGAAGTAGTATGCTTAGCCCTGCCACGTGGAAATTTCATGATTTTGGACTTCCAAAGTTAATATTGACTTAATGAGATATAGAACGTATTTTGTGAATGAGACATGTGTTATTGAGTTGTTGATGGCACATGGTGCAATGGTAAAGAACCGGGGTGGGAAAATGATTTAGATGGGGCAAATGGCAAGATTGTTTCGTGGGCCAAGAGTGGCAATCAAGGTCGATTTGGTTTTTATTGGTTTTGGATATTTGAGATCACACTTGGTTAGTCTTGCCTCGGTCAACTAAGGACTTAACCTTGCGAGCATTTGAACTGAGTCTTTCATACAACCACAAGCTCCGTAATGGGATGGACCTAGCTGAGTAAACTGGGAAATCTATTCTTTGGTACTGTCGTGGTGGTGTGGGGCCCGGAGGAGCGGGTGAGAACTCACATGGCGCAAGAGGGGGGCCCTGGGTGTGGTAACCATCCCTCCAAATGTTGAAACCTTAGCAAGATCTGGGTTTAGATGGAACTTTGGAAAGGCTTACATGCTTATTTGCCTTGGTGGTATTTGATCGTATCTTGTGGGTAAAGTGTATAACCTCTGCAGAGTGTACAACCTATTCGAATAGCCGTGCTCACGGTATTGAGCATCGCTCGGTGATTACAGTCAAGGGTTAGATTTTCATGAAAATGTATTGTTTATGGAAAATGCTTGGGTTGGTAATGATGAACTTGACATAGGATGGAAAAATGATTTACGATTGAAATGTTTGTGAAATCTACTATTCTTACCTCTGTTTTACCGCTTTGCAAATTATTATTGTTATTCTTGAATGCTGTACTGCACATGAACCGTAGCCTATCCTTTGTACTAAGCCTTGCATGTAGAATATTAGAATTGCATTTCATGCATGACTTGTCGAGTGCTCAAAGTACTCACCCCACAACAACACAACCGGTTGAAGAAGAAGCAACCCCGCTCAGAGGAGGAGTATCGGAGGAGCCGACGAACTAGGAGCGAGCCCTGGGCCGGTTCGTGGCAAATTGGTTGGCGCCACGAGTTTATTTATTCCGCTGCATTTGGATATTTTAATAAGTCTTCGCCCTGCGAGGCGTATCGTTGTAACTTGACCATAAGGTCGATCAACCATTTCTTTTGATATAATTAATTAAAGTACTTTACTATTTCGTTGGATATGTCTGTGATATGTACCGATGTTGAGACTGTGTGCACTAGCGTGATCCTGGACTAGTGCTGAAACACAGAGGGTCCGGATTTGCACATCCGGGTCCCGACAGCTGGCCTGGTAATTAACCCCACGGATGATGCTTGCAACGCTTTACAAGCGTTGTCACCCTGTTGCTTGCTACTCATAACATCATGTGTTGCTATGTATCCGTTGTTAAAGGGGTGTTCCTGTTGTAGTGACATGGTCTGAATGGATCTTTCTCCATATCTAGAGATCGAACAACCATAGGTGTTTTAAATGGATATGATTTGTCCATATTGAATTTCTCCAATATTTTCTGGATATAGGCTGATTGATGCACTAAGATTCCTAAGGGAAGGTGCTCCAGTTGTAAACCTAAGCAAAATTTGGTCTTACCCAAATCCTTCATCTCAAATTCCGTTTTTAGGTGATTGCATGCTTCATTTATATCGTTAGAGTTGCCAATGATATTTAAATCATCAACATATACGGATATAATACAGAATCCTGTTGGAGATTTCTTTATGAAGACACATGGGCAATCATCATTGTTTGTGTATCCCTTCTTTAGAAAGAATTCACTTAGTCGGTTGTACCACATTCTTCCCGACTGTTTCAAGCCATATAGTGACTTGTTGAGTTTTACACAAGACATGTTGTGATTTGCATTTGGATTCGGGATTGGGATTCCATCGGGAACGTTCATGTATATGTCCGAATCAAGTGACCCATAAAGATATGTTGTTACTACATCCATCAACCGCAGAGATATATGATTTTGAACGCCAATGATATTAAGTATCGAATGTTATTCCACTCATAATCGGAGAATATGTTTCATTGAAATCAATGCCGGTCTCTGCGTGAACCCATGTGCTACAAGTCTCGCTTTATATCTCACCACCTCATTGTTTTCATTCCGTTTCCGGATAAAAACCCATTTGAATCCCACAGGGAAGACTTTTGGAGGTGTAGGTATTGCAGATGTGAATACCTTTCTTTTATTAAGCGAGGCTATCTCAGCTTGAATTGCTTCCTTCCATTGAGTCCAGTCCGAGCGCTTTTTGCACTCTGCCATGGTCTTGGGATCTGGATCATTTAGGAGGTTATTTGCAATTGTTGTGAAGAAGTAAGTGTCGATAATTGTAGTCTTTCGGTCATATGATTCTCCAGAATCGATATAATTAGTGGAAATTTCTTGTACCCTTGCTAATGGCTCATTATTTCCCAAAACTATGGAGCCAGGGCGTTCCGATGTCCCAGGATTAGCAATAAAGTGCACTTTTGATCTGGGTTGTGGATCAACTTGAGGTTGGCTTGTATTTACTGATTTGGAGGATTTTGTCCTCGGTTTCTTTTGTCACTTGCAAGAAGCTACATCTTTAGCCGTGGCCTTACTTCTCCCCCTCTTACTTTGAAGTGGGAGTTGAATGGTTTTATTTGGTACCTCCACTCTTTCAGGCACATTTCGGGCAGGATAATAAGATTTAGTAACACTTTTAGTATCAGTAAATGCATCTGGCATATTATTTGCAATGTGTTGCAAATTTATAACTTTCTGAACTTGAAGTTCAGTTTCTTGAGTACGTGGATCTAAGGTGGAGATGTCTAGAGATCCCAATTGATTTCGTGCATTCTTTTCGGTACTTGAAATCTCCCCTAATGCCGGAAATGATCCTCATTAAATATACAATCAGTGTCTTGCCGTGAATAGGTCCCCGTTAGGGGCTCAAGGTATTTAATAATCGACGGAGATTGATACCCACATAGATCCCTAATTTCTGTGTGGAACCATAGAGGTACGCTTAGGCGGTGAGATCGATGACGATATAGCGCAACCGATTTTTCGCAGATGGGAAATATTTGGTATATTTCACGTATTAATTGCAGCGGGAAGTCAGTATGATATGCGCTTGGTCGCAATGGAATTAAGTCAGCAGCGTGTAAGACCGTATGACCCCAACATGAAGTTGGTAAGTTGCAATTTTGTAATAAGGGTCTTGCAATCCACTTGATTCTCTTTATAAGAGATTCTGCCAAACCATTTTGAGTATGGATATATGGGACAGAATGTTGTACTTGAATTCCTAAAGACATGCAATAATCATTGAATGCATGTGAGGAAAATTCAGCAGCATTGTCCAATCGTATCGATTGAATCTGGTGTTCAGGATAATGTGCTTTAAGTTTAATAATTTGAGCAATTATCTTTGCAAAAGCATGGTTACGTGTGGATAAAAGACACACATGAGACCATCGAGTAGATGCATCTATAAGAACCATGAAATACCTGAACGGTCCAGACAATGGTTGAATAGGGCCACATATGTCGCCTTGAATACATTCAAGGAATTTAAGTGGCTCATGTTGGATTTTAAAATGAGAAGGTCTCAAAATCAATTTTCCAGTTGCACATGCAGTGCATATAAAATCTGATGATTTTGGGAATTTGGCAGCATGCAGATCATGACCATTAGAAATGCTGATAATTTTTCTCATCATCCCTATACCAGAATGACCAAGGCGATCATGCTAAGTTTGGAATGCATCAACATTCTAAAAAATTACCTTGTACGCAACATGTGGTACGAGTTTAATGTATGTGAAGTACAATCCAGACGGTAAAGAGGAAATCTTTTCAAGCGTTTGTCTGCCATATCCGTAATCTTTAGTGATGAGGAGAAATTTCTCATTATTGTCATCATGGGTTTCAACATAGAAACCATTTTTGCGGATATCTCTATAACTTAATAGAGTACGTGTTGAATCAGGATACAATAGTGCATCCTCGATTGTGATTTGAGTACCCATAGGAAGCATGATAGTGGCACGACCAGAACCAACTATCATTGCATCGCGTCCAGCGATTGTCAAAACATTTCCTTGCCTCTTAGTAAGAGTTTGGAAATATTTTGTTTCCCTTAGTATAGAGTTAGTAGTACATCTACTAGGCACAATTCCTCCTCCATCAGATCGACTCCCGTAGAAATCTATATATAAATGAAGAATTTAAAATTCTTGGTGAAGATATATAGAATACATACAAACTTTATTGAATATCAAACATAATTATTACATTCATTGGGATATCCAATATGTCAATGTGATGACAATATTATGTAATACAATACTTAGGACATAATTGTGCTTTATTATTACAATAAATGGGGCACTAGACTTGGGATCTAAGAGATTGGGAGCCTAGTCAAAGTCACCAAACATGTCATTGGAAGCAAATTCCATGATCATATTTTCTGTGTTGACTTGATCCTTGTCTTCCGGTACGACGTTGTTGCTTGGTTCCTTGGGAACTTGATGCGAACAACCAGCCTCTTCCCTGGAGTTGTCAGGTTGAAGGTTGAAATGGGCTTCATACCTCTGTCCCGGGGTCGCACGTCCACGTCCCATAGACTTTAGATAGAGATCAACAAGGTGACTTGGGGTACGACATTTCTTTGTGATGTGGTTATAGCAACCACATTTCTGACAAATAGACTTGTCAGTTCTTTGTTTGGAAACGCCTTTACCCTTTTTGGGAATACGTGACTTATGCTTCTTGTTGTTTCTGCGTTTGTTTTTACCATGGAAATTTCTTTGATAGTTCTTAGGAGAACCATTAAATTTGGGTTTATTCTGAGCATTAGCATGAACTTCAGGTAATGGAGCAGACCCAAGAGGGCGCTGCTGATTGTTCCACACCATGAGTTCATCGTGTCTTTCAGCCTGAAGTAATGTTTGAATAAGCTCGGAATACACGGTGAAATTTTTCTCACGGTATTGTTGTTGAAGGATTCTTTCAGTGGGAAGCATTGTAGACAAAGTCCTTTCAATTTTATCCGCATCGGAAAGTTCCTTCTCACAGAACTGCAACTTAGTGCTAATCCTATAAACAACATGGTTATAATCACCAACAGTTTTGAAATCCTGAAGGCGAAGTTGGGCCCATTCGAAATTTGCCTCGAGGCGGGATGAGTGCCTTTTGTCGTTCATAGTGTTGCTTGAGAGAAAGCCATAGTGCACGTGGATTTTCCTCCAACATGTATTGAGACTTAAGGTGCGGATGTATATGTCTTTTATAATATATAAAGCCGCATACCTATGTTGATCACCTATTGGTTCTCATATACGCTTGTTCAAGAAGTACATAATAAAGTCCACGGTCGCAAGACTGACTTTTATGTCCATGGCCCATGTGGGATAGTTGTGTCTGTCAAGAGCGAGTACATCAAACTCTTTAGCGGCCATAGTTCCTACATGAGGCAACCATAGATTTTGTTTAATTTACTATGGGTAAATTAAAATTTCTATGGTGATGTTGTAAAAATGCAAAATAAGTTAAAAACAAGAAAATTCTTGTATCACAAGTGTAAACCTCAAATATATGCTAACATTTTGGAGGTAGTCACCAAAATGGTGTAGACCTCTTATGGGCATAATCTGTTGATACAGTAGATGCCACTTGTGTTATGCAACTTTGTATTGACACATTAGGTAATCATTGTGAAAGTGTAGACCTTGTTTAATTCATATTTCAGTATTAGCATGCATACGTTGAGGATAATCACTATGTATTAAAACACAAGTAGATCCCTTGAGAGCAACTATTGTGCTACCTTGTGTATGGCCAATACAAAGAATTTGTGAAATTTGTGTTATACAAAGTGAGGAAAAACACATAAATTATTTTGCATATAAAGATATTAAGCACTTAAGGCTTTTATATGATAAAAGCATATAGGGATTTATACAATAAAGTACATTCTAACAGAAATTATTGCGATAAGTCAGTACCAAATTACATGAAAACCTAGGGGTTTTATTGCGAATTTGTGACTGAAATATATAAAGAAAATAAATAAAATGGCCTGTGGGTCGAAAAACCACCGAAATGGCCCATCCGGCTTTAGGCCTGTGTGAGCGGGCAGGCCATGGAAAGCCTAGCCGGCCTGTTAGGCCGCACCGGCTTTTGGGCCGCACCAGCTTGTGATCGGCCAGAGATGCGCGTGGAATAAAAAAAAACAATCGGTCGAAGCGCAGCTGCTTAAGTTTAGGGTTGCCCTTGAATCGCCGCCGCTGTGGGCCTTCCGCATCTAGCGCATCCTTCTCCGCGTCACATGCTAGGCATACCGCCATCACGCAAGACGGTGTAGTAGCTGCACACTCCAGCGGGCGCAACTGCTCCGCACACTGGCGCAGCTGCCTCCGCATCGCCACGCCGCCGCCTGGCCGCTTCTCGAGATCGGAGAATACTCCCCCTCATCAGGGGAGATGAAGCCGCCTCTACCGTTGAAGGTCTCGGCGCTAGGGAAGGCAAGGGCCACCGGATTCCACGAGCCCGGGAGGAGCCCAGGTCGCCGATGTGCCGCCGCTGAAGCCGTGCAATGGAGGAGGAAGCCTCGCGGAGGGGGCGGGGGCGGTGCCGTCTCTGGTGAAACCGGAGTTGGGGATGGAAGCCTCACATCCTCTACGTTGACGTAATATGGCGGCGCACCACGGCGAGCAGCGAGCGTGCCCTCCAGGTTGATGAGAATGCCGACGCTGGGTGCCTCGACCTTGCTGCAATCCTCTGGCGCCGAAGTCGCGACATGGGCGAGGCCGGCGTGGTTCATGGAGGTGTTTGGTGTCGCCATCCATCCGTGGATGGGACACCAAAATGGCGTGTCCGCCGGCGGGGTCACTGGACGAGGCGCGACTCCAGTCACGGTGCTCGGGGGTGCGGCGATCGAGCGGCTGCGAGGGCCACGCCGTGGCACCAAAAACCTGGAGCGCAACGGCCTGTTACCATGGCGACGGTTCCAGCGATGGCGGGCTCCACCAACTCGGCGTATGGCGTCGAAGAGTGCATGAAGGATGTGATCAGGTAAGTTTATTCTTGCCATTGTTACTTACCAAGCGTGATTTCTGTGATGTCTGTGTTCTTCCGGTGCTCAGTTGTAGAGCGTGCTTGATAACGTGTTTGAAGTAAACAAAAACAGTAACCTAATGAATGAATGGAAGAACTCCACAATTGCATTGATCAATGTAGGTATTTATACATGTGAAAGGTTGTTATGAACAGATGCCTTTTCACAAGGGGCAACTGCATATACATTCATAATCAACTGCCTAATCTATGTCTTGATTACACAATTAACTGTCTAATCTATGTCTTGGATGAGATCACATGAAAAGGTGTCTTTTAGAGTAGACATTGGTTCACAACAGATACGTGAGATCTGTGGACAACATGTCTCGACGTGATTGAAGATGACTGGATATGGTGGTTTCAATGTTTGTAGCTGGCTTTCAGATGGGTAGCTGGTTTCGAAGTTTCAAATGAGTTAAAACGTGTTACAGGTTTCAGGATTCGCATGTGTTCTAAGCTTTGGTATCATGTTTTAGGTTTCAGAATTTCTAGTTGGATTTTGGAATGGTAACAAAGGGTTTGAAATGGGGTTTAGGAACTAGGTTCCCAATTGGGTTTAAGATTTCAGCGTTCCCAGTTGGGATTCAAATGTGCTACAAGTTTTACGCTCTGTACGGCACGTGAGAATTTAGTAGAATTCCTTGGCAATTATATTGTTAGCATTCCAAAGTCTGAACAGACCCTTCACGCATGAGTGCAGGAATTCCGCGAGAATTTTATAAAAATTTCACAAGAAGCATTTCATTTCATATATGAATCGGCAAATATTCCAATGCTCCAAACGGTCCTTTGGGTGCTGCGCACGCCTATTGTTTTGCCCCTCTGACACCCGTTGCCTATTGTTTTGCTTAGTGCTCCGATTCCCAAGTGATAACCAACATGTTAAAAACTATAGACATAGAACGAAAAATCAAGATGTAAGAACAGTGTTCAATGATAGAACGGATGAACACGGCTGTATGTTGAAGTCACAACTGATGGAAAATATGTAGAGCCATCCTCAGAATAGGATGACACAATTTCATACAAATTTTACTACAAGCTTATGTTTCAAATTTCAACAGAAGCTATAATGGTACACCAAATTATTTTCTATTTGGGCGGTGCAAAAGAAGCATGCCTCTGCTGAAGCAGCTGGTAACTAACACGGCAACTCATACCAGCTGGTATATACAAATAAATGACCTGAAGAATGAGTAGAACGAGATAATTAAGAATACACGTAAATAAACAAAATACATATCCAGGTAGCATTACCATGCTGCTGCATCAATCACACACAAACTCTGTGTTTAGTCTTTTCCAAGCAACACTCACACTCTGTGACTGGGAGAGACACCACAGGCACAGCTGACCATCTTATTTCAAGCACACACGTAACGACAATCCAAACCAAATACATGGTAGGTTAGTCTCCTAAGAGACGCACACAAATTAATATAGTTTCAGACACACCAGCTTGGCGGATGCACCTAGCATGCATCGAACACCAATTTATTCTTTAGAAAACACACCAACTTGGCAAGCAAACAGTTGAACCGTTGAGGCCATGGAAGCAGTAGAAAGTTGCAGGAAGTCGCCTGTACGTTGAGGCCATGGAAGCAGTAGAAAGTTGCAGGAAGTCGCCTGTATTTCCACCACCAATTGATTAATAGAAGCAGTAGAAAGGAGTTGTAACAGTTGAACCGTTACAACTGATTAATGTAAGCAGAATTGATAGTGAAGACAGCTGAATAGATGAGCAGATTAATGAATTTAGTACACAGTGAGATTAGCTTGGTGCTATACATCCTATGTTTGTAGAATTGCTGCAGACATATACACATGATCTGTTGATGTTATTGTATATAATACATCCATGAAAGAAGGAAATAAAGAAAAAACAAGGGAGAGCATGGATATATATACCTAAGCAGTGATACTGGTTCACCGGAGAACTGAGCCTCTGCCCAAGGCCTTCTTGTAGTACAATGAGTGGCATGTCTTGAAGAGGGATGGGTTATGGCCGTCACCCTCCCCATCCCAATCCAGCATCTCCCACCAGTCTTTCTCACAGTCCACAATAGGGCGGTTGTCCTTCTCACCGTCCACAATGGGGTGGCGGTCGACTGCCGGGAGATGCCTGAGGCCCCAACATCCCCTGACCCTGACTGTCTCGAGAATGGGTGTGAACATCTTGGCCTCACATATCTGTTGCAGACTGGGGAGCTCATGCAGGTAGATGTGCTTCAGTTTTGGGAATTTTAGGACGCCTTTTCGATGGCCAATAGCTATTTTTTTAGAAACTCTGCCTCCACGGGGAAGACCTGCTTGAGATCACCACAGTAGACGATGTGGAGGGTCTCCAAGTTGGGAAAATATGAGTCTGGGGCATTCCACGATAGTGGGAGGACAAATATGAGCCTGGGGCAGGAGTGTAGGTGTATGTTTCGTAGATTCACAAAGGATTTATTGTTCATAGCAGGAACCGTCCTTCCTTTGCTCCAAATGCAGTGGGCCATTAGGAGATCAGCCGCCCAAACGGTCTCCAGTTCTTCAAAGATGTAGTCGTTGTAATCGTAGTTAGTGATGAAGACACTGCGCAGCTCGGGGCATCTCTCGACACGACATCGCTTGAGACGATGCCATGTAATTTCGTCCTTTGCTGTGGACAACAAGCAATGGGGGATGACAGTGGTGATGGAAGAATTGTCGAGCACGTGCAACGACTCGACCTCGTTCATCACAAAGATGATAGCATTGATTCCTTGTAAGCTCTCCACATTAGTGTTGATTCCCTCACCAATCTGCAGATGCCTATCCAATTGCTGAAACTGCAGGGTGCTGCTGTCGTCATGATCAGTAGTTATCTTGTCAATAGTGACATCCGTGTAGGCGGTGCAAGAAGTCTCGGGGATTAACGACTTGTGTTGAGGCTGCCCAGTTACTCGTCCAGTGCTATAATGGCCCATCTTCTCCTTATTGCACCTCTGTCCATCTTCTTTGCTAATGGTAGATATGCAAAGGGCTAGATTAAATCTATTAGCATTCCAACAAAACTCTGTGCCACTTCTTAGCACCAAGGACTGAATAAACTTCATGTCCATAATAGCAACATATGCATGACAATATTCTTCTTGCAACTGATGGACGGGAGCACCAGGTGATAATTTTCTGACCTCTTCTCCTCCTCGAGTGTCAATGCATAGCATCCTCAGCTGTTGCATTCCCTTTTTTGGCCACAGTATTGAGCGGAGCTGCTCACATCCCAACAGAATGATTTGCTGGAGACATGGGACATGGACCACCTCACTTTTCAGGTCAAGTGTTTTGACAGCTGTGCCTGAGAGGTCAAGCTCCTCAAGGTTTGGCAATGGCCCACGTAATGAGAAGTCCAGCAATCTTGCACAACCAGCCAAGGAGATACGAGATATTTTAGCTCCTGCATCTAGGCTGAATGATTCAAGTGATGGAGGGAGTCCTTCTGGGCCAACAAGTTCCAACCCAACACAACCATCTAGAATCATAGTCTTGAGGCCAATTGCTCCTGATAAGCTTGGCAGAACTTTCATGGTGCTGTTCCTAGAAAGGTCGAGGAGCTCCAACTTCCCCATATCAGTGAATTCATCCTTTTGGTCTGTCTCCCAAGAGCTTGTAGTCTCAGTTATGCAAAGCTTGCGCAGCATCTGCAGTCGTCGCCAAGCAATATTCTTGCCCCAATCTGTGTTGCATATGTCCAGGACCCACAGGCTCTGAAAAAATTCCAATTTTGGTCTACCTGGCTTCTCCACTTCTTGTTGTTGTTTTGATGCTTGTTCCTGTTGTTGATCCTTGCAGTTATCTAATCCGAGGAATCGTAGGCTCTGGCAACAATAGAAAGGCGGTGAAGAAAAGCTAAAGGTGCACCAGCTGAGTTTTATCACACGTAGATTCTCTGATTGTTGAAACATGTTATTGGGTAATGATGGTACTGAATGATCGGATTCACTGTCGATTGCCAAGAAAAATGATGAAGTTTCTGGCTGTACAGTTGGTATACTTATCTGCCCTAGACTTTTGGTGTATGTGATTTTTGGAACCCAACGATTTCGAGGAGCCTGAAGTTGATAACCAAAATGGGGCAATTGATTGGATGAATAGTCCTCTAGTACAATCTCTTTATGTAGAGCAGCACCAATCTCCCATGCTTCGTCTTCGTCTTCATATTGTATAATTCCATCACAAACCCAATAGCTGGAAGCATGGGTAACCCAGTTGTAGCCCATGATGTTGCCCATCTCATAATTCAATGATAAGAGATACAAGCAACACTGTGCAGCTATTTCTGTGGTAATGCTAGGCTTATGTGTGTATGCAGCAATTTCTCTAGCCTCTGCTGGCAGTAAAACATTGATATTCAAAGGAAAATAAATTGAATAAAGGTAAAGATGTGAATTATCCGCTCTTTCTTGTATTTCTCTATTGAGCTGAAGCCTCCCTCTAAAGGTCCAGAGAAATTTATTATCATTTGGACTAAATAACCAGTCATATCGAGGAAAGCCAAAATTGGCTATGTCAACCGTGTAGCCACCTCCGTTGTGAAAAATCACCAAGCATCTGAGGTCCCTAATGGTTTGATAGATCTCCCTTGTGACGTCTTGTATCTCAACTCTAGAGCCTTCATCTACCCCGCTGAAATCATCCTCCTCGTCTTGCCTATCAAAAACAGCCATAACCCGCTGAGGAAGCTTCAGTTCCTCCGCGATTACCCTCTGGAGTGCTCTTCGGCTTTTCCACCTGGAGCAATCGACGTGGATGATCTTGTCGAATGTCTTCCTCAGAGACGGCGGAGGGTCCTCGGCTATGGCTCTAAGCACCGCAGAAGCACCCAGTCCATCCCACCATCCGTCAAAGTAGATGGCCCTGTGTGCTCCTCTGCTCGTATCCTCCAGATAAGGGATTATCTGTTGTACCGCTTCCTCCACGTTGCGTGCATAAATCAGCTGCATGAATTGATGGCAGTTAGTCGAGATCACCGCCTCACGTGGGTAGCAGTTTTTATTAAAAAAATAAAGATGCAGGCTGGCAAAGAGAAGTAGTGATCAGTGAAATTGGGAAAAAGTGCGAATTGGTGCGCCATTATCTGCATGGGACTTTTCTAACGTGATATCAGGACTTGCGGCGTCCTTAACTCAAACCGTGCACAGTTAGTCCTTTGACGATCAAATGGCGGTTTTAACATACTTAACACTGTCAGATTTTAAACAATTTTACAAGCTTGATAATGATCTGAAAAATTTATGGTACCACTATTAGTAGTTTAGGATCATACATAAAAATTTTAAAATAATTTAACATCATTTGTTATCTTTAAAAATCAAAAACAGAATAGACATAATTGGGACAGTAAACTTGCTAGATTTTTCTAAATTTTCTTGAGTGTGATCATTATCTAAAATTTTTATTACAGATTAATAATTTCCTCAGTACCATTCTATAAAATTTTCAAAAATTTCAACTTTATGTTCTTTCTCTGTTTGATTTTTGAAATATAATACAACAAATTAAGTTTAGTGCTTACTGCATTGAAAGATTTTATTGAGAAAACAAATATAGTTGAAATTTTTTAAACTTTTATAGTATGGTACTGAGGAAATTCTTAATCTTTCATAAAATTTTAGATAATTATCACACTCGAGAAAATTTAGAAAAATCTAGCAATTTTACTGTCCCAATTATGTCTATTCCATTTTGATTTTTAAAGATAACAAATGAAGTTAAATTATTTTTAAAATTTTTATGTATGATCCTAAACTACTATTAATGGTACCATAAATTTTTCAGATCATTATCAAGCTTATAAAATTGTTTAAAAATCTGACAGTGTTGTTGTGTGGGCTAAAACCGCCATTTGATGGTCAAAGGACGAACTGTGTACGGTTTTGGGAGTTGAAGGACGCCGCAAGTCCAGATATCTGTTTAGGGACCAAAGTGGTCCAGCGGTATATTGGAGGACTAATTCGCACTTTTTCCGTGAAATTGTTATGTTTTGATTGGTGGAACACCAGATTGGGCATTTATGTCTGCTAGCGACCAAGCTCACCAATTAAATGAGGTTCACTATATATATATAGTCCCGTATTCCATGTTGTTTGGATGTGTTCGCTATATATATATAGCCAGATCTAGAATTTTTGAACTGTGCGATATACTTTTATGACTCGGTGGGCAGGCTTATTTTAAAATCTTCATTTGTACCCTTTTCTTGTGTTTGTATATATTGTGAGACGATCGCACGTCGTAATTTAGTAGCACCATGGCGGATTCATCCGTTTGGTGATGACACGCAATAGGCGAGATATCGTTATTTGCAATTTTTGAAATGCATGTATACCAATATTGTATAACAAGTTTCAAAACTTACATTTTAAAGAAGAGTAAGGGCCTGTTTGTTTCAGTTAGGGATTATATAAAGCAGCTTTTAAAAGCTGGAACGTTAACAAACAGACAGCTTTTAATTTGGATTGTAACAATCCAGAGTCCAGATTGTTAGAATCCCACAATCCACCTTGGAGGAGCTTTCTTAGCTTTTTTGTACAAAAGACCATAATACCCTTCCACCTTCCAGTAAAATTACAGGCCGAGGGTACCACAGACTTTTGCCACGCAGAAACAACAATCCAAATACACTATAATCTAGGTTACCAAACAGTCATCAGCTTTTAACAATCCAGCTTTTAACAATCTAGCTTTTAACAATCTAGCTTTTACAATCCAGCTTTTAAAATCTGCTTTCTATAATCTCTAACTGAAACAAACAGGCCCTAAGAAGTACATAAACTACAACAAGAACAAAAAAAACCCACTAACAAGAATACTACTCTGCTTCGTCAAAATGCCATGCATATGTATGTACCTACGTATAAAAATACCTCTACATGAGTTTCTCAATGAAGGCCCAGCAAACACAAGAAGATCCATAAATCTAACCCATCTGCACCTCCAGATGGATCTCCTATATACACTTTTATGATTCGGTGGAGAGGCTTTTTTTAAAAAAATCTTCAACATACCATTTTCTTTTCGGGATCCAATACAATGCGTCCTTCACACAGAGTTTCTGATTTCGTTTCAAAAAATTTTTTGGCACTCACCGAAATCATCACCGACAAGAATACTACTACTCTACTCCGTGAAAATGCCATGCATATGTACATACGTAGAAAAATACCTGTCTTGGCATGGTGACTTTCTCAATGAAGGCCCAACAAACACAAAAAAGATCCACAAAACTAACCCATCCGACTGTCAAGGATTTCCACAAATCTGACCCATCTGCACCTACAAGAGCGTATCAGTTATATCTTCGCATCGACATTGTTAGTCCATGAAGTTACTATATTGAAAACTAACTTCATTGTGAACAATTAACATGGACGATAATCTTAGTACCTTAATTGGCAGCTACACGTCCCAGAAATGTTGGTGTTGTTTCCTCCCCAGAAGAAAAGATGTTTGTGTCAAGTGAAGGAGGATGACAGAAACTGAAGAGCAACGTACCGTCATTAATACTAAGCTAATTGCAATGAGCTCCTCCAAATGGCTCGTGTTTTGGCTTTCGGGTGCTTGTACTAAAGCAAGAATTGTTCTTTGCTTGGGGTTGGAGCTAAAGAACAAAGTTTGAATTGCTGTCCTGCTAAAGGGACTTGATGGCTCCAGAGAGAATCCATCCAGCGCCGACGCTCTAGCTAGCTAAAAGCAAACTTCCGAAGTATTTGTATCAATGACACTGCAATTTAAAACCGGTGATACAGAGTGGAGACACAATTTTATGATAGTCCCTCAAATTTGATTATGATAGAGCCACAATTTTATAATAGTGCCTCAATAATGATTATCTCTACCACACCACAATTTTATTATAGTGCCTCAAATTTGATATGATTCACCTAAATTCAAAGCACCTTGGATCCCAAATTTGCATTCACAACGCTCTCCACACCTCCAGCAGTAGAGCTATGTTTCTAAGCATTATATATATTTGAATCCTCATGGCTCCTAATTAAGAAATTGAAAACTAGTCTAAGGTAGCTTCTCATGGCTTCGGTGGATTGAGGTTCAAACTTTACCACTAGAGTTAAAGAAAATTACCGCTACCTACCAAGTATAAATCCTAAACCCACCCCTCTCACCCAAAAGTCAGGCTACCAAACACTAAACTTCTTTAGCCCAGCTATTCAAACGTGCAGCCTTTTTGCCATGTAGCCCAATTGAAAGCTATTTTTCAGAAAAGCTACAGTCATACCAAACAAGGCCTATTTGAATCCTCAGCTCTTATTATCTAGCTGGATTCATTCATGGAAATAGCAGAAAGTCCATTACCAGTATCCCGCAAATTATTACAATCAAGATGCTGCAATGATGAGAAACCACACATAGGTTCGTGGATATTTCTTGATGTGGACACGCGTGGAAAGTGATTGGTGGAGTGCACGTGTGTCGATGATTAACAAATCCACCAGAGCCAGAGCTATGTTGCCAAGCGTGCTTTGGGTGGTGAGTAGGGATGAAAACGGATTTGATAGTTTCTAAATGATTCGAATAATTTTCAAATACAGATTTTGTCGACTTGAATATTTATGGGATAGTATTGGATTATAAACAAATATGGATTTTTTCTTTCAGATATGAATACGAATCCGGTAACTCACTATCTATCGAATAAGTATATGGATCTAGATTATCCAGATATTCAGGGGCTAGATTTTCTGGATATTCAGGCCAAGGCTACTCTTTCGGCATAAAAAGATTTCTAAATTTCAAAATTGTTTTGTAATTTAATTTATGTGGAAATTAAGTTTTAATTATTAAAATTGGCAAACTAGCTCCGAACATTATGAATTTTTTTGGGGGCACATTCATGGCATAGTTAGTCATTCAGAAAAATTATTTTTAAGATTTTATTAGCTTTATAATTTTCTATAAAATTAAAATACTTTTGTCATTAATAGAAAAATATTTTAAATATGTAGTTAAAAATGCATAAAAACTCATAAATACGTAATTTATTATTTTAAACAAAATTCAACAAAGAATACAAATCTTGGGTCATTACATGTTCTTGATGAATGGTTGGATCAAATAAACTAGTTATTTTTTGTTTATATTGTGTGTACAATTTAAAGGCCGTTTCTAGCTATGTTCTGATAAATATTCATGATCGCATTCGTTTTGAGTCGTATTTGCTCCGTATCTATATCTGACATTATTCGTATTCATATATGGATTATCCATATTAGTTTCGATAACGGAGAAAAAAATGAAAACAAATATGATAGAGCTATTATCTATACATATTTGATCTGTTTTGATCCCTAGTAGTGAGTAGCTAGTTGCACGCAAGATTGCCTCCTTCACTCCTATGAGATGGTTAATCAGAGCTGCAAGTTTGAGGTTACGGTGGTTTGAACCCCTCGTGTTATTGAAAACTGCATATCCAACAGTTCGGTCATAATTTGCAACAAAATAAGTAGCTAGTACAATTGGAATTCACCCGAAATACTGTCAATTGGTTGGAATAAGTGAACGGTGCAAAGGCCAGCCAAACTCTTGATATACTGTATGTGGCCGGTTCGATTGGAACCGGCCGATTCCCACTAGTTTTATGAAACCTGGTATGATATTTTTTGGATAAAGGAAGCTTTTATTAATATCAAGAACATTACATCGAGGAGATACAAGTCTTTGAAACTTCTCCCGGCCTCTGCTTAACAAGAAGCACACAGCTCAAAAACAAAAACTAACACTCACATACTAGATACTATCAATCCGAAGACTAGACCGCCACCCATGAACCTGGAAGAAAAAAAACTTGGCCACCTGTACCAATCGTTGCGTAGCCTCCATCATAATAGTTTGCAATTCTGGCTTTTGCAGCACAGCCCATGTGTTTGAGATTGATTTCCTTTCAAATACTATATCATTCCTGGTTAACCAAAGGGACCAACAAATGGTTGCGGCTCCTAGCAACATAATATTTTTAAGAACCTTGTCAAAACAACCAAGCCAACACCCAAACATTTGAGCAACACTACAAAGTCTATCAATGCCAAATGCTAGATATAGAAAACCTCAAACCATACGAGCAAAACGACAGTGAAAGAACAAATGTCTAATTGTCTCTATTTCATGACAAAAGCAACATGTTGTACTACCTTGCCAATTACGTTTTGCCAGATTGTCTTTAGTCAGAAGAACTCCTCTTCTAAGGTACCACAGAAACACTTTGATTTTTAGTGGGGCTTTTAACTTCCATAAACGCATATTTAAATTATGAACATCGCGTTTAATCAATGCCAAGTAATGAGACTTCACTGAGAATTGTCCAGATTGACACAAATTCCAGCGAAATTCGTCATCACCCTGCGTCAGATGTAAATTGGCGATGTGTGAAAGCAAATCATTCCACGCCACCAACTTAGATCCAATCAATGACCGTCTCCAGGAGATATTTGGTTGAGGGTCATAAGAACTTCAGTAATAGTTATGTATTTCTTGCTTATGATCCTATATAACCCAGGATATTGATCTTTTAAAGCACTACATCCAAGCCAGATATCTTCCCGAATCTCACCTGTGATCCATTATTAATTGTGAAAGTACCAAAGCGAAGAAAATCTCGTTTTACTTTCATCAAGCTGGACTAGAAATGCGAGTCTCCTAGTTTCCACTCAACTTGTACTAACAGTTTAGAGTCAAGGTACTTATTTCTAAGAAGGCTGCC